>CM037867.1:19895849-21143349 GCA_021292105.1 Anadara kagoshimensis | reverse complement strand
TTGTTGGATTTTTATTTCAAAATAATTTTACAATGGTCCCTTATTTTTTTTGTTGAGGATGTTATTTATTTATTCTAGGACAAGAAACAACGTCACAGATATTAAGCTTCTTGATGTTTACCTTAGGGAAAAACCCAAAGTGTTTCAAAAAGTGAGTCTCTTTTCAAATGTCTCTCTTTATCCAAATCAGATTCTATATGTTAGGCTAGTTGTCTAATCTGCTAGTAATCGAATATTCAGAGATATTCAAAAATATGTAAAACCAGTGGAGCTGTCAGGCATAATTACCCGAGTACATTTGAGAACGAATTTTGGCTCTGGCGAGAACGAACTAAAAACCTCAGGCGGTGAAGACTCTTTATCAAACCTTCTCAAATTCAAATAGGTCATTTAAGAATTAAACAGTTATTTTACGTTTTTATTTGAAAGAGTAAAAAGAGATAAAGTAAAAACTATTGCATATTGGCTTTGATAAAAGTTTGATATTATTAAACCAATATGTTTTAATTTAGAGGGAATGTTTACATGTACTTTTCCCTTCCATTAGGGGAGATAAGCTAACAAAGGTGGATGACTTTGTTCAGCAGCTGGACTTGGAATCATGACTGGGACGTAAAACTCATTTACTCCACTCTAAAAACATTATACTAGTATTATTATAACCTTGCATTGCTTCTACTTAACGACACTAGTTCATAATTATTTCTAATTTTCTAATCTAGGTTACAAGCTGAAATAGATGATGTAATTGGGAGTAAATCTATAATCTCATTTGAAGACCTCGGGAAGTTGAAGTATCTTGATATGGTAATTAAGGAGACCCTAAGGATATATCCTCCAGTTCCTGGTACTGCGAGACAAATAACCAAGGAAACAACCATTGGTGGTTACAAATTTCCCGCTGGCACAAATTTCTTGGTATGTACAGTTCGTTCCAGAAAGAAACGTTACCCACTTACTTCCATAAAGAAAGGGCATCCCCAATTCAATAAAAGTAATAAAGTAACAAAAATACAAATACATTTCATTTAGAAGTGATTTAATAAAATCAGTGATATTGTTTGGTATCAACACAATCAAAAACTAACATACTAATCCATGTCCGAATCATAATCCAGAATCAAAGTAAAAACTTTGGAACTGACAAGTCAGGTTAGACACGTGAACTTCTACCAAGAAAGTGAGGCCGGGTGCTCAAGCTAATTTACAGCTACTACTTTGTAGAGTCACGTCCATGCTTAAATAACGGCTCTAATACAATGAGGTAGATCAATACTGATTTTGATATTCTAATTTCTTGATCTGATGCCAGTGCTTTTAACAGACTTCTTCAAAGTTTTGTTGAAGATTTTAGACTATTTTTAACTACTTTCAAACCCAAACCATGTTACAACAAACAAAAAATTCAGTGTTGGACGTTAAAAATACGAATGCTTTCAAAGAACTTGCACACAGTTAACAGTGAAAAATCTAGCTAAAATTCATGTTTGGGAAATATGTCATATAATGGCGTAGGTGTACTAAAATGTTATAGAAACCTAAAAAGGCTACCGAACAAATTTTTTAAAAATGATGTTCAAATCCAGTGGGAATGTTCGGTTATACATGAAAAACGATTAATCTTTCAGCAAATATTGCTCCTGCTCGTACATCTAAATCGACTAAGCAGTTTCTTGAGACATTATTATCCTTCACTGGCCCGTAAATTCCCGATACGAGTCCAATTGAAAATTTTTGAGCACCCTTAAAAAGAAAGGAAGAGTCGAAGATAGGCCGAAACAGAGCTTTGTCTCTTAATACGAACATAATTACCATTGGTAAAGTGACGTCACTCTTTTCCTGCTTATGACGCGTTACTTCATTTATATGCTGATTCAACGATTGGTAATGAATGTCATACACGACAGTCTTAAACAAATTATTCATTTGCCATTCTTTTACAAAAACGGTAAGCTAAGTCTATAGAAATACAAATATCTAGTGCTGAACAGGGATTCTTGTTAATTTGTCAAGAATCATACGGATTCCAAACAAAAATATACTGGAACATTTTGCTAACACAAAATATTGGAGCTTTTAATCAACATATTTGTTGTGTTTGGTAATACAATTTTCCAGCAAACAATCAGTATAACAATGGGTACAAAATGTGCACCATTCCTTGCTGATTTCTTTAGCGATGGAAACGAAATGAGCTGCCAATTCGGCCCTAATTCGTTAGATCGGTGTTTAACTTTCGACAGGCCTGTACTGTATGCTCATTGTCTATATTGTACAGAGAAATAATTAATTGTAAAAATTCTTTTGTTTTAGATCAGCTCTTATGCCTTACATCATGATGAAAAGTACTTTGACAATCCGTTGGAATTTCGTCCTGAGCGGTTTTCAGACGAAGCTGCAGAGAGGTAGAATAAACACATGTTTACACAACATACAGAACAAATGTTTGGTTTATTGTCTTAATAATTTGAATTTGTATGTGAGGCACAATACCGAGTTATAGGCAAATAACATTGACCTTTCCGTTTGACCTTTAACTAAAATATTTGTCACGAACCAGTGGACTTATGTATATTATATTATGGAACACAAGTCGGTGCCTATTTCGTCTACATTAAGGGAAACACTGATTTCAAACACATTCCTATGTAGAAATAATGGTTGAGGTTTTAATACAGTAAGGAAAATTAAATACTATATGTGTATGTTCGTTCGTTATATGGATATTCCTATAATAAAAGGTCAAGCGGATAGGTCAATGCTGTTTGCCTATACCAACATCGATTGTTGGCAAGAAATTTAATTTTCAAAGTTTTATTCTGCTTTTGGACTGCTTTGGATATTTTTTATTTGGTATGTTTGTTTTTGTTTTGATTTATTAATTGTAAAATCAATACTTTAACCTTGATCTAACTATTTTACCGCTTCTTTGGTTAAGTTGGCTGTTGCTCTGTCCATGTTTTTTTCAGTTAAAGAATTCTTTCTTTTGTCCTTTACGTCATTGTAAAACCACGTTTTCGTGGTATCCTATTTTCGTGATTGTCAGAATAAATGCCCATTTATTGGACTTGTAAATTCGGCGATTGTGTTACTTTCAGTTTAATGTAAGTTTTTTATAAAAACCTTTTCATGGATATGTAAACTTGTGGGCCAGCATATCCACAAAAACAACGGCAATCGGGACACCACGAAAATTAATAATTTCACACTGTATAGCCTTTTCTATTTTAGAGTTAGTACTTATACATACATGCCATTTGTTATTGGACCCAGATCTTGTATTGGAAAACACTTTGCTGAGGTAAAGTATATCAGTCTTACTTGAACTTCATCACTTTATATTTACATTTGTTTGTTGTGCATCATTTATTTCTCTGACTAAATGTAATTATAGGCGTATAATAACCATTGCTAAAGTGACGCCATTCATTGGTTGTACCAGCGATTGGAATGTACGCATGTCATACACGAGTTATTTAGGGATTAAAAACAAAAATATAATTTTTTTTAAAAACGCAATATGAAAAAATAAAACATTTAATGAGTCACTTCTCCTTTGTTCAAGCATTTTTCCATGAATGCATTGCATCTCTGTGACGTTATGATATTATTGCCGAAGTACATGGGCATTTGCATTTCTACGCCACAATGATGCTTTCATTTTACTTTCCATGACTTTAAATTTGTTTACAAGTTGTTGTTTAAAAGTTAAATATATCATATAAGCTGAATTATAACTAATGAGGTTTTTTCTTTTTGTTATAGAAAAATGAAATAATTGGACATTTTGCACATACAACATAATTCCATAACACATTTCTAGCTACACTGGTTATTGCAAAGTTGTTAACGTCCGTTGTTAAAGAATTTTAGTCAATTTGTAATTGTAAAATGATGTTCTTCGTGTCTTGCAGATCGAATCCAAAATAGTCTTGGCAAAATTTATGCAGAGATTTGAGTTTGAATTGGATATGACTCAGAATTTTGGTGTAGTTGATTCAATAACAGTCAGACCAAAAGATGGGGCCCTGTGTTACCTTAGACTGCGTGCATGATAAAAATACAATTAAGGATTGACGCTTGTTTTTCAGTCGTTTATACATACAGATATAGGCAAACAACGTTGGCCTGACCGCTTGGACAGGTATTGACAAGTAAATTTAAGTAATAGGGATCACGCGTGTATATTTGTCTATGATGTGAACACCTATTATAGGCAATTTGTATATGTATATATTTACCACGGATCCTAACACTGCCCATGTATTGGATGGACTGCCCTATATGAATATTCTTAATGAAAGGTCAAACGGACAGGTCATTTTTGTTTACCTAAATGAAACAGTTTATTGACGATTTGCCCAAGCCTGCTTTAAAGGTTCATACCTTGAACGATTGCAAATAAACGTCAGTCCTTGAGTTTATGATCTTCAAGTATTATTTTTGCAAATGATGATTTTTAAAGGGATACTGAAGTCTAGCCAATTTGACCAAAATATGTAAATTTATGGTAAATTATTATAATATTGAAAATTTCACCATTTTATTCGCCGAAATAAAAAAGATATAGAAGTTTAAAAAATCAAAATTCGTAACATCGGGCCATTTTGGAACTCTTCAATCGGGAGGTACGAAAACAAGTTGTGACGTCATGTGTGAACAACCACTCTTCCTAACTACTGTTTATATATATACAGAAGTGTCGCATCTTACGAGTTGTTACTTATCCATATTATTAGAAATGGCGTATTATCTTTCCGATTTTGAGTCAGAATATTAGGGAACTGAAAGTATTCAAATCGGATTCATACGAAGTTATAGATAATGATCATCGTTTGTAGGTTTGGGACATATAATGAAACTGCCGAGCAATGAACACTGAGAGGGAATGCATTTGCTACACAGAAATCGAACAGATCAAAGACAAAATTAAAAACTGCAATTTATTTAAAAATGTATAATCGACAGCTTTGACATTGAGATCGTGCATTTCAACCAAGAAGTTTTGCGATTAGCAACGATTGCAAGAAACAACATAAGACGAGAAGACATTAACCATGGCCAGTCATGAAAATCAAAAATTAAAAAAAAAATTTACGGTTTATGAGAATAAAGTTATTATTATTATTATTATTATTATTATTATTATTATAGTCACCTGTAATTAAACCCTTAATATTGATCGACTAGTTGTATATCGGAGTGTACCTATACTAATAAACTTAACTAACGAGACAGGTATATTGACACTTCCTGTATATTTACCAACCCTATAACTGCTTCAGTGGTTGTGTATCTACACACCTTGTTTTAAGATGTTGATAGTCGAAGGGGTATAAAATGTGTAGGCGGGCTGGCAAAATCTTACACCCAATTTTCAATGATCTATATTTCAATAAATATCTATTGGATTTTCATAATATTTTCACATAATATTGGGCATGATCTCAAGTTTTAAAATATATTTTGATTTTAAAAAAATATTTGATATTTTTGAAGTTATTACAAAAAACATGGGCTACACTTTTTTCAATCGGTCAAAATTCATCTGAGACAGGATAACAAAATTTTACAACCCAATTTTCAATTATCTATATTTCCATAAATATGTATTGGATTTATATAGTATTTTGACATAATATCGGGCATGGCCTAAATTTTTAAAATACGTTTTTGATTTTTAAAAATATTTGATATTTTTGAAGTAATTAAAGAAAATACGGGCTACACTTTTTCCAATCGGTCAAAATTCATCCGAGGCAGGACGGGTAAGCTTTGAACATTGATCGATATCTCTCCACATAAATATGCTTGCCTATTAAAATTTGCAACAAATACGCGGTGGATATGTATCTTTGATACCACCAAAGGGTATTTCCGATAATGCAGTGGTTTTCTTTTTATAACAGATTGTTTGTGACATTTGATTGCTTTATAAGTTATTTTTCTGTAAATCCCTCCTGTGTAATGGTGAACCTGTCGTGCCTTGATCAAAGATGGCGGCGTACTTATCGCAATTAAAGAACAATAAACTGTCACAAGCAATCGGTTATAAAAAGAAAACCACTGCATTATAGGAAATACCCTTTGGTGGTATCAAAGATACATATCCACCGCGTACTTGTTAAAAAAATTTAATAGGCAAGCATAATTATGTGGAGAGATATCGATCAATGTTCAAAGCTCACTCGTCCTACCTCGCATGAATTTTGACCGATTGGAAAAAGTGTAGCCCGTATTTTCTTTAATTACTTCAAAAATATCAAATATGTTTTTAAAATCAAAATATATTTAAAAAATTGAGGTCATGCCCGATATTATGTAAAAATATTATAAAAGTCCAATAAATATTTATTGAGATATAGATCATTGCAAATTGGGTTGTAAAATTTTGTTATCCTGCCTCGGATGAATTTTGACTGATTGGAAAAAGTGTAGCCCATGTTTTTTGTAATAACTTCAAAATATTAAATATTTTTTAAAATCAAAAATATATTGTAAAAACTGAGATCATGTCCGATATTATGTGAAAATATTATAAACATTCAATGAATATTAATAAAAATATAGATCATTGAAAATAGGGTGTAAGATTTTGCCAGCCCGCCTACACATTTTATACCCTCTCTTGATAGTCTCATAATTTATAAATATCTATAATTTTTAGAGAATTTTTAAAAACATCATTTATCACAATAAGTATTTCAGACTTTTACTTATATTTATTTAGAATAAATACGTATATAAGATAAATAAATAAATAAATAGGTCCTTCCAGAAAATGATGTTAATATGCATTAAAATAATATTAATGGTAATAATAAATATGTAAGAAAAAAATAACAAGCATTTATAAATCAGAAGAGGGGATAGCTACTTTTGATGTACTAACAGGAAAGAGAAAAATGCAGCCGCTTCACCGGGACTCGAGCCCGGGAGCTTCCTAATACCAATTTCAATAGAAGACATCAAACTGGAAATAACAATTGGAACTACTTGTGGAGTTTGTACTTTATAACGTTTCATAAGCCATAGCGGAACTATTTACACTTATACCGTTTATTGAAAAATAACGTCAATCGTAGAAGAGGTTCATATAGAGATGTTGATACTAAGGTTTTAAGTATATGGTGGTATTGAACACTGCATTATATCATTGTACACCCGCCTTGAAGAAATGGGGATATACTGGTGAATTGCCCATCCGAAAAAATTGTAACAGTTTTCTCCATAACTACTAAAGGTCCCATGCCGCAAATGGAGATTTAAAGTCTTCCAGACATCTACTTCCTGATTACCTACTTAGTTTATTTTTCAACAATGTTTGGTCTGTTGATTGACCTTGGATTCTTTGTTGTCAATATCAATGAAAGTTAAAAAGCGGGGAGGGGGGGTATACTAAGTAATTCTCGTTATATCTAACTAGGCATTTTTGTTAATTGAGCAGCAGTTTAGAAATATTTTAAAATGCAAACAAGTGTTTTCATTTTTTATCTAAACTCAGTTGTTCAAAGATATGTAAGCTTAACTAAATGGTTATTTGAAATCTCAAAATGGTTATTAAATTAAAAATGAAATATTTGATATATAAATACAAGTTTGACTTAAAATGCTTCTATTTTATTGTAAGAATTGCGTTCAACATTTTAACATAAATATTGGGAAGAACACACACTACAAAATGTGACTAACTAACGGGTTAACAAGAGATTGTGTTGCAGCCTTCAGGAATCTGTTTGGATACGAAAATTATTTGTAATTATTACGTTACCTTCTATAATAATGTTAATATTATAGTATTTTAACTTTTTTGTGGGGCTTTTATTTACTCTTGACGGGCATGAAACAGAATTATTACTTAATCATCTATATAATAGTAGTGAGAGTTTGTGGGATCGATCGCTGGCCAGGTCTGACCCAAGACTTTAAAGTGGGAAGTGACTGTTCTTTCGCCAAGCATTTGGTATTACGAAATAAAAGTCACGGTTCTTTTGGATGGGAACTTATAATAAACAGGATTCCGTGTCACGCCTGCTGTTAAAGAATTCTGTCTGCTGGAAAATACCATCAACGCAACGCACGAAAATTTCTGCACCTTGACTTGGGCGTTAAACACAGTTACTCAACCAATATAAGCTCCTTGCTGTCTTCATCACCATTGATTCTACATACATAATTGCCATGGATCACTTACAGTATGTAAGTATATACAAACCTTACCGTAATCTACTGGATCAAGATGGCTTCCATCGCCATAAAATTGACTCAAAATTTGATTGATCAATTACACAAAAAGTATATATAATGTAGATGTATTATACGAAACTCGAAGCTCGTACAGTAAACATAGACTTGTATGGCGCAGCAAAAAGCGTATGGCATCTGTATCGCATTATCTATTCCGTTGAGTCGTTTAGTATAGTGCGTCAAGTTTGACCTGGCCGTTTGATCTTTTATTTGAATATTAGAGTGGGCTAATAGACCGCATGTTTCATTGTCATAAACATTCAGTACCCAGTATTATTATCATCTATCCTTATATACCGACTTTATGCAGTCCCTAAATTACACGACAGATATCTGTTTGAATATTCAAACTAAAGGTCCAAACGGCCAGGTCAAACTTGACGCTCTATAGTCATGATTGACGTGCGCACGTGTGTATAAACAAACTGGCTCAACATCCTCAACACTCGCGGGGTACTCTTTACGCACTGAGAAAGGAACCACAAAAGTATACCTAGTTCTTAATTGTTTCATTAAAACCAACAGATGAAGTTTGTTGTATCTATCATAGTTTTGAGTTGATATCCTTTTCCCATGTATATGCTGGTAATTTGTTATGTTCTGAAACAGAAAGAAAATTTTATGTCAATTGGAAACGAAATTTTAAAAAGACTAAAATACATAAATGAAACACAAACATACCAATCCATGTCCAAAATCATAATCCCAAAAAAGAAAACATTTTGAAAATTGCAAAGTAAGAATAACATGTGATTTGGTTTTTTGTTGTTAGATTGTTGGCTTCGTATGTGGGAGGTTGGGAGGTCAGAGTTCGAATCCTGGCTAGGTATAAATAAGACTTGAAAATAGTTTGTGATTGATAATTTGCCAAACGCTCTTCATTTAGAAATGAAAATCACGGGTCTTAAAAACCGCTGCTCCGTCAAGCGCTTAAGAACCCATTCTCAATGGCCTCAGCGAACTGTAAAGGTAAAAAATTTCTGCCACTTTCACTATAGCTTGTGGCGTCCCCATAAAAGTGAAATGTGTTGACTGGGACGCAAAACCGCATTCAATCAATCAATTAATTTATCGATCAATACAGACCTGGAATCTCATATTTGTTTTTATAGAGACTTGCTCCACCATCAACACGTAATGTCTCACCCGAAATAAAGGTTGCTGCCGGCGACAAAAGAAAACAAACTGCTGCTGATACCTACAATAAAATATACAAACATACTGTAAAATCATAAATTTTCTTTGTCTTTGCGAACACTTTTGCCGACAAATTTAAATATCAACAAAATAGTCTATAGTACAAACTTTTTTAACAAGTAACTTATCTTAATATTTTCACGAAATATTTTCACTCAAAACCATGAAAATAGATTGTTTCACTATAACAATGTCCCTATTTAAAGAATGGAAGTAGAGAAAAATAAGAACCTAACGTATTGAGATTACTGATCACTTACTCAAGGACTAGGAACATTACAGACTTGTCGAAAGTTGAACATTTAGCTAACGAATTAGTGTCCCAAGTCGATCCTTCGTTAGCTATATCTCGACATCTTCTCTGTAGCCGTACTCTATTACTTGATAGGTTTTCGGTCAAAATCTAGCCATATCTCGGTCATTCGGCAACCGAGTATTGACTCCTTTTCGTTAGCTCAGTGTTAAACTTTCGTCAGGTCTATACTGTATATATGGACGAATCCAAGCTATATAGCTAGTTGCAATTTCCGTCACCTCTTGAAGCTTAAAAGCGCTATTAATCTTGCGGCATATACTCAGACATATTTGATGATATTTCCAGTATTGGCTTATTGCGACAGTTGATAGAATCCTCGCTTCGCTTTATTGTGGAGCATATACTTAACACTATCTCATAAAAAGTACAAAGGGAGTGCTATCAGCACGTCCCCTTGTCACGTACCTTTTCATAAACATTTCGAACGTCTGCTATTGTCGTATTGAGATAGTTGGTAGAATCCTCGCTTTGTTTTATCCTGGAGCATATATACTAAAAACTATCCCATTTTCAATACGAGTGGGAAAGTGAATTTTCCTTTTCGTTTACCTTTACTGGTTCACCCATTGCCAGTATAATGTGACAGGGGGAGTGGTACGCTTGTCTGCGGCGTACTGAGCACCTTAAAGTCGCCCGAGTGTGCGCTGGTACAAGGCAGACAATAAAACACACTCGCACTTCACATGAATACACAAACTTGTTCATAGATAAATCCATAACGATTAATAAAGTAGTTCTCGTCGCGAATAGCTCAACAACAACATTTACAATTCATAGGGAGTGTCCTCATGTCACCTTGTCTCATACCTCTTCCGTGGTTCCGTTTCTCTTCGCTGGTACCCTTGGTATACTGCTCTGTATCAGTGTTGGATTAGCGTAGTTGGCTGCAGCTGTTTCAGAATAAATACCTCCTCCCTGAAATAGATACTGAATTCAGTCCAACATGCCTTAAAGTCAACCTCTATATAATATAAGGGTCACCTACTTATATGTATCCCAATTGTTCTATATTCATATTATTTGAACCTGTATATAAAGGCCACCTGCCGATAAAGGTCACTTTTACTGGCTCGGAGCCTCTATTTGGTAGTCTTTATAGACAGGTTTGACAGTATAAAGATCGTCCGCGGGACTCGTGTAGTGAGTTTAATATCTGGAATCATATCCGATCTGTAGATTACACGTACACGTATTTGTACATGACGTCAACATTTCACGTAAAGTAGGCATGGCGTGGTTAGATAATAAAATAGATTGAACAGCCATCTTGTGTTCGTATAATGTCTGCAAAGTGCCAGACAGACAAATATCTAGCTATATCTTAGTGATATTGGACCATCAACAGCGTCTACTATTGTAATGCATGATCCACCCATTCGCATTTATATAATGCTCACAGGTGCGACTGAATTTATTCGTTCTCAATGCTCTGCTCATTCGAACTTATATTATACTCACGGGTGTGACTGAATTTATCCGCTCTCCATTCTCTGTCCATTTGAACTTGTATTATACTCACAGATGCAATTGAATTTATCCGTACCTCTATGATCTGTCCATTGGAACTTATATTATATTCACGGATGCGACTGAATTTATTCGTATTCCATTCCCCGCCAATTCAAACTGATATTATACTTAAAGGCGCAATTGAACTTATCCGTACGTCATTCTCCGCCTATTCCAACTCATATTTTACTCACGGGTGCAATTGGGTTTATCCATACTCCTTTCTCCGCCAATTTCAACTGATATTGTACTCACGGGTGCGACTGAATTTATCCTGCTCCATTTTGCGCCTATTCCAACTTATATTTTACTCACGGGTGCAATTTAATTTATGCGTATTCCATTCTCCGCCAAATCCAACTTACATCATATTCACGGATGCAACTCAATTTATCTGTACTCCATTCTGCGCCTATTCAAACTTATATTTTACTCACGGGTTCAACTGAATTTATCCGTGCTCCATTCTGTGCCTATTCCAACTTATATTATACTCACGGGTACGACTGAATTTATCCGTACTCCATTCTGCACCTATTCCAACTTACATCATATTAACGGGTGCAACTGAATTTATCCGTTCTCCATTCTGCACCTATTCCAACTTATATTATACTCACGGATGCAACTGAATTTATCCGTACTCCATTCTGCGCCTATTCCAACTTATATTATACTCACGAGTGCGACTGAAGTTATCCGTACTCCATTCTGCGCCTATTCCAACTTATATTATACTCACGCGAGCGACTGAATTTATATGTATTCCATCTCCGCCAAATCCAACTTACATAATATTCACGGGTGCAACTCAATTTATCCGTACTCCATTCTCCGCAAATTCCAACTGATTTTATACTCACGGGTGGGACTGAATTTATCCGCTCTCCATGCTTCGCCAATTCCAACTTATATTATACTCACGGGTGCGACTGAATTTATCCGTACTCCATGCTCTGCCCATTCGATAGAGAGAGATTTTGTCAGATTATCAACACCAGCTCTTGCTGCCCCAGAATGACTGCAAGGGAGATAATAAGACATTAGACCATAACTGATATAGATATAGATATAACTGATTATAGACCACACAATAAATCCAAGAAATAAACAAATTTTGATCACACCGGATATTTTCCTCCAGTTTGTCAAAACTACAAACGGATATTCAAAACAAAACATTTGCCGTTTTGTGAGGTTTTTTTTTTAAAAAATTCACATATATATTAGTAACGATTCGAATATTCCAAGTAATTTGTATTTCTATATAAATCGTACATATTTTAGAAAATAATGCGATTTAAGGTTCTACATCGTGACATCATTAATGTTTCAATATGATATATAAAGTCTTTCTACTTTCCATAACACTAGATAACAGTGAAGATTAAACAACGTGATCTCATATTACAATAAAATTCAAAACACGCAGAAGAAACGAGCAGAAGTACCGATTTCAAAATAACGTAAAATTTAATGCACACAAAAATATATACGTTTACCATATTTTAAAAACAGTTTTCTAACAAATTGCCAATCATATTTTAGAATAAAAAAAAGAAATCTTACCTCATTAGTGGAAAACCTTTAAAATTATCTACAATGATATTGACTATCACGCCGCCATGATCCTTAAACCATTGATTGAAGGCTAAATTAAAAAAAAAAAAAAAGAGCTTTCAGTAAAACCAAAATTACCCGCTCGGAGGTATTTGTAGCATGAATATTAAAAAATAAAAGGGCTATAGCTCCTAGAAAAAATCATTGAATCGGAACAAATAAATGATATGCACTACTACACTTTCCACTGATCATTCCTACTTTATAAATATCTAATTGATGGAACGGATTAAAAGTATGGCATGTGAACGGATGGAATGCATTACTCGCTAATTTTTCGCCGTGGAGATTAAAGAACAAGAAAACAAAACATGTAAAGTACCTATTGGTAATAAGATGGTAGCTCAGATGGTAGCGTGTTCGCTTTGTATGTGAAAGGTCGGAGTTCGAACCTTGGCCGGAACTGACCAAGACTTGGAATAGGTAGTGACATTTCTTTTGTCAACCATTCAGCATTTAAAATTAAAGGTCACGGGCTCCATCGAAAGAGACCTTAATACCTAATATCATATGTCACGGTAGGCATGACACTCTAGACAACACTCCATGCAGACATTGTCCTGAGTTCTATGCAAACGTTAAAATTCCTGTCACCACCTATAGCTGGTGACGTCCCGATACAGTTGAAATATAGTCAATCAAGATAGATAAATTGGCATTCATCACATCTGCTTGCGCGTTGACAAAAGGGTTTGTTAGACTCCTACATCTTATAATCCTATATTTGCCGGTTCTCGATTTTGGTCCAAACATAAATAAATAAATAAATAAATAAATAAATAATAAAGTATATCCTAACCTTCTCTACAACATAAGAATGTTCCGGTAAGGTTTGTTTCCACGACGGCGTTCCATCCTTTTAACCGGATGTCACCAGCGCCACTCGGAAACTGTCCGCCGCCATTATTGATTAGAAAGTTTATCCCGCCAAATCTTGTTATCGTCTGTGCCATAAGATTCTTCACCTGAGATTTTTAAAATTTAAAATCTTAGTTAAAAAACCAAAGACTTTTCTGATTTTAAAAAGCTCAAAACACAAACTGATTGAAATGGACTTTTTTGACGATGAATTTGTTTGTTTATGTGTCAACCATGAGAAGAACATATTTATAACAAGAGGCCCATGTTTCTTAAAGCTCACCTGAACACAGGCATGCCAATAGTTTATCAAATGTGGTCCAGTACTGTTGGAGATGATTAAAACCCAAAACTTAACGCACCGTGGCATGGCACGCACCGAGTCATTACAATAGCTCACCTAAGCCTTCTTATCGTATACTGGTACACCGGTAACGCACGACGAGCGGCGAACCATTGCGATAGCTTTTTTCGTTGGGTAGGGATGATGGGGACGGGGGTTAGAACACATGACAAATGTTTTATATATACTAGTAGTATATCAAATTAAATATGTACACAGTTGATATTGTTATATAACTGTGGATTTCTGGAACTACGCCTGTAATTGGTCATGTCTCGATATAAGAGCGATAGTCAGGACAGGTATAAAACTTCGCTCACCTCATCTTCTTTCCGAATGTTACACTGCACATAGTCAATATCAGCTGAACTAGATAGTGGTATAGTGGATTTTATTTCTTGTGTCGATTTTTTGAGTCGTTCCGCTTTTCTAGATGCTATCATAACCTTGCAACCTACAATAGTAATTATGACTAGATATGTAATTGTGGCAAACACAATGACGAAAGTACCCCACCTTGTGTTTCCATAGTAACGGCAGCCATGTTGGAAATTTAAAATGCGGATTGAAAATTCATTATGATAGAGGCGCCTATAAGAAAAAGGCATAAAGACATTAAGTCTACCAAACCCAGAGTGGTGGAGGACTTCATTAGTACATTGAAAATCGGCCTTAACGAAGTAAGGGGACGTATTGGAACACCGACCGTCGGTCCATCCGCAGTCTGTGTCTAAAATATAAATAAATAACCAGCAACATGTATGCCCCATAAATATGCAATAGTATATGTATTAGCATAACTAAAAGTTTTGGTCATATGCTCATATGCATAAATTAATTTTTATACATGTATTTGCGTTTCGTTATAGTAGCCGGTAATACTTGAAGAAAATCGAAGTATCCTTGACGTATTTATAAAATGTTGTCTATTTGAGAATATTAATTTTATACCCTTGCAACAAAGTATGGGGGCTATAATGGAATCACCTTGTCCATCCGTCTGTTCGTAAACATGATTTTGTCCAGAGGTTTGTCCAGTAATGCATAACCGAATTTTTCTGAAAGTTGCACAGATGTAACAAAGTACAGGGAAAGTGGTATACTGGAACCAACCTGTCCGTCCGTCTGTTGGCATTATTTTGTCTGGAGGTTTATTCAGTTGATCATTGTTCCTATACTGAAAGGTCAAGCTGACAGGTCAGTGTTGTTTGCCTATACATGTCTGCATATATTATCGGTTAAAATGTCTTGCCCTAGTTTATTACAGTCTAGAAATTGACCTTTCAGATTAACTCTATGTTGTTAAATATCCGGTAGATAATAACTTGCATTTCTTAATAAAAAACAAACAACATTATAATGCAGGGATTAAGGCTAGCAGGGTTCCCATAGCCTATAACTCCTAACATAATTGCAGGCCCCTAAACTCTACCCATTTTAGCTATTTATTACTATTAAAACTTCTTTTCAGACGCGAGTTGGATCCCAAACTACAAAAAGTTAAGCTTTATCAAGGTTTTGGGGAAATTTGGAATTTAATAACTTGTCATTTTTCTATTTATACCTGGGTAATCACAATATGGCGATAACCTTTGGGTGGAATAATTAACACATTCATTTAGTCAACCGACCTGATGCCACAGAGCTACAGAGCTAGTATATTTATAAATATATGTATGTAGACTGCATTACCTAAATGTATAAGTTCCTGTGTGATAGTTTTACCTATCCCCGTCCCTCCTCCGGTAACTATAGCAACCTTATCATGGAATAAAGCATCACGAAATACACTAGAAACATTTGACAGTAATGTGCGCGCCGCCATTTTTCGATCATGTGACAAACATTCTGGTATGTTTTGTATTCGGCAAACTTCGGAACTCTACGGTATTCCCGAGTCTCATGTGCTGACGTTTGAGGTAGGTTTAGTCTTAGTGGGAACATTATTGTGTAGGCAACCAATATTTACCTGTCCGCTTGACCTTTGATTTAAATATTTATCAATTTGACCAGTACATTTAAGTATAGGGACCACAGGTGGTTATTTTGCATAAATAATTGGAAACGCATAATATTTATGCATTAACTGTAAATTCTAGCATTCCCCACCTACAAAGTGGACCATATGAATATTCCTAATAAAAGGTCAAGCAGACAGGTCAATGTTGTTTGCCTACATAAATTTTAAAGGCGGTGTTAAAGAGTAAAATAAAGGTATTCTACTTCAATTGGGTGATATTTCTGAAAATACAAGATCAATTTTTGGTTTTACATTATACTATCACTAAAACTAAACATTGCCATTCGTCCGCTTAGTAATGCATATATTGAGTCTTTAAATGAAAACAAAAACCTTTTCTTCTTATTCTTTATTTTATTAATACGTAACGTTGTCACTATTGTTGCGGCTGTAATAAATGTGGCAAGTTTGTATTTGTTGTTGTTGTTACTTTGTTGTTGCTGTTCTTGTTGATCTATATAGCTAGTTTTTGTTTTTGTTGATCTAGTTGTTATTGCTGATGTTCTTGTTGTTACTGCTGCTAACGGTTATTGTCGTTGATACTGGGTTTTTTTTTCATCGCCGCTGTTGTTGTTATTGTAATGAATGCTGTGATGTTGTATTTATTGTTGCTATTGTCTTTGTCGTTATTGATTTTTTTAATAGTTGACACCTTGTTTATGTTGCTGTGGTCTTTATTGGGAGGTGGTACTTATATAGAGGTTCAAATAACCGGAATAAGGAGCAATCGGGAGCATGTTATTGGTCCATAAAAGCAAGTGGTCCTTATATAAGGCCTTAAAGGCAGGTTAGACTGTATTGCTATTGTCGTTGTTGTCGTCGTCGTTGTCATTGTTGTTGTCGTCGTCGTTGTTGTTGTTGTCGTTGTCGTCGTTGTCGTTGTTGCTGTCGTCGTACTTGTTGTTGTTGTCGTTGTTGTCGTCGTCGTTGTTGTTGTTGTCGTCGCTGTTGTTGTCGTTGTCGTTGTTGTCGTTGTTGCTGTTGTCGTACTTGTTGTTGTTGTCGTTGTTGTTGTCGTCGTTGATGTCGTCGTTGTTGTCGTCGTCGTCGTTGTTGTCGTCGTTTTCGTTGTCGTCGTTGTCGTTGATTTCGTTGTTGTCGTCGTCGTCGTCGTTGTTGTTGTTGTCGTCGTTGTAGTTGATTTGGTCGTTGTCGTCATCGTTGTTGTTGTTGTTGTTGTCGTCGTTTCGTTGTCGTCGTTGTCGTTGATTTCGTCGTTGTCGTTGTTGTCGTCGTTGTCATCGTCGTTGTTGTTGTTACTTTTATAGATGATGAAGCGGTGATGATGTAACTATTATTGTTGTTGTTTTGACTTTTAATGGATGATGTAAGCTGTGAAGACACAGATGTTTAGGTTTTCTGGGGTCAACAGGTACCTTTATAAGTAGATTGGTTATAGTAATAGGATTATTGTTGACATGCAAGAAAGGGATTTCAAGTTATGAATTTATGTTTCATAAAGTGAAAAAATAAAAATATAGAATGTTTGAAAGAGATTTTCAGTCCAAAATTAGTGTTTTATAAAGTGAAAATAAAAAAAAAATAGAATGTTTGTAAGGGATTTTTAGTTCTGAATCATGAGGTGCTCGGGAAATGGATTTTAAGAATTGTGTATCACATGTACATATGTGTATGCATATGTGATACACTTTTTTTTAAATAAACCACTTAAAAAATCCTCTCCTGAGCACCTATGTTCTGAACTACCACTACAGTATCTCAGTTGGTAGAGTGTTTGATCTGTATGTGGGAGATCGTGGATTCGAACCCCAGCCGGGTCTGACCAAGACTTAATGTATGTCATGTTAACCAAAAGTCGTATCGCAATATACGAGTTAATAACACACTTGCCGTGTTCTTGTATCGTTTTTATTCATTATTATTTTTTGCTGCCGCGATTGACGTCTCTAACAGAGATGATTCCAATGTACATTCAAGCACTGATGGTAAACATCCGAGAACTTACGAAGTCACTACCGACTCAAGTGTCCAAGAGAGATTTCCATGTCCGCCTCACGATGATCTGGCTGAAATATCGTTGAATAAATCAGTTGCTTGAAATAATTTTGGTCATGAAACGAATGAAAAATGTGTTCTTTGTTGAGAAAAGCAAGATTTAGTTTGAAGGGAGACCAAAGTTTGTGAAAAAAATCTGAAGTCTGAAGCGGGGGCGGGTAATATCAAGTGGCTGTCCTTGTTATTACACCCCCCCCCACCCCCCGCAAACTAGTTTGAGAGGGGGGGGGGGGGTGTATAGGAATCACCATGTCTGTCTGCCGTGTTCAGGCCATATCTCATCAATGATTTGGACGACTCTCATGATTCTTAACATGAATAATCTTCATGGGCCAAAGGTATGTCATGACCTTGAAGCTAGAGTCCGGGTGTCTATAAAAAGTACTAGTACCTTATTCACACTGTATAATAGGAATTTTATGCTTAATACTTTGGACATTTAGATGTGCTATACTAAAATATTTACTATGATCATCATGAACAAAAGTGTCCGACATAAATGACGAGGAACTTGTATTAGATGAAGAGCTTACTGAATCAATACAGGAAGGACCGGGGTTTAATTCTATATCACCAGACAATAACAATTGCATGTAAACAAATATTGTAAAAAGCAAAATCATTTGTGTAATATTATCAAACATAGTAAAGAAAGACGGAGAAAAAGAAAAAGATTCATCTGGGTGAACTTCCACATGTTTGTTCTTTGTAAAATTTTGTAAGAGAAATAAGCAAAGACTTATCGTTATGCCTCTTAATCTGTAAACACAGAACAGATTAACAGAAACTATTTCCATAAGATCTAGTCGTTTGTGTTTCTTTACATTTAATGATTTTCCATAGTGCACCTTCGTCTATAGCTGGCGACGTCTGGATATAAGTGAAATATTTTTGACTGGGATGTTCAGCACTATTACACAACTTAACGGTCAAGTGGTCTAAAGCGTGCTTACGGGTCAGTGTCTTTTATTGCATTGGTTCGAACCCCGCTCGGGCAGATAAAAGCATGAGATTGTCTATCATTTAGCTTCCTGAAAGTAAGTGGTTTTGTTCCGGGTATTCCGTATTCTTCCATCATCCTAGAACGCCTCGATATAAGTGAGAATCTTGACTGTGACGTCAAAATATCTCACTTGACCGATACAATTATGAGATTGTCTGTCATTTCGCTTGTCGAAGGTTGATGGTTATCTCCGGGCACTCCGTTTTCCTCCATCATCCCAGAACGCCTTAATATGAATCAAACAATTGACTGGTCTTAAAAACGTTACTGAGTCAAAATTATGCGTGGGAGATAATAAAATTAACAAAAGAATTTAAAAACCTAATTAATTAATTAACATGAAAATAATCCGTAAGGGTCCGGAAATTTGCACGATTTAACTATAAATTAGCCAGAAAAGCACCTGTAAATTTAAGAAATGAGTAAGACGGTTGTAAAAATATTTAGTTTCATAGTAACATTATGTAATTTATTTGTGGACATAAGACGACACGTCTTTGTCACAGTTGGGTCGTAAAAACCCAACAACTTTGAGCTGCAAATTTGACCTTTGTTTTTCATGATTTTAAAATTTCCAGTTTGATTCGCGAGGATTGGATAATAAGACGTTTTATGTGACGAGTCCGATTTTCTTTTCTATATCTATAAAGAATATAAAAAATCATTCCGTAAATCTTGGAATATCGCCAATTTGATTATGCAAATGACAAAGTTAAAACCCTCAGGTTAAACTAACTGACCTAACAATCCCCCTATTCATATAACATTACGCAAGCGCGCTGGTCATTTGACAGGCAGAAAAATAGTTCATCAGCTATGACGGAAGGATTTGCAATCATTATTTAAAAAGATTTTATGACTATTTATAAGTAGTATATATTTGTACTTATGTCTACAGGTGGGGAATAATAATACAAAAACGCGTAAGTAACTGCATGTAAGATTACGTGGAACAGCTTCTAACATACACACAGAGATTTGTTGAAACGGCTATTAGTGCAGGTATGTATGTTTTCATATTTTGAGAAATGAGGCAGTTTTTGTTTAATTTCTTATTTAACTTGCTAAGTTTTGAAATTCTTGAAACAATTTAATTTTTTGTGTTAATTTTTGATTCTGAAAATTCTGGATAACAATATTAATTTAAATTTGTATTATGTTAGTGGTACGGTTGACTAGACTTCTTTTAAGCTTTTATCCCACTGCCCGTTTAATTCCAAGTAAAAAAAATTTTGAAAAATTATTTTTCACAAAAATGTTAAAAATTAATAGTTAATGTTTGCAGCATCTGTTAATTTTTAGGCTTTTCAGTTAAAATATTAAAATCTTAGTGGAGAGTATTTATAAATGAAAGTTTACCATAAGCTTTTCAATATTATTTGACTCTCTCTCTCTCTCTCTCTCTCTCTCTCTCTCTCTCTCTCTCTCTCTCTCTCTCATTTTCATATTTTAACTAGCTCGTAAGCCGTACGCTGGACAGTAACTATTGTATTCCAAAATGTGTTTTAAAATAAATGTACTACTGTATCTCATATTTGTGTGACAACATAATAAAAAATTAGTAGTAGCTGCATACTGAAATTCTTGTTTAAATTAAGTTCTATCGTCTTGTTATAAAAGACTTTTGGGTGATTTAGGTATAAAATATAGATATTTTTAAATAATATCTTCAACATTTTAATTGGGATCAAAATGAAACTTTGATAACTTCATTTTCATATCGGTTAATTAAATTATATAAATGTGAAATATTTATTAAACTAATTTAAACTAATTTTAAAATCTGTAAAATTATATTAAATCAACTTTCATATTTAATGTAAACAGGAAGTTAAGAGGATGCACTGTAACACCCCCGGCAACAGTTGTCAATTTCAATCCTTGTCGGTGTCACAAGCGAGTACAGCGGCTATGGTCATGTTAGCAGTTAATTTTAGACTTTAAAACAATTTGTCATTTGTTTGTATACGACATAATTTAGATCACAAAAAAATCGATGTTACAGAGATCTAATTAAAATTTTAGTAAACCCTTATCAAAATTGATTTACACACTCGATATTTAACCAGTAAACCAGTAAATTATGATAAATTTTAATATCTAAATAAAATTTTCGCCAGGGTAAACCATTATCATTGTTAATGTACACTCAAAATTTTGTTGAAAACTTGTAAACTTAGATAATATCATTTTTCACAGAAATGTTCAAAAGGGCTTGAATATATCATTTTTAGACTTTTTTCAGTCAAAATTAAATTTTTAGTGGAGGTATAAATGGAACTCTTTCCAAACTTTTATTCCATATTTTTATTCCCTACTTCAATAGCTATTGACTTTGTAATCCGCATATTTTCAATTTTTAAAAAAAAAATTCCCCAATTTTTCTTTAATTTACCCTTTTTCCACAATAAACCTTTTAATAGCTTTTTTTACTGTGACCAAGTCCACCTTGTTTCTTTATATTCGGACAATAGACCAACAGTTGTTCACGGTATTGAGTAACATTATATATTGGGTTAAAAGAAGGGAAATCGGGGGATATTGGGGTAAAAGAGGAAACTAGGAGATATAGGGGCGAAAGAAAGTGAAATGAGGCGATATATTTCTTGTTAATTAAAAACATACGATTTACAAGTTTTTTTAAATTTACATATAATAGGCGAAAAGAAATTGAAACTGCCACCTAGAAATTTTAGCGAAAATTTCATGATGGACAGTTTTTGTACAGCGTGAACAAAGTGAACGCGTACATTGTTGTCACTTTCTTCCAAGATATCGAGCTTCTTTGCTATGAAATTATAAGATATGAGTACACCTGGAAATAGTGCGCCTGGTAAATGAGCGTGAAAGAAGTATTTCTGTTTTATCGTGAGATATGTATTCTGAGGCGGGTAATGCATTTGGTTACATATGCACATTTGGAATAAATTTTCGGAATACATTTCGGAATCTAGTAAAATATTGCGACGGGATGCATCTAATAATTTCTGCAATTTGGCGAACTGATTTCATGTTTACAATAAAAAGTAGTCCGAGAAGTTTGCGTCCTACGAAGTAAAATCATAACTTTTTATGAAATGAACAGCAACGGCAGGTTGTTTAATTAATTCTTCGTGAAATCTACGGAAATTTGAATTTATTTTGAAGGTTATGAAAACGTATTTAGATGTTGAGGCAATTGTGTCATATTTTAAAATGTTTATCGATTAGATTTTACTTTCGTGAAAGGGAGATAATTCGTACAGTGTTGTGTACAAATTTTAAATACAGTCGTTTTACTAGTTCCGAACAGGGTTTCATATAAGCGCTGCTGCAGACGTCATCCACAAGCAGAGGAAATAAAATTTATGTGGTGTAATAATACAAATGTTTACTGATTCCAAAATATCGACACCTGTCCTCAAAAACACGTGGTAGTATGTTTTCTTGAAAGAAGCATTTCCGTGATCACGATTTGTTTACATCGTTAAACTAGGTCACCAACAATCTGTCGACCTGTCCTGCACATACATTTAGGAAGCGGTTGAAGTTTATATTATTTAAACAATTAATGCCCATACATTCAAGTAGAAGCAAATTTAGAAAGTTATTTTGCGATTCCTTTAATTGAACGGGATTGAAATTTTAGATTATTCGGTAGTAAAAATTCGGAACTTGATACTACACCATTGTAACATGAAACGGGAATATTGTGAGTGATTAAAACCCAAATTTACAGCAAATGAGCCAGTTACATACAACCGCTAGAATGTACCCCCTCATAGCGACGGTAGGATCTGTAAAACTTAACTTTCTCTCTATCCGAAATGACAAAACGATCGGGTACAACTTTTTTAAATTTTAATTACCGATTGTATTTTTCATATATTTATGAAATTATTATTTTCTACCATTTAATTCAGCAATACATGGTTTGGTACATTGTTTCTTTTTCCAAAAAAAAAACATGTTTCTTTTTCCAAAAAAAAAACATGTTTCTTTTTCCAAAAAAAAAACCACCCGTCGGACTATGCATAGATCGACACCCCCCCCTCCCCCCCCCCCCCCCCCCCCCGAATTTTCGGTTATATTCTGTTTTGCCACAACACAATTTTCCCACTACGCTGTACAACAGCACGACAGTGCTATGTTTCAAATTAACCTGTATCTTGGAAAGACAATTTAAGTGTCTACCCAGCTTTTCAATAATTAGCCAAACAAATGACAATCTAATCTTTCCTGTGTAGTGAGTAGACAAATATATCAGGTTTTAAGATATCGAAATCTAGAGTTTCGGGACTTACTATGGATTTTGGTAGCTTTTAATGTTATTACGAGTTCTAGGGGGTTCGATGGCCCATGTGTCTAAAGCGAGCACTTACGGACCACAGTGGTTCTTGTCGCCTAAATACGAATCTCACCCAGGCGGCAGATGTCATATTATAATTTTTTTGAATTTATATATCAAATATTTGATTAAAATAATGATATGACTCATAGTGTAGTATGAAAATGTTTGTCAGTTCGTTTGCCGAAGGTCTCAGGACACTCCGGTTTCCTCCGCAATCCTAGAACTGACCGCCTCATTTCCCTTGGACTGTGGCGTAAGACGCTATTACTTCACTCCACTCCATTAAAAACCACTGTGATAGCTCAGTCGGTAGAGTGCTCGCTACGTAAGTAGGAGGTCGTGGGTTTGAACCCCGACCGGGTCTTACCCAAGACTTGAAAGTGGGTAGCGAAATGAAAGTCACAGTTCTTTCTAAAGGGAACTTAAAATAAACGAGGTCGTGATAGGCTTGGCACGATAAAGAACCCTGTTGTATAATGCCATCAGCGCAACGCACAGGCCAAATTTCTGCACCTTCGCCTATAGCTGGCGACGTCTCGATATATAGTGAAATATTTTTGACTTGGACGTTAAACACCATTACTCAACTCAACTCAACTCATTCCATTAAAAAATTCTTAATTGAATCCGTTCTCTTTTCTTTCCGGTAGTGAATCGGGAAATGAAACATCAGTTCATGTGTACCACGTGGTCTTAAATGTTCGGTCCTATTACCACTACGGTAGCTGAGCCTTAAGTGCTTACTCTGTATATTTGAGGCCGGGGCCAAGACTTGAAAATAGGCAGTAATCACAGTTCTTTCGCCAAGCACGCAACGCGTACATAGAAATGAAAATTACACGGGGTCCTTCGGAAGGAACCTTATAAACAAATGCTTTATTTTCACAACCGGCTTCGCTCAACGAAAAGAGCTGCACTGAGAGCTGTTTAGAACGGGAGCTAATACAGCATAACTTCATGGTTATAAAATAACTTTAAATAAAGATATTCCCCTTTCTACTACGTTTCTTAAACAATGATAAAAACATAAGAATCGGTAATTAACGGTGTCTGTGGTCAATTGGGATTGTTTGACTATTTAAATAACGTTCCTGAAGATGCTCACGTAGATCATGCAATGATTAAGTACGTTGTTTAAAAATGACGTCACGAGATGAAATTTGTCAAGAAATTAATCACTAATTATGAGTGTTATACCTGAAGCGTAAATCCATCTGTCACAAGGATCCTACTGCAGCATCGACCTGTCGAAAGTTTAACGCCGAGCTAACGAAAAGGAGTCGAAGGTCGAATGTCGAGTGGCCGAAACATAGATGACTATCGGCCGAAAAACTGCCGCGAGATAGATAGCAGCTGTTGAAAAAATATCGAGATACAGCTGAAGAGAGGTCGGATGAGCTGTCACTAATTCGTTTGCTTAGTGCTAAATTTTCGACAGGTCTTTACGAGGAAATTGACATATTTATGTTAAAAAACGACAAAATATTAAAATTTTACCCACAATTATAATGAAATCAATTTTTTATTGCCAGAGGGTCTGCGGCGACCTACAGACCATTCGCCTTATTCCGAGATGACAGAGTCTGTTCTACTTTTCGGACACCCTCTGTTTTAGAAGTGTTATTTGTAGACTTGGTTCCTAAAATCTCCCATTTGCACAAAGCTATACCGTTCTCCATTTTACCAAATAAATAAATAATAAATTAATTAAAATTAATTAAAATAAATTAATTAATTAATAAATTAATAATGCAGTTTATAGATACCCCAAGTCATGACATGTGTGTGTCAATCTACCGTTTCTTCGGGATTTGACGTAACTCCGCGATTTTGAGGGGTTTACGTTTTCCGTAACCTGTAGAAACGGTTTTATAGATTATAGCCTTGCTAGTGTCGCATGGAACATTGAGGAAGCCTATTAACTTTACACAAAAAAATCATTAAATCGTATAATAGTCAATAATAATGAAGATTAAACGTCCTGAAGGAAAGATTTTTGTTGTTTAAAATCATTCGAATAAATTTAATCATTATGCGAGGCACAGTTCCCTCCCGGAAGCAACCCTCTCGCAACACATGTGAAAAAGACCTTGTGGAACTAAATTTAATTTTATAACACACACACACACACACACACACACACACACACACACACACACACTGTTTACATGTATATATATAATAATTTATCATCAAAAGGTCCAAATGTTTCTTTGAAGTATTATTTATCTTATGATTAATAAGTAAGAAGGAAATACTTCACACCAATTAAAATATTTAAATTAGTCAAAAATCGGGATAAACACAGGAAATGTTTACTTTCTATTTTAATTGTGATGGAAGTCTGTCACCAAAGTTGAACTCATGATTTTTTGTGTAATCCATTTTCATCATATTAATGTTATTTTGATTCCCTAAAACCACTATGGTAGCTCAGTTGGTAGGGTGCTCGCTTCGTATGCTGGAGGGCGTAGATTCAAACCCCGGCCGAGTCTGAACTAGATGTGAAAATAGGTAACCGCTGTTTTCTTTCGCCAAACTCTCGACATTTAGAAAAGTTTTGCTTATTAGCTTTGCTCATATAATTTGAACATTACTTATTAATTTTTTATTATCATGGCTAAAATTTCGACGGTTTGTCAACATTTATCCAGTCATATTTTGGCTTTAAAGATGGTTTTACTAATACATTGAGAGAGCATTATATGAAAAAATAAAAAGAAATAAATTTTGGAATCGAATATATTGTGGTACGAAAGTATATTAGATTTACGAGTAACAAAGAAAAAAGAAAGGCGTAATTATAAGAACTCAAAATGGCGTTATAACGCAAAAGAAAGACGTAATAACTCGAAAATGGCGTTATAACGCAAAAGAAATGTGTAATAACACGAAAAAGGGGTTTTAACGCAAACGAAAGACTTTATAACACGAAAAAGGGGTTATAACGCAAACGAAAGGCTTTATAACACGAAAAGGAGGTTATAACGCAAAAGAAATGTGTAATAACACGAAAAAGGGGTTATAACGCAAACGAAAGACTTTATAACACGAAAAAGATGATATAACACAAAAGTAAGGCGTAATTTCCCGAAAGTGTGTGATTGAGCAAAAAAGGCTTAATGACGCGGAATGAACTTGTAATAACGTGAAATGAATGACACAATGAATTGAATTTAAAAAAAAAAACGTAGTAGGCTTTCCTTATTGTAGCAATAAAGCACATTATTTCGAAGTACCAAAATCCATATTTTGTGAGTAGATAAGCTTTTTAAATATATCACCAAACCCCTTCATAATGCAAAAAACTCTGTCAATAAATGATGGCGATGAATTAAGTTTTACAATAATATTGTATTGCTAACTTTTAAAAAATTGTCTAATAACGCCTTTTTTGTTATATTTCAGATTGATTTGTTACTGTAAAGAACCCACACAACCATGGATGCAAGACTTGTAGTTCTGTGCTGTTTCGTTGCCATGGCAATACTCACAATTCACCAATCAGAGGGTATGCATATATTACATTACATTATAACTTAGTGCTGCTGAACACTAATCACCCAAAAATTGATCAAATTCTTTCATTCGGCCATTTTGTCTGTCTCATCCGGGACACCTGGCCTCACTTCCTGTCAGGTTCTTTCGAAGGATATTGCTTAAAATCAATGATCGCCATTTCCTCTTTTTAAGGTATATGTTGTCTTTGAAAGACTGAAACTCGGAAAAAAGAACACAGTTATGTATTCCGTCAAGCAAGTATACTGATGGAACGATTTTGCTAGCGCAGTTTTAAGTTTATTTGATGCGAATGAAACCACTGATTTCACAAACTTCGTTCACCAACATAATATATGACTTGCCACAGTCAGAGGCTTACTTTTCTGAAGCAATAATTTATATAACGCCTACAAAATGTTGTAATTTGTAATGACCATCATCTGCTCTTTCTAGCCCGTCTGTAAAAAAACGCAAGAGCTTACGTCCTACTTCCGGTGTCAGGTGGCATACATCCGGAACCTGCGCCAAAGTGACCGTCGACTTCCAATATAAGTTTTTAATATTTATTTATTATTATTTATTTATTACTTTGGATATGAAGTGTTTACGTTTTTGGATGGATTATAGAATATTGAAAGTTGTGCAATATTGCGTCATACCAGGTGTTTGCAGTTTATACATATTTTATTAATTTAATTGCATAAAATGCACATAATATACATGTAAACTTACATTTTTTTGAATAAAGAATTTAGATGGACTCTATATCCTGTTGAAAGTCGTGTAACGTCGCGTCATAACACATGTTGAAAGCTTGTACAATTTTTATTGTAATTTGCATAAAATGCACATAACATGAGATTTTAAGCCTAATATATACAGCGGATAATGTAAAGGAACATGTTTTTAGTGTGATATTAATCAATTTATATTAATTCTGCTGTACGACATTTCGACAAAGAGCATGATGCATTTGATGCACAACTTTACACGACAGATCATTATGTCTTTTCGAATGAATTGTTTTATAAAAACTCAAAAGTACCTCGTGACATGCAGGTGTGCACGCAATAAACAATTTTCCCGATTACATGTGCATTGCTTTATTACTTTGACTGTTTGAGGATTAAAAAAAATAAACGATGTAGTTTGTCTAAAAACTAAGGGATAATATTTAATTTAAAACAAAAATTGTTCGAACGGACCAGCACAGCTGGTTTATGTAATGGGTTGGTAAATAACAGTAGGTTTGTGTGTCTTTTAGAGTACAGATCTAGCTCACGCGCATACACATACAGTAAATGTTATGCATACAGCGCATCCCAAAAACCACAGGGCTCTTGCATACAGCTCATCCACATGCAGTAAATTTGTCGCATACAGCGCATCCTCATACAACGGGGTTCTCGCAAATTCTCGCATACAGCACATCTCAATGAAGCGGGGCTATCGCATACTGTGCATTAGATACAGCACAAAGTTTTCACACAGCGTGTCTGTGCGCTTTGACACAGCCGAGGTCTTGTTTACCGCGCATTCCAATACAGTGGAGTTCTCGCATACTACGCACCACCACACAGAAAATGTCTTTGCATACCGTGCATCTCAAAATAAAGCCGAGTTCTCGTTCACCGCGAATACCAATACAGTAGAGTTCTCCCAAGCTGCGCGATTCGGTACGCCGAGTTTTTTTTTTTGCCTACAGCCGTTGGAAAAAATATGTTTTATATGTGATATGATACGAAATATTTTTTAAAATAGATTAATTACGCAATTAGATGGCTGTGAACTCGGCCAGTGTTTTATCGCCTGGGATCAAATTGGATTTCATCGTGTTTCAAACGTGACCGATATCGGTTCAAAAAGGTATGTAAAGCGGAAGTGTTATCAACCAGTATGAAAGTCGCACCCACCAGATGCACTGGTACAACCTCACGTATGTCAATATATAAAAAACCGACCGAATTCCAAAAATTCCAAATTCTGTTTTAAAGCGGGAAGTCGCATAATACAGTACAGGCCTGTCGAAAGTGTAACAATGAGCTAACGAAAAGGAGTCGAGACTCGGCTGTCGAGTGGTCGAGATATAGAAAAAACTGTCGATACCTAAACAACAGCTGTCAAAAAGCTGCCAAGTTGTAGCTAACGAGGAGCCGAGATGAGTTGCACAAATTCGTTAACTTAATGTTAAACTTAAATTTAAAGCTGAAATATTCTGCGTCCGTGGCCTTTTCAAGGATTTACTACCAAGGACAAATGTAAAATTGTTATTTACTGAAATCCTTTTTAAAAATCCCAAAATAACTTAATGTTAAACTTTTGACAGGTCTGTACTGTATATTTCGAGTCATTGAAGGCTAACTCGGACATACAGTACAGACCTGTCGCAAGTTTAACACGAGCTGAAGCTCGGCTGTATAGTGGCCGAAATTTGGACAGCGAGTGACCAAAAAGCTGCCGAGAGATA
This sequence comes from Anadara kagoshimensis, assembly GCA_021292105.1. Taxonomy (NCBI): domain Eukaryota; kingdom Metazoa; phylum Mollusca; class Bivalvia; order Arcoida; family Arcidae; genus Anadara; species Anadara kagoshimensis. The sequence goes on along the minus strand of CM037867.1, from coordinate 21,113,922 downwards.
GGCAGCAGGTGCCGAAGTTGTCGAGAGGTCGAGATATTCTGCCGATGCGGTAATAATTCGTTAGCCAATTGTTAAACTTTCGACAGGTCAGTACTGTACATGTACTTTTCGCATGTCACTGAAACCATTAAGTACATTATAAATGTATATTCGACATATGTTTTATAATTTTATATTTATGCTACGTAAATCACGTACTTACCGGATTATCGATCGACAGATTGGTCTGATTGTTTAAGGGCATTTGCGTAGAATTATTTATCTATTTATTTATTTATTTATTTATTTATTTATTTATTTAAACCTGACAAAAGTACATGATGTTCGACTTTCTGTATTAACCAAACACGAATACAAACATATGCATACCGGTACATGTCCAAATCACAATCCCCAAAAAGCAAGGTAAAATTTGATAACTGATAAATTAAGTTTAACATGTTAACTTCCAGCAAAGAAGTGAGGCCGGGTACTCCGGATGGGCACGCATTTCCTGTCTACATAACCACACCCATCACGTGTGTAATCAAAGTTAAGAATGAAGGGAACATGAAACTATAGGACATCAAATGTATCCAGGGTAATTTTAGATAAAGCGACATCATACTTCTCAACAATATTTTGATGGCGGCAATAAAACTTTTTGAGGGCCTTGACAAGCCCAGGCTTTAATTTAATATCCCTTATTCACAATTTGTACACTGTTATCAACATATCTCTCTCTCTCTCTCTCTCTCTCTCTCTCTCTCTCTCTCCCTCTCTCTCTCAAAGTATCCTGAAAGTTTTTTGCCTACGGTCACGGGAGGGAGTTGCTTAATTTTCACATTATCACACGACATAGCGCAACAGCTTGTAAATTTATTATATTTTTAATACCTAAAATGCATAAAACACGAGATTTTAAGCTTTAGGCATTTATAAACAAATTAACATTTAAAAAGCTCCAGGTTTAACTGTCAAATCAGATTTTATTTACCTGTATGAAATATCAGGATCCCGTTATTAAAAGCTCCTAGGTTAACTTAACCCGATAATAAGTGAAAGTTTTAAACATGTTTATAACATCAGCGACATACGTATTTATTTTCGTGGTGTATTTATTTTCGCTTATTTAGCGATCGTTTGCTTTGCGCGAAAATTAATATCAAACGAAAATTATATCAAGTTCATTGTGATATAAAGGCCAACTGCTTATAAAGGCCAGTATAATTGTATCTTATAGTTCTTTATTTATATTATTTAAACCTGTATATAAAGGCTACCTGTCATAAAGGCCACTTTTACTGGTTTCCTTGGATGGCCTTTATTGACAGGTTTGACTGTAGTTCTTTATTCATATTATTTGAACCTATATATTAAGACCATCTGCCCATAAAGGCCACTTTTACTGGTTCCCTTTGGAGGTGTTTATAGACAGGTTTGACTGCATTGGCGAAGTTGTTCAATTCTTTTGCTGAAGGAAGGTGGTTTTCTCCTGGTACTCCAATTTCCTACGCTTTCCTCGGTGTTTGAAGTGAAAAAATTTTGACTGGGATGTAAAATACCATTTCTCCCCTCCTCTTCTAGAGACCGCGGTGGCCTAATGGATAAGACGTCAGTCTTTCAATCAAGGGTCTCTCACCGCTGTGAGTTCGAGTCCCGGTCAGTCCACATGCGGGAAAGCGTTGGCCTTTACTGGTTCACATGGTATCAGTATAATGGACTTGGGATTGGTATGCAGCGTATTGACTCTGTGAGCTAGCACCTTAAAGTCGCCCTAAGTGCGCGCTAGTACAAGGCAGACAACACACCATACAATGTACTTCACATGCATACACGAAATTGTTCATAGATAAATCCATAGAGATTAATAAAATAGTTCTTGTCGCGAATAGCTGAAAATTGCTGATGCGACGTTAAGCAACATTCAGCCAACCAACAAACCCTCCTCTTCTACTTATGTTTCATGTATACACTATCAATATACACTGGTAAAGCAAGTAAGTTTACATGATCAGAAGATTTGCTCTTAACGTCACTCCACTACGGTATCGGAGTTGGTTGGATGATCAGGTATACAGATCGGGGTTCGAAACCAACCTGGTACTTGCCAAGATTTGGAAAGATGTATTGTTCTTTCGCCAAACACTAGGTATTTAGAAGTGACAGTCATGGGGTCCCTCGATTGATTGATCGCTTGATTGATTGATTGATTGATTGATTGATTGGTAATTCATTCATTAATTCATTCATTCATTTATTCCGCAGCATTGAACACAGTGAAACTTGAGCGTACAAGGTTTGGTGTTCTATACCTTTTTTTTTTCATTAAATTTTGACAGGTAAATTGTTATGTCATTTGCATTGTGATGTCATTCGCATTGTGATGTCATTTGCATTGTGATGTCATTTGCATTGTGATGTCATTCGCATTGCCAACTATAGTACATGTAGCTTTGTTTTATAATTACAGGTGCGACAATTACACGGGTTGACAAAAAAGAATGTAAAGACAGACATATTTGGATTGTAGACGGGTCTGCTCCATGTTCAGCCCTAGTGAAGCAGACGTACTGGGCCCTTCATATCAACCCAGACAAATGGTGCAACAAATATTACCGACTGACGGATTGCTGTGAAACATGTGGGAAAAGAGCGGTAAGGTCACTTTTAGGTCTTCGGTTCTAAACATGTTTTGGCTCTGCGGTACCCTTGCATCTGAGTATTTTAATACTCCCCACAAACGATGTTTAGTTGTTATCTTTCTGTACTTTCGGGTGCCCGTCCCTATATCGTGTCCGCTACATACCTTCTACGTCTATGGATGGATTGTGATCAAACTTGGTACAAATGTTAACCAACATGAGACGTTGTGTCGCATACCAAATTAATGTGCATAAGTCGAAGGTCAAGGATAGGAGTAGAGCGGTAAGGTAAATGTTAGCTCATCTTCCACTCAGATACCCTGGCATCTGACCTTCATCAAAATATTGTTGTTAGGTATGGTGCTTCTGTTACCTTAGAGATACGTTTGAAATATCAGTTTCATGTTTCTTTCATTCGAAAGGAGACTCGGACATCTTAAGATTGGCAAGCTATTCAGTTTTAGCCATAAATCTTTTTCTCTTCTCCCCCACCTCCACCCGGCCAACCCCCACCCCTCATATTCATCTATCCTATTCGATATTGTTTTATGTTCAAGTGAAGTATAGTTTTCCAAGGAGAGTACAACTAACTCTCTCTCTCTCTCTCTCTCACACACACACACACACAACACACACACACACACACACACGGCTCCTCTCCCCACCCCATTACTAGTATATTCATCTATCCTATTCGTTATTGTTTTATGTTCAAGTGAAGTATAGTTTTCCAAGGAGTGTACAACTCTTCTCCCTCTCTCTCTCTCTCTCTCTCTCTCTCTCTCTCTCTCTCTCTCTCTCTCTCTCTCTCTCTCACCTGTATGATTTGAAGCTAATTCCATCCTTTTTTGTTTTTTTTTCAGCAAGGACTAATCAATTAACATAAGTAAGAGAAGAAGACAGACAATGTTAATTTTAAAACTAAAAAGAAATTTAAAAAATGAAAGTAGATAGATTTGTATACTAGTATGTTGTCATCCAAATTTTAGTCATTTTAATTTTTGTTTTAAATATTTTTTGTCCAAAGTTAAGGTACATGTATATAAATAAGTAGTTGATATTATTTTCTTATTTTATTTTATTTTACACTATTGTTAAATCCCACTACAACTTTAATAAAAATTTTAAAAATTATGTTTTGGTAATGTTTTGTATGATTTACAAGCATTCAATCACTGCATCCCTGCGGTTAAAGTTGTACATGAAATTGATTGAATGATGCTTACATCCCAGTCTAGAATATTTCACTTATATCGAGACGTCGCTGGATTTAGATGAAATGGCAGAAATTTTTAACTTTGCAGTGCGCTTAGGGCAATGTGCAGGGATGGTTCTTTTAGTGTGTCACGCCTTTCGTGACGCCGGACATCGGTTTTTAAAGTCTCCTCCGAAGGATCCCGTGAATGGGGTTCGCCGCTGTACCATGTGATCAACATTTCTTAACGTTTGTGCGGAACATATTGGAAAACGTTAACGTCACAAATTCCCGGAATAACGTCGTGTTACGAGAAAACGTCATATTGTGCGATTCCATGTCCATTGGAAACAAGCGTTTCGCAGACACGTTAAAAGGTGTCACGTGGTACAGCGGCGAATCCCATTTCATTTCTTTAATTGACGCTTGCTTGGCGAAAGAACACCCGCTACTTTTTTTCCAAAATAGGTCAGACCCGACCGGGGTTCAAACCCACGACCTCACACATACGGAGCAAGCACTCTACTAACTGAGGTACCGCAGTGTTTTGTGAATGAGGAATGGTTGTGAGATGTCCGCTTGTCCTATGGAAAGTGATACGTATTCTGATCTCTTTATTACATGCTAGTTTCTTTCTAGTCGAGTAGGCATTTTACGAACCTAGAAATGTTCATTCCTATGAAGTTTTTTTGCTGATTTGTTTTCCTCATGGGTCCTTAATCAAAACTAGCTTAGTTGCCCTTCGGGCAATTTTGGGCAACTTGCACAATATACATAAATCCAAAATGGCCGCCAAATGTCAAATTGAAGTACATACTGCGATATAAAATATCTTCCAATAGCTTGTAATATATCCTTTTAGATGTTTTCAGGTATGAGAAACCCATTTCTGGTGTTGATTTTAACATACAGAACACTTAACTTGCACAATAAGCTATAAATCCAAGATGACCGGCGGACGCCATCTTGAAATATTGTTTTTATACAAAGCAAATTTCTGATAGGTTGTAATATATCTTTCCAGGAGTATTTAGGCATGGACAACTCAATTCTGGCATTAGTTTTACATTAAATACCATCATGTCTATAATGACCGACCATATGTGTCAAATAACTATTCAAGCTAGGATAGCCATGGGTACTCTCATTTTGTGTAAAAATTTAAACATTCCTTTTCTCCAGAACAGTTACAAAATTGTTTGCAGGATTTTTTAAGGCAATCAAGTCCTTGTGTTGCACTTATGATTTTGTGCCTTATATTGACATAACATGACATTAAGACGTTCTTGTGGCACTGGGTGTCCTATCGCAATAACATGTAATGAGAATTGATCTTTGAATTTCAATCCGAAGTCAGTTATCATCTCATACTCTTCAGGAGGATCTTGACTGTCGGACCCTTCTACAACATAAACTAAAGGTGAGACAACAGAAAATGGTGTTTGAAACAAAGTCGTAACTATATGGCTTTGATGTTCTTTATGAAGAGCCTAAAGAAACATTTTTCCTGCTGGTTGGCCATGCAGAATAACAAAGAATGGTTCAGAACTTATTAAGTTATTTGTGATCTTTGTTTACCAAGAACATCAACTAAATGAGAAAAAGAAGAGTTTGTAATTCGGATGTTGTATCACAATCTCTAAGAGCATGCATACCTAGCAGTTCAAGATATTTCGAACGGAGATCATGTCCCTAAGTGCATGCACGCCTGGTAGTTCAAGACATCTCGAACGAAGACCATGACACTGAGGGCATACATGTCTGTCAGTTCAAGACATCTCGACCCAAGGCCATGACACTTGCAGCATGCATGTCTGGCAGTTCAAGACATCTCGAACCAAGACCATGACACCTACAGTGTGCATGCCTGTCAGTTCAAGACTTCTCGAACTAAGACCATGGCACTTACAGCATGCAAGACATCTCAAATCATGACCATGACACTGACAGCATGCATGCCTGGCAGTTAAAGACATCTCAAATCATGACAATTGTTTGATGCATAGATGTTCAAAATTCCATCCTTCTATCCTATCACTCCATCTGTATATCACACTGTTTTCATGCTTATATACACGATACACTAGGAAAACAAAAACATCTGTGTCGCCAATCAGCACGCAAATGCTATCACGACATGTTTGTATAGCCTGGAGAACATACAATATAAAGTTATGCCGGATTCATCATGGCCCAATCCACAATCGTATACATATTGCTGTGTTGTTTCCTCTGTCCTGGTCCTTAGAAAATACGAGATAGTATTTGTCAAATACAAGATTTTCTTTGAAGTGTCTGGGTGCCAATATGACCATTTTTGGGTTGATGCAATGGAATCTGATGTGTTATCGCCATGTAACCAAGGGATGCGATAGAAAAAGTGTGAATCATTGTGATTGTTTGTGAGTTTTGGGTGAACGAACTCCACAAAGCGATTTAACTAGAGTTGACTTCATGCCTTTCCAATGACAACCGTTTTCAACCACTATCAAAAAGGAACAGAACCGATATCAAATACAAGCAGAAGCTAAGCTCAAACTGCCCTGCAGTCCAAACAACGGTACCGGTAACCAATGAAACATGTGTCCAAGATCAACAACTTGCATTGTTTTTGCATCTTGACGGCGTCGCTTTGAAACATATTGCCTTTATCATCTTTATCAGCTAATAATGGCATTATAAAAGTCATCAGGTAGACTTGATTGTACTCGTATTCCATTACATTACAACTGAATCCACCACATTGACACATAAGAAGCAATTTTACGAGCAATTTCCTTATGACCTGTTTTCATTAAGAGGGAGTTTAAAGAAGCAATAAATTTTGGTCAGATATATCCAAGGAACACAAAGGATTGAACTCTCTGAGTTATGGTCCGTATCACACTCAGAATATATTCATTCCAATCGATCAGAGAAGCACCAATCTACCCACTAAAATTATCAGGCTAAAGAGCCATGCCTTTGAAGACTCATTTTTTAAATTTGATAGCAGTTTGTTCTCCAAACTGGTTAGCTAAGACATCATCCTAATAACCATCATGGTGCCGACATGCAAGACAGGACACGCATGTGTTTATAGCAGACACTGAGAAAGTTTACCAGCGTATTGTACATGTTCAGCATCCAATAAAATTATTTGTTGGGTGTGTTAATCAGGATGCTATCAGTTTTGTTGGAAGATTGTGTAGGGGTATTATTTTCTGCGGTCCAGTATAATTTGAAACAGCATTGTCAAGATCTAGACGTTGAGATGTTGCTTAATGGCGACTTAAAAGTAAACCAAATCTAGACTGTGCACTACCTTTTCACTTACACCACTTTGATAAACATGGAAGTCTGTAGTCATAGTGTGTGTATCATAGTAGTCCTTTGGAGTGGAAATAGTAGATCAAAAGTATCATAAAACCAAAAATATGAGTAATAAAGTTCAACTCCAACCAATCAATTTGTGGAAGGCTGTTGCATTATCAGTGACAGATTTTACTGTAGATTCCCGAAACCATAATACAGTGCACTTTATTATATGACGTAATGTATCAGTGTTAATGTAAAAATTGAATCAATTCACTGTTGACAAACTTAGTATTTAGTTTGATTAAAAGTCCGAGTATAATTTGGTTTTCATTCGTGGTAATATATATGTGACTGGATTAACTATGATAGCAATAATGTGGCTTTGAAAACTTCTTCGTTGGATACACACTTTAAAAGACACCTTAGCAAAGTGAACTAGCCTTTACGCTAGACTTAGTAAAGCTGAAATCACTAAGATCATGTTTTAATATCTTATTATAAGGAATTGGTCTAGTCTCATTTATGACCTTTAAATCAAAATGTATCAAGATGTATGATTAAGTTACGCAGCATTGAATGTGATGTGCTGAGTTACATCTTATAATAAAAATCATGTTACTCCTACCTTTGTTGGTCAAAATTGTTAAATATACTTTTAAATTGCCCCAAATGTTAAAAACAACAACGGAAATGAGTTCCTCATCCTTGAAAACATATAAAACGGTATATTACAAGCTATTGTACAACAATTCTTACAAAAGATAGATTTTCAATATGGCGTCAGGCAGCCATCTTGGATATATGCAAATTATGCAATTTGCCCAAAGTTGCCTTCAGGGCAACTAATCTAATTTAACTCTAGGGACCCTATAGAATACAAAACAGCAAAAAAACTTCATAGGAAAAAACATTTCTAGGTTCAAGTATTGAGTATATGGGAGTGTCAACTCGACTATTCGTAACAGGGCGTGTACAAACTCCCAATGAAGTCCAACGCCTAAAAAAGTCCACTGAAAGATTGAGGCTCCAGACAAAAAGTCGTTTAATGTGTGTGGATAAAACTTGCTGCCGTGAAAACTTCACACCACAACTCGTCAACAGGGCGACCTACATCTGTTCCCTCCATTTTTGTTGACGGAAAAGGACCAACCAAAGAACATCCAGATCCAATTCCAGCAACCTAAACCAATCAACAGATAACATTTAACTTCAACCAGATGCCCAATTTGGCACTCATATAAATTATGCGAGTGAACTGTGATATCGATACACATGTTACCCAACACCCCCCCCCTCCACACACACACACACGCGTGCGCGCACTTTTTCTGTCGAATGTCGTCCTTAATTTTAATCTGCCATTAAAACTTTTGTCTTTAGTTTATTGAAGTCGTACTTTAATTGAGGAGTAAGATACACTGCTCTAAATTTGACATAATATTACATCAAAGTTGTCCTCAGTGTTCAAGTATGAAGGTGTAAGGAGAATTGACGTATCGCCGGCCACGCCCACAATGTTCCGACAAAAGTCCGACATGCTTGAATTACTAGTAGATGCAAAAAGAATGAAAACTCGGCCTGTATTGGGCCAGTGTGGGAACATTGTGGGCGTGGCCGACGATCCGTCACGATCTGATCACGCCTTTTATGTTCTGACACTGGCCGTCATCGCGATACCAAAGCAGCGTCACGGCAACTGATGACGTAATAGTGTCAGTGACATTATTAAATAGCACAGTTCAGGCCGAGTTTCATTCTTTTTGTGTGTAATTCAAGTATACCGGCCCTTTGTCAGAATATTGTGAGTGTGGTCTGCGATGCGTCAATTCGATCACTAAGTGGATTAGGAATAGTAATGGGACAGCCAAATAAAAAATTATTCAAATGTATTTCAACGTAGTTAAAAGTAATAAAATGTATGCTTTTATATTGATGAAATCTAAAATGAAAGCATTAAAAGAGTTTGTTATATCTGAAACACATTTGGTCTGTAATGGCTGTGTGGGTTTTTCCTGTGTTTCGCGTTTTCCAATGAATGCACCTCGGACGTTATCGTTTTAAGCTGTTGCTGTAAATATTCATATGATTGGGCAAAGTACTTGTTGTTGACAAATCTGCACGTTCTGTACTGACGTTATTGGCAAATCTGCACTAGCGTTATTGGCAAATAAACCATGAAATTGCTACAATGTTTACATAGAACAAAGCAATTGCAATTGTAAATATAAACAACATTGACCTGTCCGTTTGACCTTTCATTAGGAATGGTCATTTAGGAGGGTCCACTCAATAAATGGGTATTGTTGAGATTCGCAGTTAATACATATACACATTACCCATGATTAGTGTTCACATCATATAACAAAGTTTACAAGCGTGATCCCTATTTTTAAATCAACTCGTCCTTAATGAATATCTAAATCAAAGGTCAAGCGGACAGGTCAATGTTGTTTGCCTAAACCATTATTATATATTATATATATATATATACACATAGGCAAACAACGTTGACCTGTCCGTTTAACCTTTGATTTAAACATTTATTATGAACGTATATATGTGTATTTCATCTACATAATGGGAAACACGAACACTAATGCTACCCACGTCATGAGTGGAGTGGGATGGGGGTGGGTGGGTGGTTGAATCCCTCGCAACCCCCCCCCCCCAAAAAAAAAAAAAATTCGCCTATATGAGTAGGGCTTGAGATTAACAGGGACCAAGAAGCCAATGGTCCAAAGAAATTTGTCTGGGCCCCAAAGTTTTAAAGATTTTTGTTATGCATTACTATTGCAACTTCTCTCCAAAAGCAGAGCTAGAGCCCTTACTCAAAATAGTTGAGCTTCATCCCTGATGAGTAATCCCGATAAAAGGTCAAGCGAACAGGTCATTCCTCAATTATATATGTTTATCGTTTATATTATCGTAATGATATATTGGAGCTATAAAAACTATTCAGTACAGGCCTGTCGAAAGTTTAACACTAATCTGACTAATTAATTAGTGTAGAATGAACAGCTCATCTGGGTTCCTAGTTGGCTACAAGAGTATGTATTTCGGCCACTAGTTACCCGTATCTCCGGGTGGTCGAGCTTCGACTCCTTTTGTCAAGTCAGTGTTAAACTTTCGCCAGGTCTGTACTGTATGTCCATTTGGTCAAGGGGTCACTTTATGTCTGATGAGTATGGCCTTGTCATTAATACGACATAAATACCCCCGTCAATTATAAGAACTCATCCATTACAATCGATATGCATTTACGTTTTCTCGTAACCCTAAAATATCTATGGAGAAGTATAACGGACAAGTACCAAAATGACATTAACGGGTACAAACATACGTTGAAATCATTAATTTTCGCGATGTACCAGTTTTCGTTGTTTCAATGAATGAATATAAATGACCAACGAGTTTACAATTCAACGAAATAGTATATATTTCAAACTTACCTAAAACGGAAACGAAAAACCACGAATTTACAACCCCACTTAATTATATTTCTTCTAAATGCCACGAAATTGGACACCGCGAAAAAAATGATTTAACAGTAGTCCATTTTAAAACTTCATACGATATAACTTGTGACTAACAGACAAAGGTGCTTGAGAAATACAATACAAAACACAATTTAAGGAGTGAGTTGAGTTGAGTAATGATTTTTAACGTCCCAGTCAAGAATATCTAACTTATATCGAGACATCGCCAACTATAGAAGAAGGTGCAGATTTGTTTTCCTGTGTGCTACACTGAAAGCATTATACAACAGGGTTCTTTATAGCGCCATGCCTACTGTGACACGGGACAATCTGAAAGAAACGTAACTTTCATTTTGCAATGCCGAGTGCTTGGCGAAAGAACAGTCACTACCCACTTTTAAGTCGTGTCAAACCCACGATCTCCCACTTTACTGAGCGAGCACTTTACCAAGTGCTAAGCGGAAGAAGAGTCACAACCTATTTTCCAACCTTCCACATACGAAATGAGAACGGAGTGGCGTGGAATGGAGTAAAGGAGTTTTATGTTATAGTTAAGATCGATACAGTTCAAGAGGAATGCTGGGGAAAGTAGATGTGTTCGGAGAAAACACCGACCTTCGGCAAGTGAACTCACAAACTTTTCGCACTTTGATCTGTCCCGAGTGGGATTTAAACCTAGGCAGTAAGAGACATTGTGACCCCAAAGTTTTAGACCATTCTGCCCCCCCCCCTTCGAGGTCCCCTGAAACACGCCAATTTTAGAATATCTATGTTATATGCTACTTTTGAATTTTTATGAAATAATATAATTAAAAAGTAGCACATGACAATTATTCTCTCCACCAGTAAATAATTATATTAAAACACTTATAGTCTTTTGTTGGATGATTGGGGGGGGGGGGGGGGGGAGGGGGGGGGCTTGGTAGCCGTTGTAGTAAAATAAAACTGGAAGTCCAGGTTAAAGTTCACTTTCTTATATTGTAAATATTCTCCAACATAAAAATATATATGGTAACAAAAGTATGTTGAATACACTTAATGCGGTATTTCCGTATGTCCAAATTGTAACAAAGTTGCGAGACTATATTTTTTCACGAAATGAACGGTTTTCCGTCAGAGTTCAAACATCAGTCACTAAGCCGGACTCCGACTAGACTGCCGAAGCAGTGCCACACTTCCGTGTACATAAATTTCGAATATAACTTTAAACCAATCAAATTAAAGAAAAGATCTAAATAACCAATCAAATTGTACGACTTAAACAATGTCGCTAGGTATTAATCGGGAGGGTTGTCATGAGAAATAATAATGACGTTAATTAATCAAGTCGATATAAGTGTAATTGACTTCCTTTTTATGGAGCCGAGATTATCCTTCGGGTGTTAGAACCATTTCCCGAAAAACATAGCAAATGCCTAGAGAAGAATATGCCTACAGGGGTATGGGATTGCCACCACCACGTTATCATTAATGTCACCATCATGTCATCATTATTGTCACCACCACCATTTTGTCGAGGTATAAGCTCTTTTTAAGAATTAGTCCTCTTCATGAATCGAAAAGGCACTATTGCGCCGCAAATAAACAACACATCTTTATGCGTTGAACGCCGCCGCATAAAAATGACCGACCTCTTTATGCGTTGAAATTCCCCGCGTCACATTATACGGCGCGGGGTAAACCAGTCGATAATCTGTACTCTTAATACCGAGCAGTATTTATAGTTTTGAAATCGTATGACCCGGCCGGGGTTCGACCTGCAATATTTCTCTCTCAAAGCGGACGAGCTTCCACTGAGCCACCAAAGTAGATTTAGGTCCGGTTGTTCAAAACATAGTTTATCTAGACAATGAAAATTTAAAATGAAGTTTTAATTCAATTAACTTCTAATTGATTATACTGAACAATACAGATGGGATTTTAAAAAAAAATATCCTGGTTAATGAGCGTGTATTTATGACTTTTTAATCCATCGAAATCTAATTGGTTCGGATGACATCACGATGATAAATGGATTGGCCGGGATAAATCCTGATGAAACAGATGTTAAACACGCCTTTAAACCCTTAACGTCAACGACACCCTGTGTGATATTTTATTTGTTTACCAAATGTAGTTGCAGTGGATTATGCGCGATATTTATTAATATTTGCTTGTGAATTTTTCGTGCTTGCTGACATAAATTGGCTTTCATAATTTCCAGTTGACCATATGCACCAAGCGTAAAGGTCATTAACATAACATCTTGCAAGACGTGTACTGTCCTTATCTGGACTTCCGATAATATCGTTGTTTACAGTTCTGGACACGACTCACCTGTTTGGAATATACTAGTTAATCAGATAATCAGCTTTGGAGTAATCATGGTGAACATTATACTGACCGTTGTTGTGCTTGTTTCTGTTATTTTATCCTTTGGTCACGCCGCTTCAATAATTTGTAAGTATAATACAATATTCCACGAATTTTTTTTTCAAAATTATAAAGTTTTTAGCAATTTTTTCAAAATTAAACTAGAATATTAAACCCGAGTAATATATGTTATACAGGGTTTTTGTCAGGTGTACCCTTTCAAAGATTTATCTACTCTGAACCACATTTACAAAATTCAGAGATTATTTTTTTCAAAATAATATTTCTGCAATTTTCCAAAATTAAAATAAGATATTAAAACTCGGAGTAATATAAGTTATACAGGTTTTTTGTCGGGTTACACGGCCAGATGTACCCTTTCAAATATTTATGTTCACTGAGCCACATGTACGAAATTTTAGAGACATATTTTTGCAATCATTCGAAAACTAAACCCGATTAATAATTTCCAAGACAGTTTATCTGAGATGTCATATACCATTTTTTGAATGTATTTTATGATTAAATTCAAAAAATGGTATATGACGGAGACAAGTGCCATATACCATTTTTGAATGTATTTTATGATTAAATTTTAAAAAAAAATGGTATATGACACAAGTATTACACGAAATGTTTGAGAATTTGAATATGTTTCTGCAATGTTTCAAAACTAAACCCGAATTAGTGTTTATGTGAAACCGTGTACCAAGTATTCCACGATATTTTTCCTAATTTTTTCTGCAATTTTCCAAAATTGAACTAATATTTCTAACATAGTTTTTGTGACAAATAGACCAGTTTCAACCATGTTAAACTTTTTTTCGTAGTATGCAATGAACACAACCATAACTCAAGGGAGATAACTTACAGGGTAACATAAAAGGGGTCTTAGATAAATAATTTTTGACACTGGTTATTTTTATTATGTTAAAAAATTCAATTTAATAAAACAGACACAAGAAAAATTTTATTTATTTCTGAAATAAGCTGAACATTTTTCGTTTCTGTACCGTATGTGCACTATAACCATATCTTGCTTTTAAGGTCTTTGGCATAACCATTGATTTTATTACATTTGTAAAAAAAACTACATTCTGCCTTTTAATTAGGAAAAGTTTGAAGTTCTGAAATACAGCAAAACTACATTATGACAAACTTGCAAAAGCTGGGATCCTCAATACAAAGATGTTGAATTGTTACAGCACCTAACATTTTGCGGGTAGAGACAATTAGATTCAATTTTTTAGTATCGTACGTTTTATTGACATTGTAGCAAAAGTGGAAAAGTCGACATCTGACAGGTGTGTAGATAATCATATCTGGATTGCTGATGGATCCGTGGATTGCAGCGCTTTAAAAACCAAGACATTTTGGGGATTGCATGTTAATCCAAACAAGTGGTGTAATCACTACTCTCTAACAGATTGCTGTCAGACCTGCAATGCTTTAAAACAGGTATTATAGATCCCTCGGTATACTTGAATGTTTTGGCCCCAGTACTAGTGCACCGTAGTTGAGTAATGTTGTTTCATGCCCAGTCAAGACAATCGATGCGGTCAGATATATATATATATATGGAATAGTGGATGAAACCGAAATACCCCCACCACCACCCCCCCCCCCCAAAAAAAAAACGAAAAAAAAAAAAAAAAAACCACCAGCCTTAGACAAACAAAATGACAACTTTTCTCACACTTTAGTCTGTCCCGAGTGGGGTTTAAACCTATACAAGGGCCTCTGTAAGTCGGTGCTTCACTTGGCACCACTATGGTAGCTCAGTGGTAGAATGCTCACTTCATATGCGAGTGATCGTGGGTTCGAACCCCGGCCAGGTCTGACCAAGACTTGAAAATAGCTAGTGACTGTTCTTTCTCCAACCACTGAGCATTTAGAACAGTCACTGGGTCCTTCGGAATAGACCTTAAAACACGATACACTGTGTCTCGCTAGGCGTGACAAGTTGAAAAAACTCTCCCTGCACATTGCCATGAGCACACTGCAAAGGTAAAAATTTCTGCCAGTTCACATCTAGCTTGTGACGTCTCGATATAAGCGAAGTAATCTTGACTGGGACCTAAATCCTTATTCAATCACCACGAACAATTAATGTAAAACCATGCATTTTTAACATCCATCATGCGGCTTCATCTGTGTATTGAATTGTGAGTTTTGAAAGTCAATCTTAATAAAATACAGTCCAACCTGTCTTAAAGGCCATCTCTATATAAGGCCTATGGTCACCTGCTTATAAAGGCCAGTAGAATCGTATCCCAAATGTTCTTTATTCATATTATTTGAACCTGTATATAAAGGCCACTTTTACTGGTTCCTTTGGGTGGCCTTAATAGACAGGTTTGACTGTACATCCATGCATCAACTGTGTAATGAAATGTCAATTTTGAATGCCAATCTAAAGAATAAAATAATGAATTTGTGTCTACATTTGCCTATTAAATTTCCGGATTATATAAAAACGCTCGATTTTAAGAAGCTTGGCACATACATTTTGTAATTTCTATTTCCAGGCGGGAGTTATATGATGAAATATTGTTGGAAGATACACGTATATTTTTGTAAGAACGCGTATGCTTTGTAAAGTGGACTTATATGCAGAATAAAAATAGTTATGTTTAAAAAGTATATATATTTAGTTTTCTTTTGACTCAACAAAAAATCTGTAAATTATTGCTCACTTAGTATATCCCCGCTTTTAACATGATTTTTCAATGTTACAGATGATTAGAATATTAAATTGGTAAATTATCTGAAAAAAATGTGGGAGGTCGTAGGTTCGAACCCTGTCCGGGATTTGACCAAGACTTGAAAATACGTAGTGACTTTTCTTCCACAAAGCAACGGGCATTTAGAAATGAAGTCGCGGTGTCCTTAGGAAGAGACCGTAAAAACAGAAGTCACGTGCCACGACAGGCGTGGACCGTTAAAAACCCCACCCCTGCACATTACTCTGAACGCACTGCAAAACATTTTGCTACTTTACTTATAGATGGTTACATCGCGATATAATTGACTGGGACGTAGAATCACCATCTACTGTACAGTGCATGTATGTGTACCACTTTGCCTATAGCAGGATGTCTTTAGTATTATGTAAAATGTAAATCTAAGTCGGTAAACAGGAAGTAGATGTTTGGCAGACTTGAGATTATTACTTGCAGCATTGGACCTCATACTGAAACGCATACAAAATTTCAAGTGGTTGTGTTTATTAGTTGCTGAGAATACTGTTACTATTTTTTTTTTGTTTCGAACGGGCGGATGGACAGATAAAAATAAACCAGTATAACACCCTCCTCTTCAAAGCAGGGGTATAATTACTTGATCAAACTACATACATTCCTTTTACTTATAAAAAGGAGTGGTTGGTCGGTGGAATGTTGCTCAACGTCGCATCAGCAATTTTTTCAGCTAATCGCGACAAAACTAATTTATTAATTTATGGATTAATCTATGAACAAGTTTGTGTATTCATGTGAAGTGCGAGTGTGTTTTACGGTCTGCCTTGTACTAGCGCACATTTAGGGTGACTTTAACGTGCTAGCTCACAGTGTCAGTATGCCACAGACAAGCGTATCACTCCCCCAGCCACATTATACTAATACCAGGTGAACCAGTAACGGTCAACGGCAAGAGAAATTCACTTTACCACATGTGGTTTGAGCGGGGTTCGAACTCATAGCGGTGAGAGACCCTGGATTTGTGGACTAACGTCTTATCTATTAGGCCACCACGGCCTCTAAAAGGGGAGTGGAATGGAGTTATGGTGTTTTACGTCCTGGTGAAATTATTTATATCAAGGCGGTCAGTTCATAGTAAAAGAAGTTTCAATTAAATTTCCTTCTTTTGCTTTTCATCATATGTAAGAATCCCGCTCTGTCAGATCCTAGTTTGATGAAGTTTTTCAATTCGCTTGTCGTAGATCGGTGTTTTTTTTTTTTTTTTTTGGGGGGGGGGGGCACTCCAATTTCCTCAACCATCGATGAATTTTACCGGCTCGATATAAGTGAAATACTCTTGACTGGGGTTTAAAAAAACATTATTCCACTCCTTTCTACAAAGACGACCAAAAATACTCGCCGATACAAGCTCGCACACCAGGGGAATTTGAACTTGCATGAAATCAACAAACTAGAGCTGAATAAAAAGTGATGTTACATGTTTGTGTTTATCATATTTAATCATGTAATATGACGGTCATCACGTGGTACCCTGATGGGATGAATTAGGCATGTCGATTGTATAGTCAAACCTGTGCAGAAATTTTGCCTGTGCTAATGGCATAACAGCAGAGTTCTTTATCGTCCATGCCTACTGTGACACGGAACCTTGTTTATTTTAAGTTCCCATCCGAAAGAACCGTGACTTTCATTTCGTAATGCTGAGTGCTTGGCAAAAGAACAGTCACTACCCACTTTCAAGTCTTGGGTCAGACCCGGTCATAGGAGTTTTAAAGCAACTGTAGAAAAACTGTCGATATATGTAAGTAACGAGGGGCGGAAATAACCTACCTACCTATCCTCTTCACTCCAGGTAGAGCATAATAAGGTCAATACAAGATTTTGCCATTCAGATCTGTTCTTTGCCTTCGTCTCAGCCTCTCCCCAAGTCATCTGCAGATCTTTCAGTTGACCTTCTACAGTCCGTCGCCATGTTGTTTTTGGCCTTCCGTGAGGTCTTTTCCCGGAGATAAGATGTCCAGTAATTCTTTAGCTTAGTGTTAAACTTTGGATAGGTCTGTACTGTAGGTAAATTAAATTTTGATTTACAGTAGGCATTATACTTTAGACAGATTTGGTAAACTACATTTTGGTCTATCTATTTTGCTCATTTCAACAATTTGAAAATATTTGGATCCCCACAATTGTTTGGTTCGAGTAAACTACCGATAAGGAATTTTATTTCGAAAGGACCGTCTAGTGCTAAAAATAGAACAGGTTTATATTTGACGTCTCATAGTTCCATGTTCCTTTCACACAATTTTGATTACACACAATTGTTTGGTTCGAGTAAACTACCGATAGTGGAAGCGCGTGGCCTAGTGGTTAAGGCGTTGGACTCATGATTCATGATTCGAAGGTCGTGGGTTTGATCCCTGGACCGGGCGATGTGTTGTGTCCTTGAGCAAGACACTTAATTTCACGTTGTTCCAGTTCACTCAGCTGAAATAAATGAGTACCAGCAAAATGCTGGGGGTTAACCCTGCGATGGACCGGCGTCCCATTCAGGGGAGAGTCTTGTACTCTCAGTCGCTTAACGCCACCGAAACCGGGATAAGCTCCGGCCTGATGGGCCTAATGGCTCGGGACAGACTTTAACTTTTTTTTAACTAAACTACCGATAAGGAATTTTATTTCGAAAGGACCGTCTAGTGCTAAAAATAGAACAGGTTTATATTTGACGTCTCATAGTTCCATGTTCCTTTCACACAATTTTGATTACACACGTGGCGGGTGTAGCTAGCTAAACAGGAGGTGCTCACCCTTCTGAAGCACCCTGTCTCACTTCCCTGGTGGAAGTTCACGTGTCTAACCTAACTTGTCAGTTCCAAAGTTTTTACTTTGCTTCTGGATTGTGATTCGGACATGGATTAGTATGTTTGTTTTTGTTTAGTAATAATAACAAACAAATATGAAGTTTAAAACTAGATTATTTTATTATTATTTTGCTATGGTAATCTAGCTATATTAATTCAGTGACAATGACCTTGTATCTCCCCTAATGTACATGCCTCTGACGTGCATTCCTCTCCCTGCGACGACTGATGATTATTTGCAGACCCCTCTCGAATTTCTTCATTGTTGCAACCCTCACGACAACATTCTTCATACAAACCATCTGCAAGATAACAAAAAAGCATTACAATATATGTCATTAAAAAGATGCCATCTGCGAGATAACAAAAATCATTAAAATAGATGCCATCAGCGAGATAACAAAAATCATTAAAAAAAGATGTCATTAAACAGATGTCACCTGCGAGATAACAAAAAGCATTAAAATAGATGCCATCAGCGATAAAACAAAAATATCATTAAAAAACATGCCATCTGCGATTTAACAAAAATCATTAAAATAGATGCCATCTGCGAGGTAACAAAAATCATTAAAATAGATGCCATCTGCGACGTAACAAAAATCATTAAAATAAACGCCATCTGCGATATAACAAAATGTCATTAAAAAGATGCCATCTTCGAAATAACAAAATATCATTAAAAAGATGCCATCTTCGAGATAACAAAATATCATTAAAAAGATGCCATCTGCGAGATAACAAAATATCATTAAAAAAGATGCCATCTGCGAGATAACAAAAATCATTAAAATAGATGCCATCTGCGAGGTAACAAAAATTATTAAAATAGATGTCATCTGCGAGGTAACAAAAATTATTAAAATAGATGTCATCTGCGAGGTAACAAAAAATTATTAAAATAGATGCCATCTGCGATATAACAAAATATCATTAAAAAGATGCCATCTTCGAAATAACAAAATATCATTAAAAAGATGCCATCTTCGAGATAACAAAATATCATTAAAAAGATGCCATCTGCGAGATAACAAAATATCATTAAAAAAAGATGCCATCTGCGAGATAACAAAAATCATTAAAATAGACGCCATCTGCGATATAACAAAATATCATTAAAAAGATGCCATCTTCGAAATAACAAAATATCATTAAAAAGATGCCATCTTCGAGATAACAAAATATCATTAAAAAGATGCCATCTGCGAGATAACAAAATATCATTAAAAAAAGATGCCATCTGCGAGATAACAAAAATCATTAAAATAGATGCCATTTGCGAGATAACACAATTCCTTAAAAAATATATCATCTGGGAGATAATCAAAATCATTGAAATAGATGCCATCAGCGAGATAACAAAAATTATTAAAATAGATGTCATCTGCGAGATAACAAAAATTAATGAAAATAGATGCCATCCGCGATATAACAAAATATCATTAAAAACGATGCCATCTTCGAGATCAAAAATTATCAGTAAAAAACTGCCATCTGCGATATAACAAAATATCATTAAAAAAGATGTCATCTGCGATATAACAAAATATCACTAAAAAAGATGTCATCTGTGATATAGCAAAATATCATTAAAAAGATGCGATCTGCGATACAACAAAAATCATTAAAATAGATGTCATCTGCGAGATAACAAAATATCATTAAAAAAGGTGTCATCTGCGAGATTACAAAATGGCATTAAAAAGATGTCATCTGCGAGATAACAAAAATCATTAAAAAAGATGTCATCTGCGAAATAACAAAATATCATTAAAATAGATGCCATCTGCGAGATTACAAAAATCAGTAAAATAGATGTCATCTGCGAGGTAACAAAATCAGTAAAATAGATGTCATCTGCGAGATTACAAAAATCATTAAAAAAGATGCCATCTGCGAGATAACAAAATATCATTAAAAAGACGCCATCTGCGAGATAACAAAAATCATTTAAAAAGATGCCATCTGCGAGATAACAAAAATCATTAAAAAAGATGCCATCTACGAGATAACAAAAACAAAATTCATTAAAAAGATGTCATTTGCGAGATTACAAATAATCATTAAAATAGATGACTTTACCAACAGTTTAATTAAGAGTAGAGTTGAGTAATGGTGTTTAACGTCCCAATAAAGAATATTTCACTATGTCTAGACGTCGCCAGCGAAGATGCAGAAATTTTGCCTGTGTGTTGCACTGATGGCATTAATACAGCAGGGTTTTTTATCGTGCCACGCCCACCGTGACACGGGACCTCGTTTGTTTTGTTCCCACCCAAAAGAATTTCGTAATGCCGAGTGCTTGGCGAAAATACAGACACTATCCACTTTCAAGTCTTGGGTCAGACCCGGTCGGGGTTCGAACCTAAGACCTTCCACTTACGGAGCGAGCACTCTACTAACCGAGATACCGCAGGGGTAGTTAATTAATTTTAGTTGTCATTTTGTTTTTGGAATTATGGGTTTAAAACTCAATATTTTGGTTGATATCCGCCATCTCATAATTCAGCACCCTGGAAATATGTTAGAAAAGCATGTTACCAACTTTTACTAAAAATGCAGCTTCACGTTACATTTTCTGAAATTGTTTCTAGTCTATTAAGGTAAAGCTTAGTTAAGGAAAAATTGTGAAACGGGAACCAGTAATGAGGAACTTTAAAAATAAATAGCCTTAGTCCCAAACTACTCAGTTGTCATCCTAAGATTTGACCTTGACCCTTGACCTATGCATTTAAATTTGGTATGCGACACACGGTCTGATGGTATATTTGGGTTAAGTTGATCAAAATCCATCCATAGACATAGGGGATATGGGGCGGACATGATATTGAGACGTATTGCCAGATGGACGGGGGGTGGGGGGGTGGTGGTGGTAATAACTTATTTTAACAACATTTATTCAATTAAATATAATACATATAACAAGATTACAATTAATAAATTGATTCTGGAACTAAACAATATCTCTAATATTAACCACTAAACTTAAATATATAATGAAAGACTATGTTTAATAATAATAATG
Source organism: Anadara kagoshimensis (assembly GCA_021292105.1). Lineage (NCBI taxonomy): Eukaryota > Metazoa > Mollusca > Bivalvia > Arcoida > Arcidae > Anadara > Anadara kagoshimensis. The sequence goes on along the minus strand of CM037867.1, from coordinate 21,092,399 downwards.
TTTTCACGCGACCTTGACCTTCTCAATATTACCTTGTTTCAAGGTCATGACACACCTTTGGACCATAAAGATTATTAATGTGAAGTTTTATGACAGTCGTCCAAAGCAAATATGAGATATAACCAGGACACTATTTCACACGGACAGACGGACATAATGATTTTATATACCCCCTAAAAGTAGTTTGCGGGGGTTATTATGAATAGAAATAGAAGGATACTTACTTGAAGAACGTTTTATCAAAGATTTAGCTCTCCCTGGATTAACGAAGGGGTTACCGTTAACTAGCCTTTTGTAATCTGCGCTTCGCTTTCTTCCGCCGGATCCTGAGCAAGTGTCTTTAATAATAATAATAATAATAATAATAAATAAAAAAAATAATAATACATATAATCATCATCATCATCATCATCATCATCATCATCATCATCAATTCACCAACATCATCATCAATTCACCATCAACATCATCATCATTATCAACATATCATCATCATCAATTCACCACCACCATCATCATCATCATCAATTCGTCATCATCATCAATTCACCATCATCATCAATTCATCATCATCATCAATTCCTCCTACTCATCATCCTTCTCAGTTCACCATCATCATCATCATCATCATCATCATCATCATCAATTCACCAACATCATCATCATCATCATCATCAATTCATCATCATCATCAATTCCTCCTCCTCATCATCATCATCAATTCGTCATCATCATCATCATCATATTTCTTAAATACTCAAAATACAAATCAAATGTTAAAACAAAATACAATATAAAAAATAATTCAAAAATTCTAAGTACTTTTAATACAAAAAAACATGCACTGGATGGAATATGTTCCATTTAAAATATATTTTCAAAATGTTTTTGATTCCATGGCCAATTTTAAGTTGAAAATTAAAGGGAGATAACTCGAATATAAAAAGAAAATTACCCTAACAGCTGAATGCAACTTAAATGTTAAACAATAAAAATAAACTAAAAACAGAAACAAAATCATAAACAAGCTCAGAACCATTTACGTATATGATCCAGTAACCCTGTTGATAAATTAATTGGTCTATATGAACCTCACTGTTGCTTGCCTCCTCTCCGAAGGTGGAGTGGGTTGGAGGAGGCTCCAGATCAGTACAATTTTAGTGCGCAAGCTTGGCATTTAGATACTTTTTTATCATCAAGCGTTTGATTTAAGTACAATTTACATACAAAAAGTCAGAAATTTTAGTACTTTTAATAATAAAAAAAACCACCGTCAAAATGGAAAAAATCCGTCTAATTTGATCTTTTCAATAAAGTATCCGCTATTTTTACGCTGGGCAATTGTGGTATAAAGCCGCGAGCTTACGGATAACCGCCTAAGTTCAAATCCCACTCAGTCATATCCTAATGCTAGAAATTGACTTTTCGCTTGCCGTAAGCCAGTGATTTTCCTATTTTCTCCACAGCCCAGAATTGACTGCCTCCATGTAAGTGAAAAAATCTTTGCCGTGGACGTGAAGGGCTAGCAACATTATTTATTCACTCATGATTTTATCTCGCGGCCTTTCGAAGAAAGACGAGGATATTAAAATTCGGACTTCCGCCTGTCAAGACACCTTTTTGTCCGGAGGAATTTTTCAAAACTATGAAGCGCTATTTTACGCATATTTGATTGCTCATTTTCTTAGGACTTACGGTCTTTGAACATAAGGGGTACCTGCTAGCAGGAAATCCCAATCCAGTTCACTAAATTCCCTTTGTAACGCTAAAATTGTGTGCATCAAGAAACATTGAAGACAAAAGGGAAGCTAATTTTAACTTTGTGTGCAAAACAAAACAGTTGTAGCATGGGGAGACATTCAGGCAATTTACAGGGGGGGGGGGAGAAAAATTCTTTTTGGTCTTTTTTACTTACCTGCATACAGAAAACCTAGTTAAAAATAAAAATAAAAATGTTTACAATTTCATTACAAATCAGAATAATTCTTTGTTGCTTCAAATTTAAAAAACCACGCGATCTTAATAAATGCTTCTTGGTGGAAGAGTGAGAGATTCTTATGTGAGAAAGTTTGTCAGTTCACCTGCTGAAGGTAGGTGGTTTTACCAGGGTACCCTGGTTTCCTCTACCATTCTTAAATTGGCTGTCTCGATATAAGCGACAGGATCAAGGCTAGGCGTAACTCCATTACTCCACCATTAAGTGGGATATATTTCTAAATATTCCAACGAATAACAAAGTTTATTTGGAGGATTTCTCTAGGTACTCCAGTTTCCTAACCATTTCTGAACTAAACATCACCTCGATAATGTGAAAGAAATTTGACTCGGGAATAAAACCCCATAGTGTTCAATACTTGGATAGAGCATATTTTAAAATACTTCCAACCAAAAACAATTCGGAACTTTTCCCCTAGGTATTCCAGAAGAAGCAATCACGTCGGCGTCTGTGGACAAGTGGTGTAAAGCGCGCGTTTACAGTTCCAAGCCTTTTGCATGGGTTTCATTTCCCTTTAGGGAGGCCGCGGTGGCCTAATGGATAAGACGTGAGTAAACAAATCCAGGGTCTCTCACCGTTGAGTACGAGCCCTGCTCAGACCACATTCGGGAAAGTAAATTTTCCTTGGTGTTTGCCTTTACTGGTTCACCTGGTATCAGTATAATGTGACTGGGGAGTGGAACGCTTGTCTGCGGCGTACTGACTCTGTGAGCTACCACGTTAAAGTCACTGGTACAAGGTAGACCATAAAACACACAAGCACTTCACCATGCACACACGAACTTGTTCATAGATTAATCCATAGAGACTAATAAAATAGTTCTCGTCGCGGATAGCTTAAAAATTGCTGATGCGACGTCAATCAACATTCAACCAACCAACCAAGCCATCCTAGTTTGCGAAAGTGTGTCAATTCATTTGTCGTTTGTCGGTGCACGTGCAATCTGGTTTCCTCCACCATTTATGAACTGACTTTCTGTATCGACGGAATCTTGATTGGATCGTAAAGCAACATCGCTTCTGAATTGGAAATCCCATCAAATATGGTCATGGTTAAGGGCATCAATTACCGTTAGAGGGCGTCTCGGTGGCCGAGAGGTCTAGTTCGCTCGCTTACGGATCACAACCCCTATCACCACATAAGTAGGTTTCAATCCCATTGCGGTAGCTCAATTGGAAGAGTGCTTGCTCCGTAAGTGGGAGGTCGTGGGTTCGTTCCCCGGCCGGGTCTAACCCAAGACTTGAAAATGGGTAGTGACTGTTCTTTCGTCAAGCACTCGGCATTACGAAATGAAAGTCACGGTTCTTTCGGATACCAACTTAAAATAAACGAGGTCCCGTGTCACGGTGGGTTTGGCACGCTAAAGAACCCCGCTGTATAATGCCATCATCGCAACGCACAGGCAAAATTTCTTCACCTTTGCCTATAGCTGGCGACGTCTCGATATAAGTTAAATATTCTTGACTGGGACGTTAAACACCGTTACTCAACTCAACTCCGAGAGATATAAAGCAGCTACCGAAAGACTGTCGAGAAACAGCTAACGAAGGGTGAGATAGGTTGCCGATTTGGTACTAATACAGTAACTTACAGTACATATCTGTCGAAAGTTTAACACCAAGTTTACGAATCGATGGAACACATCTCAGCTCCATGTGAGCTATGTCTTGGTAACTTTAAGGCAGCTGCTATCCATCTCTCGTAAACAAATGTCTGAGGTCCATCCTTCAGATATGGTGGCTCAACAAAATCACGAATGAAGATCTTTGGCAAAGAACTAAACAAACACCTATTGTTCAAGAAATAAAGAAGAGAAAGTGGAAGAGGTTGGGTCACACGCTGCGCAAAGGCAAGACCTCGACACATGCAAAGCTCTTCAATGGATACCTCAAGGAAAAATAAAAAGGGGAAGACCGAGACTTACATGGAGAAGAGCACTGGAGAATGAGATGTTAGAAAAAGACTATACATGGAACAATATCCACCAACTAGCAAAAGACAGAGGAAGATGGAGAAAAATTGTCAGTGGACTATACTCCACTGGGGAGTGAAAAAGGCTTAATTTAAGTATCTATCTCTCGGCAGCTATCAATATCTCGGTCATTTGGCAGTCTGGCATTGATTCCTTTTTGACAGCTCAGTGTTAAACTTCCGACAGGTCTATACTGTATATTAGTGTTAATTTTTTGTCGGGCCTGTACTGTAATTGGACAGAGAGGGATACAAATGGCAAGACCTGGTTAGACTAGCACAGGATAGAACTAGATGGAGGAGTGTTGTCAGTGGTCTATTTACCTCCCTGCTACCACAGGCATAAGTAAGTAAGTAAGTACTGTAATTTTTACTTACTATAGTTTTTACAGCACAATGCAAAAACCACTTTTCTTAATTCGCCAATACTTGGATATCTAAATGCTGTCTAAATTACATAGAAACATAACAATATAACAATTATTTGACATGGGCTAAACAATGTTAATGTTTTCATCGTCGAAAGCAGCAATGTATGATATATTTCTTGTCGATAGCGAACCACTGCGGTAGCTCAGTTGATATAGTGCTCGCTCCGTAAGTGGGAAGTCGTGGGTTCGATCCCCAGCCGGGGCTGACCCAAGACTTGAAAATGGGTAGTGGCTGTTCTTTCGTCAAGCAATCGGCATTACGAAATGAAAGTCACGGTTCTTTTGGATGGGAACTTAAAATAACGATGTCCCGTGTCACGGTGGGCTTGACACGCTAATGAACCCTGCTGTATAATGCCATCAGCGCAACGCACAGGCAAAATTTCTGCACCTTCGCCTATAACTGGCGACGCCTCGGTGAAATATGTTTTACTTGGGTCTTTAAACACCATTACTCAACTTAACTTGTCGATAGCGAGTCGAATGTGAGTACATGCGAAAATTATTGTCAATATCGACATGAAGCTCTCCATTTATCAATAATTCCGAGTTTAACTTATGAAAAGTACGCTTGGATATGCTTATGATGTGTTGAAGTTTGAATTTTAAAGGTTCTCTTAACATGAAAAACTTGACAAAAGTATGTTTGAGATTTTGTTACTAGTAAAAGAAAGATTTGAATTCTGTATAACGAATAAGCCGATTTATTTGCTTTAAGTTAAAGATGGTAGAACATTTTTATATTGCTACCATAAAAATGTATTGCTATCGTTTGGGCAGATAATTCGGCCAATGTAATGCCATGTCATTCATTCAAAGAATTAAACTACCCTTAAAATTTATTAATCTTTTTTCATAAATGAAACAACAATTCATTAGAAATGCTGAAAAACGGAAGAATTTCTGCATACTGTGAAATCATTAATTCGCGGTAACCTAAATTTCGTTTGTTTCCTTGGATACCCAGAATTCACATCTGAACGAAATTGTATATATATTACACACTAACCAATACGCCCATCCTCTCTCTACGACTACGATGGCTTAATGGGTCGAGTGCTTGCTTTGTATAAGAAAGATCGGGTTTCGAACCACAAGGGAGGGGGAGAGGGGGGGGCTTACCGAGACTTGAACATAAGTACTGGATGTTCTTTCGCAAAGCACGGAGCTTACAGTACAAATAAGAAATCCAGCTACAACGATTTAATAACCTGGGATCTACTCTCTCTCTCTCTCTCTCTCTACCAGAACAGCACAGATAATGTTACAACGATTTAGTGCTGGGAACTTTAAAGTACCCCTCTCTATATACATGTATATATAAATATATTAACATAAAAGACTTACTGATACAACTACCAGAACAGCACAGATAATATTACAACGATTTCAGTGCCGGGAACTTTAAAGTACTCTCTCTATATATATATATAATATATTAACATAAAAGACTTACTGAGTTTACAACTACCAGAACAGCACAGATAATATTACAACGATTTTAGTGCCGGGAACTTTAAAGTACTCTCTCTCTATAATTAACATAAAAGACTTACTGAGTTTACAACTATCAGAACAGCACAGATAATATTACAACGATTTTAGTGCCGGGAACTTTAAAGTACTCTCTCTCTCTATATATTATATAATATATTAACATAAAAGACTTACTGAGTTTACAACTACCAGAACAGCACAGAAAAGAAATGCAGCTACGGCGATTTTCGTCATTTTTTCCTGGGATCTTGTCAGCAGAATGATCGTATAAACTACACGTCCCTTATAAATGATTATAATAAATCCATGCACCATTGATATTTATTGATATAAACATCATTTTCCATTAGTTAAACTGTTATTAAAACAATTAAATTTTCAATCGGCGACGCTTCATTAATTTTATCTACCATTATACAAACAGATCGCGCTAATAAACTGAAGAGAATTCATTCATGACGCCATTGGTAAATTATTTGCGGTATGGTTGTGATCGATTGATTGAATGGGGTTTTACGTCCCAGTCAAGAATATTTCACTTATATCTGATCACCACCATCTATGGGTGAAGTGACAGGAATTTTGACATTTGCAGTCAATGTACAGGACGGGATCTTTTGCGTGTCGCGCGTACCGTGCAAGGCCTAGGGACATCAGTTTTTAAAGTCATTGACGCGCCTCGAAGTAGGCTCGTAACATTCATTACTCAATGTAGTGTTTGGTGAAAGAAAAATCGCTACCTAATATCTTGCCTTGCCAGACACACTAGTAGACAGGGTTAAAACCAAGACCTCCACCATATAGAGTGAGTGAGTAATGGTGTTTAACGTCCCAGTCAAGAATATTTGACTTATATCGAGACGTCGCCAGCTTTAGGCGAAGGTGCCTGTGCATTGCGCTGATGGCACTATACAGTCAGCAGGGTTCTTTATCGTGCCAAGCCCACCATGACACGGGACCTCGTTTATTTTAAGTTCCCATCCGAAAGAACCATGACTTTCATTTCGCAATGCCGAGTGCTTGGCGAAAGAACATTCACTACCCACTTTTAAGTCTTGGGTCAGACCCGGTCGGGGTTCGAACCCACGACCTCACACTTACGGAGCGAGCACTCTACCAGCTGAGCTACCGCAGCGGTCCACCATATAGAGGAATTACTTTACCATCTGAGATTCTATTCTAAGGAAATTTTTTAATTTGCCATAATTCGGTGTATTTATCGGGATATTCCGTTTCCCTGCACTGAAAGCCTCGACATACATGTAAGTAAGAGAATCGTGGCGGACAAAGGCACCCACTACTCACAACTTGAAAAGATTGGTACCTGTGCACACGTGCTTATGCCAATCAGCTGCGAAACTTGCTAGTTCATTTCTCTGTGTCAGGAGTTACCGTTTTTGTATCATTGAGATTAGCCCGGCTTCTCTGTGGTCTGGTGAACTATAAAATGATGGGGAAATATAGTCTCGAAGGCCAAATGTCATTGCATTCAAATACTTTATTAAAATTTTATTGTTTCATGGTATGCTTCTTCGGCAAGCGAAGACACTAGAACCTCGCGCGGCCAGAGTGGAGCAAGCGAAGACACTAGAACCTCGCGCGGCCAGAGTGGAGCAAGCGAAGACACTAGAACCTCGCGCGACCAGAGTGGGGTTCGTGTCTAGGCTTCAGAGAGGCGCAATGTTCCGAAAGCCTTCGTTTCAGAAGTCTACCGACCGAGGCGTCATCACAAATGTTACATTATATTCATTATTAATCAATAATTAAACAAATGTTTTTGATAAAATTTAAAGACTATTAATGACGCGCTTCGTTGTCACGTTGTTAATAAAATGAAAATTAATTACATGTAAATGCTACATATGCACAGTAAAGTGTTGTGCTAGATAGAACACGCCTCTGTATACACAACATCTGGCTCCAGTTTAACAATCATCCCTTCACTAAGCTTTTCCTTTTCTTAAATTTGGCATATTTTGGCAGTATTTTTGAAACTAAGAACAAATATTTTTTCACAAAATTAAATACAGATGTTATAAGCTTGAAGTGGTCTTGAAAACGATGCTTTAAAATCCTGAATATCTCAAATATTAACAAAACTATTATCATGGTATCAAGTTTGACAGATTTAAGTTAAGGAATGTTTGTGAAACCGGAACCTGGCACCTGTTTGTCACAATCATTCCTTAAATTATATTCTCCTCATCTTAAATCTGACTACTTTAAGCAATGTTGTATGTTACTGTTGGTGGAGCAAATTGAAGTGCTTAGAGAAAACCGACATCCGACAAGCGATTTGACAGACTTTATTAGTAGTCTAGGCAGAGATCTGTAAGCAATTTCCTAGGGTTGTCAAAAGCCCAAAACTAGCCTTTTCTGACTTTTTCTGTCAGCTCAGGGATGGTGGAGGAAATTGAAATGCCTAGAGAAAACCACCCATTTTCAGCAAGCGATTTAGCCATAGTGAGTTAAGTAATGGTGATTAACATCCCAGTCAAAAATGTTTCACGTATCGAAATGTCACCAGCTATAGGCAAAGGTGCAGAAATGTTACCTGTGGATTGTGCTGATATCATTATACAGCAGGATTCTTTATCGTGCCATGCTTACTGTGACATGGGACCTCATTTCCCATCCAAAAGAACCATGACTTTCATTTCGTAATGCAAAGTGTATGGCAAACAGTCACTACCCACTTTCAAGTCTTGGGTCAGATCCAGTCTGGGTTTGAACCCACGACCTCCCACTAATGGAGTGAGCACTCTATCAACTGAGCTACCTCGGTGGTTTTTCCATAGTGAGATTGGAACCTAGATGGAGAGAAGCCCCTTGATCTGTTAGCACATTTCCAAAGGATGTCAAAAACACAACTAAAACTTGCTTCTTCTGATTTTATACAGTTTAATTTTATGCATTAATAATTTACAATTTATTTTTATATAAAAATATTTGTACACATAACATACAACATAAACAACATGAAATTTGAACACAGTCTGGTCTGGCTTTGTTAGTAAAAATAAAAATTGTCAATAAAATTATAATTTTTTCTCATTCAAACTTTTCCCCCAATTTCACTACTGTGCATGTGTTTAGCATAAACGTGGTCATTTTAATTACTGTAACTATTTTCCTTCTGCATACATATAGGCCAGAAAAAATATTTTGCTTCTGCAAACCTGACCAACCCTAAATGTTTATGCCTATCCCAACATTTTTATGAAAATATTTTACAAGCACAGTTAAAGTTGGCAACTTACTAATTATGGTAAATTTGAAAAAAAAATTATAAAAAAATTTGCCTATCTACCGAATGGAAAGTGGGAACACTTATTCTTTGGCCTAATTATCTACCCTGTGAAAAATGATCAGTTTGCTCATGCGACATTCTTCATGGGTTTTTTTTTTCTCTCCAAATATGATCATGGTTTTATTTTGACAACACAGCAGTAAGTTTTATTGAATTGAAAGTGCATCAGAGGTACACCTTTAATATGTATGCTACATTTTTCAACAGATTTTGTTAAAAAACTTTGCATTTGAAAATTTTAGTCAAAATTAACACCTCACTAAACATACATGTGAAAATGTTTACATGTAGTTAGACCTTTCAACTATTGATGACCAATCAAACAAAAATAAACATTTGATAATTGGAGAGACATAATCAGTTAATTAATCGATTAATAATTGGAATTTTTGCATAATAATTTATAAAAATACATCAGCAATAAATAAAGCTGATGATATTATAAGTAGTTCCATTTGTGCTTAAGAGACATATGTTCTATCTAATTTTGTTCTTGCTTAGTTAGTTATGATACCTCAAAACGTTAGACCTTGTGGTCCCTACATAGGGATAAATTATTTTACAATCACTGTTAGTTATGGAGGACATATTGAAAATGAAATGAACTAGACAACAATCCATGTCTGTGATGAACGGCCATCAATCTTGTGATCGATTATTAGGATCGTAGCTCTAACGATGGATCATTGGCCATAATCGAGATATTACTACTTAAAAAGTCTTAATCTTGTGATCGATTATTAGGATCGTAGCTCTAACAATGGACCGTTGGCCATAATCGAGATATTACTACTTAAAAAGTCTTAATCTTGTGATCCATTATTAGGATCGTAGCTCTAACAATGGACCGTTGGCCATAATCGAGATATTACTACTTAAAAAGTCTTAATCTTGTGATCCATTATTAGGATCGTAGCTCTAACAATGGACCGTTGGCCATAATCGAGATATTACTACTTAAAAAGTCTTAATCTTGTGATCCATTATTAGGATCGTAGCTCTAACAATGGACCGTTGGCCATAATCGAGATATTACTACTTAAAAAGTCTTAATCTTGTGATCCATTATTAGGATCATAGTTTAACGATGGATCGTTGGCTATAATCGAGATATTACTACTTAAAAAGTCTTAATCTTGTGATCCATTATTAGGATCGTAGCTCTAACAATGGATCGTTGGCCATAGTCGAGATATTACTACTTAAAAAGTCTTAATCTTGTGATCCATTATTAGGATCGTAGCTCTAACAATGGACCGTTGGCCATAATCGAGATATTACTACTTAAAAAGTCTTAATCTTGTGATCCATTATTAGGATCATAGCTCTAACAATGGATCGTTTGCGATAATCGAGATATTACTTCTTAAAAAGTCTTTCAACATGATCTTGTGAACCTTGAACATTCTTCTCTTAAATTTATATCATATATAACTTATTATAATTATTTAGAAACCAATTTAAGATTTATCTTTCCTATTAGTTTGTCATTTTTCCGATTGTTACTGCTGCATATGATGTGGAAATACAACACACACAGTGGTATATATACATGTACTTGTACATCATTAGACCTTCCAACAACACCAAAAGGCATTATTTAAGTTACTTTCATTATCAAATGCAATCCTGACAAATCATGTTAACTTTAGTTAAGTCCAATATCTAAAGCAGAAAGACCTATTTTGACGGAACCTTTTACTGAAGTATGATAAGTCCATTTTCACTCCATACAGCTCGTCTAATAACTAATGCCATCTTGACAAATTGTCCAACTTCTAAAGCAGGAAGGCTCTATTTTTACATAGTCTTTTACTGAAGTATCAGCAATCTATTTGCACTTCAGGCAGCTCAAACACTTTGTATGTTTAATATCCAATCTCATCCTGGCAAATCATCTTGGTACCAAATTCTAAAGCAGAAAGGCACTATTTTTTACGAAGCCTTTTACTTGTGATATCAGCGGCAGGATGTGGTGATGATGATGTTTTCCTTTTTCTCACACTTGAATTGTCTGACAGTCTGAAAGAAACCATAAAACTGCTTAAAGAATACTGAAATTGAAAAACGGCAACAATTATTTCACTTTTTCAAACTGGAAAAAAACAAATAATTTCTTGTTTTGATTGTTTTTATAATGTAAGCAATTTAAAGTAAATAGTTCATGACCTTGAATCTTGACCTTTGCCTTCATGTAATGGAAACAATCAATACAAAAAGAAAGGATTCAATCTTTTTTAAAAAACCTCAAAGGTGACAAAAGCACAAAGGTAAAAAAAAGTAAGTCATGAGCTTGACATCATTTTGAAGGACAATTCAAATAGAAACATCCATCTATTCATTTTGGTGTTTCCCATCCTATAAGTAGTTAGCTCTGTGTTTCCTAACCAATAGTATGTGATCAGCCTCTCCATTAATAGAATTTGCCACTGTACCATGTAATCAACACCCCATAAAATTTGTGCGGGATGATTTGGAAAACTTTTACGATGCAAAAGACTGGTTTTTAAGGGAAAACGTGAACTGATAGGATTCAACTTCTGACATGTCCCATCATTCCACAACTTGTAAACACATAGTACATAATTACTGGTTTTTATGGGAATCTGTGAACTGATATGATTCCATGTCCAGCGATAATAATGGTTCAGCACAAAATTTTGGGGGTATATCACATGGTACATCCACAAACCCCATCGGAAAAGTTATTACATACTTGGACAATAACTCTGTAACTTCAGCAGAATACTGCCTATGGTCCAGTCGAAATAGCAAAAAATACTGCATAGAAAAAGAGGAGTCAAACCACAATGGCCGCCGAGAAAAAGACTGGTTGGTCACGTGACTGCTGTTGGGGTGTGTTTTGATCAATACACAGGTGTGTTCGATTAGAACTTTTAGTTTTTAACGGCGGGTTGATTGAGGAGTATTCGGGATTAGCCTTTTGCAGTAAATACTCTAGCAGGTAAGTAGGATGCGAAGGAGATAGTTATTACATACTTGGACAATAATTCTGTAACTTCAGCAGGACAATACTGCCTATGGTCCAGTTTATCTGGGTCTTCTGTTAAATGTGCTGATATAAATTCTGGTTTTAAACATAAAATTCCTGCTGATATCAAGTTACTGAGATCATCCTGAAAAGTGTTAAAAAAAGAAAACAAATGAGTTGTCAGAAAAACGGAAGAAAAATGCATCCTGCCTGCACAGACAGTAAATCTCAATTCATCACCACTATTTGTTTAGCCAAATTTTGGCATTATAAAGGGGGTTTGGCAATAAATCAAAGACTTTTGTATATGCATATAGTGATCAAGCAGTTAAAAGAACTGCAGAGCTCACCTGATGGATTTGTTTCATCATAGGATATGGAGGTTTACCAACAGGTAATAATGTGACACACAAACTGCTATGACTTTCATTATCTGAAGTTTTTACTATTGAATTTCATTGTTGGATGAGGGTCAAGATTAACTAATTTTTTAAACTTGAAAGGACTAAGCCAAGAAATATCTATGTCAAGTTTAATTATCAATAGCTAAATGTTTACACAGAAAAGCTGAAAATGTGTGAAAGTTAACAATGAATAGCACATGACCACCAAGGCATGATGACAAACAAGATATGATCACAATTTGATTGGTCATTTAGATATGGAAATTTTGTGTTGAACTTACCGTTGTCAGTTTAACTTTGTTTAAGTCCAGTAGAGCATGTGTACACGACAGATTGGCTGGGAATGGTGGTCTGTAAATATAACAATAACATGTAAATATCAAAAAGAGCATTTGTAAATATCAAGTATACGAGTAAAGATGAAAAAGAGCAATGAGAAAATGTGTAAATATCAACAAGAACCATACACGATCCAGTCTGTGCCGCCTGGGCATTTCTATGCATGAAATGGCAAAGTTTCACAGGTTTAATGATTTACAAAGGTTTAATGTGTATGGAAAAGTTTAATTTTACTAGATCTACTTTCGTCTAGCAATGAGGTAATGGCAAGTTTCCATAAGCAATAATTTTAGGGAAAATCAACAAAATAGGTGCACATTACTCAAATACACAAAACAGCTACCAGTACGTAAAATTAAATTTAATTCAGGAAAAGTAGGAAAAATAGGAATTACAGATTAAACTATGCACCTTTCAGATGGGACAGAGTTGAGCAATCACTACACCTGCGAAAGGTGACACTGGAAAAAACAGCAAGTGTACATATTAAATTGACTGATAAACACAGGTCTATATATAAACTTACTTAATGTTCATAACTGTAGCGCCACCTGCCTCTAGAAGACGTATGAAGTTGGCTTCCTTAGTTTCCCCGGCACACAATAAAACCTTCCAGGAGTTGAAAGCTCCAGAACAAGATCCCTGTGACTATTTAAAATAAAAAGAGAAACACTTGTTATCCTATTACTGTAAAATTGCTTCTTGAAGAATTACTGTTTTACCTATAGAGGTGGTCTGTAAAGATGTATTCATGTCAAGTTTCACTATCATTGCATGACTTGTCAACCGGCTTTGGAAATCGATATACAGCTTCATATGGGTCAAGGCTAACCAGTTTGACAAACTTGAAAGGGCTTTGTTTGAAATAAACAAGAAATACTTATCGAATTACTGTTACAGCGCTTCAACCACTGCGGTAGCTCAGTTGGTAGAGTGCTCGCTCCGTAAGTGGGAGGTCGTGGGTTCGAACCCCGGCTTGGTCTGACCCAAGACTAAAAGTGGGTAGTGACTGTTCTTTCGCCAAGCACTTGGCATTACGAAATGAAAGTCAAGGTTCTTTCGGATGGGAACTTAAAATAAACGAGGTCCCGTGTCTTGGTAGGCTTGGCACGATAAAGAACCCTACTGTATAATGCCATCAGCGCAACGCACAGGCAAAATTTCTGCACCTTCGCCTATAGCTGGCGACGTCTCGATATAAGTGAAATATTCTTGACTGTGACGTTAAACACCATTACTCAACTCTTGTTACAGCGTTTCTCTGATTGTTACTGTTTTGCCTACAGTTTATTGTACAGAGATGTCAAAAAAGCTCTAGGCAAATAATTTTTTTAAATTTTTTTTAATTACACGTGTCCTACTGATACCAAATTTTTGCAGCTTGTATCGACAATTATATCACAATTTTTACAACTGATTATAATCGATTCTCTTTATATTGTTCCACCCCTAGTCATGTCGTACTTACCAAGGATTCTTCCTGGATATGAACTCTCCACCTGTGTGCTGCTGCCGCTAGCTTAGCTACAGTGGAATTCTGATTACTTAGTAAGGACATTGTCCCTTGACCTCCCCATTCATAGAAATCCTCCTGAAAACATTAATAATTATCTCAAATAAAAGTAAGAGGCAGAACATACGCATAGGCAGGAATGAAGATTAGCAGGGGCCCAGTAGCCAATGGCTCCTAAAAATCAGTCTGGGCCCCTAAATTTTTACACATTTTACCTATTTATTACTATTATAACTTCTTTTCTGAAGTCAACTGGGCCCCTAACTCAAAATAGTTAAGCTTCTACCCTGATAGGCATGACAACTTATCATTAAGGGCACATTTTGTTAATAGCAATGATCTATATGGCTTGAAAGCTATTAATGGAACACAATTATTATTAGCTTTAATTGTTCAATTTATATAAAATATTTACTGTAAGCAGGAAATGCACTGGAAAACCAATTTTTTCAACACATGGCCCATGTTTTTTCAATGCCTGTGCCAGGGATGCCCCCCCCCCCCCCAACAATTAAATTTCTGAATTGAACACTGTAGGTATACATTCACAACATTAGTTAAATTTTGTCGAATTGATTGGATATCTGACCTGAAAACTTTTAAAATTTAGACAAAAGGTTACACATTGCCTCGATTCAATCCACTTGTGCAGATCCCAGTGTGAAAAAATTTGTCAGTTCATTTGCCTAAGTTGGTTGTTTTTTCCAGACACACCTGTTTCTTCCATCATCTCTATACTGACTGTCTCAACATAGGTGAAAGAATCTTGACTGGGGCTTAAAACACCATTACTCTCTTCCACTCAACTTTTTTTTTAGAAAAACCTATACGAATTGTTTATAAAAACATTTCAAAATAGTAGAATCTCGTTATCTCGAAAACAGATATCTCTTTTCCAAATAATGAGATTCACCTGTATATAATAATAACCTAAACTTCATAATTTACAATTTTAGCTCACCTGTACAAATGTGTTTTCTTGTCTACATGCTTCAAAGTAAGATTTATGTAAAACCCATTTTCCTGCTGCTACACTGGCCAGAAACTTTTCACTTCTAGTTATTGACCCTAAATCAAATAAGAATGTTTATAATGAAATATATTTATAGAAAGAGCTCTTGATCCACACTATACAAGGTATCTTCAAGACTCTATGACTTGTTTTTTTTTGTAATTTAAACAAAGGAGGGAAATAAGTTATGTGAATACAATTGATTTACAAGAAAAACTAAATTATTATTCATTATTATTTATAGTTACAAGTAATAATTAGGACGAACACCAACATCTTCAGATATTTTGATACCATTTTATTGTAGTATGGTGCTGGTCAAGCTTTCGGCCTGGGGTGGCCTTCATCAGGACCAAGAGTGAATACAAAACAACATAAAGTACAAATAGCGGTGTAGCGATCGTGACGAAATTAGCAAACATGTAATTGAAATTAAAGTGAAAATAAATAAATTAAATTTTAATTTATTTATTTTCACTTTAATTTCAATTACATGTTTGCTAATTTCGTCGCGATCGCTGTTTTGTATTCACTCTTGGTCCTGATGAAGGCCACCCCAGGCCGAAAGCTTGACCAGCACCATACTACAATAAAATGGTATCAAAATATCTGAAGATGTTGGTGTTCGTCCTAATCATTACTTGTATTTAATACCACATACACCTGCATCCGTGCGGATCCATCTAAAGATATTTTCAACACCACTCCATCCACCTCACGGCGTTGGAACTTTTCACCACCACCTCTCCTATTTATAGTTAAATATCATTATCTTGAACTTGTACATTTCAAATTTCCTGATAATTTTTTTTTACTTGGAATAAATTACCCTTTATTTAAAGCAAAATTAGTCCTGTTATCTCAAGCTTTTCAAATTTTAGGAGTCATATCATTTTTTTTTTTATCCTGTGAATGAGAATTCAATGAAATAAAATTATATGACAAGCATGGGTATTTAGTATTACAAGTACATACCTATCACAAGATGTGTACAGGTTGGGTCATAATACTGAGCATCACTGCTTTTTCCACCAAGTTCCTCTACTAAGGCAGCATAATTATCTTTCTCCTAAAAAAAAAGTTGATACAGTAAAGTAGGCATGTGTATAATATTAACTAGAACTGTCTTTTGAGAGCCAAATACCCCCGGCCCCAACATTTAAAGTTTTCCTGCAACCTTGACCTTTCTGATATGACCTTGGTTCAAGATCATGACACACCTTTGGCCCATGACGATTATACATGTATATGTGAAGTTTCATGAGAGTCCTCCAAATCATTGATGAGATATGGCCCGCATACGATTTTACATAGACAGACATAAAGACGGACAGACAGACAGACATGGTGATTCCTATATACCCCTCTCATAATAATTGATTGATAATCATTAGTCAATATAGAGGATATGTCACAAATGTTTATGGAATATTGAATTTATTCTTTTAAAGTTATAAGTATGACTGAATGGTAACAGACGAGGCTTAAAACTTACATGTTTTGGTCCTGTGAAAGAAATGGTCTAAATTTCAAATCCTATACAATATATCAAGGTGTCTTAGCAATCAAGTACAATGTTTAAAATAACAGCCAGTCCGACATTTTCGACTGGTAATTTTAGGAAGGACTGGTTACTTTTCAATAGCTTCCTATATGCCATATTGTTGAAATTGTCATGACAAAGGATGGTTGAAAATTTGGACTTAAACACTGTCAAGTAGCATTAAAACGAGGTTGTAGTTGATTTTTATAAATCCAGTAATATACGATACCTGTGGTATTAGTCCAGAGAATATGAAGACAGGAGGTGGTTTCTGTGGTGACTGGTCTGTCTGGTCCCTACTTGCTTCATCTAAATTTATTAGTTCTGGTTGCTCCAAGTTAGTGGAATGTTTTGGCATGGGAAAAGCTGAAATTGTCAGGTCAGAAGTTACTAAAGGTTGTAAAGAGATTAAATGTAGATGATTTAGGGACTATGTGAGGTATTTGTGTTTTCAGCAAATATTTTGACCTTGTTAGCTTTGTATATATCAGTGTGTGCCAAACTTTCAAAATGATTAATGGACATTCGGTCTGGTAAACCTAGAAACTTTACCAGACCGTAAAGTTTTTTACTGGACCAAAAATTCTTCAATAAAAAGAAAACAATTATTCGGTTTTGTAAATATTTACTTATTTTCTCGATCCTTTAAAACGGAAAGCTACGGGAGGCACAAATTATGAAGAAAATTTGAAAGAAAATTTAAGAAACATTGGATGGAGGGGCGACCATGGTTGCAATTTGACAAGGAGAAACGAGTCGGGTCGGGTTGAGTTAGGGAGGCGTAGCACACAATAATAATTTAAAAGGTCAGAATACATTTATTTATGGAAGTACAAATAAATGTATTTTGGCCTTTTAAATTATTATTGTGTGCTGCGCCTCCCGACCCGTAAAATTCAAAGCAGTGTGTGCATTTCATTACACATTTCTCCTCGTCAAATTGCAACCATGGTCGCCCCTCCATCCAATGCTGCTTAAATTTTCTTTCACGTTTTCTTCATAATTTGCGCCTCCTGTTGCTTTCCGTTTTATTGGTTTCCCTGGAATAGCTCCTGGAACGTATATTTTTGTTATAACGGAAGTCGGATGGCAATAATAAAATTCGAATTGGATCGGAACTATAAATCCGAATTTTTGGCGCTCCCTATTTTCCGAACTGGTTACCGGACATACGGTCCGGAAAAATCTGATTTTTTATCGGACCAGCGGTAATTTTATCGGACTTGTCCGACGGTCCGACGAAGTTTGGCACACACTGATATATACAGAAATACCTATGTGGATTTATTCAAAACTTGGTCCAGTGTCAAGTAGATTATTACCATACATCATCAATTGTTCTTATCAAATTGTCAAAGTGGAATGAAAAAAAAATAATAACAATATAAAGACATCAATTAAATTACATTTTTTTCAAGTATTAGGTTACAATCTCTGGTGATGAGTAAACATCACCTGATAACTATTGATGACAGAAATAACCTGTTTTGTTCAGTATTATGTGCTCATAATACAAAAGTATTATGAACTTCTAAATTTTAATACATGTATATATCTTACCTATTGATGGTGCCTCTGGAGTGGTCACTCTTTCTTCTGTACTTTTATTTTGTTTTACATCATCATTCTTAAAACAGAAGAAAAAAATTATAATGGAAGAACATGTACCAAGCACAGCCAATGCAACACACATGAGCACAGATCAATAATCAGTTTTCAAAGAAAAAATATAAATGTAAATGTGAAAGGGGTAAAACTGGAAATATTAAAAAAACCAACTAACACTAAAAATGGGCAAGGGACAGCTCATAGGTCTAACTTTTTGTCTAATGCTGCAAGGGTCCTTTCTATTTTGACCACTGAATTTGTCAAAACTCAAAAGTATATTTTGTAGACAGGAATGTGTGTCTATCCCAAAGTTACTTATAACCCTAAGATACCCTCCTTCTCAGATGGATAAATCCCAACTTGAAGACCAAATACCTTGTGACTTTGACCTTAGACCTACATGTGATGTGTGACACATTGTCTCATGTAAGTGTACTGAGTTTAATCAAAATCCATACATAGATGTAAAAGTTATGGAGCAGACAAGATTTTACATAGGCAGACAGGCAGACAATGGTGATTCTAATATATACTGTGTCAAACTCAGTTTGCTGGGGATATAATGACATACTTGTTCTGATGGATCTGGTATATTTAGAACAGCCTCATCTTCAACATCAGAAAACTCTGGTTTATTCTCCATCAACAATTCATCATAATTACTCATCACCTCCTGTGTAGGACTACAGGCTCTCTCGAGTTTGTGTGCCAGTCTTTCTCTCTCTAACCTACAAATACATACATATATATATACAGTAAAACTTTGTTATCATGCCCCTTAATAACTCTTCCACCCCTTTCTCGTATAATGAAGCTCCGTCTACTTCTTTATTAAAGTAATATTTCAATATATACATGTATGTACCAATATGTTGTGTCGATTCTAAAAGCTAAGATGAAAAACAATTTTCATACAAAGCTAGCAAATGGGTTAAAAAAAACTTAACAGTATGAAATTATGTTGCCATCAACTTTTTAAGAGTATTCCTAATGACTGCATATTCAATAGATACTTTGCTTGTACTGGTATCAGCAAGTACTATTGAAGTCTCAAGAGAGAGAGAGAGAGAGAGAGAGAGAGAGAGAGAGAGAGATTGACTATATTTTACCTGCCAGTGGGGTCATCCCAGATAACTTGTACACTTTGTGATGCTTCAGATCCAGAGTTATGACATTCAGGTCCTTTCACTGAAATACATAGATATGAATCAATTTTAACGAAGAAAGTTCAATATATGTATAATAATCACAATGAACACCATGTATGCATATGCTATTTCAATAACTTACTTGACAGTTACATAAAATTTCTGTAACATTGTAAGATACCTATTTTGATAAAAACAGAGACTACTACATTTTTAGTGCTGTATTCTGATCTGCGAGCTTTCTCTGTAATTGCTTGGCCAACTAGGACCCTATTCTGTAAGAAGCTTTGTAATACCTAAGTCCACCTAGGACTTTACTAAATCTGAGAAGTATTGTAATTTACAATTACTGGAGACTGCCTAGTTACCAAAAATTTTTTCAAATCTGTGAGACTTTTGTGATCTGTAAGTAAGCCTACAATGGACCTGGGGACTGCTTGGCTAGTAAGGACTCTTATCAAATCTGTGAGTGGCATTGTACTAGTATTTCGTAAGCAGACATCTACCTGGGATACTGCTTACCCACCAAGGACCCTATCAAATACATGACAGATCATTGGGATCTGTAAGGCAACACTTGAGACTGTTTACCTACCTAAGACACTATAAATATGACAATAAATTTGATATAAACATACCAGAACTCCTAGTAGATCTTCTACTGCCTGAGGATTCTTTAAGATCATCTAAAAATGAAAAGAATTATTGTTTGCATTCGATTCAGCATAGGTATAGTAAAAGCATGATTAGAGAAGCAGTGTTCAATCTAGGATTTTTCAGGAGGGGCTATTTTTAGAAACTGTCCTCTAAAACACTGTAACACAAATATTTTAGTATGTCTGTAATGTTAAATATGACCTTAACAATGGGGTCATTTGGCAAAATAAAGGAGCAATGGCCCCTTTTAGAATGTACACTGGACAAGAGTTTTGTATGGTACAATTTAATTTTCTTTATTTCTTCTTTTGTGTACATAATCATACATATTTATTGCATAGTTACCATATTCAGTCAAACCTGTATATAATATAAAGACCACCCATAGGGCAAAAAAATTGGACTTGAAAGACAGGTTATCTTCATGGGACCCATTCATCGTAGCCAAGGTCTTTCTAGGTTTTCACAAATTTGAATTCATTAGCAGCTAAATTTTCAAAAAATTGCGCTAATATCCTCTTGAAATTAATTATATTCTTCCATGATTACTTTTTTGAAAGATTTTCTAAGAAATTAGTAGCCAAGACAATTTTAGCTATCAAGAATGGAAACATTTTGGTTGAAATTTGAAGCAAAAAGAGATGTTAATGAATAGGTGGTCTTGACGTGGAGGTGGCCATTATAAAACTATATACACATCGATACGGTTCCAGTCACATTTTTGGCATATGATAATTGGATTTGTATTAAATTTGTATTATTGTTTTTACATTGCCTCTGGATTATGATTTGGACATTAATTAGTATGTTTGTTTTTTATGTATACCATAATCATATTACTGAAAATAATAACAAGAGATTGTGCAGCAGGCATGGGTATGTATAGGCTGTCCTCATTATTTTCCCAGTGACTACAATCATGATAGTCTACTAGCTGATGATCTACCACCTTAGTTATAACTGATGATCTATCGTCCCTTCCTCACGAGTTACCTACCTTGTTCACTTCGTCTAACTCTAGCTGATGATCTATCGCCACTACCTGATGTTTCACCTGACTCATTAAACTGCCCACTTGCTAAATAAAATAGAAAATAAACACAAGATGACAAGCTACAGCACAGAATATTCAGAATAAACTAGATATGTTATATATTGAAACAGCATTAAAACTTTTGTGATGCAACATATAATTTAGAACAAACAGAATTAGATGTTTTGCCTAGTCCCCAAAGGTACCATAAAGAGTTCTCACGTTAAGATTTTAAATCAACTTAAACATAGAGTTTCTACATCAACAACAATCTACACTGACAAAGTTATACATGTACATAAAACTTAAACTAGTCTAAAGGTGACCGGTAAGACAAACTTTATAATCTTTATACAGTAATGGCAGAGTGGAGTGGAGTGAAATAATTTCACTTATATTGAGACAGAAGGCAAAGAAACAGTAACTGGAGAAAAAAAATCAACACTCTGCAATTCAAGCAAACCGAGCATGGTGCAAGGCCATCATAGTTAATACACTTACAATCCAATCTTTTACTTTTCCTTCTAGATTTCTTTGCTCTTGATGACTGGCTATCCATTTTCTCCCTGAAAAATCATGATATATCTTGTAAAATAATATACAGACATAAAGTTTTGTCAATGAAGTGAAAATTACTTTAAAGTACCAGTATTTGTATAAATCCATGATTTAACTGTACACTTATAAAACAAACTAGAACTGTCTCTTGAGAGCCAATACCCCCGTCTCCAACATTTAATGTTTTCCAGTGACCTTGACCTTTCTGATATGACCTTGGTTCAAGGTCATGACACACCTTTGGACCATGAAGATTATTCAAGTTAAGTTTTATGACAGTCATCCAAAGCAGCTATGCGATATGGCCTGGATACGATTTTAAACAGACAGACAGACAGACATGGTGATTCTTATATATCCCACTCAAACTAGATTGCTGGGCTATAATGAATTGTTGATAAAACAAGTTATTTCCATGTAAGATTGTACTAAACCATGAAACTGACTAGCTGGAATTATGGTTTAAGAGTAACCTGCTACTCAAATGAAAAAAAAAAACCCAAGTAACTGGTTAGCATTTTTTTCAATAAAAAAAAACAATTTGAAATTCCAAGTAAAAAATTCAAATTTGCATGTATACAAGGACTGTACAAAAGCCAAGAGACTCTGATATAAATGATATCCTGTGACATGAATTTATGTGTTGGAATATGATAAAAAACAAGCTAAACTTTTTTACTTAGATGAGCAACTTGTTAGCACTTTAAGCCAATTTGATACCCCTACTAAAAATACCAATTTAAACAAGGTCTGTACAAATTTTAAGAGACTTATATAAGTTACATTAATTTCTTGATGGAGTATGAAAAAACAACTCTTACTTAGACATAGCCATAACATTTTCTAAATGTTTGGACAGAGCTTCTTGCATTTCCATGGTTTGACCCACTTCCTGGGGCTGGTCTTCTTGCTACAATCACACAGATATCACACTTTATATTATTAAACCTTACATTGATAATTAGATCACTGTCTTCAATACCATGTGGTTACAGATCACGGTGCCTCACACTGCTTAGGTTCGAATTCAAATCAGGTGAAATCCTAGATACAGTAAGTTTGTAAGTTGGCTTGCCAAAGGTTGATGGTTTTCTTAGAGCACTCTGGTTGCCTTCAGCATCTCTGAACTAACTGCCTCAAAATAACTGATAGGCAATGTGTAATAGAGGTTCATGTCAAGGACCATCAGTTTTAAACATTTTAAAGTTTTAAGAAACATCTACAAAACCAATGATTGTGAATGATTACTAGAAGTAAATTTCTCTGCAAACCTCGTCTCTGACTGAAATGTTCAACCCCTCGGGTGAGATTTCCCTATCCTACATGGATACTCACAATGGATTCTTATAATCTTTGTTCAATTTCAATATATCAGTAACTGTGATTTTTTTCTTATGCATTATTTATTTATTGTACATGTATAAATATATAGAAAATAAAATTACTTTATCTTCTTCATTTTGGTGTGTACTGGCAATTTCCATTTCTTCTGATTTTGTTTCAGACTTATGAACATCACTTTCTGTAACTTCATCAGTCATAACAGGCTCGTCACCCGTTACAGTTTCAACAGATTCCTGGGTCTTTGAACTGCTCCCCCTGACTGGTCTGGCGGGAGTCCTGACCGGAGTTCTAGCGGGAGTTCTAACTGCCCGCCTGCTATTTCTTAATGGTGTTTCACTTTTCTTACTTGACACAACATTAGACTGTAAAAACAAGAATTCCGTGGAATTAAATGTCTCCCCTGGTTAGCTTTTGATTTTCTCAAAATTTGTACGTTTTATCTCAAAAACTAACAAATGTGATTAAAAAAAAAAAAAAAAAAAAAAAAAAAAAACCCAAAAAACCCTTAATATAAGTTTAAGTTCCAAATAAGACAAAAATACCATGAAATAGACAAAAGTGAAAATCTTGATATATATACATCAAAACTGCTTTATGTTTTTTTTCCCCCTATTTATAGTAACAATGGCAAAATTGGATTATGGACAGTCATTCTGGACATTTCTTTTAATCTGCATCAACTGAGGACTTTTTAAACTGAACTTGGTTTAATTAAGCTTAAGAGGAGAAGATTCAGTTTACAAATGGATGCACAGATTGATGGACACATGCTTCACCATGCCAAAACAATAACTTGCTCTAGATTTTAGCAAACTGTAACTTATAACTTGTACTTACCAAATTTAAATTAGGATTATAGTGATGTGGAAACAATGACTCGTCTACTCTTGCATTCTGTTCATTACACTGAAAACATAATGAATACTTCTAAATGTCATGGATTTTTTTTACAATGGTAATCACATACAGAAATACAGAAACTAATATTGATTTTTTAAACTTAATATTTAGATCATAAATAATCCAAATAATGATGGTTGTTACATTAGGTGATTTTGTTAAATATTTTGAAAACTACCTTCTTCCTTTAAGATTGGGAAAATTGAAGTTCTGAGATCTAGCAAACTGCATTATGATATGCTGGCAATACCTAGTATCTTCATTACAAAGACGCTTTATTATGGTAATGTTTGAGATTTGTGGGTAAGGCCACTAGATTTAATGTTTCAATGCATCATTTTTGGTAATTTTGGTAGACGAATTGGGAAATTTTAGTCATTCTTCCCTAGGGGAAACTACCTTTATTTCGGTAGTGATTTTAAGCAAACTAAATTATTGACATCATATATAAGTGAAGGCATAGAGAACTTCAAACAAGATTCTCAATATACAGCAAACATATGAATTTTAGTTAGTGTGTTCCATGTTTAGCACAAAATATAATTTGGTTGAATTCATGTGGACTTGAACAAGAGCAAATCTCATGGATGACCTTGTGCACTATTACCTTATTTAATTTAGCAGTGGATTTAGCGCTACTCTATCATCACAAAAATCAGTACATTGCTAAAATCAATATATGTTTATAGTAGGTCAGTCTTCAAGTCTGAAAACTGTTCCAGGGGCTCAAAAAATTATGTTTTGTAATGGAAGGTCCAGGACCTTTTGCCTCTATTTTTGGCATGTCCAATATCATCATTTAAAAGTACATGTCATTATGTTATCATATAGAAAAAGTAAAAATATCTTGGTAAAAATGGCAGGCCCATCAGACTTTTACAGTTTAAATATCAAGGGTCCCAATATAACAACAAAAGGTCCCAGACCTGTGACCCAGAGATTTTTTAACCCCTGTGTTCTTTTCCGTCTGTCTGACCTACTTGTAAATTCTCTTAATTAAAAACTTTGAAAATTTGAGAAATGGGCTGTTCCTATCTCAGACACTACATACAGATGAAGAAGACTTACCATTTGAATCCAATATGGAGAAACAATACATTTCTTATCACCTTTAGCTAACTTGAATTCTTTACTTGTGTCATTGGCTCTGCCCTGTAAATATACAACAACAATACAACAGACACGATAAATTGATATATCCAATATACAAGTACAACAGAGCAGTGATTTCGTTACATATTTTAAATCTTCGTACTTTAAAATTGGGAAAATGACATTCTGTAAATCTTTCAAACTGCATTATGTTAAGTGTTTTCAGATCCACAATTTTTCGAAATACAACACACCATTACAGTAGCTCAGTTGGTAGAGTGCTCACTTAGTATATGGGAGGTAGTGGGTTTGAACCCAAGTTGGGTCTGACCAAGACTTAAAAATAGGTAGGGACTATTCTTTCCCCAAGCACTCAACATTTAGAAATGAAAGTCACAAGCCTTTCAGAAGAGACTTATAAACTTATAAACTTATAAACCTATGTTCCATGTGGCTTGGCATATTAAATAATATTGTCATGTGCGCATTGCAAAGGTCAAAATTTCTGTCACTTCACCTATAGCTGGTGAGGTCCAACCATGTGTATGATCAAAATATGAATATCCAATGGCACATGTACTCTACCTAAAATTGTTCCTTTGAAGTTTCATAAAGATCTTTTAAATAGTTTTTGAGAATGTTGACGGAAAAAATGAAGTATACAAAATATGTCACCCTAAAAATAAAATTTTTAACAAACCTTGAATATGAAATGTGTACAGGACTTGTCGTAGGTCCATATATAATCCCCGCCCAAAGCTGCAACAATGTCGTTAAACTCAGCTTGTTGTGAACTAAGCTTCTTGCTGACTGCTATCACAACACCCTCTAGTGGCCTCTGTCAAAATTAAATAAAAACATATTTAGATTTGAAAAAAAATCGCAGTCAGTGGCAAATGCCAACAGATGAATCCTGTATGAACAGATGCTTATGATGTATTTGCTTCACAATATACTATGGCAGAGCTTGTTCCAACTACAAGAACATTATACAACAAAGCAAGCTGCTTACAAATAAATTTTTGACGCAAGGGATATTGCAAGTCTAAGCTTATCAAGGCCCTCAAAAAGTCATCGCAATATTGTTGATAAGTATGCTGTCTCTGTATATGAAATTATTCTGGAAATATCTGACTTCCCTTAGTTCCATGTTCCTTTTGTTCTCAATTTTGATTTCATGTAGCGGGTGTAGCTAGCTAGTGCTTACCCTTCCAAAGCACCCAGCCTCATTTCCCTGGTGGAAGTTCATGTATTTAACTTAATTTGCCAGTATTTAAAGTTTTTACTTTGGTTTTGGGAATTAAATTGGACAGAGTGGTTGACTTTTGGAAATGTAATTTAAACGTGGATGGGTATGTTTGTAGTTGACTTTTAGGATTGTCATTTGGACATATGGACACATTTGGACTAGTATGTTTGTGTATGATAACTTACATCTTCATCCCCTTCCATTACTCCGTCTTCCTGATTGGGATGTACATAATTTTCAATATTCTTTAATCCTATTTCTAAATGTTTGGTGAAGTAATCCTCTAATGACTGAAATAAACAAACATATATTTTCATCAATCAACAAATACATTGTTCATATATTTGATTTTATTAAAAATTCCCTGACAATTCACCGACTGAATTAAATTTTTCCTTGAAATTCCAGGGCACTTCATAACAAGAACACAGCAACATATGCCCATTTACATTTTTGCAATTAAACTGTTTAGTTAGTAAAGACCGCAATGATTTGAAAGTACAAAGTAACATAAAATATTTCAGTAGTATCATGTGAAGGCTCTAGTTCATAATATTCATTGTTCTGTGCAATAGTGGGAGAATAGTTGGCCCTATAAGAAAAAACATTATTAAAATTTCAAAATGGCACAGCTCCTGAGAAAGAAATATGAAATTCCCTGAAAATTCCCTAATTTTTCAAATTTCCTGACATTTTTGGAAATTCCATGACCTTGAAAAGAAAAATTCCCTGACATGTGTGAACCATGATAAATACACAATAAATAAAACGAGTTATAACTGAAACGGAATGACATTTCAAGTCTTCCACAAATGAACCCTAACTTGGAAATCCACATAACCAAAATATGAATTGCCCATGGAAGACCTACCTCGTTTTGGGAACATATTTATGAAATTAAAATCAACTTCTGAATTTATGCATGACTGACTTTACAAAAAGCAAGTCAAACGCTTAACAAGAATCAGTGCAGCAAATTCAGTAACAATATATATATCCTCAACAGTATTAGAAGAGAAACCCAGCTAAACAAGAATCAGTGCCGCAAATTCAGTAACAATATATATATATCCTCAACAGTATTAGAAGAGAAACCCAGCTAAACAAGAATCAGTGCCGCAAATTCAGTAAAAAAGATATATATCCTGAACGGTATTAGAAGAGAAATCCAAACAAATTATTGTGGATGAATAGACAAGGCCTGACCATTTTATGTCCAGTTTCTAGAAATGTAATTTGAAATAGAATGGATTTCTTACCAGACTGGATTTTCTTTTACTAAGTTTACGCTGTTTTCTTTGACTTTCTGGTGTCTCCAGTAACTGCATAGCTTCCTAAATATGTTAATAAACTTTGTATAATTATACAATGATCAGTAAAACCTGACAAACAAAAGGAACTATAAATAAAATAGACGTGTAAACATTCGGCAAAAACAAATTTTGCAATATATGGCAAAAACTCAACTGTACATTAATATATTTTGACTATGAATTGTGCTGGTATCTTTATCTGAAAAATATCCCATCTATCATCAAATTTACACCGCCATCCCATTTTTAGCAAAAAATTTTAACCAATGACCGTAAATGTTGAAAAATAAACTAAGTTGGTAAACAGGAAGTAGATGTCTGGCAGACTTGAAATAGATATTTGTGGCATGGGACCTCGTAATGAACTCGCATACTAAATTTCAAGTGGCTGTGTTTAGTAGTTGCTGCGAAAACTGTTTAGAAAATTTTTGTTTCAGACGGACAAAAGGACAGAGGTAAACCAGTATACAGTCAAACCTGTTTATAAAGGCCACCCAAGGGAACCAGTAAAAGTGGCCTTTATATACAGGTTCAAATAATATGAATAATGAACAATTGAGATATAATTCTACTGGCCTTTATAAGCAGGTGGCCCTTATATAGCGGTGACCTTTAAGGCAGGTTGGACTGTAACCTCTACATATTGAGAATGTGTTTTGTAATACATATTACTCCATACTTGCTGCCTACTTGAGGACATTTGTCGCTTACTTAAAAATTTACAGAAATGGCTGAATATTAAACATACATGAATTTTACTTACACTAATATCAAATTTAGGGATAAACGGTTGGTTTACATCTAGACATTTACTTGGTGATGGTGTACTCATGGAAGCATTATGGAGAGACTGGTTTTTAGGGGTAGCTGACCTTAGTTCATTTCTTATTTCCTGTAAAGAAAGAGAATATTAAAACATGTCAGACACATACACAGCCTAATTTTGTTCAGGTGAATTTCATAGTATTTTTACATGAATTTAACTAAACACGAATTTCATGCGATGTGTTTTACTTGAGTTTCATGTACAAGCTTGATTTACTTGAAATTCTTGTGAAATTTTTCATGTGATTAAACATTTGATTATGTACTTTCTAGATGTTATTCACATGAAAGAGCAGTAAACAGAACAGTTTGGCTTGTCCTACTCAAAGAAAAAGTAATGTTGGAAAGTTTGTCAGTTCAATTGCTGAATGTTGGTGCTTTTCTTCGAGCAATCTAGTTTCCTCCATCATCCGAGAACTGAAACCTTAATATAGGTGATAGAATCCTGACTTTGGTGTAAAACACAATTACTCCACTACACTACAGCTAGGACAAACCACCAGTCTGTTGAGATGATAGTCTCGGGAAAGAATTCATCTAACATATACATGTACTTTACCACAAGTCTACTATGTTGTAATTTTCCAGAGACATCTTCTTTCTGTTGTATACAATTCTCCTTCTGACTTTCTTGTAACTTTGTTATCTTCGTTTCCGTTTCTCCGAGGCTCAGTTTTCTTCCACCGGAGTTCCGCAAAGTTGACGTCTCGATATTCATGCTATTGTCCTTTTTACTATCACTGAGTCTAGACACAAGTTTATTTCTATTTATTTCTTGTTCATTTCTAGACACTTTTTGAGAATTCCTGGAAGACTCAAACTCGGAAAATTCCATTTGTTCACAAGCATTAAGAGTACTATCATGATTTGAAGCACTTTTGTCCTTCGTTATCTCCCTTTGTTCATCATCCACATTCGAAGTGTTCAGGTTTTTAGCACTTTTGTTATTTAGACTAGTATTTGGCAAATTATTTTGTTCTACAGTTCTCATTGATATATCACAGTTATCTTGATTTGAATTGTCAGTTTCCATGGTAACATCTTTTCTGTCTATTTCATATTTAGATTCACTCTCTCTTTTGCCATTCTTGGCACATTTTAACAACCAACTGGGATAAAAAGAAACAGATAGGTTATTATATAACATTAATAATGCATCTTGCATTTTTAAACATTTTTAATTATAACAAGACTTTAGTTAGTAAAGATAAATTTAACTTTAAAATTCAGTGGCAACAACACACAAGCGTAGGTCTGCTATATCTAACATAGTGAATATACATGTATAAAGTTTAAAAAACAATGTATATTTTAAGTAAATAAAATGCCCAAAGGGCCTGTAATGCTCAAATTGCACTAACTTTTGGAATCATTATGTTTTTGACAGTGAATTACCTTTTATTTCCACAGAAAATTAAATAAACGTGCAATAAAAATTCCAATTTTCACTTACATGTCCATGATTAGCGTAGAATATATCTGCACAGAGTAAAACATTGGTTTTATGCAAATAGGGAATTCTGTTGCACATATGACAAAATGTCACTAAGGGCATCACTTCCGGTGTAAACATCGCCATATTTGCCATGTAAAACTCCCATAGTACCAACTTTTTCCTTTCTACAGAAATACTTTATGACAATGTAGGATGCGTATATAGATTATCAGCTGCAACTAGACTCAAGTAAGTGATAAATATCAATCTTTATTCAAGTTTATTTGATTTTCTATGAAAATAAAGTGTAGTTTACTGTCACAAACAGTGATTCTAATAATTGTTAATAACAAACAGATGTAAAGTTAAATCTGTTGCAACATATTCAACAATGAACTTTATATTTACCGTCCAACATATTCATCTACATCTACATGTTTACTGGAAAATCAATTTTTTACCAACTGATATACATGTAGGATATAAACCATATTACATACTTTTTAGATAAAGCTGGAATTCCCCACTTTTTAGCAGCTTCATATTTGGAACCTCCAGCTTCTTTCAAAATTAAATGAGTATTTGGAAGTAGACCTTTACTTTGTGTCCGAGCAAAATATACCTGACAGCTGTAAAATAAAAAAGACTTCTTCAATAAACAGAAAATCAAGATTGATTGATCAAATGGATTTAAGTTCCAGTCAGGAATATTTTCCCTTATATTGAGATAACACCAGCTATAGGTAAAGTGGAAGAAAAATTATTACCTTTGCAGTCCACTCAGGGCAATGTGCTGAGAGGGTTTTTTTAGCATTGCCATTGGGGGCACTTTATTTTCTTTTTGAGGCCAATAGAACAAAGGTACCTTCTACAATGATCTTTAACAATATGTGGTCAAGATTGTAAATTAACTCTTTTGATTTAGCTATTTGTTGTCGGATACACATATGCATATATAAAGTACTTACATAGCTCCCAGAGTTTCAGCTATATGCATCAAGCAATCATGTTCTGTCCCAGAGTAACCACTGAAAAAAAAAACAAATTAATTGCTATTAAATAGAATTCAAATGCTCACTGTTGTTCTTCATAAATAACTTATAAATAGCACCAAAACAAATTCATGGTAAAAGAAATCACAACCTATATAGGACACATAACAATTTTAAACCAAGAGTTTCTCATATTCACCATTTATAGAAAATCAAAACATATCTTCAACAAGACTTTGAAACAAAATTTTAAGTTTTAAGTTAAGTTTAAAATTAACAGCCTCTGAAGTGTTTGGTATTTATAGGAAAACACAACCTATCTTCAGTCAGTAAACATACCTGATACAAAGAACACAGTCTTTTAAACATTCTGTCTCCATGGCGATATCTATAGGCGTAAATAGTGGATTACTGTTTATGTCCAGTAACTTTTCTTGTTCTAAGCATACTTGCTGTAAAATAAAAAAAATTGTTATTGTTATAACTTCACATTTTCATTTATGGATAATAATACAACACATATGTGAATAAAGAGTTTTACTTACCAATTAACATCAACAATAAAATGAAACTACATATTTTTTTTTTTTTTTTTTACTAAACTGTAAAGTCTTTGTGAACTTATTACTTAATTTCCTAATTTTTACCCGTCACAAAAGGATAAATCATTGAAATTATTCCTTATTACACATGCCTAGATATACCCATCTTAATGAAATTTAAAAACTTTACAAAATGTCTGTGTCAACAACACCAGAAAAGTGATACACATGCTTCACTAGAACTCTTTTGTCACTGTGAGTAAAAAGTTAATAGACCATGTAAAAGCTTAATTATCACCACTGTGGCTCAGCTCCAATCTACACTCACCAACCAAGCACTGGTAGCAATCTCCCCTACTGTTCTGTTGACTGGATATCCATCAATGGGTACAATACCATAATCTGGTATTCTTCTATCCTTCTCATCAATCACCAGTCCTGTAAAATGGTGATACTGGTTAATCATCATCATTATTATTTACAATTTTCAATTACGCCTTTAAGCCCATAAACATGTAGTGCAATTGTTTTTTATTGTAATGCAAATAAGTACTATTGAAAAGTAACTCCATAATTTACATGTACATGAACATTAAAACTTGCTATAGTGACCACATCTACATGTATATAAAACCCATTAACCATAAAGCCGGTGTTTGAGGTAATTTTGATTCATATTTCAAACTCTGTCTAAATATTAGCTGTCTAAAATGCCATATTTCATCAGTCAGTTTGCTTGTCGATGATTTTCTCTGATCACTCCAGTTTCCTCCACCATCCATGAACTGATTGCTTCGATATAAGTGAAAGAATCTTGTCAGGGACATAAAACTCTATTACTTCACTCCACTTCTAGTCCCAGATGAAGATCTCTACTAAAACAATTTTATAATCATACCTCCCCTCTCTGTAACATATTCTGTCAGTTCACTCACTGGTTCCTCTTCAAACCCGAAAAACATAAATATTTTCTTTGCAAACATCCTACTGTCAGCAGTGGTAGAATCATCAGCAGCTTGAAATGAAAGTAAATTTATATAAATTATATTATAAGTTATACAGGGCTTTGGCAGGTTACACGGTCCCATGTACCCCGTCAAAGATTTATGTACCCTGAGCCGCAGGCGAAGGGTACATTCATCTTTGACGGGGTACATGGGACCGTGTAACCTGCCAAAGACCTGTATAACGTTTTTGTCACCCTTCAAAGCGTTACCAGTTGGATCTTTTTAACTTCCATTTCGTATTTTCTGTGACTTGCGTGCGTTGTCGCCATGTTTGTTTACCGTAACTAGACGTCAGAGATGTACGAGTTACTTCCCTTTTACCGCTAAACGTCGCGTGCTCTCATGTACCCCGGCAGATTTCCGAACATCGTTCCATGTACCCTGGCAAGTTAACCAATCGCTATGCGAGAAATTTCTTTGAAGGGTGACAAGTAAATATATAACAGAAGTTGCTAGAAGACAATGTACATGTAGCTTAAAGGACCCTGAATTTGACAATATAAGCTTTAAGAAAACTTTTACATTGTACATATGGAAAGCATAGATGATGACATTCTGACACACAACCACCACAGACATTAATAAGTATTAATTAGTATACCCCTACTTTTAACATATGTTAGAATACAAACAAATTCTAAAGTACATGTAGATGTCTGGCACTTGAAATGGGTACTTGCGGCATAGGACCTCATATTGAACTCACATACAAAATTTATAGTGGCTGTGTTTTGTAGTTGCTGAGAAAACTGTTACAGATTTTTTGTTTCGGACAGATGGATGGACAGACAGACTGAAGACAGGGGTAAACCAGTATACTCCCCTCTTCAAGCCCCATAAGAAATTAAAATGTAATACAATTATCAACAATTTTTCAATTTTCTGCAATCACTGTTTTATTCATACCAAATGGCCAAGTTGTATGGTAAAAGTGTACATGTATATACTGATCCTGAATTTTTTTTACTTACCATCTGTATTCTCTAATTTCTGTTTTTCAGGACTACTCTCATTCTCCGACGTTTTTCTGTCTTCTGTGTTATTACTTGATTAAAAAAATGAAAAGCAGTACTGCAGAGTTTTTCAAATATGTTTCAATTTGACAGAGTTGAATCTAGAAGCACCCTTTATCTTTTTCATTTCAGTAAGGCTTATGCTACATGTATGTTTCCAATGTTGAGAGCCAACATTGCTTTAAGTCATAGGATACTAATTTCTGAGAAATTCTTTCAAAAAGTAACATAGTTACAGGGGTCAAAATTCCCAAGTCTGAGGTCTGGGACCTTTTGATTTCACATTCGGTTCCTTGATAATTACGCTGAAAAAAATTGATGGACCTATCATTTTCAATTACAAGGACCCCATTTTTAGATTATTCTCTGATAACAGATGATATTGGACTGTCAAAACTTTATGTGGACCTGCAAAAAACACAAGACAAAGGTCCTGGACCTTCCATTCCAAAGCATAATTTTGAACCTATGAGTTTAGAAAAATTTGTAAAAAAAGGATATTGAAAAGGAATTTAGCTATGTGTAATTTTAACTTTGCAGGTTCGGTTTTCATAGTTACATTTTTTTGGTCAACAAAGGAAGTGTGGTTTTCAGGTGTTCAACTGTACCTTAAGTATCAGAAATTTCGTTGTTCTAATAAATGTCAACATGAGAATGCCAAAGAAGTATTTAACGTCACCACTCTGGAAAGTGATTCATGTTGTAATTTAATATAGCACTTGCTATTCTGTACACATCCACAGTAACCATGTACTCTGTAGATATACAGATAAGTGCAGACCACTAGTATTCACTACGGTAGCTCAGTTGGTAGAGTGCTCGCTTCGAATGTGGGAGGTTCGAGTTTAATCCTGGTTGGTTCAGACCAAGACTTGAAAATTGTTTTAAGGTGATTATGCTTTTGCCAAGTACTTGGCATTGAGAAATGGAAAGTCACAGGGTCTTACGGAAGAGACCTTAAAAAGTGATGTCAAGTGTAACCATATACTCTGTAGATCAAGATAAGTGCTCAGTTGATAGAGTGCTTGCTCAATATGCAAGAGGTTGGGGCAAGACATTAAAATAGGTAATGAATATTCTTTCGCCAAGTACTTGTTATTGAGAAATGAAAGTCGCAAGGTTCACCTAGAGACCTTGAAAGTTGATGTCCCATGTCACAGTATGTGTGACAAACTAAAGAACTCTTCCTGCACATTGCCCTGAGCGCACTACAAAGGTAAAATTTTCTACCACTTTCACTTATAGCTGGGGATGTCTCAATATAAGTAGTTCATGATCTTACAATATTTTGTTTTCCAAAGGTTTGTTATACTGGGAGGGAAAAAGGCTAACTTTTAAAATGTCACTTTCATAAACTTACGATTTCATACTGGTTGATAAAGATTCAAGAGCTGGTAATTCTAGACAACTGAACTGTTTTTCGTCGACTGTATTCCCCTGTTTGTAACACTCTGCAATCCATGCAGCTTTAACAACATAAGGTCTGCCAAAACATAAAAAAAACATGTTATGAATGTTTTGTTATTAATTTCCCTTTTTTACATTAAACAACAAGAGTGATTTGGAGTAATGATTTACATACTAGACAAAATTCTTGCACTTAAATATCATGAGGTGACTGTTGTTTTGCTTTGGCTATTGAAAAGAACATTAATTTCTAAATTTCATTTTTTTGTTTTATTTTTCTTGTTGCTATGCTCAAACTATTGCAAACTGCATGATGTAGGTCTGAATCAATTTTTTTCAGCTGAATTTTGGAATTATGTAATTAGGAAGTTTACAAAAAAAGAATTAGTGATAAATCTAGTGCACCAAGTTTTCTAAAAATATCTTCAACAATTTTGACAAACTATAATGAATGGAGAGACAGTCTAAGGCTTACCATATACATTCTGTTTCTAAAAAACAAGTGTATAATAAAAACACATGAAAAAGACATTATACATCAAAATACTGTAGCAAAAAAAGAGGTGGTAAAGTTATCCATGGGGCATTATAATGAAGTAAAATAAAATGTCAATACTAACCTAAATGATGCTGTTTTCAGTACCTGTACATCTTCATCAACTTTATCTCCCATTATAACATGTGTCACATTCTCATTTAACTGATTTAACCTACAAAACACATTGTATGAAAGAAAGTCAATCATTGACAAATAGGAAGTGGTGCCTTAAAACTGCTACAGTATTAGAAGAAGCTATTTAACAACACAAAAAAAATATTAAAAGGAATTATGCAAAATGGGAACAATGATAGCTAACCATGCAGCATCCCAAAGCTATGAAATATTGAAGGTTAGAGCTAAATATGATATAATCACACTACATTCTCCAGTGCCAATGTAAAGCAGTTTTATAATGTGATCCCAATATTTATATGTCATTCAATGTTTTGTCTTGTATCACCGTACCTGTTGTTATCTTGAATTATTTTGTGTTCTTAGTTATGCTGGCTGTTGCCAAGTACATGCTTTCCAGTTATAAAATTTCTGTCCTCTATTTTCCAGTGGCTCTCAAGCACCTATATACACTGTAAGTTCAAAACCCACTCTGGACAGATCCTAGTGTGAAAAAGTTTGTCAACTTGTTTGTATACCTAACTACATGTAAGTAAATACATACATACCTTGTACCACCTCCAGCATTTATAACTTTACAGAGTTTCTCTAGCACTTGTCCCTTAAAGCCACTTAAATAGATCTAAAACAGAAAAAATATACAGTCGACTCTCGTTAATTCGAAATCGGTTGAATCGAAATTTCGCTTAAATCGAAATGATACAAATGGTCCCGTCAGATCGCTATGTATTTCTATGTAAATTTGTATGTTTAATTCGAAATACCGAAATTCGAAATTTTGCTTAATTCGAAGTGAATTTTCAGTCCAAATTACGAAATATAACGAAAATTCCAAAGTTTAAATCGAAATCAATTTTCAGTCCAATCTAATATGAAATATAATGAAAATCTAAAGTAAATTAATCGAAATATACTTTCCTTGTTTATACAGTGCAACCTCCGGAAACCGGCCCCTGAGAAAACCGAAATCCTGTCAAAACCGTCCGAGTCTGCCGGTCCCGAATTTTCCTCTTTATTTTTCATGTTATAAAAACCTTGATAAACCGAACCCTGTGTATTCTGAATACCGGCCAATTTTTTTGGGAAAAAAACGTCCGGTGTTTAATATTTAACCTTTGAAAACCGATCTTTTTTTCAAAATTGCATTTTTTAAATGCAAATTCGATAATTTTATATGTTATAGAATTCGGTTTATTTTTTCTCCGGAAATCGGACAAGCATACATTTATTTATTAAGATAATTGTGTTATAATTAAAGTTTGTACAACGACCTATATTCTATTTCTCTTTGTTGTTTATTTGTTTGAAGTTACTGGACATTCAGGAATAATGTCTAATCAAAGTAAACAATAGTAAACAATAGAGATCGTAATTACCAATCATCAAACAATACAGCGTGGTCAGACAGGTGTCGGTAATGGAACTGGTTAAATCTGGGTTTTTTTCAGGTCAGCTGTATGTTCGGTTGTGTATTTAAACATTTGAAAGATCAAAGCACTCTTAAGGCTTCGTTACACAAAAACGCTATGGATCATTTATGATCATAGAAACATTACATTTTTGTGAACATGATCTGCTTCCAATTTAAAAAAAAAAAATTTAATTTATTGATTGGGAAACCAAAAAGTACAATAAAAAAATGCAACAGATGTCCCAACATAAAAATCGGCAAATCCCGAAAACATTGATTTGTCAACCGAACAACTTTTGAAGGCTAGTTGAATATATAGGTCACCGTGTTGGAAATGACACAGGAGAAATGCAATGTGTAAAAACTAATTCATTGCACTCACATGGATTTTTATTACTTGTAGTTGATATCACTCTTGTAAACATCATCAATTTGACAAATGTTTCTCCCGAGACCTGCCTGGAGAAAAACCATGTGCGTCACGGCATGTGATTGCACGTGGTGCCGTACCTTTTCATGTTGTATGTAGACTCAAAAACAACAAAAAACTTTTTAATTTATTGAAATTTTTACTTTTCACCAATATACATGTACATGTACATGTATTTACAATAAGAAGTCCGGTTCATATACAATTGTATATTTTATACCCAACATACTAACGAGATACATTCCAAGGGAGCTAACTTCTATAATTCCTTCATTATTATTAGGGGCAAATAACTCTGGATAAGAACCTCTATAAACCGAAACCTGTCAAAACCGGATTTTTTTTCCGGTCCGGAGGACAATCGGTTTTCGGAGGTTATACTGTACTTTTGAATGTTTATACAACAAGTGGCAAATAAAAAAAATACACAAAAATATTCTTAAACTTGAACAATACCTGAAATAATTACTCTATCTCTTATATAAAATGTGTTAACAGTAACAGAACGACGGCTTACTCGGAAGACTCATTTCCGACTAAAAATACCCATAAAAAGAAAATCGGCATCTCGTGCTATTTTCACGATTTTTAATTTGTACTCGACATACAGGTCATTAGTAAAATGTCAGTCAGTAAGAGGAGAAATTTCATTGGTTTAAACTTAAAGAGTGGGCGGTCTTCTATTCCACAGAATACCCAAAGCTAATCGACACGCCGAAACTTCTTTGATCTATCAAGGCCAATTGTTTACACCATTCAGCTACTGTCTGGAAGGTGTTAATTACTTGTGTGTGACATGACAAACTGTGATTTTAAAAATCACCAAAGTCAGACGCTTAGGGTTACGGATGAAGAAATTATGATTATGAACAAAATTTAATGAATTTTGACAGGAGTTACTAGTACAGCTAGATCTAGATCGGTCGCAAGAAAAAGGTGTAAATTGTTAAAAAATCTTGATAAAACAATTCTTCAATTGAGAATCGCTAGCGCTGGGGAAACTTCAATGGAACCTTGTATGTTACTGTGAAGTTTTTTCAAGACTTTTTTTTTGGCCTCGCCATAATGCGTGTTTAACGGAAAATCTCAATGGAATATTGTAAGTTACGGTGTATTTTCCGACTTACTTATTTATTGCTTACAGAACGTGGTCAAACTTTAGTTTGTTAACTTTACATTAACATAGAAAAATTCAAAATGATTTTTAAGCGTAAGCGATACACCATAATATGTAACAACACACACGTGACATCAATGGAGGAGTGCTTTACTATTAGAGTTATCTCCAGTTATCATCGTTCTAAAGTGTCCGTCAGCGATCAAAACGGTTAATTCGAAATTCGGATAAATCGAATTTTTTCACCCGATCCCTTCAATTTCGAATTAACGAGAGTCGACTGTATTCTTAATCATACATAAAAGGCATCTCTGTCCTCTATCATGACAGCAAGTTATAGTAACATTTTGAACAAGCAAATTCATTGAATTAGAGTCCATGACATTCTTTTTTTTTGTATTATTTCTTTACATTAACATAGAAAAATTCAAAATGATTTTTAAGCGTAAGCGATACACCATAATATGTAACAACA
This sequence comes from Anadara kagoshimensis, assembly GCA_021292105.1. Taxonomy (NCBI): domain Eukaryota; kingdom Metazoa; phylum Mollusca; class Bivalvia; order Arcoida; family Arcidae; genus Anadara; species Anadara kagoshimensis. Next base: position 21,053,161 of record CM037867.1, on the reverse strand, counting down.
CACACGTGACATCAATGGAGGAGTGCTTTACTATTAGAGTTATCTCCCGTTATCATCGTTCTAAAGTGTCCGTCAGCGATCAAAACGGTTAATTCGAAATTCGGATAAATCGAATTTTTTCACCCGATCCCTTCAATTTCGAATTAACGAGAGTCGACTGTATTCTTAATCATACATAAAAGGCATCTCTGTCCTCTATCATGACAGCAAGTTATAGTAACATTTTGAACAAGCAAATTCATTGAACTAGAGTCCATGACATTCTTTTCTTTTGTATTATTTCTTTTTTTTTTTTTTTTTTTACTTACATGTTACCTCTTACTATGTTTCAGGTGTATAATAATTGTAGATTTCTTGGAGAGATAATCAAAAACAAACATACAAATCGATGTCCAAACCACAATTCCAAAACAAAACAAAACCTTTGAAGTGTGCAAATTATGTGAACAATGTGAACTTCTACCAGAAAAGTGAGGTCGGATGTTTCAGAAAGGTAAGTACCTCCTGATTTGCTAGCTACAACCACCATGTGTGTAATCAAAATTAGAAATGAGAGGAACGTAAAATATATCAAGGGTAACTTTGGATACAGAGACATCATATTTGTCAACAATTTTGTGATGATGGTCAAAAAACTTTGTGAGAGTCTTGACAAGCCTAGACTTGGAATATCCTTGCATCAACCTTTTCTTACCTTACATCCATCTAGAAACAGATCAGATGATTGTTTACTCATATCTATTTGATTAACAGACTCTTCATCATTTAACGGCTTCTGTGCGATACCAGGCTGATCTGAAATAAAATAAACTAAAATAAACAGTAGTTCTCTATACTGCAAGGGGGGGGGGGGGAAGAGAGAGAGAGAGAGAGACCTGAGTGATGAAGTGGTATAGAGCATAACATCACCTTTAACTCTCTAGGTTTGAATTCCCCTCAGGGCAGATCCCAATGTGGGAGAGTTGTCTGTCCATTATCAAAGGCAGGCACTACAGTTTCCTCTACCATTCCAGAAATGACCATTTCCATTATTAAAAAAAATTGACGGGGCATAAAACACCGTTCTTCAACCAATATTGCAAGTATATTCAATCAGTGTACAATTAACAGTGAAATTTGTTAATAAATTGCAAATTTTTATTGTTCTCCCATGCATTCAGTCTATTAAAACTTAAATCAAAAACTTCAATGGATGTCATTCTGGGATTACTGAAAACAACTATAACTTTCGCAATTCCCTTTTGGAATTACTGTTAACAACTATAACTTTCGCAATTCCCTTTTGGAATTACTGTTAACAACTATAACTTTCGCAATTCCCTTGCCAAAACTTCTTGATTATTAACTTTGGTGAAATCGGCTATAGGTAAATATTTGGTTTGAATATTATAATATTATATTATCATTTTCAAATACATGTTCTTGTTGACTAACTTTCGTGATTATTTTTGTCCTTGGGAATCATCCGAAAGTTTACTGCACACAAATGAAAGCTTTACAGTATGACACATTTTTAAAAAAAAAATTAATCAACATGTCAGCAACATCACAGAAAACATTTGTCAGCTGCTATTTAAACAGAATGATGAATAAAGAAAGAAAAATATTTACATGTTTCATCAGGATCCTGTGTAAGATCGTCATCTTCAATATTGTTTTGTGGTGCCTCATTGTTTTCTGAAACATACATGTACATTTATTATTATTACCATGTGTGTGTGTGTGTGTGTGTGTGTGTGTGTGTGTGTGTGTGTGTGTGTGTGTTAGTAGTGGTTGGTGTGAAGAAATCAAGAAATGAAGAGACCTGAAATGTAATGCCAATATTGTGCAAACATGTATATTAATTAATGTCAAATGGTTGTTTTTGTGCTTCTTATGGTAGTTAAGTCTAATCCTGAAGTCGTTAAGACTATTTCCAGTAAGGAAATGCAAAGAATTTTCTAATCATCCCATTTGGGGTTGGTTGGGAAATTGGAAACACATCAGTTTTGTTTGACTTAACTAATATATCGACAAAGCCTTTATAATGGCAAAACTTTGACTTCAAATGGTTGGAGATTTTTAGGAGATAAAAATAAATTACCTTGGTCTGGTTGTAACATATACTGACTTAAAATCTCCATTTCGTCATTATCAATATCTTCTTTCTGTTTATTGGGTACCATATCTTTTTCTTTCTCCGCCGTTTTCCTCTTTTCTGTTTTCTTTCTAAAATCAAAATATTTTCTGTTTTGATGTCTCATTTTTAAAATTATCATAGCATAGTCTGAGAGGCAAATCACCACTTTTTTCCATGCAAAACTGGAGATGCATGGCATTGCGACTAATGTCATGGACAATTGTGGGTTTAAGTTAAAGCTAGACTATGTGTTGAATGCATATACATGTACTTTGAATCTCTTAAGAAGCATGTTGTGACCTCAATCAAGAGGCCCAAAGGCTTTAATACTCACCTGAGGATATGGCATTATTTTTACAGGGACTGTCAAAATGTTCTCTAGTTTGGGCCCCAACTGTCAAGAATTTGTAAATTAAACATTATTTGTCCTTAGAAAGCCTTATATTAATATCTATTGTGACCTCAATCAGATTAATGTGATATCTGATTAATCTGAAGAAGTTGGGTCAACAGTACTTACGATTTCAGTTTTGGTGATGCAGATTCAAGAGCAGGTAACTCAAAGCAATAGAAAGGCACCTCGTCAACAGTTTTACCTTGCTTGTAACATTCAGCTATCCACACAGAGCTTACTACATGCGGCCTGTAATAAGGAACACAGGTACATGTAATTATATATTCAGAGCGACATAAATTCTTATATTTACATTTATGGTGTTTGATTGTATTAAACTCTGTTTTAGACCAAATGAAGTTATAGGACTATAATTACATTTGCTAATGTGACATCACTCATTTCTTGCTGACACCTATGCCCGTGATGTCATTTACAGGCTGTTCTAGGAATTGAAATTGCATGTTGTACACGACAGTGTTTTAAATTTATTTCAGGATTCAAAAACAAAAATAAGATTTTCAAAAAATGTGAAATGTAAATATAACCATTGAACTGTCTAGAAATGGCGTTTATAGTGCTATAACTTCCATTGCTGTGCATAGCAAACTAGTCATAACGCGCTAGCGCACGTTATTCAGTTTGCCTTGAACGGCAATGGAAGTTATAGCACTATAAACGCCATTTCTAGACAGTTCAATGGTTAAGTATTAGTAATATAACGTGAAATCATTTAATGTTTCATGGTGTCCAATTTTAGTGGTTCTAAAAAAATTTCCCGAGGGGTGATAAATTTGTAATTTGTGGATCCCATTACTGTTTAAGGTAATTTGTAATACTGTAAACATATTTATTTTCGCAGTGTTTTAATTTTTGTTTATTTCGAGGTTGTTTAGTTTGCACGGAAATTAATACCAAGCGAAATTTATATTATGCCTATTGTGTTATATTGCATATTAAAATAACGCGAAAATTTAACTTCACAGAAATGTCTAAATTACCTATACCACGGAAATAAATACACATGAAATTAAAAACATTTACAGTATATACACTAATTTATCATCATTTAAATTTGTGGATTGGTCATCCACAAAAACAACGTAAACTGGTAGATCTACCAAAATGACCATGTATCTATAGAGATTAAGAAGTTAAATCGTCTTTTATAAACATATACTAACCTAAATGATGCTGTTTTCAGTATCTGTACATCTTTATCTATTTTATCTCCCATTATAACATGGGTCACATTCTCATTCAACTGATTTAACCTTAAATAAATAAATAAATAAATAAATAAATTAATAAATAAATAAATATTAACCTCAATATGTATTTCATGTCCTGTAGTTCCACATTCCTTTGATTCTCAATTTTCATTTTACATGTGGTGGGTATAGCTAGCTAGACAGGAGGTGCTTATCCTTCAAAAGCCTTTTGAAGCACAAGGCCTCACTTCTCTGGTGGCAGTTTCTTAATTTGTTAGTTTCAAGTTGTTACTTTGCTTTTGGGATTGTGATTTCAACATGGACTGGTATGTTTGTGTTTGATTTGATTTCCTATATATGTTAAGTCAAAACACAAGTGTATGTCTATAATACAAGTTTATGTCTCTCTGTTTCAAATACGATGTGAAAATCAGGTCATGTATCATAAACTGATATGAGCACTATGACACACTGAATAAGGTTAATCTATCTTCCCTCCCCGCTTCTTCTCTGTAATTTATCACAGTTGTTATAGACAGAGATTAAAACTTAGCCAACAACATGGAGTTGGAAAGGTGTTTTAAACCCAAGTCAAGATTTATCAAAGTGGTCAGTTCCTGTAGAGTGTATGAAACCAAAACACAATAAAAATTCAGAAACAGAACCAACAAACTTCATAATAGGATCTGACTGAGTGGGATATGACAGAGGTGTAGTTGAACAAACTTCAAAGTAACCATCACATAATGTGGAGTAGTGCAAAACCATCCAGGCTGTCTTTCTCCCAAAGAAATCACAGAAAGCATCCAGGCAGTCGGTGACACTGTGACACAGAGAGCATCTAGGTAGTCAGTGACACTGTGATTCATAAGCACACACTTTAGACCACTCTGCCCCCATGTCATCCATTGCCCGTGTTCTTTCTGTAACCAGGGTTCGTACAGAAAACTTGTGACAAAATTCCCTGACTTTTCCCTGACTTTTCCAGATACCGGTAGTTTATAAATTTCCATGACTATTGTAGCTTACATGTATATAAATATAATATATAGTAAAAGGATAATTACTGTACTGATTATATTCCAAACTTAACCTGTTTTGTATGTATGGCCATATACAAATAATAAAGATAAATCAGTCTCTGTAACTGTTCCTTTTCCCGACATTTTTTTGTGTTTAGCACTTTTTAAGTGTGATTTCAGGGCACCCTCGCCCATATTACCAAGATTGATCGCTTTATAACACCATACGCAATTTACTTTATGCTTGTCGCCTTTAAACGGTCTGACCCAGTTCTTGTACAATGAGTGGGTCAACCACTGTGAATTAAATACACATTTGCCAGCAGGCATAATGCATTCCAAAATGATGAATCACCGGAAACCGGAACTGGAGCATACCAAGGGAGAAAACTCGTGTAATATAACTGCCAGAGAGAATAGAAAACGGTAAATGCCATGAATCCGGTTTTGTGCGTAACAGAAAAATTCCCGATTTTTTTCCAAAAAAATAGTGATCAGTTGACATGTTTTAGAATTCTATATGGTTTTATTTGTTCTAGCAATCAAAAGATTAAATTCCATGACTTTTCAATGACCATATAGCAATTTCAATGACTTTTCCAGATAAAAATCAATTTCACCGACTTCTCCAGAAATTGCAGAAATTCAATGACTTTTCCAGATCTGTGCGAACCCTGTGTAACAATGGTCTCAAATAACCAAGTATGGTAACCAAAAATGGTATTAAGGTTATTATTATAGTTATACCGTACCTAGTACCACCTCCTGCATTTATGACTTTACGGAGTTTTTCTAATACTGGTCCTCGGAAACCACTCAAGTAGATCTACAAAATTAAATACAACATAATGTATCTTTACATCACAAAGTTTTACATAAAACTTTACACCATTTTTTCAAAATTATGAGACTTGGGGTATAAAGTTTTAAATTCATAAATTGGTTGGTGATAAGATTGTTTAAAGTCATATCAGCAATTTTTGGCAACAACAGCAAGCTGCAAGGTTATTCATTTCTTAGGATCAATCTTAAAACAAGTTTGTGTATGTGTGAGAGGCGTGAGTGTGGTTTATAGTCTGCTCTGAACTAGTGCACACACAGGGGTGTCTTTAAGGTGCTACCTCAGTCAGTATGCTGAAGACAAGCGTACCACATCCCCCGTCCCAACATACTGACACCAGTTGAAACATTCAATACTCTTAATACTGAGTGCCAGATGAAAAAGCAGTATCCTTATCTTTTAAAATTATGGTTCAAACCCATGACCCCTCATTCTTGAGGTGGATGATCTACCATCAATAGGTGTAGTTTTTCTTGTAATTGAAACTGTGTTTTTATTTAGTTTAACTCTTTAAAACTACAAACATCATTTAAAAGGGATTTCCAAATTAAAAACAGGGTATCTAGATTAAGTACAAAAATATTACCTTGCAACCATCTAAAAACAAGTCAGATGTTTGTTTACTGAGATCTATCTGATTAACAGTCTCGTCAGGGTCATCTACTGATTTCTTCATTGTATCGCCGAGAGATTTCCTTGTCATATCACAGATCATGGATTTCCTGGTCATGTCTGTAGGGGCTGCAGTTTCGTTTATGTTCATCATGGAGACATTTGAAATACAACTGATATCAGCCAATGAACGTCCACGATCTACATGAAAAATAGACAAATTCACATCTTCAACGTTATATTTAGTAGCATGGGCAAAATTAATGAAGGCAAAGTTTAGTCCTTATGCATTTAAAATCTTTTAACTTGTTACAAAAAAGTGAACGAAGGCAAATTTCAATTCTTATATTTACAATCTTTTAACTTGTTATGATAAAATACAAGATAATCATGAATTAGATCAATAGACTTCAATGTAATTCAAAATTGAACTATATTCAATGACACCAATCTCAGTTAGCCATACCCATTTACCAACATGAAAGGAAACATATGAGTGGCGTTATGGATTATAGGTCACACGTGCCCAACCAAAGTTATTGGTAAATATCTTGAGTTGCTCTCAAATGGTTTATTGAAGATTTGAGTTGAGTAATGGTGTATAATGTCAGTCAAGAATATTTCACTTACATGTATATGGAGACATTGCCAGCGAAGGTGCAGAAATTTTGCACTGATGGCATTAAACAGCAGGATTCTTTATTGTGTCATGGGAGGTGTGACATGGGACCTTTTTATTGTAAGTTCCCATCTAAAAGAACAGTGACTTTCATTTTGTAATTCTGAGTTTATTGTAGAGAATTCAGTAAATATTAAATTTTAGTACAAATACTAATGTTACCTGGTGCTGGATGTTTTTCTGGTGTTGATGTCTTCACTTCAGTTTCGTCCATATCACTGGTGCTGTCTTTAAGCTCGTACTTACTCTCCTCTAAACAAAACCCTTTTTCTAGAGAGTCATACAACCAGTCAGATTTAATAATTCTAACTCCCCACTTCTTAGCAAATTCATACTTTGACCCTACAAGAATAAGATTCCACAATTATTACACAAATAATTTTTATTATTTCAAAGTCCATGTATGATTTTTTTAAATATGTGTACTATAAATAAAAAATAGTTCATGTTTGTTTTATTTTCACATGAATTGTCAAGAGTAACAAGACTCGAAAATAAAAATTTTGTATTTAATTTTAATTCATTTCATTTGTCTATTGTTTTTGCACTGGCAACAGATCCTAAACTAAAGCATGTTATATTGCATGCACGTATGACCCATGAAAAATTTAATGCAGAATGCATGACAAAGGTATACCCAAGGCCTCAGATAAATCGCACATAACAATTTATATAGGTCAGTGCTCTATAACAGATTACTGTTAGTTACCATGACAACAGATTTGTATTACAATGCCTCAGAAATCACAAGTAACATTTTATGAAGGTCAGTGCTCCATAACAGATTACTGTTAGATCACATGACAACACATTTCAGATTTGCGCAGTGATTAGTCATCATTGGCAGTTTGATGTCCCAGCAGAGAGAGGATCGACCCAAACCCTTTGGAATGAAAAGTCAACCATTCTTCAAAGGTACTAAAAGATCTGTGAAAACTGCTTTCAGGTGTTTAATCTTTTGAAAACTTGTTGGTTTATCAGTATTATTAATATTTCTGTCCCCAATGCATCTTCTGTTAAATTCTAAGTTATATACCAGTAAGAGTGGATTACTGATTCCTTCACTTATATCAAAGTGGTCAGTTAAAAAAGGTGGAGGAAACATGAGTGCCTGGAGAAAACCACTGACCTTCGGCAAGCTTTCTCAGACTGGAATCTGTCCCAAGTGGGGATAGAACCTAGGTGAGAGTTACTGTGATCTGTAAAGCATGTGTTTTAGATCACTCTGCCACTGAGAACCCCCTCCCCTGCAAGTACACATTTTCACTTCATCTAACAGGTAGCAAAATCACTGACCATGCATCTATCTACATACACATGTGTATATATACAAAAGACATGTATAGGAATTTCTCTAAGGGAAATTTTCACATTTTTTCCCCATCAATTAAAATTAAATACATGTACAATATTTTCTTTTCCGATTCTTGTTTCTCTTGACAGTTTATATGAAAATAAAACAAACATGAACTATTTTTTATTTATAGTACACATACTGTTTGTTAGCATGGCAAAAGATTTGTATTACAATGCTCAAGAAATCACATGTAACATTTTATGTAGGTCAGTGCTGTAAGTTACCATGACAACAGATTTGTATTTCAGTGCCTCAGAAATCACATGTAACATTTTATGTAGGTCAGTGCTCTATAACAGGTTACTGTTAGTTACCATGACAACAGATTTGTATTACAATGCTTCAGAAATCACATTTAACATTTTATGTAGGTCAGTGCTGTAAGTTACCATGACAACAGATTTGTATTTCAGTGCCTCAGAAATCACAAGTAACATTTTATGTAGGTCAGTGCTCTATAACAGGTTACTGTTAGTTACCATGACAACAGATTTGTATTACAATGCCTCAGAAATCACATGTAACATTTTATGTAGGTCAGTGCTCTATAACAGGTTACTGTTAGTTACCATGACAACAGATTTGTATTACAATGCCTCAGAAATCACAAGTAACATTTTATGTAGGTCAGTGCTCTATAACAGGTTACTGTTAGTTACCATGACAACAGATTTGTATTACAATGCCTCAGAAATCACATGTAACATTTTATGTAGGTCAGTGCTGTAAGTTACCATGACAACAGAATTGTATTTCAGTGCCTCAGAAATCACATGTAACATTTTATATAGGTCAGTGCTCTATAACAGGTTACTGTTAGTTACCATGACAACAGATTTGTATTACAATGCTTCAGAAATCACATGTAACATTTTATGTAGGTCAGTGCTGTAAGTTACCATGACAACAGATTTGTATTTCAGTGCCTCAGAAATCACAAGTAACATTTTATGTAGGTCAGTGCTCTATAACAGGTTACTGTTAGTTACCATGACAACAGATTTGTATTACAATGCCTCAGAAATCACAAGTAACATTTTATGTAGGTCAGTGCTGTAAGTTACCATGACAACAGATTTGTATTTCAGTGCCTCAGAAATCACAAGTAACATTTTATGTAGGTCAGTGCTCTATAACAGGTTACTGTTAGTTACCATGACAACAGATTTGTATTACAATGCCTCAGAAATCACAAGTAACATTTTATGTAGGTCAGTGCTGTAAGTTACCATGACAACAGATTTGTATTTCAGTGCCTCAGAAATCACAAGTAACATTTTATGTAGGTCAGTGCTCTATAACAGGTTACTGTTAGTTACCATGACAACAGATTTGTATTACAATGCCTCAGAAATCACAAGTAACATTTTATGTAGGTCAGTGCTCTATAACAGGTTACTGTTAGTTACCATGACAACAGATTTGTATTACAATGCCTCAGAAATCACAAGTAACATTTTATGTAGGTCAGTGCTCTATAACAGGTTACTGTTAGTTACCATGACAACAGATTTGTATTACAATGCCTCAGAAATCACATGTAACATTTTATGTAGGTCAGTGCTCCATAACAGATATCTGTTAGATCACATGACAACACATTTCAGATTTGCGCAGTGATTAGTCATCATTGACAGTGAGAAAATCACCGTGTTTCACTTCGGGCACTGACTTTCAAAAAGCTTTTTCACACTAGAATCTGTTTCAGTGGGAATCAAACCTAGAGGGTGAGGGGCACTATGGTCCATTAGCATGTGCTTTAGACCACTTGGCGACAGATCTAAGTCAACATTTTCACTTCATCTAGAAGGTAGCAAAATCACTAAACATGCAACTATGTACAAGTATATAATTATGTCAGAATTTCGCTAGGGGAAATTTTTTACAATTATTTTGTCATCGTCAATAAAGCGAAAAATTCCTGATAAACAGAATAAGCCCTTTATAAAAACCTGTAACTAACCTTTTGGTTTGTTGATAATTAAGTGTGTACATTCATTGGCTTTCATTTCTCCAGTATATTTTCCACCTACAAATTAAAATTATATAAAATTTAGCACACTTATGTACATGTATAAGTAAAATTAACCAAAGTCAAATCTGCCTTAAAGGTCACCTGTATAATATCAGGGCCACCTGTTTATAAAGGCCATTAAAATCTTATCCCAATTTCTGTTTATTAGTGTTATTTGAACCCGCATAGTAGTGCCACCTGCCCAGAAAGGCCACTTTTACTGGTTTCCTTGGATGATTTTATATACAGGTTTAACTGCAGTTTTCTGGAACTTTTTTCATGTTATATGCCATGGGAGTCAATTACCTTTTTGGTACTGGGTCTAGGACTCCGTTGGAGGTGAAATTAAATGTAATTTTTGATTAGAAATGTAATAGAAATATAAGGGTTACAACTTATTACCTATCTGGATATCAATATGTCATACCTTCAGATTCAACCAGTTTTTTCACCTGTGCTCTTTCTTCAGAATCCAACCCCGACACAGTTACCACTAATCCCATAAATACAAGACATCTGTAGTCGTGGAACTGACTATCTGTACCGTGTATATGTCTGCAAAAATATATATAGATACATGTTAGATTGGATGTAAACTCGGAGCTAAGGTATGCTTGAGGCATATATAACATATTTATCACTAATCCCATAAAGACAAGATATCTGTAGTAATGAAACTGACTATCTGTACTGTGTATTTGTCTACAAAATTACATGTATTATATATGGTAGATATTTGTTAAATAGAATATGAGTTCAAAGGTAGGGTGGGCTGGAGGCATATACATGTATAGTACATTTATAACTAATCCAAGCACTTTCAGTAAATTTTCAAGTAGAAGACAATTTTCTTAAAAAGTACCGGTAGGCAGAAAGTATGGAACAATATGTATTGCATATATGTTAGTTACCATGACAACTGATTTGTACTACAATGCCTCAGAAATCACAAGTAACATTTTATGTAGGTCAGTGCTCTATAACAGATTACTGTTAGATCACATGACAACACATTTCAGATTTGCGCAGTGATTAGTCATCATTGGCTATGAGCTTCTTTAAAAAAAAAAAAAAAAAAAAAAAAAAAAAATGAAACTGAATAGATGTGTTTGTTGTTGAATTATAATAACTTCAATTAACATAACACTACAATGGCTAACTTAGCATAGTTCTTTTACGTGTAGGCTACTCTGGTTTGATTCTCAGTCTAACAGAGCGAAATTTTGAAAATGGAAAGTGATTATTCTTTCAGCATTTTGAAAAGAAATAGCATGGTCCTTAGAATGAAACCTTAACCCTCAATGATTTGTGAAATTGAAAAATCCTCAATGCTAATTATCATAAACAATAAATACAGTACAGAGCTGTTAAACAATGGGCTAACAAAACAAAGTGGATATATGGATAGCTAGTGGCAAAAAAAGTTGCCGAAAGTTAGAAATCAGTTGTTGAAAAGATGCCACGATAATGAGGAGCTAAAAGAGATACAGGTTCAGTAATAAAAGGAATCAAATCTCAGCTGTAGAGTGGACAAGATATGGATAGCCAGTGGCCAAAAACCTGTCAAAAGATACAGGTAGGTAACGGTTGTCAAGATAAAGGTAATGAGGAGCTAAAAGAGCTACAGCAGACCTGCCAACCCCCTGAGCAACTATTCCGTAAGATCAAGGACATTTTTCAGTAAGATTGCACCAGTTTCAGTAAGATTTTACAAAAGTCAGTTTTTATCGCCGGATATCGTCAATACTGCCATGTGCGATATTTAGATCAACTAGACATATACTGCAATTGAGGAAAAAATCTCCCTTTTTGCTCCGTTTCATGGAAGACCACGTTGAAAAATATGTCGATTTAGCTTTTTGGGCATACCAATTCCTTTTTTTCGCAGCCGACTCTTCATAATCCGCAATATCTGCTTCGCGTTTGCTCATTTTTGAGATGCGACAGTTACCGCGACAAACTTTAAAATCACACAGATGCTTGATTATTACACTTCAGAATGTCTTTGAAATGCTTTACTATCAAACGCTCTTCCGACTTTGCGTAACGACAGTGATCGATGGCTATCTTTTTAATGCTTTATTGTAATCTGCATGCCTTAGAAGCGTTTCCAGGACAGTTTTCTAAAACATGGTTTGGAAACGTGAAGAGAATATCCGCAAAAGATAACAAGAGGCCCAGGGGCCACATCGCTCACCTGAGCAACGTGCTAGGTAGAAGCCGAAATGAGTTCAGTATTGAAGTGAGTGCAGGGGAGGGAGGTTTTGTACAAACTGAAATCTATACTTCCTACCGATGCTTTTCACTAAACAATTTGTAAGTATTTCTATGTACCGTAAAAGGTTGATGTTTCGACAAGCCTCGGCTTATTCCGTTACCTTTTTCTTACAGCATTTCAACCAATGAAATAATTTTAAAAAAAATTTTCATCATGCAATCTACCAATCTCAAAAGAGAGAAAATGCATAGGCCGAATACTGTAATCGGGAAATGGCAAATAGAAATTATAGAATACAGCAGGATTTACATTAAAAATTAGCTTTTAAATACAAGTACAATTAATATATTTCTCATGAACAATATATTTAACTTTATATCAAAATACTTATATAAAAGAATACAGCATGGAAAATACACTATTATTTAACCATGATTTGAACAAACTTGAATCTACACTACCTGAGGATGCTTCCATTTTAATTTGAGCTTTCCTGGCCTAATAGTTTTTGAGGAGAAGATTTTTAAAGATTCTCTCTATATATTCCTGTGTAAAACTTGACCCCCCTCTTGTGGCCCCACCCTACCCCCAGGGACTATGATTTGAACAAACTTGAATCTACACTACCTGAGGATGCTTCCATTTTAATTTGAGCTTTTCTGGCCTAATAGTTTTTGAGAAAAAGATTTTAAAAAATTTTCTTTATATATTCCTATGTAAAACTTGATCCCCCTCTTGTGACCCCTCCCTACCCCGGGGACCATGATTTGAACAAACTTGAATCTACACTACCTGAGGATGCTTCCATTTTAATTTGAGCTTTTCAGGCCCAATAGTTTTTGAGAAGAAGATTTTTAAAGATTTTCTCTATATACTCCTATGTAAAACTTGATCCCCCTCTTGTGGCCCCTCCCTACCCCCGGGGACCATGATTTGAACAAACTTGAATCTACACTACCTGAGGATGCTTCCATTTTAATTTGAGCTTTCCTGGCCTAATAGTTTTTGAGGAGAAGATTTTTAAAGATTCTCTCTATATATTCCTGTGTAAAACTTGACCCCCCTCTTGTGGCCCCACCCTACCCCCAGGGACTATGATTTGAACAAACTTGAATCTACACTACCTGAGGATGCTTCCATTTTAATTTGAGCTTTTCTGGCCTAATAGTTTTTGAGAAAAAGATTTTTAAAAATTTTCTTTATATATTCCTATGTAAAACTTGATCCCCCTCTTGTGACCCCTCCCTACCCCCGGGGACCATGATTTGAACAAACTTGAATCTACACTACCTGAGGATGCTTCCATTTTAATTTGAGCTTTTCAGGCCCAATAGTTTTTGAGAAGAAGATTTCTAAAGATTTTCTCTATATACTCCTATGTAAAACTTGATCCCCCTCTTGTGGCCCCTCCCTACCCCCGGGGACCATGATTTGAACAAACTTGAATCTACACTTCCTAAGGATGCCTCCACAAAAGTTTAAGCTTTACAGGCCGAATAGTTTTTGAGAAGAAGATTTTTGAAAAATACCAACAAAGTTTCAATAATTCTCAATTATCTCCCCTTTAAAGAGGGTGTGGCCCTTCATTTGAACAAACTTGAATCCCCTTCACCTAGTGGTGCTTTGTGCCAAATTTGGTTGAAATCTGCCCAGTGGTTCGTGAGAAGAAGATGAAAATGTGAAAAGTTTACGACGACGACGACGACGACGACAGACAACGGACAAATTGTGATCAGAAAAGCTCACTTGAGCCTTTGGCTCAGGTGAGCTAAAAATCGGAAGAAAACATGCTGTATCCGTACAATCGTAAAAATTAAAAATTTTCGGCAATTTTCAGTAAGAACCACAGAAAAATCAAGGGTTGGCAGGTCTGCTACAGGTTCAGTAATAAAAGGAATCAAATCTCAGCTGTAGAGTGGACATGATATGGATAGCCAGTGGCCAAAAACCTGTCAAAAGATACAGATAGGTAACGGTTGTCAAGATAAAGGTAATGTGGGTGTAGATTAGCTGCTGATTGAGTACAGTCAAACCTGTCTATAAAGGCCACACAAGGGAACCAGTACATGTGGCCTTTATGGGTAGGTGGCCTGTATGTACAAGCTCAACAAATATGTATAAAGAGCGAATGGGATAAAATTTTACTGGTATTTAGAAGCAGATGGCCCTTATATAGAGGTGGCTTATAAGGCAGGTTCCACTGTACAAATTCATCAGCTTAGTGTTAAACTTTTGACAGGCCTGTACTGTAGGATATACATTTCCGAAGTGCCCTAGTGACCTTCCACATGACTGCAATATCATTCACTAATTCTCTTCTATAAACATACCCATCTTGGGATTTTTCCCACACCATTTCTATCCACTTTGGTGACATAATCTGTTTCCCTAATGAACCAGCAACCTAAAAAGTTATAAAAAATAATATCTGCATTAATTACATACAAACAGTATGTCAAATAATTACAACTTCACAAGTCTCAGTTGAAAAAAATGTACAGGACTTTGGATTTCCAAATGTTTTGTCAAATAAAAAAGTCCAATGACACACAGAGCAGGCAAATTCAGTGAATTAGAATCCCTAACAGTAGGTATGTTTTTGTTATTTGCACTTCATGTAAGTTCAATAACATGTGCATCTGCTATTACTGTGGTTACTTTGCACAGTAGATAAGCAGTTTTAGAGAATTACTTCAGACAAAAAATTTCTAAAGGCCATAATTCCAAGGAAAACTTGGGAAACAAACTCAGGTTAATAATACACATTTCTGATGATACCGTCTACTAAGTTTAGAAAACTACTGATTTTTTTGGAGATCTTAAATGTCTATGGTTTAGATACAGTGTATCTACATGTATCAACAGCTAAAAGAGTAGCAATGACCCAACCTAATTATAAATAAGGTGTACAACTGTCATATTAATTAATAGCCAACTTTATTTTACATGTAGTTTTAAAGGTGTTCTGCAATTTCAATATAAATCTGATGTAAAGCTGTTATATCAATTATAATCAACATTATCAATCACGTAGATTAAAGATCAACTTGCTACTGTTGTTTAAACTGCTGACAGAAATAGTTAACCTTTGTTCACAAATTGAATTTGGTTTACATGTCATATTGATGGTTTTGTTTGCCTTAATTTACTATCAAATAAATGTTCTTTCCACTCAAAAAATGACTTACAAAATCCCAATTTGACAACTGAAATTCCCAAAACAATAGTGATACAAAGTCAATACATTCACACAGATCAAATCCAGTTGTCCAATACTGTGCCCACCCACAAAAATTCACACATTTCAATTTTCCCAATTTTAAAATAAAAGCAAGTTTTCTAGGGGTTCAAATTTCCCAAGGTTCCAGATCAGGGACATACTGATTAAACATAGGCGCCCTTGATATACAAACTTTAAAAGTCCAACGGACCTGCAATTTTTACCAGGATAATATTCCTTCTTTTCTATATGATAACATAATTGCATATGGGCCGTTCAACAATGACAATCGACTTTCAAAACTTTATGTGGGACCTGCCAAAATTAAAGGCAAAAGGTCCTGGACCTTCCATTACAAAAAACAATTTTGAACACCTGATGTTCCCAATCTTAATGGCAAAGGGCAGTAATAATGAACCATATAGTTAAATGACTGCATATTTAACACATAATTATAAGTAAGATATATACCTGATATTTTTTACTTCCAACTTCTCCAGCGACAAGATGAGTGACGTGTTCTGTAAAATCTTTACTAACTACACCGCCCATCATTTCTACCTTCTTATGTAACTCGTCCTGATATAACACATAGACAAAATACAAAAATAAAAGTTACAAATAAATAAGATACACAAGTATTAAATTTCATGCTTGAATTTACACTCTACTTTAACCTGTAAAACCGGTGTCTTTGTTTGCAAGAAATTACTACAGAATAAAGGTACTTTCCCCTAGGAAATAATGACTAAATTTACAAAATTTGACCACTAAAAAAAAAAAAAAAACCAAAGGCGATTCACTTAGCAAATTAAATCTAGTCTTCCTTACCCACAAAATGTCACATATTTTGATGGTATAACATATTTGCAATGAGGATCCTAACCTACTGCAAGCACGTCGTTATGAAGTTTACTGTTTCTAAGAACATCAAATTTTCCAAATTTAAAATGCATATTGTAGTTCTTGAAAAAAAAGATAAAAAATCAATGAATACACAGAATACGTTGTCATGTAGAGTTTAACAATGTGGCATCATACATGAAAGACCACGGAATGCTTTTCCACTTAAACTGTTTTTTTAATGTATATTTGCATATATTTAAACCAGCTAAATACATTTTTAAAAGCCTTGATCTTCACTGCCAAGTGAAATTGTCAGCATTTGTGGAATCCTGGAAACATGAAACCATTATATTCCACTGCCTTTAATAAAATATTGTCATACAAATGTATACCTACAGCTGAGGTGAATTTTTGTGATATTCATTTTCAACTTCTCCTGTATCTATTTACTTACCCTAATAGTTTTGTCCATACTTGTACAACATACAGTCAAATCCTTCATGGCTAAGTTATATACTGGTGTTGATCTTTTAGGGATTTCCTAGAAATGTTATATTAAAAAAAAATAAATAAATAAACATTACCAACAAATGACAGCGATTTTATTTGCCAAACTTTTCAGTCAGACTTGTAACTTTTTGATCAGATCTGAAACTTTTCAGTAACATTTTGTAAATTTCTTAGAAATTTATAGAAAACATTAAGTAATTTTTTTTCAATTCAAGCCAGTTATATATGTAATTTCAGCCTAACTTTGGACAATGATCAAACCTACCATAAACCCATTGCACCTTAAAAAACAGGCTGTTATGGACAGGTTTGACTGTATGTATCTGCAACACCATCTATGACTGGCTATGTCTCAATTTCAGCATCATAATCTTTCACTGTATCTTACAAAAACCCAATTTCCTCAATCATTGCTCTGTGCAAAGATTTCAAAAGTAATTACTTTTTTGGTATAAATCAAATACAGAGGAATTACTTACCAGCTTAAACTGTAGCGAGGATATGATACATTGTGGTCCAAATATTCTGAAATAATAATAATAATAATAATAATAATAATAATATATAATAATAATAATAATAATAATAACAAAATTATCTCCTCGTCAAAGTAACACCTCATTCTAAAATGGTAAAAGTTTTGTTAAAAACTGTAAGCCTGTTCCAATATTGGTTCAATTTGAATGCATCCATCAAAATATGAATTTTATTTACAATTAGCCAGTTCTTTTTTAAAACTTTGCCATGTCAATTTGACAAGCTGTCTGTTGTATTTCACTCCAATTTTACTACTAAAACAGGCAGGCTAGCTATTATACTTTACTATTCTACTTCTTAAGCCAACTAGCTAGCTGTTATATTTTGTTATATTTCAATGGTTTCAATATCTCTACTTTCTCTACACTTTTAGAGAGTATGCTAATGTCTCATTGAAGGCACTGTCATTACTTAGTGATCATCTTTATCACAAACAGAATTTGTGTGTATGAAGACATACCTGCAGCCCACTTCCTGGATATGATCAAATGTCGGTCCTTCAAACGGATCAAACAGATAAACACCATTTTTCTCTTTCTTTTTCACTTTCATACACTCATTTTCTGTGATCCACTGTGGATTAAAACCTTCTTCTTTCAAAACCTATACAGGTAGATATTAAAAAAATGTCAAAGATAGTGTACACATGAATATCTTGTATAATAATGTGTTTCCAACATTATGTAACGATAACAAAAATTATTAAATAATTAATAATCAAACTTGAAAAGAAAACATTCATGGAAATTCTGGGTTTCAACAAATTTAAAATTATTAGTAGCCAATTTTCCAAAATTTGTTAAAATTGGTTTTTTTGTTGTTTTTTTTTTATACTTTTTACAGATTTGCTTAAAAGGTAACCATTGAAAAAAATCCTTAGAATTCAGTAGCCAATGGCAATTTTGCTTTCAGGAATGAAAAGTATCACTTATGTCCTTTCTCCTAAGTAAAGGCCAAGGTTCAAATTCCACTATGATACTAGTTAGTCAGTTCATGTATCAAAGGTCAGTGGTTTTCTAAGTCTGAGCACTGGTTTCCCTACCATCCCAGACTTGCCTGCCTCAGCACCAGCTAAATCATCTTGACTGACAGGCAACACACCAAATGTATATTAGGACTTCATTCCACTCCAATCTGACAGACCAAATCATGCAAATAAATCAAAAATGTAACTGTAAATTAAAACAAACAGTTCTGTAAAATACTGAACCTTCTTCGCATAATGCATAGATTCTGTGACATCATTATCATCTTCTTTCCGTTTTCTCACACACCAAATGTTGAACTCTTTCTCTGTCATATTTCTAGCCTCAGTAATTCAGTATAGCCATCCTATAAGACACAAAGTTCATTATTAATATTTGTCATTTCAGGTAAAACAAACTTATGCAATTGACAAAAACTATAGAAGCAATGGATTTTGCAGGTGTACCAATTTTAAACCCCTCCCCAGCATGTGTGAAGAACAAATATTTCCATTGGATATGGAATCACATCAGTTGACATTTCTCTTAGTTATGATGTTTATAGCTGTTAGTGAAAAGTGTGAAGCATGGCAGTTAAATGTTGATTTTGTGAACACTGGTGCAAAGTTTCTGGTTATAGTTTTTCCTTTCTAAATTCCCATGGAATTTTTATAGAAAGCGCAGCTTTTTCACAAAGACAACATGTGTACAGAATTCTTAAATCAATCAAACTGCAAAAAGTTCATTAAACCAACACAACAAATCCTATATTGTTGAGTTGAAAAAATTGTGTCAAATTCATGTGAATTTTCCTGCAACATGTCGACATATTGAAACGTGATTTTGCGAGATCATTCTTGCTTTTCAGAGATCCTGCCACTGTCAGGCCCACTACTGTTAGTAGTGTAAAGACAGAGTATAGATAGTTCCCATGGACCTCTAGCAGACAAATTTTTCAGTAGAGTGGTCGCCATTTTCGTTAGGCAATCTATATCATTTATCTATCTATTTTAACCAAATTTGTTAATTTTTAAATTATTGTTTTTCAAAAACTAATCTGGAAATCAATAAAGTTTTTTCAATTTAAGAAATCATCAATGTTTTTATTGATTTTGTATATTTTATAAGATTTTAGTCCCCATAACAAAGACGTGGCATTAAATTTCATACACCCTATTTTATAAAGAATTCATAAAACTCAATTTCTAATGCCTACCAAAATGGCCGCTATTTTACTTGTTAAGCGGACAGTGTGACATCACATGGGAACTATCTATACATAAATACTGTCTGCAACTAAAATTCTCAAATCATTTCGGAATTTTCCCCAAGAACAGAAGAAATAACAGGGATTTTTCTGGGTATCCACAGGGTCCGGTAAAGGGACCCATTCCCAATGCAAAAAACATACATAATTTACATTTTTCCCAATTCTGTAGTAAAAAATTCCCAATTAGCTATGTTTATCAATTTTTTGAGAGAAAAAATTTCACAAGATCATCAACATCATGTTCGGAGGATATCTCGTTCTGATAACGATTTCAATCTATATTAACCCACATTTTGTTGGATGATTTATACAGAGACAAAAGAGACAGCGCTATGTTGCTGTGAACACCGATATAATTTGTTTAATTACTAGTATTCTAGTGGTCTAGAATTTCTAATATGTTGTTGTGATTTTTCCCAAAATTACATTTTTGTTGAGCATTTTCCCAATTTCATCCCAAGGTCCTTTTCCCAAAAAGGTCAGAAAAATCCCTGAATAAAGGAAAGTAAATTAGAGTTTCGAAAGTAAATAATCTGCATTTGGCCTATGTTGAATTAGAATAAAAACTGCTGTCACTGAACTTTATCTGCTGCACTTTCTTAATGGCCACACCTTCAGTCTGTTACCTGTCTGTAGAAACCACTATAGGCTTTTCGTCTCTCTGGTCCATTTTAATGAAGTTCTTTAAACTAATTTCTGTTTTATCTGGTTCCGGTTCGTAAATGGTCGGGTGGAATTTAAAATTTACGTTTGTCCAATGCTTGTTAATGGCACTTTTAAAGCTATTTAGAGATGGCTTGTTGACTAGTTCCGCTGGTTGGTAATTCCATGTATTTGTCACACGTTGACATACATTGTATGACTGGAAAGGATTTTAGAAAAAAGGGAAAATCATGGATTCTTAAAATAATGCAGTCATTGTCAATCATTGAAATAATTAAGAGTTTTCGTTTATTCTTAGATCTTAAAGCAATGTTTACCGTTTAAATTGATCGCTTGATGGTGTTGTTACATGCAGTCTGCTTTTTCTGGAGAGTGATGGGGTTTCCCCAACTTTTGGAACGTAAACATAAATATTATCAAGAGAAAAATGTCCACTATAACCACTGACGATTACCTTAAACGAATAAGGATTAAATGTTTATGTTGACAGTATCATGAGAATCGGTATTTTTCTCTCTGACAATGATGAATTCATTTCATAATCACCTGGAAAGTCATCTTTTGCATGACACATGACAAGATGTTTTCGTGAACTGCCGCCATTTTTCATACCAAACTAAGTCACGCCATAAACGAGATCAATGTAAAATTTTTGGATGGGCGAGAAATTTACCTTTTTATGTAAAATGTTATATAATCTGATAAAGTTCATATTGGTCATAAAAATATTTTACATTTATTTATTTTACAGAAAACCCTAAAAGCCGGGTTCATAATAAAAGTTTGAAATGGATACGTATACAACCCTTTTGGTCAATCCGACAAGGAATCCTCTCCTTATTCTTCCGTCTTTGTGAATATTTACGCCAAAGATATAACTTCTAGTGCTATGGTGGGACATTCCTAATTTACTGTCTCGATGTAATTAAACGGATTTTTACTCCTAGGACATTATACGACTTGTGGATAAATACAGGTGCCCGTCGGATTTGCAGTGTATTGGTCATTCCGGATTTCTATTTTGATATTACACTCATCTTTTAAAGGGGGCCATCTTTTGTGTTCTGACGGCAGCTGGCAGACTATCACATCTCTTTCTTTTCCAGCAGAAGGGATGGCAGTTGCCTGTTTTAGACGCTACCTTGTTAAACCGCCAAACAATAGTCGGTGATGTAAACATGCATATTACGAGCAACGTTATTGAATGAGAGAAAGTTGATGTGAAAGTGGAGATGTAAGTTGCTGCTGAAGACGAGTTGTGTTCACTGACCGTTGTAACAAACAAAGGCTTTTACCATTTAGCCCACGACATTTTTATCTATCACTGTTTCGTCTTTGATCAGATGTATCTATGTTTCTATTCCTGGTAGTTAAAATCGCTCATGGATACTAATTTGTGAAAAAGTCACCTAAGTTTAACAAATTTCTGAAAAATTGCTTCAAAAGCTGAAAAATATTGGATCTGTAATTTCATAAAATTTTGGAAATTTGGCCACTACTGATATTAAATTTGTGGAATCCTAGTATAGATTTATGGTTAATTTACATAAAATATAATATTTGATTTTTTTTAAATAAAGTGTCGGTGTTTTGAATTTATAGCTCTTTATTCCAATTATTTAATAAAGTGCATGTTAAAATGGTATTGATTTTACAAGGCGATTTCAATAAATTTTAAGGTAATGTGGTTACTTGGTTCAGTCAAGTCTATTAATTCATCAATTGAATGTTAAATTATGATGATGTAAAAAGAATAGATAACGAAATGCTGAAATTTATAGCTTTTCATCAACAACGTGTCCAATGTTCCAATATTGATGAATAAGGCTGTAACAATATGGTAAAAATTGTATTTTGGAGAAAGTCATGAGAATTGATCCTATGTAACTTTGTTTAATGCCACACCAGCAAATGTCCAGCTATTCAAGATGAGATCAAGTTTTTTTAATCTCTAAAGATTAATCTAAGAACAAGTTTTTGTTGGTGTTTGAACCCACAACCTCCTACTTTCGAAGAGAATGTTCTACCACGGAGCACAGAGAAAGTGGGTCACAAGGGTGCCATATATTTTGGTGTATAGTCAACTCGTCCCAATTCCAACTCGTCCCAACTTCATTTCACCAACTCGTCCCACTTTTTTTACCAACTCGTCCCACATTTTTTGGCCGTATTTTTTACCTAGATTTTGACTACCAACTCGTCCCACATAAAAACCAACTCGTCCCACTTTTTTTTACCAACTCGTCCCACATTTTTTGGCTGTAATTTTTTACCTAGATTTTGGACTACCAACTCGTCCCACTATTTTTAGCGGGTTTTTTTCCCCCAAAATCAAAACTTTGAATTTACTTTTTTTTTCTATTTTAGAAGAATGTATCCAGACCAGATGCGCAATAGCTTACTGGGGTAATTCAACAAACTTAGGTCTTGTAACTTGGAATATAATTGAAATAAAGATCGTACGCACGATATTGGTTTTAAGGACATTTTTAAACATGAAAAAAAATGTAATTGAACTCCCCCTTAAAAATTTACATTGAACAAATGGGAAAGTACATACAAAAGTCATCATATTTAATTATTACCTGTCTCACAAGTTCTATGTGTCCATAAGTCACATTGGTCGCATCTCAGCGCGTGTTGGCGTCGAGTTACACGCTTCTTGCAAAAGGTACATTTCTCCACTGTCATGGTGAAAATGAATTTGTTTCCAAACAGAAATGATGTTCTTTTTTTATAAAATTCTTTACTATCCTCCATTACCTGATTGGATAATAAATTTGTGATGT
Organism: Anadara kagoshimensis; assembly: GCA_021292105.1. Classification (NCBI taxonomy): domain Eukaryota; kingdom Metazoa; phylum Mollusca; class Bivalvia; order Arcoida; family Arcidae; genus Anadara; species Anadara kagoshimensis. The sequence continues at coordinate 21,029,894 of CM037867.1, read as the reverse complement.
TTTTTTTTTTTAATATCGAGTAGTTTTTATAGTTTTACATTTGATGTTCTTTTTGGACCATCTTTAAACATAACATTGTGTTGATTAAATAAACACCTTCTTGGAGGAATTTCCCGATTAATCTGATTATACTGATCGATGGCTTGTGTCAATTTCCGTTTAACTGACAATATATTTAAATAATAATTACTTATAACTATATGGCTTAAATGTCTTTAAAAAGAAACCATTTTGTTATTTAACCGCTTTATGAATATAAACGTGCAAGATGACTTTGCAGACTGCTTGCGTCTGTTGCCGTTTGAAATCACTATCCAAACAGCTGTATTATGAATATCCAAACATCTTTTATTACGACTGCTTGTTCGAGTTGATTTAAGATAAACAATAACATGTTCAAAAAATTGGGACGAGTTGGTAAAAAATGTGGGACGAGTTGGTTTTACACTTGGGACGAGTTGGTAACGATTTCTGGGACGAGTTGGTAAAACGAAGTTGGGACAAGTTGGAATTTGGACGAGTTGACTTGTATTCTATATTTTAGGACAGGAATGTAGCAGTCATTCTATTGTTCTAAAAAAATCAAATTTTAGTTTATTTGATAAAATTGTTTTTTCATTTTTGTTTTCCTATTCTTAATTTCAGATATTTATATAAATTTGTCGAGTGGAAGAAGTAAGAAAACATGTCATTACCTAATTTTAGAAGTATATCCCATTCTACAGGATATGGTTGTAAGTATTTTATAAAAGTTTTATCATGTTAAACATCACTGTCCATATCTTCTCATAATGGGGTTCGCTGTCATACCATAGTGTTTGTATGGAACATTTATTTCCAATAGTCTATGGAATTGCATAATATAACACAGTTTCCCTTAAAATTTACTATATTGTGGGAATATAGACAGGACTCATATAAATGTTTTCTAAAACAGTTTGTACATACATTACCAATATAGATTATGTGGTGTGCTAGTGAATCCCAGTGTGTTGGAAGTGGGGAATTTTTCCTTCTTATATGCCCATATGAATTATTTTCATATATATATATTCAGTTTAAACCAAAAAATGCTAAAATCTTTAACAGTATTATAACATAATTTAAATTAAAACATACATTTATATTCAAAACATAATTTTGCCAAATGTCTTGATTGATCAGGTTGCATTCTAGGACTATGTTTATTTAAATATTTATTTTTTTACTTTCAGCAACAAGAGGATCAAGATCAGAAGGGGTAAGAATTATAAGACACTATAGATTAATTGCACTTAGGTTTACTAGTACATTGTTTATTACTAAACCATTGCTGTTTATTACTAAACCATTGCAGTAGCCAGTTGGTATAGTGCTCACTCGTAAGTGGGAGGTCGTGGGTTTGAAACCCAACTGGGTCTGACCCAAGACTTGAAAATGGGTAGTGACTGTTCTTTTGAATGAGAACTTTAAATAAATGAGGTCCCGTTTCACAGTAGGCTTTGCACAATAAAGAATTCTGCTGTAAAATGCCATCAGTGCAACGCTCAGGCAAAATTTCTGCACCTTCGCCTATAACTGGCAACGTCTCGATATACGCGAATTTTTCTTCACTGGGATGTTAAACACCATTACTCAACTCAACTTAATTACTAGAAATGTAGACTTAATCATACAAGATGCAGTCTTAAAGCTAAACAGAATTGGGAGACATTTGCCTTCTTGAGGGAGCTTCGGGGACAAGTACAACAAAAGTACCGTAATCCTTCTATGTATTCGGCCCCTCTATGTTTTCGGACACCCCGATTTTGAAATTTCAATAATTTTCAAATTTCCTCTAATTTCGGACGGCAATTTTTTGCATCTAAATCCGGACACGATTTTGCTGGAACTCACCCGGAACACGGGGTACATATTGCTTATAATTAATATTGAATAAAAACAAGAAGAAACTATGTTGTTTTGTTGTTAATTTACATTGAAATGTGTTATTTTTATGCGTCTGTTGCGTTGTGTATTTGCGTGAGGGAGTCATGATATTGTAACTTGGAGGACATGTATTTTACGATGTATTTACGTTTTTAATGTAAGCTCAATGAGGCCATACCTATATTAAGTGCTTTAATTTTCTTTGAAAGTGAAAGTTGATTGAAATTTAAACTCTTGGCTACGAAATATCGTACAAGACCAGAAGTTCTGTCGATACACAAATCCAACAGCAAAGACATTTTTTCAGGAAGTGACGTTATCAATGAATTTCATTGGATTAGAAAACTCGTGGAATTCCCTCTGATTCAGTGCATGTCAACTATGGGAATTCCCAATCCTCCGATACTTTCATCTGCCTAAGAACGGGAAGATAGACATTACAATGTATTTATTTATTTTTTTTGAAGATGAAAATTGTTTGAAATGTGATTTAAAACAATGTATTTGTAAACTATTTTGTTCCATGAGTGATTAATTTGATTTTTTTAAAGAAAAGCTGTATTGATCACGCCGAACCTCATTCATACATGTCCTGGTTCTTAGCATACAAAAATATTGAATTTTCTTGAGTGAGAAATATTCTTGACTATTATTAATTATTAAAATTTTGACCGTAGACAGTGACAGAAGACGAAGTGTGATCACGGTGAACCTTAAACGTTGGGAATCACTGACAAAGATCACGCAATTTACTTACAAAAAATGGCGTCCCTCGATGTGTGTTGCACATTGGATCATGATTATTGGTCAACAAACACTTCAAATATAACTTTTTTTGTAAAATAAACAACACAACAGGTAATTTTAGCCTAAACTTTATTTGAAAATTTACATTATAGATGATATTTATGTGCGTATCGTTGTTGATAGTGTCTTGCATTACCGGGAGGGCAGCAAGACTTGCTTACGATCAGACATCGGGGTCCAAAATATCGGACAACTCTAAATATTCGTACACCCCCATTTTTTTAAGTGTATAATTTTCATATTTCCTCTAAGTTCCCGGACATTTGAAAATGAAATTATTAAAATTTGTCCGAATACATAGAAGGATTACGGTAGTATAAATTGTCTGCTTACAGTTTTTGCTACATCAAAGTTAAAATTCAAGAGTCAAATACCTGAGCACCCTGGGTTATAGAAACCTTGTCGATGCTTTTTATTTTAAGATCACATTAAATGACTTAGAAGTGTGATAGTATAAGACAAACTTAATTTCTATAGTTTTATTTGAGTGTTTCCTCTAGTCAGTCATGGTCACCATTATTCAGTTAACATTGTAAATTGTTTTGAGATGATATTGGATAAACTTTGAGCAGGTTTTGGGTTTCAATAATTGTATTCGTTCTGGCTCATCAAACATTTTTCAGAAACTTTATCTGTATTTTTTTTTTTTTTTTTTTTTTGCACTGAATTAATATAAATGACAAATATATTGATGTACCACACATTTATACATGTGTCATATCTTTTATGTAGAGCTCACGTGGAAGCCCATTTATTACATCATCACATGGCAATCCCAATTTTAATCCAGTCAAAGTACGTGGTGGAGGCATTGGGGTAAGTAATTGCATTCTCTCTCTTTCTCTCTCTCCCTTTATTTCTGTTTCCCTGGTGTTTTGAAATTTTTGCGAAAATAAGACTTGTGTCAGTGAATATGTTTGCCTAGAATTACTAGGGATACTGGTTCCCCCGGAGAAAGATTAGTAAAATTTCCCAGTTTGACAACCAAAATTACTAGTAAACATCAGTGATACACAAAGAAACAGTCAGTTAATTACAAATTGAATTTATTTGTATAATCTATGTCACATTCCTTGCCAGTAAAGAAATCAAATGTTGTCAGAATACAGCATTTAGCAATGAAGATCCTAATAACTACAAGCATGTCATGATATAGTTTGCCAATTATTTCAGTACTTTTAACTCAAAACTATGCAAATATTCCCAAACTAAAAGGTAGAAGGTAGTTTTGAAAGAATGTTTCAAAAACATTGTATTTTGTTCTAGGATTCAAGGGTGCCCAAACCACCGAAACCGCCAGAGAAACCGTTAATGCCGTACATGAGATACAGCAGAAAGGTAAATCTTATTGTCTTATTAATATTGTATCCATTGCATGTTCTGAAATGTAAAGTTTGTGTGGCAGTTTTCATGCAGTCTGGATCCAAATAGATTCACAGCACACATGTATATATAGATGTTAGGACTTTCTTTGTCATCTAACACAGGTACATTTAAACTGCTTAAAATCTTGAGCTGAAAGAAATTATTTTCTTACCTGCTCACATAATTAAGAAAATTTTAATATGAAAATCTTGGAACACTTAAACTATTAAGACTTGATATTAAAAAGCGGGAATATATTGATTGAATTTCTTTACAGTCTTGTACTGGTCTATATAAAAAACTTGATATTCAAATATGGATGAACATCTAGCTAGACTCTCTATTCTGTTTCTTAAAATTAAAATTTTTAGCCCTGTGCAGCATACCACTTTCAATTTAACATTATGTGTCTGCATCAGCATCAACACCAATTGTTTAAGATAAGGATGAAATTTTATAAAATAATTCATCCATTTTCAGCCCTTCAAAATGATTCAGAATAGAAAATACTGTGTTAGATGACTGGGGAAGTTCTGTAAATCAGGGAAACTTTTGCTTACATTTTATTTTCACATAACACAAGAGATGGAAATAAAACTTTAATAATTCACTTTGCAATTGGTCTGTGTTAACCATCTTCAGACAACATTAAATTAAAAGTACGCAAAAATTTTGAAATGTTGATTCTTGTGAAAATTTACAGACACAAAAATTTCCTGATGTAAAATGGAAATATTTTACTTTTCATCCATTAGATTGTCATTGGCATTGTTTTATGAAAAGTTATCTCCTATTGAAAGTTTATTCATGGTATTTAACAATATTATCTAATCAGAGCCTTTAAAATAACCAGGGGCCTTAGTGACAGAGTTGTCTATAAAGTGCCCTCTTTTAGATAACAGTGCCTGTCACCATCTAGGTTGGAATTCAGCTTTCCCAGATCCTAGTGTGAGAAATTTTGTCAGTTTGCTTGTCAATGTTTTTTTGCCAGACACTCTATTTTCCTTCAACTTTCTTGAACTGACTGCCTTGATATAAGTGAAAGAATCTTGACTGGTGCATTAAAATCATAATTCCACTCTGCTTCACTTGAATCAGTGCGTTTATAGTAACCAGGAATACAGAGCTTGCATTGTTGTTAAATTGTTGTATAAACATTGCCTCGCAAATAAATGTTGTAAGAGGTCAAATCTTATGTCTGTCTATACAAGGTTTATGTTGTATTAAAAATATTTATGTGCCACTTCACAAGTTGATTTTGCATTTTAATGTAATTGGAACATGGGTGTGGTGTGATACCGGGACACTTTTTGCTGCAGGACAGGTTTTATCATAGAAATTTTCCTTTTCCATGTTGATATAGGATATGGGATGGACTCAAAAGTACACACATGTGGTACCCCTGAAATTTCTGTGGAACCATTTCCATTAGATATAGAATTGCATAAACTATTGATTTCAGAATTTCTTTCAAAATAGTTAAGAAATTCTTTCAAAAAGTAAACTATTTTAGCAAATTTTTGAAAATATCTTTAAAAGAGGACAACATTTTCACAAGTTAGAAAATATTGCTTAGTGATAATTTTGATTTGTGGAAACCTAGAGTGTAGGGTTAAAAAGTTCTAGTCAGCTTTTATCAGTTTTTAAACATCAACATACACATTTACATAACCATGGTATTTTATCATAATTTAGTCAGCCCTTCCCAGTAACACAGTCCTGCTTCAGTTATGTATACGCTTATAGCATTATTTTCCATGGTGATCAGTTTTGCAGCAAAAACACGAATCCAGATATTTGGCACGCCAAATACTTCTTGCTGTTTAGTAATAACATGCTTGTAGCTATGTAAAACATGTAAGGGTGTATGAATTATAAAATAACCTAAATAATTTGATGTTTGGGTTTTTGCTTTATATTGCTGCTTTGACTAATTATGTATTTATTATATGCAAATTAATATTCAGAGTAGATGTTATCTAGTGTTATTGTGTGCCTAAATATTATGTTTAATTCTGCATTGTTGTAACACCCCAACTTCCCAATGAATCCTTTATAGCATAGACCAATATCCCATTATAATTTACAAGGTTACTGAATTTTAGACATCCATGAGTTTCTTTTCTGGGGCTTCTGTGGCCACCTGGAAATCTGCTTCTGCTTTTGGACTCACTCTTGACAGGTCCTAATGTGAGAAAAATTGTCCAACTGAAGATTAATACTTTTGGTTTCCTCTACCATTCAAATACTTACCACCTCAATTTTTATAAAAGAATCTTGACTGGGTATAAAACAGATTATTTCACTCCACTCCCTGTGGCTCCAGAATGGTACTAATCCGATCAAAAATGCTGCTGTGAACAGGTACTTGCTCATTGTATTTTGGAATAAACGTAAGTTCACTTGTTTTTCTGTGAATAGGTGAAAATAATAAAAAAAAAAAAAACCCCAAAACAATGCAAGCAATCAATGAGGCCTAAAATACTTTATAACCATAGTACCGTAATCCTTCTATGTATTCGGACCCTCTATGTTTTCGGACACCCCAATTTTGAAATTTCAATAATTTTCAAATTTCCTCTAATTTCGGACGGCAATTTTTTGCATCTAAATCCGGACACGATTTTGCTGGAACTCACCCGGAACACGGGGTACATATTGCTTATAATCAATATTGAATTAAAACAAGAAGAAACTATGTTGTTTTGTTGTTAATTTACATTGAAACGTGTTATTTTTATGCGTCTGTTGCGTTGTGTATTTGCGTGAGGGAGTCATGATTGTAACTTGGAGGACATGTATTTTACGATGTATTTACATTTTTAATGTAAGCTCAATGAGGCCATACCTGTATTAATTGCTTTTATTTTCTTTGAAAGTGAAAGTTGATTGAAATTAGAACTCTTGGCTATGAAACATGGTACGAGACCAGAAGTTCTGTCGGTACACAAATCCAACATCAAAGACATTTTTTCAGGAAGTGACGTTATCAATGAATTTCATTGGATGAGAAAACTCGTGGAATTCCCTCTGATTCAGTGCATGTCAACTATGGGAATTCCCGATCCTCAGATACTTTCATCTGCCTAAGAACGGGCACAGGTACTTGGGGACAGGAATTTATTTATTATTTATTATATTTAAGGTATATTTTATCTATCGGGATATGAATTATGTGCGAGAATTCAATAAAACTCATTTTTGAAAAAATCCCCTTACGACTGGTATATAAAAAAGTCTTTTTTATATACCAGTCGTAAGGGGATTTTTTCAAAAATGAGTTTTATTGAATTCTCGCACATAATTCATATCCCGATAGATAAAATATACCTTAAATATAATAAATAATAAATAAATTCCTGTCCCCAAGTACCTGTGAGAACGGGAAGATAGACATTACGATGTATTTATTTATTTATTTTTTGAAGATGAAAATTGTTGGAAATGTGATTTAAAACAATATATTTGTAAACTATTTTGTTCCGTGAGTGATAAATTTGATTTTTTAAGAAAAGCTGTATTGATCACGCCGAACCTCATTCATACATGTCCTTGTTTTTAGCGTACAAAAATATTGAATTTTCTTGACTGAGAAATATTCTTGACTATTATTAACTATTAAAATTTTGACCGTAGACAGTGACAGAAGACGAAGTGTGATCACGGTGAACCTTAAACGTTGGGAATTACTGACAAAGATCACGCAATTTACTTACAAAAAAATGGCGTCCCTCGATGTGTATTGCACATTGGATCATGATTATTGGTCAACAAACACTTCAAATTTAACTTTTTTGTAAAATAAACAACACAACGGGTAATTTTAACCTATTCTTTATTTGAAAATTTACATTATATATGATATTTATGTGCGTATCGTCGTTGATAGTGTCTTGCATTACCGGGAGGGCAGCGAGACTTGCTTACGATCAGACATCCGGTCCAAAATATCGGACAACTCTAAATATTCGGACACCCCCATTTTTTTAAGTGTATAATTTTCATATTTCCTCTAAGTTCCCGGACACTTGAAAATGAAATTATTAAAATTCGTCCGAATACATAGAAGGATTACGGTAGTATAACTCTAGCACTGGCTAAGAAAGAAATGAATACTTTCCTTGTGGCATCAGCATGTTGTATATATTGTAATTGTATGTTCGCTTGTTGAAGGTCAGTGGATTTCTTCACGTACTCCAGTTTCCTCCACCATCCCAAAACTGATTGAGGCATAAAGTAGCATTTTCCATTCCACTCTTGTATTATTTCAGAAATGACTATCCACTTAAAAGAGACACATATACCATAATCCATATCGGGGCGTAAAACACCATTTCGGCCAATGTTTAGAATTTCAAAAAAAAAAAGTTTTTAGAATTAATTTAAATGGCAATGGTTTGTGTAACTTCAGGTTTGGGACTCAGTGAAAAATTCCAACACAGATTTGAAATTATGGGAAATTGGGAAAATTATTGGCTCAATGTGGCGAGATTTACCTGATGAAGAAAAACAGGATTTCACTGAGGAATACGAAGCTGAAAAGGTACATACAATTAAACACGTCAAAAATCTTTCTTGGTAAGAAAAATGGTTTCATTTTATATAGGTTTGATATAAAAAAAATCTTGTATATCCTTCTAAAAGCAACACAGGGGAAAAAGGGAGAATAAAATCCTAATTGATGGGAAATTTAAAAATTATATTTAAAACTAGAGTTTTAGGTTAAAAAAAAAGGCAGGGGCTTAAATTCAAATCTATAAAGTAAAACAGTGAATCTTTAATTTTAATTTTCACCCTTTACCCAAAACCAAATAAATATGCTTTTAGTTTTATTATTGCAGGGAAGGATGATATGGCTTCTGCTTTATGTTTAGTTTTGACTTGTAAATATATATATATATGGTATATATGTGTGTATGTATATATATGGTGAATTGTGTGTAAAGTTACTTGTGATAAGATCTATTTCAGCAATATCATAATTTCTGCAGGACAAGTTAAGTTTTATATATGAAGAAAAAAACTTGTTATAATGTCCCACAGAAATATTGTCTTGATACAGTCCAAAAAAAAAATCATTCTGTTGTGCTATTCTTTATAAGACTTGCTCTCGATTTGTGACCAAAATTATTTTGTGGCCAATGTCACTAGGGACCTATTCAAGATCATAGTGGATTAAACACTGCATATTGATATAATCATAATAAAAATATGTACCGATTATAGAAGTTTTTGCAAGTTATTGATGAGATTGAATAACAAATATCAAGTGTGTTAGAAAGCACAAGAGATGGAATAAATTAATGCTAAAGTAAAAAGGCCCAGAAAAAACCTCAAGGTTCAATGTGAAGCTTTTATTGTTAAATGTTTCTTATTGCATGTGTCTGCAGTTAATGAAATGTGGGTAATTGGTTAAAAAAGAACTCAACATTTATTATGTTTTGGATGGTCAAGACTTATTAGCATTGATTATTTGTGGATTATGTTGTGGATTAAACTGTGCATAATATTGTGGATTAATAATATAGAAGAATATAGAAGTTTTATCTTTTTTTAGGCACAATACAATGAAGCTTTGAAAGCATATCACAATTCTTCAGCATACCAGGCATATGTAGCTGCTAAAGGAAAAGGTATACATATATAGAATAATACATGGTGAAATCCATATCTGACCGAGTTCTCCATATCAGACAGAGGGCTCTAGCCTGAGGTCTGATGTTGGTTGAGGATAGAAGATTTTTCTTTTAAAAAAAAGTAACAATCTTTGACTAAGGATGCACATGTTTCAATTGACCCAATCCAAAAGAGAAGTGTAAGAGTTGAATGATGAATTTTAGAATGTAAAATTCTGAATTAAATTGAGGTGCTCAAGTTGTTCATGTTTTGTATTAAAGTAAAATGGCATTTGACTACCAGTAATTTTATTTTTACATTGTGATTCTTTTTCTATGAATGTGCTTGATATATGAATATGATGTATCATATTTATTTAATCTGTTGTAGCAGCAGCCGAGGCAGCATTAGAAGAAGAGGAACAGAAAAAAGCTAGAGATAGACCATCAAGATCACAGGTAAGTTGAGAACACTGGCAAATCAACTTAAACATTTGAAATTCCACCTTGGAAGTGAGGCCAGGTGCTCCGGAAGGATAAGCACCTCCTTTATATCTTGCTCCACCCATCACATGTGAAATCCAAATCAAAATTGAGAATGAAAGTTACAAGGGACTATGGAATGACAATTATTTCCAAGATAATCATTAAGCAATGTTGTAATGACGGCCATGATACTTTTTGAGGGCCTTGATAAATCTAGGCCTGCTTTATCCCTGAGTCAACCATTTATTTGTAAGCAGCTTGCTTTGTTATATAAAGTTCTCCTGTAGTGGGAACAAGCTCAGTCGTAGCATATTAACTACAAACAAGGTTATTTGTTATCTTATTTATATGTACAAAATTGTATATTTAAAGGCTGCAAAGATGGAGTTACATTCCAGAATCAGTATTCAACAGGCAGATGAAGATGATGGTGAGTTTCATGTTCTGCTTACTTATTGGTTTAATTAGGGTTCAAAGTTCAGAGCTACTCTGAATGTCAGAAGTCAACAACCTTTATATTGGACAAGTATGTTTCTTAAATATCATAATTTTAGATGTAGAAGAGAGAGAGAGAGAGAGAGATTGATATGAATGGAAGATTTCATCTAAAGAAAAAGTTTTCTGTATTTTCAAATTATCCTGTGTATGAGAGAGAGAGAGAGAGAGAGAGAGAGAGAGATATTGTAAGTGCAAGGAATTTTCTGCATTTTGACTTAACCTTTGTAAATATGTTTTCAGTCAGAGAGTATATGAGAATGTTTTCTTTAACTAATGTTAAAATTATTTTATTTTTGAAGATCCAGATGATGGTTTCTCAATAAAGCACATAGCTCATGCCAGATATCTTAGAAATCACCGCCTGATAAATGAAATATTTAGTGAAGCTTTAGTACCAGATATACGCACAGTTGTAACAACGGGAAGAATGGAAGTGTTAAAACGACAAGTCACATCCCTAACCACACATCAGGTAATATTAACACATAGTCCCAATTATGGGCAGAGTTTATCCACCATGTCTTTTTCTTGAACACTACATTAAAAATGTATAAAAAGAGCACCGAAAGATGTCTCCATCTTGTGGATCACATTATGTCTTAACACTGACCACTTGATACAAGTGAAAGAATCTTGACTGTGTCATTAAACACCGTTATTCTACTCATATTTGAGTTTTTATATTCAACATGATTTAAGGAAATAAAAACTACTTTTATGAAGTGCATACAGTAACTTCTTATTTTAACATCCCTCAATAACTTGGCAGCCTCATTTATTTGCCACAAGCATCACAATATTTTGAAGTCCCAGAATTTGTTTCTTCTATAATAAATTATACTTCCTAATTATGACTGAACAAGAAGTGGCTATGAAATCAGGGTTTAACTATAGTAAATTAATTTTCTTATTGAGTTTTGATAAACTTGTTTTATTTTGTGTAGAAAAAGTTAGAAGCTGAACTACAACAAATAGAAGAGAAACATGAAGCAAAGAAGAGAAAAATTCAGGAATCAAGTGAACAATTTCAGGAAGACTTGAAAAAAGTAAGTTATTACATACATATACATGATTCAGTTTCACCAATGTACATATATGTACATTTGCTGATGATTGAATTTTGCTATTTCCATAGGTTAGTAAATACCACAGAATTTCATGTCAATAACCATTTTTATGTACCAAGATCCCCATTGGGATTTATTTTCACAAAACACTATTCCACCAAAAAAAAAAAAACTAAAAAAAAATCCCAAACAAGATTTTGGAGCCTTCATGACCAAGTTGTCTAAAAGCTTCTCGCTGCCTATGTTCAAACCCCAACTCGGGGCAGATCCTAGTGTGAGAAAGTTTCCTTTGCCATTCCTGAACTAAACACTTTGATATAAGTGAAAGATTCCTTAGTGGGATATAACACTCCATTACTGCATTCCACTCCCAACAAAATGTTGTTGAAATTACAAAACCACAAAAATTAATGCCAGATATTGATTATTCTACAGAATGCTTGTTGTAGCTCTCTTGTAATATGAATAATTTGGTTTTTCTTTTTGTTAGTTATGTGAAAATAAACCACAGATTACAGATGAGCTGTTTAACAGTATGATTGCCAGAGCTAAAGAACAGCATCAGGAATATTTGAAACAGCAGGAAGAGGAACATAAAAGACAGATGGAATTAGCAGAGAAGAGGAAGAAAGAAGAAGCAGAAAGACTGAAACTAGAAGCTGAAAGAATGAAAAGTCAAGAGGAAGAAGAGAAAATGTTAGGAGAACAAATGGGAGAAAATCAACAGATGCAGGTGAAAATTTTTACACCTTATAGAACTGAATTGATGGAAGTTGCTAGTAATTGATAGGATTCAGTTACATATAATAAGTATGTTAGCAAGCACAAGGACTCAGAAAAAGCAAAGTATCAATTACTTTGATAGAAATCAAAAGGTAGAGATGGATTAAATAACTGTAAATCTCCAACTATAAGGTTACTCTGCCTATAAGACGGGGTGGGATTTTCCTGTCATTTTTTACCATTTCAGACTATCCTACATCTATAAGACAACCACAATTTTCAGTCAAAACCATACTGGTACTGGTATTTGAAGCTACTGATCGGACCATAAAATTTCCACCATTTGTCGTTGTTCATGTAAGAAATTGATGGAAGTTCATTAAACATGCTTTCATCTGGCCATTTTATAGTTTTCTTACAATAATAGTATTTTTTTATTTAAAAAATTGTGGCTTTTTGACCTCAAATTTTTACAATTAAAAAGCCCTGGTCCCATTCACAAAATAATGAGAGACAGTCCTGCAATATTTATGCAAAGGTTTCACATTTTTTTAGCTAAAGAAGTAACAGAATGTTTTTGTCATACTTCAGGTATGAGATAAAACAGTTACTATCCATGTTGACTAATAAATTGTGTTGATAAGCTACAGTATTTTTCTCTTGATACTTACCATGTCTTATTGGCAATGTAAACATCAATATATCTAATTTGTGATGATTGTTGTCTAAAAAGTATTAATAAAGTTAAGTTAGAACTACTTCAGCTAGGTTTCCACAAATTTAAAATTATTAGTAGCCAAATTTCCACAATTTGTGAAAAAATAGTCCTTTTTAAAGTATTTTTCCACAGATTTGCTAAAATAGGTTACTTTTTGAAAGAATTTCTCAGAAATTAGTAGCCAATGGCGATTTTGGCTACCAGGAATGGAAACATAGCTTCAGTACTGTAGCAGAAATAACAAATCATTCAAAAATTGTAGTAGAAATAACAGATCTTTCATAAATTAATGAAAATTCATAAAATGTTATCCTTGTATATGCTACTATCAGAGAGTTTTAAAATAGTTAAGTTACATGTTACGGAAATGTAAATTTATCAAATTGTGACATATGCCCTTATTATTCTATTTTATTGTGTAACTTATATTAATCATTATCTGTATACAATGTATTTATTCCAGGTGACTCCTGTTCCTTTTGGCGGAAACCCTACAAATGGTCTTACTTCTAATGTCAATATATCAACTCATCAAGGTCAACTCCTATGTAGCCCACAGGTGAGAAAAATCAATAAGTACAATGTACATGTATATATAGCATCATTTTATACAAGTGTGTGCTCTGAACCTATTTTCATTTTTGGTATGTGATGGGTTAAACTGTTTTTGACCTTGGTATGTCATGAGTGAAACTGTTTTTTTATCTTGGTTTGCAATAAGTGAAACTGTTTTTATACCCCCCACAAAGTTTGGAGCGGTATATAGGAATCACCTTGTCCGTCCGTCCATCTGTCCGTCCATCCCGCTTCGTGTCCGGAACAGAACTTTTTATCAAACTTGGTTTGTGGATGCATCATGGGAAGGCGATGTGTCATGTACCAAATTTAGGTCACTGTGACGTTGACTTTGACCTTTGACCTTTATGATATGAGGGGTACCCATTTTGTGTAATTAACTCCTCTTACAGCTTTTAACCAAGAAGTCTGAAACTTAAGAGGATGTTTCCATATACATTGAACATGTGCACCTCCTATTTTGGTTGGATTACATTATTTTGTTCATATTTTATGGGTAGTTTAATTTAGTCATTTTTCAACAATATTCCATATGAGGGATACCCATTTTGTGTAATCAACTCCTCTTACAGCATTTAACAAACAATTCTGAAACTTTACAGGATGTTTCTATATACATTGAACATGTGCACCTTCTATTTTGGCTGGATTATATAGTTACTTAATTATATATGATCCAATTTTTTTAAACTATGCATAGATATTGAGCATCATGATAACATGGGCACCTGTCATTATCGGTTTCATCACATGTATTTTGCTGAATTATTAACATTTCCATACACAGAATTTTTCAATTTTTTTGTTAAGTTATAGTTAACAAAGGACTGTATTAGCCTCTTTCAGAGACAGTTCTAGTTGATCTTGGTATGCCAAGAGTGATGTAGGTGTTTACCTTCAAACACAAGACATCTTGCAGGGCTAAGTTTAACCAATACTACAATCCCAAACACATAAGAATGAGAATTCTTTCATATCTCATTGACCTAGAAGGACCTTGGTGTCCAAGTGGTCTAAAGCACTGTCTTACAGTTTACATTAACTCTCACTGCAAGTTACTTTAGTGTACCCCAGTACGCAGATAGGACCTAGGATCATCTAAAATACCAGTTATGGATAACTTATTTTTCATACTGTCTGTATGTAGGAATGGTTCTTCAGCTTGCCTCACCTACTGTGACATAGGTTATTGGTTTTCCAATGCTGTATGCATGTTAACAGTCATTTTTTGATTGGATGATGTAAATATGATTGTTTTAGTTGATAAAGATCTTGCCTTTGAAAAGGATTTGTTTTGTTTTTGTTAGTACAAGTATATATATTTTACATTTCTATATAGGACATGCCAACCACGGGATCAGGGCAGCTTGAACAGCTGGAACAGTTGGTAAACGATACATGTAACATGGAACCACAGAGTCCTGATTCACAGAAAACAGAGGTAAGTTTTTATTAATATCATTTCTTGTAAACAAAATACTAATTTTAGCAAATTTGTAAAAAAAATAATAAATAAATAAATAAATACTTTAAAAAAGGACTATTTACACAAATTTGGAAATTTGGCTACTAATAATTTTAAATTTGCAGAAAACTAGTATTAATGTCAAAAGAAATCCTCAAAATATCTTTGGCACTTTTTTCTTTTGGCAACACCAACAAAGAAAAGGCATTTTTTACTGAAAAAAATGTGTACAGTAAAATGGAAATAAACAGACTTCCGTACATCATATAGGTTAATGAACTTTTGGGTCTTTTTGTGGTGTCATGCAATAATTATATTTTCAAATTTCTTAATGTTTTGTTATAAAATGAACCAATGAATCAGACCAATTTAATTTCTGGTGTTACTAAAGTCTGTCTTTATCTCTTGTCTCTTGATACTATAGGATTTATCACAAGATGGTATGACTGTGGATTATGACGGAGAAGATCTGTACTCACCCTCTCCAGACTCTATGGACATGGCTAGTCCTGAAAAATACATGATGGATGAAGACTACATTGATAGTCCTGAATCTCAAGGGGAGGCAACTCCTGAAAAGTCCGGTAAAAAGAAGAAACGAGAACCAAAGGATAAGCGAGGAAATGGTGAGTGTTGTAGCTTTGCATGTTGTACATGGTTTGGTGAACATTTGCATTATTATTATAATATTGATAAATTGGTTGAATTTTTCAAAATCCACTGGGTTTTTTTTTTTTTAGAAAAAATTAAGAAGTTAATGAATAGAGTACATTAGTAATTGTTTTGAAATAAAATCTGGATTAGGAAATTCTGATTGGCAAAAATAATTAAATAAATAAAATTAGATTATTGGTTATACATAATCTTAATAAAAAATTAAATTAAATTAATTTCATGCTAAAAATTGGCTGTGTTCATACACTTGGTGGTGATGGTGACATTTTGGGTAGGAGAAAAACATGTAGGCTATTTTAATATAAATATTTGTAGCATGCTGTGAATAATTCTGGTATGGTGAAGTACATGTATGTGTGGATGTAATTTACATATTTCAAAATAATATCTGCATGCAAAAAGGTGTGCTATTACTTAACTCAAATGTTTAGCATCGTTTCACTATCAGCTAAAGTCATCCCAAAATTAAGTTAAAGCCTCCATATTGATTTAGAGAATATAATTAAGAAAAGCTCAAAATCAAGTTAAAAGCCTCTATATTTATTGAGGAAAAAATATTATTTTTTCTGAAAAGAAACCAGTTTACAGGTTGCCTGTTTGTTTTCACAACTGTAGATTGGCTGACAGGCCACTCCTAGACATTAGTCTGCCTATACTATATGTATATTTATTTTTCGGACATCAATGACAACAGGCATTAAAAGAAGAAATAAAATTATCCAAATTATCCCTGGTCACATTTTAAAGTAACAATCCTGTTCTGAATAAATTAGAAGTTAACAAAGAACCCAAGTCCTTTTCACATTTTAATGGTTATGGTGGGTTTTTGGTTATGGTGGGTAGATGGCATAATAAATCACTAACCATGGCATAGTTCAAAGGCTGTTAACAATTTTGTAGCTAAACAAAGTCTATTTTGAAGTACTTGTAAAAAATTAAATTTTCAAGTTAAATTAAAAAGTAAATCTCTATTTAACAAATTATGTTACAATTTAAAGTATATTAAAGTTCAAAATAATTTTAAAGGCCTTGTCAGTTCACTGGTGAAAGTTGGTGGCTTACTCTAAGATCTTAAATTCCACCACTATCCTTAAACTGATCCAGGGCCTTGATGGCCAAAAGGTCTAAACAGTGTGCTTATGGATCACATCGCCTCTCACCACATTAGGTTCAAATGCCTTTCAAGGTTTAAGTAACATGTAGGACAGATCCTAGTGCTAGAAAGTCTGTCGGTTTGTTTGCTGAAGGTCTGCGATTTTATCTGGACACTCTGGTTTCCTCCACCATCCTTGATCTGACTGCCTCATTATAAGTAAATGCCATCTAAAACATGACATGATAACTATATTCTACCTGACTCAATATAATTTTAATGCATTTTGTTCGAAGTATTATACATGTATATTCGATATCTGTACTTCTGTATTAACTTGGAGACTTGCATGTTACCATAGTAACCATATTGTCGTTGTAATAATAATATAACTGTCATCTTTGACTGTATGTGATCTTTAACTTGTCATGCTTGTGTTTATTATAAGTAGCCTCCGTGATGAATATTTTTATTTTCTCGATTTTGAGTTTGTTATCATAATTTTGCTTTGCTCATTCTGTTTATTTATGATTCTGAGTTATTTTATTTTGTTCAGCTTCATAAAATGATTATCCCAATCACATATGATTAACCTTTGCAAGTCCAGCTGAAAAATGGGTGGGGTGGAGTGGGGGTGGGGTTTTGGGTGAAATGTCTTATCTCGCCTGTATATTTTTGGGGAAAGAAAAGTCAGTTTTTAATTTTACTTATATTGAGATGTCACTAGCTGTAGAAGTTCATATTTTGCTGAATGTTTGACTCTGAGCAGCTGGGATGCTCTGCTCAGGATTTAGGCCAATGAGCCGGTGCATACCTGTAACTTTTCAGTAAGTTACAATTTTGTTTTAATGTTCTCATAAAAAGCCACTATGGTAGCTCAGTTTGTTTAGTGCTCGCAGCGTATGCGGGAGGTCTAATTCTAACCTGGGGTCTGGTCTGACCAAGACTTAAAAATAGTTAGTGGCTCTTCTTTCACCAAATTCTCAGCGTTTAGGGATGAAAGTCATGGGGTCCTTTAAAGGAGATATTGAAAAATGATGCCCTGTTTCATGCTAAAAACCATCCCTACATATTGCCCCAAGTGCTTTGCAAAGGTGAAGATTTTTGCCACTTCACTCATAGCTGGTGAAGTCTGGATATAAGTAAAAATTTTTGACTGGAATGTAAAACCCCATTGAATCAATCATAGAAGAAAAGACGCTGGAATTATGATATTTGGACAGATAAAAATTTCATCCTAATATAAGACACTGTAGTTTAGGTGATAAAATAATGTTTGAGTTTTTACTCAGAATAAGGTTAATCATGTAGTGTGGTATAACAAGTTATTGGGATAGTGATTTTATTAGTTTTTATTTTGTTATTCTCTTTCTTCTTCTTCCACATGGATTTGGCAGGTCCCCGTCGTTATCCGTGTGACATTTGTGGTAAAGCCTTTAAACACAAACACCACATGATGGAGCACAGGCGACTCCATACTGGCGAAAAACCTTACCGATGTCCTAAATGTGGAAAACGCTTCTCTCATTCTGGTTCCTACAGTCAACATATGAACCATCGCATGTGTAAAAATGCTGAATATTACGGTGAGACATGTTAAAGTTAATGGGCTTCACCAATGTACCATGTGATACCCTTAATATTTGTTTGGAATCATTACTTCCACTGAATATAAACTCTTTTAATTTGGCATATTCAAGTACATGTACTTAGGTCAAACAAACCAAACGTGCGTTTCTGGTTTCTTAACTTTTACGTTTTTCGGGAAAAAGCATGCTATAACATTGACAATAATTTTTACATGTATAGAAGTGAAATAAATATCATAAAGTAACATGCACCAGTTATTGTTTTTATACCCCATGCAAACTAGGGGTTTATAGGAATCACCACGTCTGTCCGCCTGTCTGTCTGTCCGTGTAAAATTGTGTCCAGGCCAAATCTCATAACTGCTTTGGACAACTGTCATAAAACTTCACATGAATAATCTTTTTGGTCCAAAGGTGTGTCATGACCTTGAACCAAGGTCATATCTGAAAGGTTAAGGTTGTGGGAAAACATTAAACCCTTGTAGATGTTGGGGATGGGGGTGGGGGTGGGGAGTTATTTGGCTCTCAAGAGACAGTTCTAGTTTATATTTCCCCCTTTCCTTCCCTTTTGCATTGTCAATGAAAAAAGAGGAAAATATCTACTGACCCCAGTTTTGATTTTATGACAATGAAATCTAAAACACATATTTTATTTTTGTTTGGTCTTATTCCTTGAAATTATAATGGAAGGGTATTACATAGTTACCATGGTGAACCCAGATGTTTGTTTTCACAAATTATGATTGAATATCTGGATTTTTTTTTTAAAAATCACTCACTGATATTTATGGTGGTTTGTTTTGGGTTAAGTAAAAATAAATTCCAGATCTTCCTTTCACAATTTCACAAGTTAAAACTTTAAGATCAGAAAAAGTTTACAGTTTATTCTATTTCTTACCATTTTATTAAACCTTTTTACAGTTAAAACTTACCACTTTATAAATTTTATTGATTTTTGTTTGCTTTAATCGTTGTGTTCTTTATTTTGTTTTCTTGATGTGCATGTACCTTAATTGATTTATTTTGAGTTATCTCCCTTGAGTTTTGTTTGCTGATAGTCATTAGAGATCATGTTTAATATTCTTTTAAAAATTGCATGTGTGTATATTTATGTGTTAGTCAGAGAGAATGAGAGAGAGAGAGAGAGAGAGAGAGTGTGTGTGTGTGTGTGTGTGTGGTTTATTAGTGATGGGACAAATGATGGTTGAAAAATGGAATAGACTTATTAGTTGTAATCAATTGATGATAAATTGATTAATTAGCGGTATTTATGATGAAAGTTATTTAACTTGTAGTATTTTATTTATCATCTATCACTAATAAAACTTCTGGGATGTCAAAATGATAGAAAAATAATAACAAAAACATTTACTCAAAATGTGTAACAGTGAACATCATATTTTGCGAAATAAATGTTAGAAACTGCTCATTCATCTTTGCATGTGGTTCTTCCAGTTGCCATAAAGGGCACTAAGAGTTCATTTCATTTACCCAACCAGTAATCAATTTTGATATTTTGTATGTGATCATTGAAATTGAATGGTCCTAGTAGACCAAGAGTAAATTTTTCGCTACAATCACAATGGGATATGTACATGTACATGACATGTGTTTATATTAGAGAAACAGGTTTTGTTGTGTGTAGTGGTGAGTGGGATGGAGGGGAACTTAAACATGGTATATAATGACTGTCACCAATGATTAAATTGTGTTGGATTGTAGCATGTTACTGTGTTTTATTTTCACTGTTGTACTGTATTGTTTGTTTCAATATTTGTGATCTCTCTTTACTCTTGTGATTAATTGTGCATCTTTCAATCCTCTACATCCACTTCTTGAAGTCAGGAGGTTAAGATTTTAGACAGAGTTTTAACTCATCTTTATTGAAAAGGCAAAAATTCAGCTGTAATTACTGTTATGTATTCATTTTAGTATGTTTGCATTTTTTTAATAAAAAAAAAATTACCATTGGGGTAAATTCATGTGGACTTGAATTATTGTGAGTCTCATTGATCACCATGTGCACTATGATGGTATTGAATTTAAATGGTGATTTAATTTTGTGTTACTGAATCATCCAAAAATCACTAAAATTAGTACACTGCTAAAATTTATACGTTTACAGTAAGTATTCAGAGATTGAAGGCGTTTTCTCCAATTTATGTTAAAAGGGCTCATGCCATTATTGTTTTATAACCCATTGAAATGGCAAACATTTTTAGAAAGTGAAAAAAATTACCACCACCAAACTATTTATGTGAATAATAATTTTGTATGTTTTTGTTTTATCTGAATATAAAATTTTTTAAATATAGATGGCGAGGAATCAAAGACTCCGTCAAAAGACGACGATGATACAAAATCTCAGGACGAGGATAGTCAGAGTCCGCCGGATCTTACGCCAAAGAAAACGTCATCTAAACAAGACAAGAAAGAAATACGCCAAAATGGGTTCAAGGATACGGTCGATAATAAAAGTAAATAGTTGCCTCCGTACTGTTAATGTACAGCGGCCAGTTTAGTAATATGCTGTACCTGGGTATTTTGGCAGAGTATTTTACTTTCAGGGTCATTTTGTTTGGGATACCGTATTTTGGTCAATTGTCAGTATCACTATGTTGAAAACACTGTATTTTTGGTAAATAGAAGATGTAATTAATTTAATAAATTTTGTATCTTTCAATTTCAGTGGTTCCTATGAGAGAGAAAAAAAAAACAGTTAAAAAAATCACAAAATATTCCAGATTTCAGTGCTCAAACTTTCATTGATGAACCCATTACATTTAAATATCCAATTTAAAAGTGAACAATTTTTACTCTGCCAAAATACAAGTATGGGCATCCAATACATCAAACATGTTGATGGTTGGTTCAGAAGTTTACATGTAGGTAGGTGTTAGTCAGTCAGATTGTCTGAAACCCTGAAGATCCTGTGGTATAGTCCAAAAAAATTAAAAAAGGAACATACCATTTTGAGAATTTAGGGATGAAAGGTTTATAATTTATGTGTATATATATAATACATAGTAAGTGCACTTTAATGACATGATATATTTAATTCATGTCAGTTAATTATGAAATAGAAATTTAAGGTCCACAATTTTGGTACTGTTTAGCTTGACGTGGTTTGAACTGGTTCTTTTGACCTTTCACCTGGCCTTTAACCTTTGATCTTTTTGTCTTGGTAGTTTTTGCAAGTTTAAGTTATGTTATAAAAGTAATACGTTTGAAGCAATTTCAGTCCATGTGTGTGTGTAATTTCATTGATAGGATATTCGGTCTCAAGTTCCATTGTTGGAAATATCAGTCAGTTCCACAGTCTGAGATTGGTATTTTTTGGAAGGACTGGTCATTCTGTCTAACAGTTGCAGACAAGGAGTGGTTAAATTTTAATATATTTCCATTACTGTCTTAACAGAGATTTTTTTCAGACGGAGTGACAATGCCTCATTGTTACATCACGTAATAGGCAAGACTCAGTTGATAGTCTTATCATTGGTCAGATAACAAATCTGCTAGGTTATGATAATGAGGAGAGTCTTTCTCTCAAAGGGAGACAATCCTTAAAAATAGTCTTCTGAGGGACTATTTTCAAAGGGAGACAAATCCTTTACCTATCGGCCTCCAAATTAAAGATGCTGTACAATATAGAAGGTAATGGGCACAATGTAAATAGAACATTTAAATCATTTCATTTCATTCCATAGTTATTTAACTACCTCTTAATACCATTAAAATATTTAAGACAAAATTTAATTGCTGTTTGGTATATGTTCATATTGTTTTTGTCAAGTTATTAGGGTTACATGGGCATTAGCAGTTGCCCCGTAGAACATTCATGTCATTGCCCCTAGCTTTTGGATACTTTTGCCAGATATTTTGATTTCATTTTACTTCTTAAAAAGTAAAAAGTTAAGCTGCTTCTCTGGAACTGATATAAGCACCAGACCATGTTTAAATAAAATCAATAAATTTGATCTGCTGCATAACAGATGCATATATATGCACAAACAAACATTTTCTAGGTCATGGATTTTCATTATTGCATTACAGTTGCATATACATGTATACCCAAACAAAAAAATGTTTGGTGATGAATTTTCATTGTTTATTATTTTTCGTCCATGAAAAAAATGCAGTTGACAGAAATTTGTGATTGTACAGTGTTTTTAGAGTTTTTATACTACCCTATGATTGGTTGAAGTTGCGACGTTAAAACTTTTTCTTTGAGAAAATTAAATTGATTCTTTATTTGTGCAGTTTAAATGCATATATTTGCAATATCTGTAGTGAACTTTGCAATATTTTATTTTGCAATATTTTTAGTCCATTATTATTACTTAAAAATTTTGGTCTGTTTCTCTTCTTATTTATTGCATTAACTAATAACACTCATGGCGTAAATGTAAATAATATTTTCATGTTTGTGTTGTCATGGTGATATGCCATTTATAATTAAAATTTGATAATATTAATAAACTTTCTCTTGCCAACATAACTTTTGATGCAATATTGTTTACAAAAATACAGTTTTCGTAATTATATACATATATATAATTTATTATTTATTCTTTATTGGAAAATTGTTTTGATTAGTGCCAGTTTACAAGACTGCTTTTGTGTGATTTTTTGTGCAAGTTTACATGGCTGCTTTTGTACCGGTTTTACTTCATGTTCCTTTTTTTGGTGTAAATTTACAAGACCAGTTTTGGGATTAATTTTTGTGCAGAGTTTTACCGTTATTTAAATTATTGTGTAATTTGTTGGTTGTGGATAGATGATAATTTTTTCAGTGTTTATGAAAATGCCCATTCATTGGTTACCATCAGTAATGATATTTAAATAATTAATTTTTTACATGGCCACTTTCCTTCTTAATCAATGTTGAAAATCAATTTTTTGATTCTCCAACTTGTGTAACTTTATATGCTCAGTGCCAGTCTGATATCGCCCTTGGTGATTTGTTGTGTCATGATGATTGTCAGCGTTTAAACTTTAACGTCTACATAGTGCCTGTCAGTCTGGAAGTGTCAGCTATCTGACTTGTATAAATACTCCATGCCAGCGCGATATCGCCCTTCTTGGTGGTCTGTATTAAGTGTTAGCTACCTGCCTTGTTAATATTCTCCATGTTGGTCAGATATCGCCCTTCTCGATGGTCTGTTGTAAGCTCTAGCTACCTGCCTTGTTTGTATATACTCCATGCCAGTGCGATATCGCCCTTCTTGGTGGTCTGTATTAAGTGTTAGCTACCTGCCTTGTTAATATTCTCCATGTTGGTCAGATATCGCCCTTCTCGATGGTCTGTTGTAAGCTCTAGCTACCTGCCTTGTTTGTATATACTCCATGCCAGTGCGATATCGCCCTTCTTGGTGGTCTGTTTTAAGTGTTAGCTACCTGCCTTGTTTATATTCTCCATGTTGGTCAGATATCACCCTTTTCGTGGTCTCTTGTAAGCCCTAGCTACCTGCCTTGTTTAAATTCTCCATGTTGGTCAGATATCACCCTTTGTCTGTTGTAAGCCCTAGGTACCTGCTTTGTTTATTTTCTCCATGTTGGTTGATAATAAAAGTCTACCACCTTTTCGGTGGTCTGTTTTACGTGTTAGCTACCTGCCTTGTTTATTTTCTCCATGTTGGTTGATAATAAAAGTCTACCACCTTTTCAGTGGTCTGTTTTACGTGTTAGCTACCTGCCTTATTTATATATTCAATGCCAGTCAGATTAATTCAATAATTGAAAGTGTCAAATTGAAAGTGTCAGCTTTTTACTTGCTTGTGCATTTTCTGTTATACATTTTAATGAAAAGGTTGTATGCATTGGTGCTAAATTGGAATACATTTTGCACACACACACACACACACACACACACACACACACACACACACACTGTTTTATGTGTTATTCCTGGTGATTGGTTTTAAGATATACTTTTTTTCATAATTATACACATCCCATTCTTATCCACAATATTGATATGACAGACTCATTCAGTGTGTTTTCCAGAAACCCTTTAGTTTATCAAAGAAGAAGCAAATTTACTGATCATTGTAGCTTTGAAAAATGTAGCTTTCTGCTTGTAGACTTCTAAAGGATACTTTTTTTTCTAACTTTCTAGCATGCTTTGTCTAATAAATGATCACATTCCCTGTCCACTTCAGAGTTTAAAAAATTTTGAAAATATTTTATTAATTTTAGCCATTGAAGGAGGATGGAATCTCAGCTCTGCAAACTAACAAGTTTCTGCTGATGTCGTTATGTTTCTTGTGTCATGATAAATGCCCCAAACTCATGAACAAAGGGTTGTGGGTTCAAGTAGCACCAGCTACTTTGTGATTTACCAATGAAATCACTCCAGTAAATATGTGTAAAACCAAAGCTTTTCTGACTTTTTGAAAAAGTGGCCAGTAATTTAGTGTATAAAAGTCCATGTTAATTGAGAATTTTGGAAATTAAACAATCAAGCTATTTCATAAAAAGAAATGCCTATTTTATATACTGCTATATGTAAATATAAGAGTGTAAAATAAAAATATCAAGTACAGTAAATACCATAGATTTATACTACTACTTCAGGTGAGCTGAATTGTAAAATAAGATACCTGTGGATAATTGGAAAAATAAATTAAAAATTGTGAAAATTTTAATGTTTTTTCCATTGAGAAAGTGGTATTATTTTTGTCCTAAATTATGATTAGAAAAAGCCCCAATAAACTTCAATAAAATTAATGCCTTGCCATAATAAATATAAGATCTTCCCTTTCTTCACATGTTTCTTGTTATCAACTTTATCTGTTTTAACGTGCTATCTAAATATGGTATTTGAATATGCTATCTTATGCTTTCTGTCCATGCTTATCATAGTTGAATACAGTCAGTCATAAACAAATAGGTCACACAAGGTTTTTTCATTCATAAACATTTCTAGCAGTCAGTTTTTAGATTGCAGGCTTATTTTTATCATCATGATTGATATTTATTCTTAGAATGTGCCTCAGTTGTACATTAATTTTTCCAAATCGTGATAACTTGAGTGGTGAAACAGGTGTGTATTATTAGTTTGTGAATTCATCATTGTGGCAGTACAGTTGTAAGTTTTTGGTTTATGAATTCATGAAAATTTCTGTTCATTGTGATGAAACGGATGTACATTTTTGGTTCATGAATTCATGAAAATTTCTGTTCATTGTGATGAAACAGATGTACATTTTTTTTAGTTCATGAATTCATGAAAACGTCTGTTTATCATGGTGGTATAATTGTACATTTTCTAGGTTAGTGATTTCATGAAAACTTCTGTTAATCTTGGAAAAACAGATGTACACTTTTTGGTTCATGATTTCATGAAGAACCCATGTTCGTCATGGTGGAACAGGTGTACAATGATATAACTTCTGTTCATTATGGAACAGATTACATTTTGTGGTTCGTGATTTACTTTCTTAGTTCGTGAAATCTTCAGTTCATTGTGGTGGTACAGTAGTTGATTGTTTGCTTTCGTGATTTCATGATTACTTTTGAGCATAATGGTGGAACTGGTGTACTTTTTTGGCTCGTGATTGTGTGTATTTATTTTTGTTCTTTGATATTTATTGTAAACATATGATGTGTGTCAGTTGGATTTTTCAGGTTTATTTTTCAGTCTCACTGTCCTGGTTAGTATGTAGGTATTAGAATGTCATGATAAATTTCCTCTTTATAATAATGGTGGAGGTCCGTAGATGTAGGATACTTAATGAAGTCATCAACCAGTGCATTTATTATTATTTATATATATTATTTTATTTTCATTCAGTTGTTTTTGAAGTTGAACTTTTTACTGCAATATTTGTGTGAATTTACATGACCATTTTTGTATCTCAATTACAGAGAATTTTTTCATGATTTTTGTTTCTCAATTGCAGAGACTTTTTTCATGATTTTTATTTTTTGATTGAGGAAATTTTTTTTCCCTGCTTCCAATTTTGGAGATATTTTTCAAAGCTGTTCATAAGGAAACAAAAAATAAAAATAAAAATATTTTAACAAGTTTGGAAATTTTTGGATATTCAATTCTCAGGTGATCATGCATTATGCTGTTAATAATAAGTTTTGTACAAATTTTCATTTTTTTTTTTTTAATTACGGCATTTTCAAATTATAAAAAACAACCAGGTTAACATTAAATTATGAAACTTCTAAACAGCAAAACTTCTATTATTTGAAGCGTGATTTTGATCTCAAAATTATCAAGAAGTTTCAAATTTTTCAATTGAAAACAGGAACATTTTTAACAGAACCACAGTTTCACAATCATTCCTTAACTGAAATTTCACATAACTAAACAGTTTCACAATCATTCCTTAACTGAAATTTCACATAACTGAAAAAAAAATCAAGTTACCAGTGAAGTAAATCTTAATTTAAGTAATGGTTGTGAAATTGGAGCTGTTTTGGAACAAACTAATGATACTGTTATTTCAAAGCACATTGTATGAATAAATCTTTTTTTTAGAACAGCATTTCGTTACAGTATAACAGTAGTATTTAAGGATTTCCTGAGTGGGTAGAGAGATGTAATTTTCGTCATATTCTCAATTAGTTATTTTACATAAAGTCCAGGTGAGCTGCTCAGGTACTAATTTATTTTGGCATTTTAATTTCATCATTATGAATTGTAACTTATATATTTATTATTTTGTTTTTATATGTATTTTTGGTGTTTGGAGAACACAGACTTTTTTGAGCAATATTTTACTTTTTGAACAATTTTGTCAGGGTTTCTAAGCATCTTTCTTGAAACAATTTAATGAAAAAATTTAATTGCTGTAAAGATGTAATGACACCGGGATTTCTTATTAAAAAATACTTTAAATTATCAAGATTTATGTCATTATTTGGTAAATTTTGAAACTTTAGTAAACATGTATTCATCTGTCGAAAAAATTTTCAAAAAGCTAGCTATTTTGAACACCACCAATTAAACTGGAGATGGCAGGCTATTTTGCTTATTATTGGCTATGGTTTTGGTCCATTTCACATTTTTTAGAACATTTTTTATCTAGTTACTAAAATTGATATTGATTTCTAAAATAACATCTTTTTTGCATCCTTTACAAACTTTACAATGATTGGTATTCTAATGCCCATCCAAATATTTAGGGTGAAAAAAAGGTTCATCATAAAATGAAAACTCACGTGGTCTTTTCTCTACTAAATGAACAATATTTTACAACTTATTTATTTATTTTTTTTTACTATGGTTACCGTAATACTTAATGTCATACTCATGCATATATATTTTTTTGGTGCTTCTGTTGTGAAAAATGGTGCAATGGAAACGTTTAGTTGATACTGATGCTAGTTCATGTTATCTTTTATATTTTATTTATAATTTTCATTCTCATCAAATTTAAATGTTGTATTTAAAAAAATAAATTGGATAGTTAGTGATTTGAAAGGGTTGTATTTTTGCAACCCAGGAAATCTTTCCATGCCAATTGAATGCTTGTATGTTGAATTTTTTGTGTAAAAATTTAATTTAATTTCATCAAAATATAATATTGTCATTCAGCTAGGTGGTTTGATGGTGTATTTTTTCCACCATATTCCCAATTATATTTGTTCATGCTTGCCAATTTCCACCAATTTTATG
This sequence comes from Anadara kagoshimensis, assembly GCA_021292105.1. Lineage (NCBI taxonomy): Eukaryota > Metazoa > Mollusca > Bivalvia > Arcoida > Arcidae > Anadara > Anadara kagoshimensis. The sequence goes on along the minus strand of CM037867.1, from coordinate 21,001,675 downwards.
CCCCGTGTCACGATGGGCATTTTACACTAAAGAACCCTCCCTGCACCTTGCATTGAGTGCACTGAAAAGGTAAAAATTTCTGCCACTTCACTTATAGCTGGTGATTTTGTTATATATAATAAGTGAAATATTGTTAAATGAGACATCGAAGCTAAAGCTATCTTTTAAAAATAGAAACTCATCACTTCTTCTCTTCCCTCCGACTTCACAATTGAAAAAATAATGAAATTGTGGGAAGACACTTTACTTGTATTAAATGTCTGTGAAATGCTCTGAATATCAAAGGAATAAGACATTTCTGGTGATATGTTTTTACAAATTTTATGACATACATTCAGTTGGCATGGAAACATTTCTTTGGTTGTATTTAATTTATTAGCAAAAACAAAAACAAATGATGGTATGGTGTAGCGTGTGTGTTAAACCACATATATGTAAAATTATGTTTATTTATATAAAATTGGTTTGTAATTGTAAATAAGAACAGCTTTGATAAAAATGTATTAAGATTTTGTTGTCATGAGGTAAAAAAAAAAGTTTTAAATGAAATGATGTAAAATTGTAGTGTGGAGAATTTTGGTGTATTTAATGTACATGAAAAACTGTTTTGTTATTGGGGTATTGTTTTGTGGCATTTCATATGAATAATTAGCTTTTTTTGGCATGTGATTTTATTCAGCACTTACACATATAAAACACAAATTCATCAAAACAAAAAGATAAGACCAGGTGAGCTATTCAGGCCCATACCACATTCCAAAAGTTCAGTTCAATGGATCTTATCTAAACTGAACATATCTGGGTCTGAAAATAAGGTTCCATCATATGCTGAAAAGTTTTGGGCTTTCTAATCAGTCTGACACTAATTTCAATTTATGATGGGATGATTTTAAAATGGTTTCACAATACATTGCACAAAAAAAAAAAAAAAACCCATCTATCAGGTAATGTATTGGTTGGTCTGTAATTTGACAGTTTGAGTTTATGGGTGTTTACTAAACATAAAATCTAAATGGACCATTAGCCAATTCCATCTAGAAATGAAAGTCACAGGGTCCTCTAAAAATAGATGTCCTGTGTCATGGTAGGTGTGGCATCCTAAAGAAACTTTCCTTACACTGTGAAGGTAAAACTTTCTACCTGGTGACATCTCAATTTAAGTGAAATTTTCTGCATTTGGAGGTAACCCCCCTCCCCCAGTCAATCAATTTCACGGATTTGAAGTAGAGTTGTCATCTGTGTGACATGAGCTAAAATGCCTAGAAGTTTAAAACTTCAAGTATAGCATCAATGCATAGAGCTCTATTCAGTATGCAGAGCTGTCCTGCATTCAGTCTCAAAGGTAAAACCTTAAAAAATTTTGTCATAGCCCAAAAGGCCTAGAAGCATTAAATTTCATACAAAGCATCTAGACATAAGGATCTACAAATTTTGCAAATGAAGCTGACCTTTAACTTGACCTGTTTACAAGGTCACACTGACCTGAGTGAAACATAAATATTTGTTCAAAGGCCTTAGAACTTGAAATGTGCTATAGATTACCAGTGTATAATATTCTACAAATTTTGCAAACACAGCTGTCCTTGACCCATATGCAATGTCAAAGTGTCTTAAATGAAATCTTTAAAATTTGTCTTGAATCATAAAGGCTATGAACTTGTCTTAGAGCATCAATATTTAAAGTTCTACTGATTTTGCAAAGCCAATTGACCTTGACCCACCTTCAAGGTCACAGTGACAGCAAATTCTACTGATTTTGCGAAGCCAGATGACTTTGACCTACAATCAAGTTCACATTGACAGGAAATATGAAAAAACTTATCTTTTTCATGAAAAGAAAGGTCTAGAAGTTTCAAACTATACAGAGGCTTGATTGATTTTTAAGTTGACCTTGACCACACTCAAGATCATAATAGTAAAATATTTAGATATTTTCATGTCATGAATTAAAAGGCCCAGAAGCATGAGTCTTCATATGAAGTATAAGTGCATAAAGCTCTACAAAGTTTGCCAAGATAAATGTCATTGACCTACTTTCAAGGTCATAGTGACCTGAAGAAGTAAAATCATTAAACATCTTGTCATAACCCAAAAGAAGGTTGATATTTGAATCGGGATGCCACAAATGATCAAACATTTTTGGTGGGCACAAATCTTGCATTGAGGTCAAGGCAGGACACAAATCTTACATTGAGGGCAGGGCATGGCAGGGCACAAATAAACAAGTTCAATGTGGACTAGTGAAATTGTGTTGCAAACACAAAGGCACAAATTGGTAGCATTAACTTGGAAGCAGATAAATATTATCAGTTTTGAAGATACAAACAATAACTTTGATTTTGTGAATAGGAAGGCCAAAAATTAGTAACATTAACTGAGGTTTAGCAAGGCAATAACTGAGGACAGGAGGATAATTGGGTGATATGAACTTGGAGGGTAGGTCAGAGCAAAATTAACTTTAATTGTCCAAAATGAGGACATGGCACAAATGGGAATCATCAATTTAGTGGTCAAGGTTCACAAATGTGTAATAAAATGTTGGAGAGGTGGGTGTAAATTGGTAACATCAACTTAGAGGAGGGTTTGGAGGAAACATTTGGGTGAAACTTATTCAAATTTATGGGCAGTAGGGCACATATAGTTAACATCAACTTGGAGGGCACAATTATTTCTAAATACCAACTTAGTGTACAGAATGGTGTATGTATATATAGGAAACACCACTTGATGGTTGGCAGGACAATATTGGTAACTAATTTAGTGGCAGGATAGCACATATGGGTAACACCAGTTTGGTAGGAGGACACATGGGAAACATCAACATAGTAGGTAGGAGGGCAATATGGGTAACACTAATTTAGTGGACATGAATGGGCAACATCAACTTAGTGGGCAAAAAGGTTGGTATCGGTAACATCTGCTAGGTGCACATTTAGGTAATGTCAACTTAGTGGGCACAAAGACATAAGTGGGTAACATCAATTTGGTGAGCAGGAGGGCATAAATGGCTAACACCCAACATAATGGACAGGAGGGCATAAATGGGCAATATCAACTTAGTGGACAATAGGGCACTTATGGGTAACACAAACTTGGTGGGCAAGAAAGCAATATAGGTAATATCAACTTGGTGGACAGGAAAATACAAGGAACACCAACTTGGTGGACAGGGAGGCATATGGGTAACACTAACTTGGTGAGCAGGAGGGCAATATAAGTAACTCTAACTTAGTGGGCAGGTGCAGACTTATGGGTGGACAGGAGTGTATATTTTGAAAACATTAACTTGGTGAGCAGGAGGGCACAAATGGGTAACACCAATTTTGTTGGCAAGTGGGCAAATATAAGTAACACCAACTTAGTGGGAAAGAGGGCACATATGGGCATCACCAATTGTTTTGGCAAGAGGGCAAATATTGGTAACACCAACATAGTGGGCAAGAGGGCACATGTGGGCAACACCAATATATTGGATAGGAGGACATGGGTAACACAATTTTTTTCACAAGAGAGCAATTATGGGTACACCAACATAGTGGGTAAAAGGGCACATATGGGCAACACCAACATGATAGATAGGACTTATGGGTGACGCCAATTTTGTTGGCAAGAGGGCAAATATGGGTACACCAACATAGTGGGCAAGAGGGCACATATTTGCAACACAACATAGTGGATAGTAGGACTCGTATGGATAACACCTATTTGTTGGCAAGAGGGCACATATGAGTAACTTCAATTTAGTGTGCAGGAAAGTATAGAAGGGTAACGCCAGTTTTAAGCGCACAAAAGTAAAAGGTAAGAAGGTCTAAAATAGAGAACAAACTCTTAAAATCACCTTGGACGGAAATAAAATGAGTATTATCAGGAGAACAATATGGGACACCAAAGTGGTAATCTGGAAAGCACAGGATTGCATGTTAGTTGACAGATCAACAGATTGAGTCTGCTGGAATTCTCTAGATTAAAAGAGAAGAAATATGATTCTTTAAAATCTTGCATAGGGCCCTAAAAGGGTTAGAAATGATGGTTTATATTGTGCAATCTTGGTTTTCAAATTCACCATGTGATGGTTCACTCTCTGATCATGCTACATTTATTAAATGCACTAAAATGTGAAATCAGTGTTTTAAATTCACTAGGATGTAAATGATTTAAATGGTACTGAAAGGTTTCTGAAATGTCTTGAATTTAGTGCCAGAAATAATCGCCCTGTCTGTGTCTTTCTGTCTGACAGGCTATCTTTGTCTGCCAATATGCTGTACATGTGACGAGGCTGAGTTGCAACCTTGATTGTATGGGGGTTATTCCCCTCTTTAGAACAATTCTAGTTACTTTATCTAAGTTTCCACAATTTAAAAATTATTAGTAGCCAAAATTTCCAAATTTCCAAAATTAAGACATATTGGGTACTTTTTGATAAATTTGCTTATATAGAATGCTTTTAAAGATATTTTCTCAGAATTTAGTAACCAATGTTGATTTTGGCCACCGGGAATGGAAACAAAGCTATGTAAAAAAATTCTGGATTTAATTCTTAGAAGGGGAAGAGGACTTGAGGAAAAACATTATTTATTACATCCTTTGAATAAATAAGCAGTAGTAGCACTTTGGTAACTAAGAACCTCCTTTCACTTGAGTCTAAAAAGTGTCACTGTTGATAATATTTTCATTTTTGTGTTTTCAGATAACGGACAAAGTACACCTGTTAGTGTTCCACCTGTTGCTACAGATACTGCTGTTCCTGTTGTTTCTAAAACAGGTGAGTTATTTATACAAATAAGTAAATGTCATTTTGTGAGATCAAAATTTGTGGCTTTTTCTCTTTATTAGTCCAGTGACAGTCATGGGAGGATTTATATAATGGAATGTTAACCTCCAATTTCTTACGCAAGCTGGTTGAAGTCGCCTCACATGAGAATCGGTCAATCCCCAATTTAATGCCTGGGGCCTCAGTTTTCAAATGGTCTAAAGAGATGACTTTGATGCTACCTGATGGGGAATCTTTACTGAAGTATTTATTGCGACGTGAAGTGAACCTGCAGAACCTGACAGTACACTGATATTTGAGATTCTTTTTTGAGTTGTCCAGCAGTTAGAATGTTGGAATTTGAAATAGAGTTGAGTTGAGTAATTGTGTTAAATGTCCCAGTCAAGAATACTTCACATTTATCGAGACGTCGCCAGCTATAGGTGAGGTGCAGAAATTTTGCCTGTGCGTTCTTGATCATGCCACACCTGCCGTGACACGGGACCTCATTCATTTTAAGTACCCATTTAAAAGAAATGTGAATTTCATTTCATAATGCTGAGTGCTTGGCGAAAGAACAGTCACTACCCACTTTCAAGTCTTGGGTCAGACTCGGTCTGGATTCGAACCCACAACCTCCTACTTACGGTGAATTTGAAATACATGTAACAAATAAATTTTTTTTTGACTAATTAATGATTCTGTCTGTTTGCAACTGCTACATTAGGATCACTAGGCAAAAACCCATTGGTTGAAATTCTAAATAAGAGGAAAATACTACTTTATGCATCACCTTAAAAATAATTTCACAGAATTTTGAATTGTTTCCTTTTTATTTATTTTTCAGAAGAGACCACACTAACCAACTTACTGAGAACAGGTAAATCATCAAGCCAGGTGCTTGGTACCACCACTACCACCAGTACTGCCATAGAGCCAGGCCACAAGTCTGTGTATAGCATGCTAGAAAATAAAAACATGTCCACCAGTAATTTACACCAGCCATTCGGAGGACAGGTCATGACCCCACCAAAAACATACATGTCAAATCCTTACCAGCATGTATCGGTCATGGATCAAGGTCCGTTCTCTCAGATGTCGAGCCTAGGAAATCCCCCGCCATATATCCCACAAATGGCTGATGTAGATACACCATACCTGCCCGTTACTAGTCCATACAGTCAAATGTCAGAAAGTCCGTATGCATCTCTCTCCAGCATGGATGATGCCTACAGTCAAAATCAAGGCTTTGATGATTCCATGCACAGAGGTTTTGACAACATTGGAGACAGCTCTAGAGAAAATAGTCCAAAGATGGGAAAAAAGAAAAGTATGAGCGCAAAATCAAAACAAAACAAGGCTGCCAGGAAATCTGAAAGTCCTAAAACAACGGGAGAAAAATACACATGTGAATTCTGCGAGAAAAATTTTGCCACCAGAGGAGGCTTGAATGTTCACCGTCGACTGCACACGGGTGAAAACCCATACAGGTGTGAGATTTGTGACAAATCCTATCCACAGAATATACAGCTCAAACTTCATATGAAATCTCACAAGCGTCAGGGAGATATATAAATAAATACATCTTAGAAATCATTTGTCAAACCTAGGCTGAACTCGTAATGACATCACGGAATCAGCCTTGGTGCGATGAGTGAGAAGATTTGCTCAAGAAACTTTTTTACAAGAGGGAGACCAATAATACCCAGGAGCTCAGTTGATCTGATACGTATTGTACATGTATTTTTGAAAGATCAGTGTTGTGAAATTTAAAGTTTTAAAATGCAACTGTGTTGCCAGTAAATTGTAATGTTATTAAATATTTTTAAAAATTTTGTAATCCTGTATATGACCATTTACCGATTGTACCGGGGCTTACTCTTTAAGTCTTCTTTTCTGAAAACAGAAATGTTATGATCTAGAACCGGCATGTGCAAAAACCTTTACTTATCCAGCCAACCAAGTTCTGGAAAATTGGACTTGTCCAATGTATAAATGGGTGATTTTGGACCTGGGAATGGAAACCGCACATTTTGGAATTATTAAATGTTTAAACTTGTTGTGCAAAGTTGCAGGGAAATTGAACTGTTTCAATTTTAAAAATGAGCAACTTTAGAACTAGGATTGATGACCTTTGATTTTTGAAATTTTTAGGCTGTTGGGGAAGATGCAGGAAATTGAACTGGTCCAATTTAAAAATGAGTGATTGTGAACCTGGGGTTGATGACCTTAGTTTTTGGAGTTTTTGAAATTTTTTAGCCTGGTTGGCAAAGTTGCAGGAATACACTGTACAAGGTTTTTCCAATTTAAAAAAATTGATAACTTTGGACCTGCGAATGGTGAGCTCAGATTTTTGAATTTTGAATATTTTAGCCCACTGGCAAAATATAATTAATATCAAGTATTAATTTTTAAATTGACTTCTCATTGTGCGGTACAACTAATGTACAATTCATCTGTGTAGAAAATAAATGCGTAAAAATTAACAGACACGAGAGTTTCTTGGTTCATGGTAACAAAAGTTCTGCTGTTATCACAGCTTCATGTTAATGTACTGTTTTGTTTAAACTATGTATCCATTTGAATTTATTTATAGATTTATGAAATTCATTGTTAAGTAATTTTGGGACCATTCTTGTGATATATTTGTGTATAAATATAAGTTGATGTTATATAATGTTTCACAATAATAATTTCTATAGTAGCTTTAAGCAGTTAAATATGAGTTTTATATTTAATTTTTTGTTTGTTTTGAAACAACATTGACATGTCCGGTTGACCTTTGGTCTAAATAATGGGCAACACTAATTTCAAAGAGTGAACATGTTTATGTGTATAAGTATTAACTGCAAGTCCTAATACTAACCTTGTAACCTTGTATTGGATGGATCCTTTCATATGGATATTTCTAATGAAAGGTCAAACTGACGGGTCATTGTTGTTTGCCTGTACAAGTAACACTTATGTGAGGATTAATTCTTTTTGGGAAGGATTTCCGTCAGAATTGACGTTTCGACGACCACGCCCACAATGTTCCGACACTGGCCACCATCAGGGTACCAAAGCAGCGTCAAGGCAACTATTGACATACTAGTATCAGTGATGTCATCAAACGGCACAATTCAGGCTGAGTTTTCATTCTTTTTGCGTGTAATTCAAGCATGCCGGGCTTTTGTCAGAACATTGTGGGCGTGGCCGGCGATCCATCAATTTCGGTTACAATTTCTGTTATTGAACTAAATTGTTCCTGAATTAAGTTGATTTATGATATTCTAGATCCATTTATTTTTAGCAAATCATAGATTTTCAAAATTTTATACCGGATACCTTGAATTTTGTTCTAGTCATATTAAATTGTTGAATGCAATTTCAAATTATGTCAGTTGCTTGTGTGGAAGTGAAACTGCAAGAATAGCATGGAAAATTTATTCATGTAAAAATATTGGATCTATAATATTAATTATAGGGAAATGTTTTTTTTCCATTATATATATTCAAAGAAAATTGTCATATTGATTAAATTTTGTTCTTGCGAAAATATTGGATTTACAGTTTTAATAATAGGGAATTGTTTTTTTTTCCCAGTTATTTATATATATTCAAAGAAAATTGTCATATTAATTATATTTCAAAAATCAAATGATACATAAATCATATCTGTTGTTGAATATTGATTTGTGGAAAAGTTGTCATTACATGAAAAAGAAACCTTGTTGCGCATAAAGGTATGAATTTTTACAAATTTACATATCAGCTATAGCTGGTGATATCTCAATACAAGTGATTTAATCTTATTTGTTGCAGTGATTTTGTTTTCCTGAAATTACTATCAAATACTGTCCACAAAATTACAAATAATTTAAATAAATGAATTTTTGCATTAAAGATTTTAGCCATTTCAAGCATGCTATACTGCAATTTGCTATAATTCAGAACTTCGTTTTTCCAAGGCAGAAATTGTAACAATATCTCCAGATGTAAAATACCATCTCAATCACTTACTGGCTTGAATAAAAAAAAAATCAATATTTATTTCCAGCGAAAATTTCACATTTATACAAAAAGCCAAACAAAAACTTAATATGTACATAGAATGCTTGTTAAGCTTAAAACAGCATTTATTCACCATGCTTAAGTTTCCGAATCAAAAGTTTATCCACCATGAGTCATGTTGTAGTTAGTTGTTCATTGAAGTTCTTGAATGCTTAATTGATGGTAGTTCTGTAAATGTGGTTATTTTTGCCTGGTGGAAATTTTCACTAATTTCGGAATTGGAAAAAATTGCAAAAATTTCACCACTAGCGAATTAAGATAAGACTTTTGTTATCGATACAAGAATGAGTGAAATCACGAAAATAACTCTCTCAAGAAAAACTGACAATAAGATTTGGTGAAAATTTTCACTCGTGAAAAAAGCCACGTTTACAGTACTTCATTGGAACAGCTATGTTTTTAGAGTTGTTTTTCTTGAGACAATCATTTTATACAACGATTATAGTTGCTTTAAGGTGATAAAAGCTAAAATATCTCAGGTTAATAATGTTTTGTTACTAGCATTCATGAGAACATTTTTAAGAGTTTTTTGGAAAGTTTACTTTTTTATAACAAAACTACCGGAGTTATCACCCTTATTTACCTTTTTTTAACAAAACTACCAAAGTTATCCCCTAATTTACTTTGGAAAGTTTGCTTTTTATAACACACAGCCATGAATAGCTGAAATAATGCTGATGGAGCTTTAAAATGATTACTCGCTCACTTTTTATATAAAAACTACGAGAGTTATCCCCTTTATTTGATGTGGGATGACTGCAAATTGAGGGAACATTTTATAGGGGATACAAAAATCAAGTTTCAATACTGTATTTACAGATTCTTTTATATGGCCTGTCCAACTTCAGTGAACACAGTTAAAAATCTGTGTTATGTGTTATGGTGTGGGTAAATACTTGAGATAAGCTTGGTGTAGGGTTGTGGAGTGCTTATAATATTGAAAATATGAAAACTGTATACTACACATATGTAGTTTTCTTTGAAGAATTTTACCATGCACAGTGATCAATCTTCTAGAGTGGTGGGGGCTTGGTGGCATAGTGATCTAAAACAAGTGCTTACAGATCACAGCACCTCTTACTGCGAGGGATCGAATCCCACTCAGGACAATCTTAGCATGAATGCATTTGTGTCAAAAGAAATAGGTTGATGTCATGTAAGTACATTTTAAGGTAATTACTTTCCAAACTACAAGGTACAAGTATATGAAAAATATCAATCTTAATTCATGTTTATTGGATTTTCTATTGAAAAAAAATTCATTGATTTGGACAGTAGTTTTCAGCAAAATCCATTATTTTTTCAGAGGTTGTGCATTTACCTTGTATGTAAGAAAAATCAAAATGAATAAAGTGAAAGTTACATGGAATATTTATTTAGTATCTCATCAGTATACACCTTCATTGGTTGTCCCTTTAAAAAAAAACCAAAAATAAAAAAAAACCAAACCCAATTTAACTCAGTTGTGAATGAATTTGTTTTTGCTTATTAAAAGTGATAAGTAATGATTGGATGGGCGATTATACTTGTTTTTTGCCCCGGCCAAAGAGCAACTTTGATTGATTAATAGCAATCATACACAGTATTTTAGTTACAATGGCAATAAAATCAATTTTAAATTGTAAAGTATTAGGCTCCAGTTTCACAATCATTCCTTAACTAGGGTTTTACTTAACTGAAATCTGGTGACGTTTGACATTATTTTATGATACTACAATAAAAAAAAAAAAAATCAGCATATGTAAGCGTAGAGCAATCTTCAAAATTCAAAATCACCCCTGAAATTCATTAAAATCCATTAAAACCAAGAATTTTTTTTAGATTTTAAATTGTACAGATTTAAGCTGATGAAAATCCTTATTAAGAAATGATTTTGAAACTGGGGTCAGACTTAATAAGTAAGAACAGTTATTATTGTGTGTTTCTCATGTTTTCTCAAAAGAACTTTTATTGTGATGTGTTTCTGGTGTTTTCTCAAAAGGACTTTTAACTTTTGATGCTTTCTCTTGTTTCTTGAGAGGCTTAATATAACTTTGTATAGGTCGTGCACAATCTGATGGCACAGTAAACAACGAGTAAGCATATTCATTTATCAATTCTCAGAAATTATAAGAGTATACAAACATTCATAATGATATATTTGAATTGTTACCACAGCTGTTTTTTAATATCTGCTAGTGTTATAACTTTGGGTATTGGATTTGCCAGATTTTAAATGTTCAATTATAAATTTAACAAGGTTAGCTCTGCCATTCACCAATTTAGCCAATTGTAATTTTTCATCATTTTTGGCTCAAAAAAATAGATAACATGTTTTTGCACCAAAATTTTCATCAGTTTTCTTTGAGGCAGATGAAATAACTGATTTTTAGCATAAACATATAAATTGGCTCCTAAAATTTGAAATTGATGAATGTTTAAGCTCCAATTTTTTGAGAGCTAGAGTTAACTCTGAATGTAATATTGATGAAATCAACTGACCAATAGCAACTGGCAGCAGTTATCAACCCCTGTTTACAATAATAAACTTGCCCAAAAACAAAAACACTCTGCGGTCAGATTATGTACGACCTATACATATTTTGTTTGTCCTTTTTATCCAAGATGTTTCTTCTTATTGTCTTAAAAATGTTGTGCTTGTAAACATTCCAATTTGTCAAAAGATAATAATTGTGATGATATAAGTATATATATATGTATATATAGTATTTTGTTAACCTTATATAAGATATATAATTATTGAATTTTTATATCGTTTGTTACACATATTAGGAGAAAGCTTTAATCAAAAGGGATCAAAACCATAAGTTGTGTCAGCATTTTAGCTCACTTTTTATCAAAATATCAGCATTTCAGCCCACCCTGTACTAAATTATTAGCATTTCAGCTCACCATGTACTAAAGTATCAGCATTTGAGCTCACCCTGTGCTAAATTATAAGCCTTAAGCTCACCCTGTACTAAAGTATCAGCATTTCTAGCTCACTCCAGTACTAAAGTATCAGCATTCTAACTCACCTTGTACTAAAGTATCAGCATTTCAGCTCACCCTGTAAAAAAAGTATCAGCCTTTTACTCACCCTGTATTAAAGTATCAGCATTTAGCTCACCCTGTACTAAAGTATCAGCCTTTAGCTCACCCTTTACTAAAGTATCAGCATTTAGCTCACCCTGTACTAAAGTATCAGCATTTAGCTCACCCTTTACTAAAGTATCAGCATCTCTAGCTCACCTTATACTAAAGTATCAGCATTTCAGCTCACCCTGTACTAAAGTATCAGCATTTAGCTCACCCTGTACTAAAGTATCAGCATTTCTAGCTAACCCTGTACTAAAGTATCAGCATTTCAGCTCACCCTGTACCAAAATATCAGCATTTTTAGCTCACCCTGTACTAAAGTATCAGCATTTCTAGCTCACCCTGTACTAAAGTATCAGCATTTCTAGCTAACCCTGTACTAAAGTATCAGCATTTCAGCTCACCCTGTACCAAAATATCAGCATTTCAGCTAACCTTATACTAAAGTATCAGCATTTCAGCTCACCCTGTACTAAAGTATCAGCATTCTAGCTCACCCTGTACTAAAGAATCAGCATTGCTAGCTCACACCAGTACTAAAGTATCAGCATTTCTAGCTCACCCTGTACTAAAGTATCAGCATTCTAGCTCACCCTGTACTAAAGTATCAGCATTCTAGCTCACCCTGTACTAAAGAATCAGCATTGCTAGCTCACACCAGTACTAAAGTATCAGCATTTTAGCTCACCCTGTACTAAAGTATCAGCATTTTAGCTCACACCAGTACTAAAGTATCAGCATTTTAGCTCACCCTGTACTAAAGTATCAGCATTCTAGCTCACCATGTGCAAAAGAATCAATATTTTAACTCACATTACTGAAGTGTCAGCATTCTAGCTCAAGTTACTCTGTACACTAAAGTATAAAAATTGTGGCATTTAAGTGAGATGGTTGTAATTTAAAAAGATACATTTTACTGAAAAATTTTCCCAATATTAAAAAATACTTACTACTAATTAATGATACGTTCTTCCCCACGGTATTTTATCTAAGATAAACCACCATTCTGTTAAAATGATATTAATGCTTCCCAATATATGACATGCATTTTAGGACAAATAATGGAACACTCCTTATTTGCCAGTTTGAAATTGAAATTTCCTGTCTTACAACTATCCAATTAAATATCAATTTGAATATTAAAATTTAATATTCCAGTTATTTGATTTTGTCATCTGTTATGTATGTTGATTTGAAAATGTGCACAACACTCATTTTCACATCCTATTTACATGTATCCAAATGTATTCACCATGTAAACCTCGACCCCATGAGAGGGCAACGTCTGTATTTTTAAAATGTGAATCAATTCCTAATTTCTGAAAATGGAAAATTGAATATGCTGATAGTTTGCAATAATGATCATTCATGATTCAGGAATCATCTATATTTATCTCTGGATAAATTTGTGTTTAAATTGTATTTTTGAATATTTTTGTTCATTTTGAATAATGAATAATTCTTGTAGTATATGGCTGGAAAGTTGTACTTTTTGAATAATTTTGGAATAATGAATAGTTTATGCTGTAGTACATGACTTGAATTTCAAATGTTTGCATGAAATACATGTTGTATGGAGTACAACCAAGTTTTGTAAAATTTGTATGTAGTACATTACAGAGTTTGTAATATTTTGTTTTGAGCACATCACATATTTAGTCACTAGTACATGAAAGAGTTGGTATTTTTTTCTATGTAGTACATTACATATTTATAAAAGTTTATGAGCACATCACTGATTTGGTAAAAATGTGTATTAAGTACATTGCATATTTATAAAAAAAAATTGTATGTAGTATATTGCAAATACCTGTAAATTTATTAATTTTAGGATGTACTTATTTTAGCACAAATTATAATTTGAGTAATTTCACATGGACTTGAATAAGTCTAAATACAATAGATCTTATCATATTTAATTTGTGATAGATTTATATGAGCACTACTTTTTGTCCCCTGCCGCAACGCGGAGTGGGGACATAGAAATGCCGGGCATCTGTTCGAAAATCAGCATTGGTCGATACTTTTTGTTGGAGTTATGGGACTTTGACCACAATAATGACTCCGTTTTATCCGAAAATTGACCTTGTAAGCGCTCTCATGCCTACAAATTTTGACACATTTTCATGAAATTTATACCAAATGTTTATACCACTAATACCTTGGTCAAGTTCGAAAATCAGCCTTGGTCGATACTTTTTGTTAGAGTTATGGGACTTTGACCACAATAATGACTCGTTTACAGTATACTAGTATACTGCTTGACCGGCAGGGGACACAGGAATTCTATTCTTGTTTATTGTGAAATAGCTAAAATCAATACCTCTCTAAAATTAAAACATTTACAGTATTTGTATTTAGCCTTTTCAGTCTAACTGAAGAACTTATCAGGCACCTTGTACACCTGTTGACTGTTGTTTTTTCTGCGAAGCCACAAGAGTAATCCGTCACCAGTCATTGACTTGTAATACAGCTATCTACAAGGGGAGATTCCCCACTTCTTTTGGACACTTTCTATGCCATTGGTTTTTAACAAAGTTTTCAAAATACCAAATTTACCTTGACCTCACAATGGAAAAAGGCATTCAGTTTGTCATGTCTGCTAGTAACTGTTAATCATTACATGAGGAAAACTAAAAGAGGCCAGTCAAGTGCACATGGTGACATTTTAACATATGTGTCAAAATATTAGGTTTTCCCATAAAATCAGTAAAATAATGTCATCAAATTGTTCTATGACTTCAGAAAAATGATGTCATTAAATTGTTCTATGACTTCAGAAAAATGATGTCATAAAATTGTTTTATGGCGTCATTTTTAAATGATGTCATCAAACTGCTCTATGGTGTCAGTAAAATAATGTCATTAAATTGTTCTATGGCATCATTTTTAAATGATGTCATGAAAGTGCTCTATGGTGTCAGTAAAATGATGTCATCAAATTGTTCTATGACATCAGAAAAATGATGTCATCAAATTGTTCTATGACATCAGAAAAATGATGTCATCAAATTGTTCTATGACATCATTTTACGGGAAAAAAGATTGTTTTGCCACTCTAAATCCTAGTTCCATTGTTAGACTTGAAGGGCTAATGTTGTTGAGTGGTATAAGTATTGACAATAAGTATATTATATAGGTATATTTGTATTAGTAGTCATAGTAACCATGTGTGGTTGAAGTGATTGTAAAAGTTTATAGTATACATCAGTTATAATTATAGATACATTTATATTATTATTATATATTATTGTGTAATCTGCTGTGATTGACGTAAGATACATTTTTATCATTGTTAGATTTTTTTTTGTTATTATAATTTTTTTTGACATGGAGATTGAAGTGGACCAAATATTGTTAACTTTTTTTCACATGGAAGTGGAGTAGACCAAATAATGTTTGAATTTTTTTTACAAGAAATAGAAGTGGACCAAATAATGTTTTAATTTTTAATTTCACATGAAAAGGAAGTAGACCAATTAATGTTTTAATTTTGTTCACATGGAAATGGAATGGACCAATTATGCTTTAATTTATTTTCACATGGAAATGAAGAGGACCATATAATGTTTGAAATTCACATGGAAATAAAGTGAAACAAATAATGTTTTAAATTTTTTTTCCCATAGAAAAGAAGAGGACCATATAATGTTTTAATTTTTTCACATGGGAAAAAGTGGACCAAATATGTTTTGATATTTTTCACGTGGAGAAAAGGTGGACCAAATAATGCTTTAATTTTTTCACATGGAAAAAAAGTGGACCAAATAATGTTTTAATTTTTTCACATCAAAAAAAGTGGACCAAATAATGCTTTGATTTCTTTATATGTTTACAAAAGTGCAAGAAATCATCACCAACATTTGATGTGTAAAACAACAACAAACCCCTTTTCTGATTTTTTTTCAAACAATTTTCATTTGCATTGAATTTTTCCACTGTCTAATAACTGACAGCCGTGATATAAGTGAAGGCATCTTGACTGTGGTGTAAAACACCATTACTCAATTCTTGAATGAAGATAATCCCTTGACCTGGTACTTGTGAGTGCAAATTATGTTTTTTTTTCTATAATAATTTGGTATATGCCCTCTTCACAATTTTGTTTTTAATTTGATTATATTTACCATCAGATAATATAACTACTATCCATAAATAACATAACTAACAAATGTTTATTTTCAATAGGTTTATGTAATAATCATCATGTCAATTTTATTGATTAAATTTTGACATTATGAATATTATTGGAACTTAAGGCAAATATAAAGTTGTTAAGTCATTTATGAAATTTTTAAAGTTATTTATGAATGTTAGTGTATTTTCAAGATTAACTGTTATGATTTTAATTACAAAATTTACAAATTTGTATGGTTTATTTGTTGAATAGTAAAAGGGCATTATGTATGCATGTATGCCAGTCATGTTGACCTTTGACTTTTCTTAGGTTATGTATACCAGTCACGTTGACCTTTGACTTTTCTAAGGTTATGTATACCAGTCATGTTGACCTTTGAATTGTCTAAGGTCAAGCATACTAGTTGTTGACCTTTGACTTTTCTAAGGTCATTTATGCTAGTTATGTTGACCTTTGACTTTTCTAAGGTCATAGGTCAGAAGGAAATTGTTTATTCAATAGCATATTATCTTATTTTGTAAGTAAGCAGTTATGTACATATTAAGTTTTATTATTAATAATTTGTTTCTTCCATTATTATTATTATTATTATTTACACATTGTTATTAAGTTTTGTTGGTATAGGCAAACACCATTGACCTGTCTGCTTGACCCTTGATTTGAAATATTTATGGACCAATACATTTATGTATAGGAAACAAATGTGATTTTTGAATAAATCATGGGAAATTGTATTTTATTAACTGTGAATCCTCATACTATCCATGTATTGGGTGGATTATCATATATGAATATTCCTAATGAAAGGTCAAGCAGAAAGGTCAATGTTGTTTGCCCATATATTATCACATTTATATAGCTTCACAAGTTAGACCAAAGTTAATTGATCTTTAAGGAATGAGTATGAACACAAAGGTTTGTTTATATATGTAAACTGCTCTATATTGACCCATACTAGTTTTAACAATTTTACCTTACAAAAAGAATAAACCCTCTTTTAAGTCGCTTATACCGTTTATAAGTTTAGCACAGTTTTATTTTAGCGATAAAGCATACAAGTGGCTTATAATTTTAGTGCCAATTTTATGGTAGGCAAAAGGTCCAATGGGAAAACACAGCTAAAATTTCTGGCCTTATAGGATTTGTCATCAAATATTAAATCTGGGGTATGACATGAACTTTACTTTAAAGTATACTTTATTGAAGGTTTTGAGGAATTTGTGACAAACTGACTTTTATGAAGAGAGATATAGATAGCTCTGTAAGTATTGTCACGAATGCTGCCGACAATGGACTAAAACTTTTTATTGTTGAAACTCAAATTTTTTGTTAATGTGGTTAAATGAAAGTCATTTTATATGTAAGAATAAAATGAATTCTAAATTACAGAAACTTCAAAGTAATTTCATATCCCAAATTTAATGAAATTTTTTTTTATTTCTTATCGTATTAAGTCAAAAAATTTCATTTAAATACAGTATAAAGTATAAATATATAAAATTTTACAATTTATGCTTGCTCTCTCTTTCTCAAGTTTGTAATCTATGGAAGACAGTTATAGATGTTAGTTCAAAGGTCAGGGTAGGACCAGGTATTGTGTCTAGTTGTCAATCACAAACATATCATATTGTTAGACCAAAGGAATATTGTTAATAGGTTTCTTTTCCCGTATTTTTTATTTATATATTTTTAAAGTAGTAGAACTTTTTAAAACAAATTTACCAAAGATAAAACGTTTTTCAGTTACTATGTCCCCCGAACAAAGTAGAAGACATGCTGCTTTTTGCTGCTTTTCTTCATCATTATATCTTCCTCAGTTTCGTCTGTGTCTATTTAAGTGAAAGAATCTCGACTAGGGCATAAACACTGTTTCTCTCCACTCATTTTTAGGCCTTTCAGTGGAGATGGCTCGTATTGTGTTCTCAACTGAAAGGAATAATAAGTTGCATTTTGTCTCTATTTGGGACCAAATTAAGACCCAAATAGCCTTCGTTTGGGGGACATGGTAATGCCATCCCATAACAATTAAAACATCTTAGGGTTTTCATCTTATGAAAAATACTTACTAGCGGTTTTGAAAGGACTTCCATTTGTACCCCTCCACCAAAAATTATTTTAACTAGAAAAATATAAAATTGCATTTTGAACATGTCTATAAAAATTTCCCATAGAATTTACTGGGTGTTGGGTACAATAGTTGGTTCTACTATAGTGAAGACCAGTAACTAGTTGTGAAGCAATAGTATCAAGCTGCTGATTTTGTTCAAATAAATGACCTTGAGGTACTAAAAGGTCAAGGTTGATTAATACATGTACTACCTACAAAAAGACCAGTGCTTAATTAGACCAGTGCTTTAAGACCTTAGTTGTCTTTTAATTGTGTTCATTTTGTGTTCTATTATGATTTAAGAAAGGAATATGATTTATTATAGTTGCAATAATTTACAATTAAATATGTTGAAAGTAAATGTAAGTCGTTATTATATGTTGCTATATTAAATTTACAGTCAACCCATCTCTTACTTGGCACTCGGTGACCCAGTGGTGTATAAAGGGTGTGCTCACAAAAAGCAGTTCCTCTTACCACCTAGGTTTCATCCCCTCTCTTGATAGATCCCTGTGTAAACGTTTGTCAGTTTGCTTGTCAAAGGTCAATGGTTTTCTCTGGACGTTCTGGTGTCTTCCACAATCCTTCGACTTACCTCTTAGATACGAGTGAAAAAATCTTCACTTAGACGGAAAAACTCAACGTCTTCAACTCATTTTATCGAGTTAAAACCTATAGGAACTTGTAAACTCGTTTCATAGCAGCAATCAGTTAAAGCACTCCGTGTGCTATTACCGAGGATAGTTGTGGAACACAAAGTGCGTTTTGATGGCTGTACATTTTTAAATCCATTTGCATTTAATGGCATTATTAGATCCAGTTTCCTTCTAAAGGTATATTTTATTTCATAATCAGTTATTATACTGTTATTTGCTTATCTTTTGGTTGTTACAGATTAAATATGGTGTCCGACATATCTGTCCATCAATAAATATATAATAAATAGTTGTCTGTATTTTTGTATCTGATGCGTATTTAAAATTGTCCCTGGAATGGCTGTTTTAAATTCAAATGCAAATGAAGTGTCAGTTGAGTGGTGCAGGATCATATGGAGCATCTCATAGATATTTCCAAATGTAGACACCATTCAGAACATATCTTGGATAATGTCATAATACACTTATATTAGACATCTTTAGTAAGCATTATGCTTGTATGGACGCATCTTTATACTGTGGTTCACTTTCAACCAGTTTACACTAGGCTACCACGATGATGTAACCAGTGTGTGTATTATGCATATGTCTGTCTTGTACTAGCGCGAACCCAGTGCGATTTTTAGATGCGAACTCACCAAAACTGCAGTTGCAGAAGTTGCTGACCCACCGGTCCATTATCCTGACACCGGTTAAGTCAGCAGCAATATGAAATAAAGTAACTTGCTTGAAGTCACAATATGCTCCAGCTCTACCAACTGAGCTACATGTTCCCATGTCATTGATATGGCACGAACTTGATTTGATTCTTCGAAAATCAAATTACATCTTATCACCTCTTACCTTTGTTGAACTACCTTTGGAAAACAGCAGGTGCGGTGATATCTTAAGTAGAATTAATTTAACATCCTGGTTGTTCTGTTTTGCTTGAAGCAGAATGAAATGTAAGTTTCACTGAATATTTTATTTGACAAATAAGTCATAATGATAATTTTAATCGAGGTATTTTTTTTAATCAATCGAGGTATTTTCTTTAATCAATCAAAAGGTTTTTTTATTTCCCGCCTTTCGAAGACAGAGTGGGGTATTAAATTCCAGTTTCCAGTTCACTGAATTTGCTTGCTTCAAACTTAAATGCGGTAGTCATATGTCACTTGTATACATGGTGTTCTGACATTTTTACATTTGTGGCATGTGCTACTTTTAAAATTTTGTAAAATAATGTATTCAAAAGTAGCACATGGCATTTGTATCAAATCTGTTTTCAAATAACGAATATCTTTTTTTTATTGCATGTCCTTAATTTCTGTTTACATGTGTTTCATACCCTTCTCCATCGTCTGTCTTTGACACCTTTTTTCCTTGACGTTCGTACTGTCTTTCATTGGCTACGCGTCGGATATGCTTCTACACCGCATGTCTTTGATTTCTCTTGTTTCAAGTGGCGGCTATTATTTCTCTATCGTCATTTAAAAATGTCAAAGATTTTCACAATGTGTCTTTTATCATTATTACAGTTATTGTTGTTGTCATTGTACTTACTGTTGAGATACTGTTTTCAGCAACAGGTGAGTATTTTTTCAAAATCATGAACTTAATTATTTTAGGACCGAACTTGATTAGGTATGTCTTAATGACATTGTGTCTCACATTTCGACTACTGTTTGAATCATTCTGTGACAGTGAAATACTCTTTATTTTCATAGACAATGAAACAAACTTGAATAAACATTGATATGTTTCACTTACTTGTACCTAGTCGTTACTGAAAATCTGTTTGCGCATCCGGAAGTGATGTCCTTGGTGACGTTTTACCTCATATGCGCAATAGGGTCCGCCATTTGCCTGGTTTGTTCAATATGTTAAATCCCCATAGCGCCTACGTTTTACCCTGTGCAGATATTTTAGGCTTATTGCGGATGTGCATACAAATTTACTGTTACGACTGGGTAAAAGTAAGTGAAAAGTATCAATATTTATTCAAGTTTATTTGATTTTTCTATGAAAATAAAGAGTATTTCAGTAATTGCAATTTGTACAAAAAGCACATGAAATGCCTGATTGGTAGGAAGCGATTTCAGCGTGTTTATTAAAATTTTTTCATAAAAACTTCTGGATTTGATTAAAAAAAACCCGAAAAACTTTCAGAAGTATTTTTCACATATTGTTGAAAAGCGCACATGTTTTTAAAGATAAGATATGTAAATAATTGTTTTGTGATTATAAAAACAATAACTAATGAAAACGAAATGTTTTACCGGTTTGATTAGAGATGGTCATCTAGTTGGTCACTGTGAAATCTTCAATGTACTTATATGCGACAAAACGTTGATTAGCCTTGCAAGTTTTACATTATAACATTTTAACATAACTGGATCTTTCATAAATACTAAGGTTTATGTAATCGTATTTTAGATGCTTTGAAATGCTACCGTTGTAATAAACTGGCTCATCCTAAAGACTGCGAACATCTTGTGGAATGTGGTCATAATGAGGTAAGATAGCATATTGGAAATGTGATCAATTACAAGATTACGACACATCGATGAAATAAGAAAATAGCAATTTTAAATACTGACAAATTTAGTTAAACACGCGAACTTCTACTAGGGAAGCTTCGTAAGGATTATATTTTTGCAAAACAGTTGTGTTCAGTAGATGAAGCTTGGAACTTAAGGCGAAGTTATATAACAACATTATCCTTCTAAAATTGTAGTTTACTTACCAAAAGTTATCAAAGTAACATTTGTCCATTCATCTAAATTTTTAAATAACCAGAAAAGTCGTAGTAAGTAATGGTTAACATTTTAAGAAGTGGGTTTGGAGTTTAAAAAAATTCTTACTACTGGTATTATGATTATGTAGGTATGTTACGTAGAGGGAAATATCACACATGAAAATAGCCTACAGTACACGTCTGGATGTTTGTCAAACAGAGTAAGTACTTAACAAACAAAGATATTGAACTTTGAAAACATTTAAAGTCAGTTCATTTTTCAAAGTGAGTTTTTTAAGATAAATAAATAAATAAAATTATTCGCTGCAATTAGATTAAATTAAAGAAAAGTAAACCCTGTCAGCAAACCATGCATCGAAGCGATCCGTTCTTAGATGGTGAAACATACCAGAGTGTCCGCAGAAAAACCGCTCAACTTCGTCAAACAAACTAGAAAACTTTTTGGGGTAGAATTTACTCTATTAGGAGTCGGACCAAGGAGCCGAGAGGCTCTGTGACCCGCTCTGTGACAAGCGTAGAGTTTAAGCCACTGGGACAGCAAAGTCCTAAAAATCAAATAAAAACACCATTTATACTTAAATTACCAAAACATGCAATCATAATCCATCAATTTTCGTGAGATAGGTATGTTATTTTAACCAGCTTAATGAATTTAAAAAATGAATTTATATAAAATTCTACTGGACCTTAATCATTTGATTTCATTTTAATCTTGAACATAGACTTGTAGTGCGATTCTTCATGCCGATTCTGGCCAACATCACATACTTGGTAAAAGAGATGCCAGATTTTGTCAAATATGCTGCAACAAAGACTTTTGTAATACAGAACTTTGTGACAGAAAAGGTACGTCTACGATGAAATAACTAAAAAGATCGATAGGTACGAACACACCACTTAACTTGATACGAGAGTAAACAACCAAACTTCGATATTAAACTAACTAACCGGATTTGGAGGCAAATCATATTCGTTGTTAAGACCCTGGTTTTTATAGATTGTAGCCACATTTTTACCAAAAATTTTTTATATTATTTTGAAGTGATCAAATGAGTAATATCAGATTCTGCTCAAAATGTAATTTCAAAAAGTCTACACACTGTGTTCAATTTCACTTCAAACTGAAAAATTTATCTATCTATGTCCAACAACTCCACCATTTTATCCTTAGAAGAGATTATTAACATCCTTGAATTGATGTCATCGCATATTACCTGACAAAATAATAATAATAAAAGAAATTGGTATTGGACAGCAGATCATTTGCTTAATGTGTACAGGTGTTCAATATCAATTTTTTTTATCATTATAATCTAGTCAGGTAATTTGTGATGTCATATACATTACCAGTTATCAATCATGCCTTATAATATGAAAAGATTGTTGTTAGACATAGAATTTTTTAGATTTTAAGAGATATTGAAAATTTTAAGGAGTGTGCAGATTTTATTAAATAAAATTTTGAGCAGAGTCTGGCATTGTATATTAGGTCACTCTCTAATAAAATAATCTCGCTAGAAATTGTATTTTTTTTAAAATATGGCTTTAATTTCTGAAAATCGGGGTTTTAGTAATAATGAATATGGTTTAGTTAATCTTATATGTGACGCCATAAAATACATAAAATGTACATACCAGTAATCTATATATACCCCATTAAAAAGTGATATGACCGTCGTCACAATATTGTTAATAAGTATGATATATCTGTGTCCAAAACTACCCTGGATATATTTGATTCCCCATACTTCCATGTTTCTGTCATTCTCATACAACGCAGTTGTATGTAGCTACTCGGTAGACGCTTACCCTTCCGGAGCACTCAGCCTCTTTTCCCTGGTGGATGTTTACCTGCTTTACTTTTGCCAGTTTCAAAGTTTTTATTAGCTTTTGGATTTTAATTTGGAAATAGAATTGGTATGTTTGTTATTTATTTAATTGAAGAAAAAGTTATTGGAACAGATGATTTAAATCAATGTTCTCTGTCTGCAGATACAACAATTAATTCTGGACCAAAATGTATGAGTTGTAAATCTATAGATGATCCCAGGCAATGCTTACAGGAGACGCAATGCAGGAATGAGGAGGTTATCTATCTATCTATCTATCTATCTATCTATCTATCTATCTATCTATCTATCTATCTATCTATCTATCTATCTATCTATCTATCTATCTATCTATCTATCTATCTATCTATCTATCTATCTATCTATCTATCTATCTATCTATCTATCTATCTATCTATCTATCTATCTATCTATCTATTATCTATCTATCTATCTATCTATCTATCTATCTATCAGATACTAAAGACGAGAAAGTTAGCACTAATCAGTATGTGTCTGTTTAAAGTACCAGTAACAAAAATTAAATATTGGGATTTGAAAATGAAAAATATCCTTAAATTTCACCCATCCGCCAAAAAAATGCACATAACGCTTGAGTACTGCAAGTGTTAATATACGAATAGTTTAGACAATGGTGCTATATCAAAAATACAAATACATTATAAATCAAACCGAGAATGTTAGTCATGTTTGAAGTAGTGAATTCAATATGTTTTATCAATAAATTATTACAAAATACAAAACAACATATTCATTTTATAAGATTGTCAAAGTTTCCTTCAAGTTGGAATTTGAAATTTCTCAAAAACTAAGGTATACTCCCTCATGCAAAGTATTTCCTTAGCTTAATTTGGTAAAATATATTTTGGTCCTTTGGGTAGCTTTTCAACATCTTCAAAATAAGTTTGGTTTCATAATTTTGGTCCAAGCACTACTGATGAGGAATTGTATTCCGATACGACCATCTGGTGTTGTAAATATAAAACTGGTATAATATGTAATTAAACCCATGAGCCGATGTCTCTGCTGGTGGATGGGGCCCCGAGGATATCACAAACTCAGTAGGCAATAATTTCGTATTATTGTCAGAAATATACTATTATTTTCTAAGTTTCCTGCAAGTTGGAATTTGAAATTTCTCAAAAACTAAAGTATACTCCCTCATGCAAAGTATTTACTTAGCTTAATTTGGTAAAATATATTTTGGTCCTTTGGTTTGCTTTTCAACATCTTCAAAATAATTTTGGTCCAAGCACTACTGATGATGTATTCAGAAACGGCCGTCTAGTGCTGTAAATATAAAACTGGTATAATATGTAATATGAATAGATTCTGGAACAAATAATACACATTCCATTATATTAGTCCGTTAATCTTGAATTACATAATGGCTTATTTAATCTTTTACAGTCAACCATTTTAGAATCATGAATAGGTATTTAGAAAACGAAAGTTAGAGAAGTAATAACATAATTTTTAATATAAGCTTGTAATTTATTGCAGACATGTTTTACTGTTCAATCAGCAACTGCACCCGTCTCGAAATATGACATGGGATGTATTCCTACAAGGGTAAGCATTATAGGTCAACTTATTGTACCACTGCAATAAAAATCAATTTATATAATGTTATGCTCATTATTTAAAGTTTTGTATGTAACAGTGAACTCCTGACACCAGATAATGGTAATTTTTTCACAAGGGATAACTCTTTAGTGTTTTTATTTATTGGAATGAATTATTATCATACATTAGTAAATAAAATATTCCAAAGAATACTTATGTATTATATTAACATTTAATTTATATTTGAACCATTACAATTGTTCTTGGTTTCTAAAAACGTATTACACAAATGGCAAGTCTTTAAGCATCTGTAATGTATAAAGGGAGATAAATATGTCTTTAACCTTTTGTTGCTCCTAAGATTGTGCCTGCTGGATCTGTTAGTCTACTATCTGAAAGTAAATATTAAAACATCATTGACAACCTTGTTTTATCAATGTAAAAATTATGTTACTTATGTGTTATAATTAAGTGGCCGTCCAAACTTGTTGGACCTGTATAGAGCCAATAACTTTAGAACTAAAATAATACAAGATATTATTTTAAAAATGTATATTTTCTAGGACTGCAACATTGGATATGCACCATATACACAACAACTTATAGGAAGATCGGCTAGTGATCAATGTTCACAATGCTGTATCGGGGATCATTGTAACTTGCACCTTTGTACTGGTGAATCAGGTTAGTAAATAGCTCTAAGTTGTTATAACAATAGTACAAATACGTGAATTTTAGATATAAGAGGATGACAAAAAGTCATGTAAATCCCAGTAATGCTTAAAGAGAATTATGTCTAAATTTCTATCGGAAGTTATGTCTGCATTTCATATACTTAGAGTGGACTTTTAGTTTTCACCTGTATTCCTTATAAAGAATAATGCCTGCATTCCTATCGGAAGTTTCCTGTATTTCATAATAATTAGAGTGGATTTTACAACTTTATCTGTGTTCTTTATAGAGAATTATGCCTGCATTCCATAATGCTTTTGAGGAATCATGCCTTCATTTCCAAATGTTTCTTCGTAATGCTTATAGGAAACATTTCTTGCTTACCTGAAATATATTGACCTTATGATCGAAATGTACACTTGATAACATATAGAACTATGGACCATGTGTATTCAGATGAGCACTTCAGTTTACATATTTATCTTTGCTAACCCGAAATATAAAAATGTTGGTCATTTTCTTAGGTTATAGCGAGGAGCACCCGACAAAACTTCATTGCTGTGGGTTCAATTGAATCGGCTAGGTTTCAATATTTTACCTTGTTGTTTTACATTAGGATTTGAACAATGACTAGTATGTTTTTTGATTGACAAACTTTGCGGTTTCCTGTCTTGTTTGCTTAATTTGTTCGTACTTTGTAAAATGTCTGCTAATAACAAAGGACCTCAAAAAGTTTTATGGCCGGCACCAAAATGTTGATTAGTATAACTTATCTGTGTCCTGGATTGCCTTGGATGTATTCAACGTCCCTTAGGTCCATGTTCCTTTCGCTCTCATTTTAATTGCATACGTGATGGGTATAGCTAGCTAAGCAAGAGGTGCTTACCCTCCCAGAGGACCCGACCTCAATTCCATGGTGGAAGTTCACTTGTATAACATAATTTGCCAGTTTCCAAGTTTTTAATTTCTTTTAAGATTATGATTTGAGTATGGATAAGTATGTTTGTCTTTGATTCATTGTCATTTGCTTTTGATTTAGTCCAATCATACGGTCTCATAACAGCTACAAGATCGAATAGCACTTGCGATGACTTGAATCAGGAGATGTGTAGTTTTATGATCACCGTACAGGGACAATCATGCAGTGATGAAAATATAGCGCAGATGTGTAAGAAATCCTGTAACAAATGTGGTAAGTTAGGATTATATAATTTGTCTTCAAAAGGAAATGCTGCATTCCTGATTTCAAATACTTAAAAACTCAAAATTGATTAAAGCTAATTGCCTGTAGCCATATTTAAGAGAAATTTATTTTTATATTAAGGTCCACATCCTACTTCCAAAGTTGTTTGTTAGTAACATTTGAAACATTATTAAGCATAAGCTTTGTGCTCTACCTAAAACATTGTTGCATGAAAACCATATTTGTTTTCCAATATGGTAGCCATACAAAGTAATCGTGCTTATGAAGGTAAAATTCTATATTTTTGGTAAATGCTTGATATTCATCTTTCTCTTGAGAAACTTTTTTTCATTGACAAATGAATTTTAAAACCGATAAAACGATTACAAAAGTGCTGCATACATTAAACTCTAATTGAATCAACTAGTGTGAATTCGAAACCATAACATTAAATGTTAATTTCGTTATATTAGTGAACGAAGTATAACTGTTTCAATATTCACATCATAGGTTCAGACACCTGTCGTGACACAACAGATTTTGACTGTGCTGTTGTCGCTCGTCATTTTAACATTTGTGCTGATACTGAACAGGCTAAAAGATCATGTGCGTTCTTTTGTAATTACT
The DNA here is from genome assembly GCA_021292105.1 of Anadara kagoshimensis. NCBI lineage: Eukaryota > Metazoa > Mollusca > Bivalvia > Arcoida > Arcidae > Anadara > Anadara kagoshimensis. The sequence continues at coordinate 20,974,258 of CM037867.1, read as the reverse complement.
GCAATCCAGGTAAGTTTATAATATAAATATAGTGCATTCAACACTTTGTTATTTACGTGCATCATCATCATCATCATCATCAGTTATGTTGATTGTTAAATACAGCAGTTTATTGATTTCTTGAAATCAAGTTTTCAGCATCATTTATAATTGTTTTAGTCATTTTCAGGCTTAGTGTTAAGGATGGAATCAATCGACCCATTTTGTGTGTATTCACTGTGCAATCAATTGATACATGAAATAAGAAAGTCCTGTTTTACCAGAGTTAGCAAACTGTTTCTGTCTTGCCTATTTTAAAAAGTAAAACATTTTACTAAAAAAAGCTTGAAAATATGTACAAGTTGTTTTATTTTGCTTTTGTTTACAATTATTGTTGGCATGGAAATATGGGAGTACCCTCGTTAACAAAAAGGAACAGTTGCATAAATGAATGTCAATTCAAAAGGTTTGACAAACAGTTAGCAAGCTTTTTGAAATGATGTTTGTCAGTATTGATTGATTTGATCTCATCAATTGTATTTTACTTGTAACGAGTCATTTATTATAGTGGATGGAACATGGTCTATCTGGTCGTCATGGGAACAGTGTGTATTAGACTGTAATTACAATTCTGGAAAACAAATTAGAAGAAGACAATGTGACAGCCCTGCACCATCACATGGAGGTAGGCCTTGTCCAGGGAAGGATCAGGACGTGAGAAATTGCACTATTCCAAGTATGTATTTGTTTATTGAAGGCAAGCAGATACTGGTTGGTTGGTTAGTTGAATGTTATAAGCTAACAACATTGACCTCTTTACTTTAAATATCATGGAATAGTATTTATAAGGTTGCTCTGTTGGTTGAATGTTGCTTAACGTTGTATCAGCAATTTTTTGAGCTATTCTCGAATAGTCGCTTATACTGATACCAGGTGAACCAGTAAAGGTCAACGGAAAGGAAAATTCACTTTCCCACACGTGGTATGAGCAGGACTCGAACTCACAGCGTTGAGAGACCCTGGATTTGAAGACTGACGTCGTATCCATTAGGCCACCGCGACCTCTTACAAGCAGATACTGATTTAAATATTAAAACAGAAAGGTTCTATGGGGTGGCTTATCCTTCAATTTATTATCAATAATATTAGAGTTGTGTGTCAAAATTTGTATTTAATGAAAATCAAACATACCCATCCATATCCAACTTACAATCCTAAATCAAAGTAAACCTTTGAACCTGGCAAATTTAGTTAAAGTTAAAAAGTGAACAAGTGCTCAAGAGGGGTGAACACCTCCTGTTTAGCTAGCTACATCCCTCACTTATGCTATCAAAATTTAGGATAAAAGTAACATGGAGCTGTAAGACGTTAAATATATCAAGTGCGGTTTTAAATACAGAGACAAAATAAAACAATAGTTTGTTTTTCTGGAATTTTGTTGTCATTCTAAAAAACAAAAAACAGTCAAATGGGTCATAGAAGTAGATAGAATAAATTCATATTGTTGCAAAACAGTCGAAAGATGACATAGCACTTTCGTTAACAACGAAATAACACTTATCCGTGTAATAAAAACATACTTATCCATGTCCGAATCACAATCCAGAAGCAAAGTTAGGTTAGACACTTGAACTACCACCAGGGAAGTGAGACCGATAGCTCCGGAAGGGTAAGCACCTCCTGTTTAGCTAGCTACACCCGCCACGTGTGTAATCAAAATTGTATGAAAGGAAGATGGAGCTATGGGACGTCAAATATATCCAAAGCAATCCTGGACACAGAGATATCAAACTTATCAACAATACTGTGATGACGACCATAAAACTTTTTGAGGGCCTTTAAAAGCCTAGACTTGTATATCCCTGAGTCAACAATTACTTCTAGATATACATAATGTCTAATTTTCCCAGTGCCATCCATCATGTATTTAAATTATTATTATTTTCAACATTGCTTAACTATCAAGGTTAAGGGGCGACGTGCTATGGAATGTATGCAGAATTGAAGATTGCATTAACCGACTACATGAGTATATTATTACTCAACCTATGTTACAGCACTAGACAGTCGTTTCGGAAAGAAACAATTCCTCATTAGTAGTGCTCGGACCAAAGTTCTTGAATATCAAAACATTTTTACGGTAAAATAAAAAAAAATTAGAAGAAATAAATTGCATTTTAATGAAAAGGAGATGGTTAAATTTAGATATTAATAGTTTTAATATGTTTTAGTCAATGGCGGATGGAGTAGTTGGTCATCTTGGGGCAAATGCAGTTCAACATGTAATAATGGAACCAAAACGAGGGCAAGAACATGCACAAATCCATCACCTTATTTTGGTGGATCTGATTGCATAGGAGAGGAAATACAGTACAGCCAATGCTTTATCACAGGGTGTATAGGTTTGGTTTACTTGAGTAGAAATTTCAATTATGTGAGATCTTCAGAAAAAGGGTTTAGGAAACTGCTTGCACAGTTTATAATTCCCAAAAGGCTCATCAATAAACAGTCGCAATTTTAAAATATTTTTTTCTTGTTCTGCTTGGTATTTGGACTTATTTTTCATTCAATATTGATACCAAATCACATCCATTCCGAATTACAATCCATTTAGCATTGTAAAAACTTGTGAAACTGCAAATTGCGATTAAACTCGCGAACTTCTAACAAGGAGTTGAGGTCAGTGCTCCGAAACATTTCCTGTTTAACAAGCTACACCCAACAAGTGTTTGATCAAAATTAAGAAAGAAAGATTAACTTTTGGACGTCAAATATATCAAGGATAAACTTGGATGCATTGACACCATACTTATCATCGATATTGTTTTGTCAATTTATTCCATGAAAAAAGTTATGGTATTTTACCAATTTTGGGAAATATCTTTGAAATTCGACCATTATTCGGTTGCATACTTCCATTTTTGCACAATACATTGTATTTGCATTTTACTTAGGATAGAGAGCATGTATTTTTTCAGTTGACGGTGGTTGGAGTGAGTGGTCCCAATGGAGCCTATGCAGTACAACTTGTAATAACGGTACCAAAATAAGGTCTAGAAACTGTACAAATCCTTCACCAAGTAATGGCGGATCTGATTGCATTGGCGATGCAGCAGACGTTAGCACATGTTTCATAACCGGATGCCCGGGTATATATTTATTTGCTTAATAATGCATTAAGTCTTGCAGAAAACTAACAATTCCTATAACCTGATGACATTTTAATCAACCAATTGAACAATGTCAGTGCTGTGAATGGGAAGATTTTCACGTTTGCATTTAATTAACGGCCAATTAACGGCCAATGACGCAAAATAAAAAGCAATTTTCGCGAAATTTAAATGATACAAAAATTTCTCTAATTTTAGTAATTCATCATTGAATAACAACGGTTTGTTTATCGAATGCATATCTATTTTGTAGGCATTTTGGAACCCTTACTGCACATTATCAAGCCAAAAATATAGCTATTCTTATGTCAAGCTTTTGTTTAGCTGATTCTGACTTCTGTTGTGTTTTATTCTAATTTTAATTTTATTATGATTTAAATCTATTTTATTTTAATTTCTAATTTTCTGTATTTATAGTTGATGGTGGATGGACATCTTGGTCAAATTGGTTATATTATATTGGACATTGGGGGTATAACAACTTTACTTTTACGATAAGGAATCGATCCTGTGAAAACCCCAAACCATCATACGGTGGAATGAAATGCGATGGACCAACTAATGTAATTCGGATTTATGGGACATATAGGGATTGTGATTATTATACACCAAAAATATCAATAGATCTGAATATGTTTCCGACACAGCTAAAGCTAAATAAAACTGCAGAATATACAATAGATCAAGAAGACATTTGAAATAATGGCGCAAATCGGTGTAGAAGAATTTATAACAAACGTCAAGAGAGAAAAGATCTCAACGACACGCAAAGAGAATGTTAATTATCAACTTTATAATTGTTTTTGAAACATTAATCAAATACAGGACATGCCATAAAATAGTTTTTCTGATAATGAGGTTTTTTGACAAGAGTTCACCTACAAATTTCAAACAAGTATTTTCAACAGATTTTTTCAGTATTCTAAGTGTTACTAGTATCGATTTTTCACCCACACTTTCATAAAAATGTGTTGTAAACGTCCTTAACGATCTGCTGACAGTGTTTATATTGTTGTGCATATCCTGTGTGTATAGTAACATTTTAGGCCTGTCTGCTTGACCTTTCATTTAGGAAATTCATATAGGAGGTTCCACTCAATGCATGAGTAGTATTAGTATTCACGGTTAATACATAATCAATGTATGCTTCCTATGATGTAGGACGAAATAAACACCCGTGTTCCTATAAATAAATGGAGGCCGTGGGGCATAATGGATAAGATCTCAGTCTACAAATCCAGGGTCTCTCACCGCTGTTAGTTCGAGTCCCGCTCAGAGCACATTTGTCCTTGTCTTTGGTCTTTACTGGTTCAGCTGGTATCAGTATAATGTGACTAGGGGAGTGGTACGCTTGTCTGCGGTATACTGACTCGGTGAGATAGCACCTTAAAGTCGCACACCATACAACACACTCGCACTTAACATGCATACACGAACTTGTTCATAGAATAATCCATACTTCTCGTCGCACATGGCTGAAAAATAGACGTTAAGCAACGTTCAACCAACAGACCAACCTTATAAATACTATTCCATGATATTTAAAATTATAGGCCAAGCGAAAAGGTCCATGTTATTTGGTTATAAAGGCAGCCAGTAACCGTACTTATACATTTACACCTTCTCGCTCTTTATAGGCTGCAATGGTCTTATGAAGTCAAACAACATTGACCCGCCCGCTTGAACTTTTTTAAGAATACTTTATAGGAGCGCCCACCCGATACATGTGTAGTTTTAGAATTCCCAGATAAAACCTACACAATGCCCGATCTTACACATATAACCATAACCTATGGTTAATATTTTACTTACTGTCTTTAACGGTTAACCATTGATTCTACTTATGTATATATAGGTAAATAAATATGTCCCGTGATGTGGACATTATCAGCGCTAGATTGTGTTCCCTATACAACAGTGCACTGGATTCTAATATTTTATGAAGTAAAAGGTCAAGCCGACAGATTAATATCGTTTGTGTATATTCAAACAGACTCGTTGTAAACATTTCTATCGGACAAGATATAAGTGATATTCAACCATGTTATACAGTCATCTGTAGCTGGTGATATCTAGTCGGTGGAGCTAGCTTATCAAAAATAAAGATACCAATCCATATCCAAATCACAATACCAAAGCAAATTAAATCATTGAAACTTGCAAATTAAATGTAACACGTTAATGTCTACCAGGAAAGTAAGGCCGCGTGCTTAAGGGGTATTCACCTCTTTAAAAGGAACATGGAACTATGGGACGTCAAATATATCCAGGGCAATCCTGGGCACAGAGACATCAAGCAATACTTGACGGCCATAACACTTTTTGAGGGCCTGGATAAGCCTAGGCTTGCAATATACCGAGTCAACAATTTATTAGCAAGTAGCCTGCTTCGTTGTACAAAGTCCCCGTAGTAGGAACAAGCTCTACCATAGCGTATTAATTGGGAAACAAATACACCATAAGCAGGAGAAGCAGGTATATTGCTGCATAGAAAAGGAAAGTTGACAATAGGAAATTTGAAGTCATCACGCTTGTCATAAAGTTTCAAATGTAGCCTTTCGTGCGCGTCATAATTCAGGTAAAGTCTAAATATGAAGCAGAACTTGAGGGATCAGTCGTATCTTTTATTTCAAGCTCACTAGGATAGATGACATTCACAAGGTCTCCAAATTTAGGATTGATAAGAGACAGAAAGTCTTCTCTTCAGATTTAACAAGGTTCTGCATAAATTCTGCTTCATAAGAATAAAAAAACAAACTAGCAAGCAATGATGCACAGTTTGAACCCATTGGTATACCTATTGTTTGCAGAAAAATTATATTATCAAACACAACAGATATGCTATCCCCCAAAACTTTTGTTGATAGTATCTTCATTATATTTTTGCTTGGAATCCGTTTTTTGCTTGACAAAATAACCAGAATTTCTGTTCAACACCAGATATTTGTATCTTGGCTTACCGTTTTTGTAAAATAATGACAGGTGAATAATTTCTTTAAGACGTTCTTTCAATTTAGAATGAGACATAGTTATGTAGACAAATCAAATGTTTTTAAACTTTTTACACGAGATAAAGTATTAAAAGCAAGATGTTCAAGTAATTCTTAAGAAGTTTTAAGAATCCACATAAATTATATCGCGTCGAGTGTATTTTAGCCAAGTTGACACTTTCCTCGTAAATATAGTTTTAAAGCTTAGAGCTCTATTTTAAGACAATATGTTGAACGAATTTATTAGTTAAGGTTACTATCATGACCTGGCAGGAAGTTTCCGATTGACCAGCTTGGCAAATTTGAAAGGACTTGGGCCTGATAACATCCCTCTATTGTAACATGTAATTGTCATTAGCAAATGCAGCCAAGCATAAAAAACTAATACATGAAACAAACCATAAAATAAATATGCCATAAAGCCTGTATATAAAGACCATCTAAGGAATTAGCCAAAATATCAGGTGGACATACTATTTTGTCGCCTCAATTAAGTAAATCTAAAGTTAACCTTCACAGTTGTTGTAGAATGTTTAGAATAACTGCTTTTCTACTTATAAATACTTTTTCACAATACGCTATGGTAGAACCTACTTCCACTATAGCAACTTTATACAAGGAAGCAAGTTACTTACAAATAAACTGTTGACGAAGGGATATTACGAACCTAGTTTTTTTCAAGGCCCTCGTCAATATTGTTGATATATGATTTTTTGTATCCAAGTGTATCCTGGACATATGTGCCGCTCAAAGTTCCTTGTTCTTTCATTCTTAATGTTGATTACACAGGTAGTGGACAGGTGTAGCCAGGGTAGCTAGCTCAACAGTAGTTCCTTTCACTTCCTGAGTATTCGACTTTACCTCAATGGTGGAAGTTCACAGTGCTTAATTTAAATGGTCTGTTTCCAAAGTCATTACTTTGCTTTAAAATTGAAATATGGGCATGGCTCGGTATGTTTCTGTTTAACATTGTATTATGTACATGTGTTATAATTCTAAAAATTTACTTGTTACCCATATTTTCATTGGCGATGTTTTGGATATCATTGAGAAAAACTTTATTTCAGCGAACTCCTGTTTTTACCGCTTCCATTCGTCTGTAAATACACTTTTTGTCTGTTGTAATTCTTTAAAACTATGCAGCACTATTTTACTAAACAAATTGCAAAGGATCAACAATGATAGGAAATGCGCAACCCTATAGTTGCTTTGCTCATTTTCCTTGATGTTTTGGCCTTTTGAACATAGACGAAAACCGAAAGAAAGAACCTACTGGTGGAGGGGTCCAAACTTACTGAATTTGCTTGCTTTTAATTATGTTACTGTTAATTATATTGTTTTCAAGTAGTTGTAACTTAGATATAGATACAATGGATGGTATAAACGGAGATGTGTTCCTACTTCACCGATAGCTGAGGATAATGACGTCACTTCCTTTTGTACTTGTTTCTACGAAACAGTCTACACATTGGCCGCCAAGCTATATATCATACCAGTTTTAATTTAACAGTACAAGACGATCGTTTCAAATTCAAATCCTCATCAGTAGTAATTTTGAATTTAGCAAAACGTTACATATTGAAATTGATTTAGTTCCAATACTTATCAGTCATGAATATACTACTGTACGTTTACTCTGCTGGAGAGAAAGGAATAACGCTAATATTTCAAAGATTTGAATGGCACGGTTAAAAATCAATTAATCATTTACTTACATGAGCCGAGTCGTTGCTAATAATCCTTATTTAGATCTAATCCATGCATTATAACTCCTTTAATGCACCAAAACGTGTTTTGGATGGGTGTTTACAATGGTAAAAATTTTGACAAAATGGCGGAGTCTTTCGTGTGACGTAATGATGACGGAAGAATTAATTATTTACGTAGGTTCTCGAGGGGTATAATGAAGGGTAGGTCAAAGGTCGGGTTGAGTTTAAAAGTTTGAATTTACGTCATTTTTTTTCAAAAGTTTGAAAAAGCAGAAAGGTGATTCGCTTATTACGTTTAAATCGATTTGGGTCATCCCAGTTACGCAAAAATCAATCCGTTCTTGAGCTGCACTAACCTACGTAAAAAGTCGACTCTTTCGTCATGACTACATAACATAAAGAACCCCGCCATTTCGTAAAAAAGATTACCATTGTAAACACCCACCCAGGTTATATTTTGTCGCATAAAATGATATATTAAGCAAGGATGGAACCGAAACAGAAATTTTCAGTTACGACTCGGCTCATGTAAGTAAAAGAATCATCGATTTGTACCCGTCGTATTGAAATTTATAGAGTATTTTGCGATCTTGCTTTCTCCGAAATAGGCTAAATAAACAGTAATGCCTGAATTTGAGTCATAAAAGACAAATTTTCATCGCTAAAAACATTTTGGACATACGCATAATATCATATAAAATGTGTCTAGATTGATTCAACGATTTTACTATAGACAGGTTGATGGGCCATTTAGGATTAAAATAGATTGAATTATATTACTTTTATTACTAAACATATTTTGCAGCATTAAATTCCTTATCTGGGGACTTTGTACAACGAAGTAGGCTGCTTGCAAATAAATTGTTGACTCGGGGATATTGCAAGCCTAGGCTCATCAACGCCCTCAAAAAGTTTTATGGTCGTCATCACAGTATTGTTGATAAGTTTGATGTCTCTGTGTCCAGGATTGCCTTGGATATATTTGACGTCTCATAGTTCCATGTTCCTTTCACACAATTTTGATTACACACGTGGCTTACCCTTCCGAAGCACCCGGCCTCACTTTCCTGGTGGAAGTTCACGTGTCTAACCTAACTTGTCAGTTCCAAAGTTTGCTTCTGGATTGTGATTCGGAAATGGATTAGTATGATTGTTTTTGATTATCAGTAGTGCTGGGACTAAATTAACATTGCAGGAATCATAATATTAAAAAAAATGTTGAAACAAGAAAAATACAAGGACCAAAATATATTTTACCAAATTCACCTAAGGCAATACTTTGAACGATGTTGAGGAATTTATCAAATTTGTCTGGTGGTCTTTATACAGAGGATCCTTATATAGTACGATATACTATAGGTTAGTTACTATGCTCCAATATCTTTGTACTTCATATGTACTTTGGAAATTTTTGTTGATGACAGATTTATTTGATAGAAAATCTAACAGGGTTTAGCCGACAACATAGCTAATGAATGCCATTTAAGTAAATCATGCAGTAAAAGTGAAAATGTGTAAAATTAATTTTTCTTTTTACATGAATTCATTACCTTTTCTAATCTATTTTATGGATCGATGTGTTTGTTTTTTATTTCATTTACGGTATGAAAAGGGCTTGGTGTGTTTTTTACACAGTCTCCTTATCTCCATTTTTACCTTTGTTGATCGACTTTTGGAAAACAACAGGTGCACGGTCGGCGATGTTATCTGTAATAGAATCAATTACAACATTCCAGTTGTTCTGTTTTGATAGAAGAAACATGAAACGTAAGTTTTAACTTTTTTTCTTTACACTTTGTGGATACTCTTAATTTCTTTAAAGGTCAGTCACTGATCTGGACATCAATATTCTTTCACTTATATCGAGTGTCCATAGAAACCCAACGTAATTTTGACGGGCGATTGACTAATAACTTGATACATAATCTACTAGAACGGAATCCGAACGAGATACTACGAGATTATTGACATTCAGAGTATTTGCGGTACTTTGATATTTTTCTACGAAATAGTATCTTATATTAAATTTACAGTCGTACAAAAGTTTAATGTATGAAACTTGATTTTTGATTTCAAACCAAATCATTATTAAAGGTACATGCGATTTTGTTCGCCTGTCGAAGCAATCTCGGATTGGACGTTAATATATTTTACTTTATCACTTCGTTCCAATCTTTAGTGTCGACAATATTTTCCAGGAAGCCTTGAAATTTGATGGTGCTTCACAATATATTTCTTATTTCATTATTACAGATATTGGTATTGTCATTGCAATTACAGTTGTGGTACTATTTCCAGTCAGAGGTTTGTGTTTTAATATGACTCATAATTTATTCCAAGGCCGATAGTAATTTCTATGTGTTAATTGCTGTTTTCATTTCATTGTCAATCCCAATTTTGATTTTAGACGTGACGGGTGAAGATAGATAGACATGAGGTGGTTACCCTCTGGAACACCCAGTCTCACTTTCCTGGTGGAAGTCTTTACATTTTTAAGATAATTCGCCAGTTTTAAGGTTATTGCTTTGCTTTTTGGATTTTGGATAATTCATCATCCCCGTTTTTATTATATAATCTACTCAATAATCCATGTAATACTATCATACAATAAAAATCGTATTGCATGAGTGTGACGTCATAAAAGCAAAAAAGTCATTCTAGAGTGACGTCACACAATTGACCTAGTTCACAGTTGTTTGTGCCAAGGCTCGTTGCATAAAAGAATATTCAACTCGTTTAATAAATTCAATATTACATAAACACTCATGCAAGATCCATAATATGATCACGTAGTTAGTCAACTCCTTAATACCGAGGAATAAGTCGCTTCTCAACCATACATGTTGAATAATATTACACACTGTTAACATTAAATGTTCTTCTACAAATAATTAAGTATATGTCAACATATTTTTGAGTTTTAGATGCTTTGAAATGCTACCGTTGTAATAAACTTGCTCACCCTAAAGACTGTAAACATCTTGTGGAATGTGGTCATAATGAGGTAGGATAGCTTATCAGAAATGAGATAACAGAAAAGCTGTTAAAAAGAACACCGATGAAATACCAAAGCCCATTGATTAAAGAAACCCTTTACGTTTGGTCGAAGTGGAGTGGGGTAATGGTGTTTTAGGCCTTAGTCATTTCACTTTATATGTAATATTATCGTATATGTAATATCTATCCTGTTTTTAGTCAGGTTTATAAAATAAAATATTTAAATTTAAAAAAAAAAGAAAATTAAAAAAAATTGATCATCTCACTTATAATCGATGTTTTCAGTTCTTGGATGGTGGAAAACTAGAGCAACAGAATAAAACACTCACCTTCGGAGAGCGAACTGAAGAATGGGATTCGCACATAGGCTGAACTCAGAATACTCAGTATTGGAGGCTCCGCTTGACTTTTGAAGGGAACTGAATATATGGATATAATATCAAAACGACGTACTTCAATTGTTTCTATATCTAAGGATCTTGCCAAACACACGGTCTTTTTTTTTTTATATTTTTTTATTTTTGTAAAGCAAACATGAAATATCATAGTTCTACATAATTGTTATATACAATCATAATACAATATATACAATATACAAATTTTCTGCATGGTTATCCAATACATGTAAATAGTGGAAAAAAAATTAAATTAGAACACTGTAAATATATTTCCAAAACCTATCAAAAATTTCTAATTTTCCCAAATTGCTTAATCTTATTCTTTCTAATGCTATATTATAGTTTAATTTTGTTCTTAAACTGTTAAAATTTAATTTGCTATCATTTGATCTGGCGTTGTATATATAATTAATTATCTATTAAAACACACGGTCTTTACAACCAGAAGTGTGTTAATATAAACGCGCAAATCAGTAAAAGGCAACCAATTATTACAGCAGTTTTTGGTTTTGTTTGGTTTTACGTTTTACACAAATCCGCTACTTAAAATCAAATTTCACCATGATTGCCCAAATCGAACAGTTTAGAACGGTGATCCTTTAATGAAAGTTCTTGTTAACAAAACGAAATCTTTGTAAGTATACTGAACAACAAAAGAAACTATACACCCATTATAACATCAAAAATTTATTTTAAAATGTTGATAATTTCCAAATATTTTGAATAATCTGATTACATGGTTAATTTTTAAAAAATATGAAACAATTTTATTCAATACAATCAGAAGATTAATGCTCTATTAAGGCGCAAAAGGGCAAGGGGTCAAAATGAAAAAAATCTTGAATAACGTTAAATTCATTTCTTCGCTGTACAATTGAAAATCATGTTCAAATTGGTTATTTAATTTACAGTTAAAAGTTCAATAGCGTCTATGACCTCCATTTGCGTTGATGCAAGCCTGAGGCGGCGACGCATAGAATTGACGTAACGGTTAATCACATGGCATGCAATGTTCGTCCATTCATGTAGGACAATACTAAAATCAGCAAGCGTTGTAATTTGATGGTTTCGACCGAAAGCATTCCAAGGATGCTCAATCGGCGACATGTCCGGTGATCATGAGGGCAATGGTAGGGAGAGGTTGACGTAAAAAAGCCGAAGTGAGTCTTGTCGTATGTGGACGAGCATTATCATGTTCAAAGGTGAGGGCTGGTCCAAAACGGTTAAACATGGTATAACTTCTACAGACAGAATGCCATCGCGGTATTTCTGCGCATGCAAAATCTCATCAACACTAGGTAAACGGGATTTATGACCGCCACAGATGCCATCCCATACCATAAAAATGCCTAAACCGAAACTATCAATTTCTTGAACAAATTTGCGTTGTAACTCGTGGTTGGCCATTCCGATTGGCATTTGATGTCGTCCCAGAATGTTGGAACGCCGTAACAGAGAATGCATCGTTACACGCGTGCAACCAAATGGTCTTTCAATATGTGCGACATTGCTGCCAGCATGAAAAATCCCAATTGCCTGCTCACGCTGTATTTGAGTCAATCTTGCCATTAATGTTTCAGATACCTGGCAATATTTTTTATGTTTTTTTATTACCTGATGTCAAGAGATCCAATTTGTCAATTTTAAATTGAATTGGACATACCATATGAGTTGCATGTGTGGCGCATGCAATTTTCATCAAATAGAGTCAGTAAAGACACGCGCCACTAAGCACGAATATTGACCATTGGATTGAAGCTATAGTAAGGTCAGGATTACGGGTGGTAAATTTCGTCGAAATCGAAAATAACATTATTAAAAAATATATAATAACAATGTGTATAGTTTCTTTTGTTGCCGAGTATATTATCTGTACTAACTTGGAATAACTTTAAGAGCCCCTTATGTATCCTGAATGAAAACATTTAAATATGAACACGAAAATTTCTGCGTAAAACAGTTTTCAAAAATTGTCCATGGCGTTGGATGTGGTGGTGTACAAACAACAACTCTTACCATAGTTATTATATTATGTAGGTATGTTACGTAGAGGGGAATATTACGCATGATCATGGTCTACAGTACACGTCTGGATGTTTGTCAAGCACCGTAAGTAATCTTTAAAAATTTATTGCCATGACTATGGTTTCTATTTATCGATTGGAATCAGTTATACTTTGAAAACCGTGATACTGAGCATGTAAATACTGAATAAAAACAACATTAAAATGTGGGTTTTCTATATAGTGCAAAAATTAATTACAAAAGTAAAGCACAGGATCTGCATTTGAAAACAATAGTTTCTCTGGCCTGATTTTTGTCTGTAGCACACAGACCAGATGAAACAAATGTATTGACTGAACAAGCGAAGTGGGTGAGCTTTGATAATTTGAAAACAATTCGGGTTCTTGCATATAAAGTTAGTGAACAGAGGTATTATTGTCTATGATTTATAACTATAAAATAGACATTTTCACTGTAGAATCAATCCGAGTGGAATTCGAAGCAAGACAGTGAGAAGTCATTTTATTTCAATAATACACAAAAAGCATACTAATTGCAGATGGTAAAATTATTCAACTCACTGTCTTAGTAAGCCTACACATCGTAGTTTTTACCAATGCATGTCTTTTCCATTTTAATCTTGTTCACAGACATGTGGTGCTATTCTTCATACTGATTCTGACCAGCATCACATATTTGGTAAAAGGGATGCCAGATTTTGTCAAATATGCTGCGAAAAAGACTTTTGTAATACAGAACTGTGTGACAGAAAAGGTAAAAAAACAATAACAAACTAAATAGTTGTTCACTCCAATATGTCATAACACCGAAAAACACAGGATAGATACAAGATAAGGACACTTTTCTCCCGTGACAAGTCATGTTATATAGAAATATTCCATTGAAGATACCCATGGGGATATTTCTATCTTATTAGTGCTGGAAATACCTTTGGTGGCGTCATAATCAAAAGAAATTCCATGGCATCATCAGGTACATTCATTCCGATAATGTCCGAATCACAATACAGAAGCACTGACAAGTTTGGCTGGACACGTAAAATTACTAACATAATTAAAATGACGCAAAACGTATATTTAGTAACCATATTTAAATATGAATTTTCTGGAATTATCGATAACTCCAAAGAGTTGTCTTATACGTAAAGGCAAAATTAATCGGTATTCAAATATTACATTTGTTTTAAGCTTCTAATTAAATGGTGTACGAGAAGCTTACATTTGTTTTAAGCTTCTAATTAAATGGTGTACGAGAAGCTTAAAAACAAAGTTAATGTTTAAATACCGATCAATTTTATTGTATAAAAGGAAATCATCGTGTCTTTTACAAACATAAAAACTGCGTCAGACTTAACAAAATTTTGCAATCTTTTTCCGTTACCCTGCAGATACAAGTGTTACTGATGGACCAAAATGTATGAGTTGTAAATCTGTTGATGACCCCAGGCAATGCTTACAGGAAGCACAATGCAGGAAAGAGGAGGTAAAATTTATCATTTTCTGGGTTTTTTTTAAAGTACTAGTGTCTAAGACCGTTTTATCGAACATAACTATGCATAAAGACCAGGCTCGAATTTTAAAATCACAAGTTATTGGAGTATTCTTATTTTATTTTATGTATTATGACATTAGAAATAAAAAAAACTACATAATAAAATACAGATGCAGTAAAAAAATCCTTAAAATCTTTATCTATTTTTATTTGAATTGCACCACTACGGACATAAGACAAATGCGTTATTCATATTCCTTCTTGAAATAATATTTTTTAATTAATTTCATTTATCATCATAAATTATCAATTAATTCTTAACATAGGCGCTGTAACTCATATTTAACTAAAATTAACAGTTTTCAAATGTTTTACTTTTGCTTTGTGATTATGATTTGGGCATTGATTGGTGTTTTTGATTTTAGAAACGTAATGAGAAAAAAAAATAATTGTAAGCGTTTTGGTGATATTTTATGCCAAGACGCCTTTCGACTTAGTTTATTAGTTAAAAAATACATGTAGATGCAAACGCGACAAAAAGGAAGTTGCATCATAAAAACAAACATACCAATCTATATCCAAATCATAATCAAAAAAGCAAAGTGAAAAACTTTAAAGCTGGGAAATTACCAGGGAAGGTAGGTCAGGTGCTCCGGAAGGGTACACGCAACCTACACCCGCCACGTGAGCATAGTCTTAATAACTGATTACTGTTCATTTCAGACCTGCTTTACAATTCAAACAGCAATTAACACAGCACCAAAATATGATATGGGATGTATTCCTAAAAGGGTGGGTACATTATTCGGTTTATATTCTATAACGTTAATATTTAAGTCATCGGTAAGTTGAATGTTGTTTTACGTCACATCAACATTTTAGCTTTTGGTAACGAGACAACGTTTTCTTTAAATCTCAGTGATTGATCTGAACCCAAGTTTGTCTAGTGTGTTGTTGTTTTTCTGTTTGTCTAATTGTGTCTGATTTGTATGACACTACTGTGCACTTCCAGCAAGAGCCTACGGAAAGGGAAACTCTGTCACTTGATATTGACCGGGGTTTAATGCACAGCAATCAGACGCATTCCAGTTGAAGGCTAACACTTTAACCACGGACAAAGAAAGATCTAGCCCCAGATATTTTGAATCCTTAAGATTGTTTGCCAGTTTCCGTCATTATTCCATAACATTTGCATTTGCAAGATACATTGAGTACAACTAAGTTTAGCAATAAGATTGAATATTTATAACGAGTCTGTGTCCTTCTCCGTAAGACTATGTTTAAAATGTTTGCCTTGGCTTAAAATGTGCGAATGCACAGAACTGAAACCATTAACTTATATATTTAATTTTTGTTTGTTTGCAGGATTGCATGATTGGCTATGCAACATACAACCAGTCACATACTAGAACGGCGTCGAGCAGTAAATGCTCACAATGCTGTGTTGGGGATCATTGTAATTTACATCTTTGTACTGGTGAATCGGGTTAGTACATATAACCTACAGCAGTAAAATTACTTACTTTTGTATCATACAAAAGACGAGTAAACCCAATGATGAAAGTAGTTATGAAACATCAAACTATTAAATGCAAAAGAATTCAAATAAGGACGTTTGATTGAAAAGGACCCTGTTTCACAATTATCATTTAACTAAGATTTTGAACTCAACTTAAGCAAATTGTGGAGTAATTGCGTAAAATTGAAAATTTTTGTTATAAGTTCTCTCGCTCTTGCACAAGATCTTTTTATACGAAAAGAAATACCTTTTCGAGTTTTATTTTTTTTTCAATATATTTTCTGGAACAAAAAAGGAAAATTGTCAATGTTGAATATGTGGACATGCGTCTGTGCTTTTTCAAGCTCATTTGGTACACAAATTATGCAACTACAGCTTCCGTATCGTACATAATATGTATAAATTCTTCGATGTTTTCCTAAAATATTAAATTTCATCACTTTAAACCAGAGTTATCAGTTTTTTAATTCTACATTCGTACGTCTGACAGCCATTTAAGAAAGGTCTCATCAATCTCTCGAATTTATTGCTTGAATTCTCAAATTATCCAATTAAAGTTTATACATGACAGTCCTGGTTTTTGCACAATGTAAGATGCAGAATTCATTTGTGGTATCATTGAATGTATGAAGTAGACATGGAAATGTTTACTGAAACATGTTCTCTTATCATATTTACACCGTTAAATGTAACTTGACCGTTTTTTCGGATATTCTTTATGAAAATTTCAAAACAAAACTGAAACATTTATCGGTCTTGGCCTTTCATCTGCTCACCACAAGATATAATAAATGATTGAAATATTCATTAGCCTTGTCTTGTTTGACTGTTTGTGTCAATGAATTTTATGTTATTGTATTCATGGTTGTGTTTGTTTTTATCAATAACATTCCGTTCTTTTCTATCCGTATCAGTTGTCCATCCGTACCGAATTAAAACAGCAGCATTCACCAATTCCACATGTGTTGATCTAAACGACGAAATGTGTAGTTACATGCTAAACATTCAGACCCAGTCATGTTCGGATGAAAATATCGCCCAGATGTGTAAAAAGTCTTGCAACAAATGTCGTAAGTATATATTAAGTTCTAGTTTGTAAAAAAACAACCAAATATAAAAGATTATTGTTAATGCTGAAGTGCACGAGTAAAGTCATTGAAACTATATTTCAATCAGTCAATCAACGAGTGATACCAATTCAGGATCCTCTGAATGAAAAATGTCCTCTTTCTTGGCTGTGGGTGAAATTTGTGGTTTTAGAACAGTAATATTTATGCTTTTAAATCAAATTTCAAAAGTTTGTTAAAAAAAACCCAAAAAACCCCACATAAACACATACCAGTCTTATCTATTAGTCAACCGTATATATTTATTATGATTCCCCACCACCGAAGGTGGGGAATCATATTGTTTTCGTTCTGTTTCTTCTTATTATTATTATTATGATTCCCCACCACCGAAGGTGGGGAATCATATTGTTTTCGTTCTGTTTCTTCTTCTTCTTCTTATTATTATTATTATTCTTATTATTCTTCTTCTCAAGACCATATGCTGCAGCATATCTCGGGAACGGCTTGATGGATTTAGATGAAATTTGCTACCAATAATCTGTTGTCTGTGTAGATAATCAAGACGCGTTTATTTTCGTTATCTTGAAGGTGGGTGGGTGGGTGTAAATCAATACGTAGTTAAATACCCGGGGAAACCAATTCTGAATGGACATAAGCTGGTTACGACACCTTAATTATACAAAGCCAATGCTTTCACCTATGAGTTAATCCGATTAGTGACCGTTAAAAACTTGGCGATTTTTAAAACCACAGCTTGTCACGTCACACGCCTGTACATAAAACCTTACACAATGAGATGAATGGTGTATACAATTTGCCTTGATAGATCAAATGGCTTGGGGGTTTTCTGTTAATCACTGACTGTGGAAGTAGAAGACTGCCCACTATTTTAAGTTTACACCATTGAAATGTCTCCTTTTACTGACTGACACTTTCCTAATGACCGGTATGTCGAGTACAAAAATTTGTAGTTATAGTCGGAAATGAATCTTCCGAGTAAGCCGCCACTCTGTTACTATTAACACTTTTCAAATAAGAGATGGACAATTATTTCAGGTATTGTTCAAGTTTAAGATAAAATATTTTTGTGTCTTTTTTATTCGATTTAAACATAGGAATTTTCGTAATTTGGACTGAAAG
This sequence comes from Anadara kagoshimensis, assembly GCA_021292105.1. Lineage (NCBI taxonomy): Eukaryota > Metazoa > Mollusca > Bivalvia > Arcoida > Arcidae > Anadara > Anadara kagoshimensis. Next base: position 20,955,770 of record CM037867.1, on the reverse strand, counting down.
TTCACTTCGATTTAAACATGGGAATTTTCGTAATATTTCGTAATTTGGACTGAAAATTTGCTTCAAATTCGGCATATCGAATTAACTAACAAATTTACATAGAAATACATAGCGATCTGACATTTGTATCATTTCGATTTAAGCGAAATTTCGATTCAACCGATTTCGAATTAACGAGAGTCGACTTTATTTCTTTTGCATCAAAAACACCTAAATAATCTATAGAGCAATGAAGATCTGAGTCTTTTAGATGCTGGAAATAACAATATGAGATTTATTCCGTATAATACACCTAAACTAATATGTACCTCAACGTGTTGAAAAGTACGTTTTTTCAATAGAGGGGGTCTTTTAAATCGGACTATATATACAGCGTCGATCTATTTCAACACACTATACACAGAGTTAACATACATGCTTCATATAAAAATGTCCGTCTTTTACTATTTTGACTGAGTAGATGTATCGTTATGATCATGAACCTCAAACATATAGGAATAACCGATATAAGTCGCGTAATTAAAATACAAACAGATGGCCTCCTATGATGTGTATTGCGCATTGAATCACGATTATTAATCAATAAACTTTTTAGAAAAAATATTAAATAAACATCACAAAGGGTAACTTTTATTATATTTTATTTTGGATTTTACAATAATTCCGAGTCCATGGGTGTTTATACTGTCTGACGACATCGGGAGGGCACCTGGGTATATCCTCAGGCAGTGTCGACACGCTCCAATATTACTTGGATCTACCTGCCCATCATTAGAAGGTCTTACATTCGGACCTAAGACAATGATCTTAACTCAGTCGTTAATTACTGTGTTTATTCAGTGACACTTGCCAATCCGTCACTGGCTTCAATGTGTATCCACCTGTTAATTACTGGTGACCAAGATACCGGTGAACTTTGAAAACTTGTGGCCAGAAAAATCGCAAAGCGCCGGGTTTTGTCGCTAGTTAAAGAAAAAAATCGCAGTAAGCGATGCCCAGCGCAATCCCTCCCATACTTGTTCATTCATTGTAACACGCGGCGACGCCAAATCAGAGGCCTGAGATTTCTTATTCAATAAAATTCATTGAAAACGTCACTTCCTATGCCGAGAAGGCCTTCCAATGTACGATTTTTCTCAACCGAAAACTTTAATTCAAATCTACTTTAACTTTCAAAGAAATTTTAAAAAACAATCAAGGTATGATTTTTTTTAGTTTACCAGGTCGGCGCGGTACAAATGTTCTTTATACACATCTGCCTTTAAAATGTAATTGTTCATCAAGGCAATATATACACAACATTAAAAACGCATGTGACGTGAAAATCACAAGATTTACCCTTTTTGGCGACACAGTAATGAAATTGGCAACAAAATTTTACAACTGGCGATTTCCTTGACGACAGACTTTTACAACCCAGCGCTAACCCTGCTAGGGTCTTTTCACCAGATAATTTATGGATGGTGGGGAATCATACGTAACTGGTATCCCAGTTACAATCTCTAGTTATTTTTATTTTTATTATTATTATTCCGCCAGGACCATATGATGCAGCCTATCTCGGGAACGGCTTGATGGATTTAGATGCAATTTGGTACCAATAATCTGTTGTATGTGTAGATAATCAAGACGTGTTCATTTTCGTTATCTTGAAGGTGGGTGGGTGGGTGTAAATTGCTTAATTAAATACGTAGTTAAATACCCGGGGGAACTAATTCTGAATGGACATAAGCTGGTTACGACACTTTAATCATACCAAGCAAATGCTTTCACCTATGAGTTAATCCGATTAGTGACCATCAAAAACTTCGCGATTTTTAAAACCACAGCTTGTCACGTCACACGCCTGTTATTAAAACCTTATACAATGAGCTGAATGGTGTATACAATTTGCCTTGATAGATCGAAGAAGGTTAAGCGTGTCGAAATGGCTTCGGGGTATTCTGTTAATCACTGACTGTGGAAGTAGAAGACTGCCCACTTTTTAAGTTAACACCAATGAAATTTTTCCTTTTACTGACTGACACTTTCCTAATGACCGGTATGTCGTTTGTCCCTTTAACCGGACTTTATATAGTGTGTTGAAATATATTGGAAAATTGACGCTATGGTGATGCATAAGATAAGAATTATATTAAAATTTGAAATGAAATTTAGAACATTTTTTAAAAACTATTTTGTTCCCTTAGTCGTGATCACGATCTATGGGGCACCAATATTTATTTTTCCCGAAATCATACTCGTAAAATTAAGGCAAAAATTGTAAATAAAATTAATTTATTATAACTACCATTTTGTATATTATAGGATAATTATTTTGTTGTAAACATTTCAATTTAATGTACCATTTCCATGAACATTGCCAAATACAAAAATTCATATATTTTGACTGAGTAGATATATCGTTATTAACATGAACCTCAAACATATAGGAATAACCGATATAAGTCGCGAAATTAAAATACGATGTGTATTGCGCATTGAATCACGATTATTAATCAATATACTTTTTAAAAAAATATTAAATAAACATCACAAAGGGTAACTTTTATATATTTTATTTTGGATTTTACAATAATTCCGAGTTCATCGGTGTTTATACTGTCTGACGACATCGGGAGGGCACCTAGGTATATCCTCATGCAATGTCGACACGGTCCTATATTACCTGGATCTACCTGTCCATAATTAGAAGGTCTTACATTCACACCTAAGACAAGGATCTTAATCAACTCAATCTTTAAGACCAGTCGTTAATTACTGTGTTTATTCAGTGACACTCGCCGATCCGTCACTAATAATAATAAACTTTATTTGCATAAAGTATACAAATAATACTTATAGCACATAAACAAATACATGCATATGTCACATGGCAAGACATTATAATAGTCGAAATATGAAAATAAATAATCTGGTCGGAAGGACCGAAAAGTTATTACATATAGTAGTAGTAAACATATTATATAATAACTTATTACAAATATATAATACATATTCATGTAATAGTATTATTAATAAATACTGTTATTATAATTGATTACCGTAGTCATATAGCACATACTAATAAATTAAGATATAAATATATTATAATATATATATTTTTTTATATATCATAATATATTATACACTGGCATCAATGTGTTATCACCTGTAAATTACTGGTGACCAAGATACCGGTGAACTTTGAAAACTTGTGGCCAGAAAAATCGCAAAGCGCCGTTTTTTTTGTCGCCAGTTAAAGAAAAAAAAATCGCAATTGGCGACGTTGGCGATGCCCAGCGCAAACCCTCCAATACGTGTTCATTCATTGTAACACGCGGCGACACCGAATCAGAGGCCTGAGAGGGGTTATACGAGTTTTCTTATTTAATGAAATTCATTGAAAACGTCACTTCCTATGCCGAGAAGGCCTTCCAATGTACGATTTTTCTTAACCGAAAACTTTAATTTAAATCTACTTTAACTTTCAAAGAAATTTAAAAAAGTAATCAAGGTAGGATTTTTTTTAGTTTACCAGGTCGGCTCTGTACAAATGTACTTCAAACACAACTGCCTTTAGAATGTAACCGTACATCAAGGCAATATATAAACAACATTAAAAACGCATGTGACGCGAAAATCACAAAATTTACTTGTTGATCAATAACTAAACAACAACATCTCTTGTTCATTTATTGTTTTATTCAATCTTGTAATTCATATATGAAGGGCCGTAACTTTGATGTAAGACTACCTGCACATGCAGGTACCCGACTCGACTAGTGTATTACGTCAAATGTTGTATATGTCAAAAAGTATCCTTTTTGGCGACACAGTGATGAAATTGGCAAAAAATTTTACACCAATTGGGTCTTTTCACCAGATATATGCCATAAACTATTTATGGATGGTGGGGAATCATACGTAACTGGTATCCCAGTTACAATCTCTAGTTTTATTTATTTTTGACGTAATGAGCAGCCTCAACGGCGTTTATCCAACATTACAAATTCACTCTGTAGTTTCTATTTTATGGAATTTTCTAATAATTCACTTGTTCTTCCTCTTACATATTTCAATGTATGTTCAGACCAAATATATATTTGTATTTCTTAATCCTGTTATTTGTGCTTTCTTTTCCGACTTCTATTCATTAATAGTTCCTCTATAAAACCGTATAGCCATTTTGCCTAACAGAATCTAGTCAAAGAACTATATTCATGAAGCCATTGAGTATGTCATGTCAACCGATCAGAATGACAGCTGCTTCCATTCTATTTATAATCAAATTTTGACCCCTTCAAAAATATGTTGATTATGTAACATTTAACAACGTGTATACTAAAAGAGTATATTATAACCTATATCTATAAATATATATAAGAAAAGTGTACAAAACGACAAGTGTTTATTTATCAACAAACCTTTTATCGAAACAGTTTACTTATATCAATTAAATGGCCGTCATTACAGTATGATACCTCTGTATCCAAAATTACCCTGGATATTTTGACGTCACATAGTGCCATGTTCCTTTCATTCTCAATTTCAACTACACAAGTGGTAGGTTATCTAGCTGAAAAAAGGTGTCCCCCTTCCGAAGCACCCGGCTTCATTCACGTCCCTGTTGGAAGTTCACATTTTTAACATAATTTGCCAGTTTTAAAAATTATTAATGTTTGTTGTTTTTCCGATTTGAACATGGATTGATATGTTCGCTTTTGTTAAAAGCTTTTTTAAGCTGAAAAACAATTATAAATACTCAAAACTTGGAGAATCATTTTGTTGCATATCATTTCTTTCTATTCTATTCTAGAAGTTGCATTAAGTACAATTAAATCAAACAACCACTCAAAACCTGATTTACTCGCTGAAAAATTGAACGAATTTTTATAGCTAAATTCTATCTACAATAAATATACAAGTGTTATCATAACACTGAAATACACTTTTTCTTACGAAATTTGAAAATTTTTGTTATTTGTCAAAATATAGGGATTAAAAGAGAATTATGCAAAAAGTCGTCCTTCAAAGTAAATTCAAATGGATTAAAAATACATACATACAAAAAATGTCAAATCTTAACAAATCCGCTTTGTAATTAGGTGAAACCCTTAAAATATCAATATTATGCTTTTATAGATTCAGATACCTGTCGGGACACAACCGATTTTGACTGTGCTGTTGTCGCTCGTCATTTTAACATTTGTGCTGATACTGAACAGGCTAAAAGATCATGTCCGTTCTTTTGTCATTACTGCAATCCAGGTAAGATTGTATATTTGAAAAATGTAAATACAAATTAGTATAATGCTATTTTGTCCAGATCTACTGATTGTAATGAACTACATGTGTTATTATTATTATGTCACTTATGTGAAAAGATAAAAAGAGTGAATGCTCTTCAACATTTATTAGATTGGAAGCTCAACATTATCGTTTCCAGTTTTAGGGTATATACTCGTATTAATGTTAGCAGTGGAGTATACATGATCCAGTTATGTTCTCTCAACTAAATTTTCAAATATCCACCTTCGAAGATTGTCAGTCAACTAAACAGTTGGTTCTTTTTCCGGTACTTCATCATCCTTTCATCATACAAGAACTGATGGAAAAAATTTTAAAAAGAACATAATATATAATCAAAACAAACATACTGATCAATGTTCGAATCACAATCCAGAATCAAAGTAAAAACTTTGGAACTGACAAGTTAGGTTAGACAAGTGAACTTCCACCAGGGAAGTGAGGCCGGGTGCTCCGGAAGGGTAAGTACCTCCTGTTTAGTTGCTAAACTACGGAAGATTAAGTCCCTAAATAAATACAAAATGGTGTCGCATTACAACATTCATTTTTAGGAATTTAATCTTGACGTCAGTTCGCTTTCATAAGTTTATTTTTAGTGGATGGTGCATGGTCAACCTGGTCGCCATGGGGTAGTTGTGTCTCAGATTGCAGCGGTGGAACACAGATAAGAAGAAGACAATGTAACAATCCAGTGCCATCGCATGGCGGTAGGCCTTGTCAAGGGGAGAATCAAGACATTAGAAATACCCCAGGTTTGTTAAGTATACTGTTCTAAATTTGGTTGTGTATAATGAAATATTTTGAGCAATTAGGTAGCGGTTTGTACACGTACCCGTTTTGGTCATCTGTCAATATATGCGGGCTCCATCGGACAGAACTCTTTCGTACCCTAAAAATACGCTTCAAAATGAAATGCACCCGCGATAGCGATTTTCCCGATTAACAGCTTTGGCAATAATGGTGTATATGTCATCACTTTCAATTATTTCCCTAACTTTTGAGACATTTCCTATGCCTTTTACAGTCAAAGGTCGGTCAGATTTTGCTGCATCTTTAACGGACATCTGGGCCAGTCAGAAATTTCGTTCTCCGAACTACGAACTATTCATAAGATCTCTAAATTCAGTAAAAATCTGTATTACCGAAAGACCGAGTTCTTTGTAAACTTTTATATAAGCCCCGATTTTTCTTCATTATAACCCCGTTTAACAACCATTTTTACAACAATGGTCAACGTCTGCAGACTTTCTTATTAGTGCTGGTAAGTAGGGATTTGTCTTTTCTGTTTATTTTTCGATTTACATGTTTTAAAATTATAAGTCTCAGAAAAATATTGCCAAATTCTGCCAAAGTTTTATGCGGTACATGAAAAGATAATAACATTGACAAAAATGACATAGCATCAAAATTCATAAGACCAAAAATATAATAAGATATTTTGTTTAGTTTTGTTGATAGTTTCTTTTGCAACTTTATGTTTCTCAACTATCACTCAATGCTGTGCAATCTACGTCTTGACTTGTAGTTGATGGTGGGTGGACATTTTGGGGTGCTTGGACAGTTTTGGCGCATGATTTTGAATGGATGACTGGTAAACGTTATGATGTTACCGTTAGGAAGCGCTACTGTTCTAACCCTTCACCTTCAAATGGAGGACATGGATGCATTGGGAATAATAACATCATCAAATTTGCAGCTCATTGTCCGGGATATGATCATACTTACATTGATGTACCTGAAATACAGCTGAAAGTGAAATGATAATGCCTATTTGTGAATAACACTACAACGATATTGATATAAAAAGCGATTGGCGAATTTTACCACATGTTATGTTAAAATTTATTTTTTACTACTGGCGGGAGCTTGGCGTTTATTGTTCATTAAACAAAGTTGTATTAAACCCATTATTAATGATTAGATATAATCTTGTTTAATAAGCAATAAAGAAGTGGCCAAATATCCACCAACAAACGTAACATCAAAACGTTTTGTGCTCGTAGTAGCTTTGGTACGTGTTCATTACAATAAACGCCCGATACCCAGTATTAATTTCTACAATCTACAATTGTAAAATCTACAATTGCATAATAACTTTATATAGCCCCTAAATTACACAATTGGTACCTCTGAATATTCAAATTAAAGGTCAAACGGCCAGGTCAAACTTGACGCACTATACCATGTAAATATTCTTAGTTCACATAGGTGTTGTGAGTCAGTCACACTGTGATTATCATCGATAGACACTACACTTTTACATACAAGTTATTATTTAATTTCAATAACTTAAATTGAATAGTGAGCCCCCGAATCCTTTATCCTGTCAACTTTGGAGATACATTGTATTAAAATGAAATAAATTTACACGAAAACTAAAGTTTATGTATAAGAAAAGCGCATGTATGCTTGTGTAGAGAACAGACGCCTTTTGTGCAATTTGAGACAGCCCATTATATTTTGCAAATTCATAAAGACATTAGAAAATAACCTTATTTCTTCTATTAACAATATCTATGAAAATTATTTTATAACCTTTTTTCCATGTTCATTTGACAACAACTTTGAAATGCGCCATTGGTGCTACTTCTCATAAAAACGGGTCGTCTCCTGTCAGTCAACATCTGACATCATCACGTCAGTGCGTTGAGCATTGTCTCTATTAAGTTGCAAAGTATGGTCAAGGTCAAATACTTTATTGAAGCAAAGATATTGCAATTGTAAATATTACTAAGCTAACGGAAAAGGAGCTCGGTTGCTCAATGGATAGTTATATAGTAGTCGAAAATTTGCGGGCTGTCGAGATATGGCTAATGAGGGGTCGAAATGAGCTGCCCAATGGGGTTCGCCGCTGTACCACGTGGTCAATACCTCTTAACGTTTGTAACGTCAACGTCACAAATTCCCGGAATAACGTCGTTTTTACGGGAAAACGTCTTATTGTGCGATTCCTTGTCCATTGTAAACAAGCGTTTCGCAGACACGTTAGAAGGTATCACGTGGTACAGCGGCGAATCCCATTAGTACTTATTTGTTAGCTTAGTGTTAACTTTCGACAGGTCTGCACTATACAAGTAATTGTTTCATTTCAATAGATAGACTTGAATAGCGACTACGGATGCTTGTTTAAGAGTTTTTATCCTGTCAACTTTGAAAATATGGAAATATTAAAATGAAACAAATTTACATAAGACAAAAACCAAAGTTTATTTAATAAAAAAAATTAAGACTAAAGATATGCATGTGTTTGTTGTAAAACAAAATTTTTATATACACTTCATTTTCGCTAATTGTTATATTGTCGCGAATATCGCGAAAATAAAGTGCTTGCAAAATTGTGATTTACATTACATGAATTTTATAATTTTTATATGGCAGTCATCACAATTTTGTTAACTTTATGACCTCACTGTATCAAACATTTTCCTGAATATATTCTTTTCACTCTCAATTTTGCTAGCTTAAGAGGAGGTGTTTATCCTTCCAGAGCATCCGACCTCACTTCTCTGGTGGCAGTTCACGTGTTTAACTACATTTTCCAGTTATTTAAAGATTTTACTTTGATTTTTGGATTATGAATTGAACATAGACTGGTGTGTTTGTTTTTTTTATTGCGGTGTTTCATGCAGCACCTCACCCGACTCCAATCTCTGAACCTAGATACATTAGTTAGAATGAAACAAAAATCGGTTAATTTTGTAGTATTTACTGGACAAATTACTAAAAGTAAATACGATAAGTAGTTTTAAGGGGGATGCGTTTATATCCCTCCCAAATACGGGTCTAGAATTCCATACCAACATGCAACAACTTGTTGCCATGCACATGTCAACCAAGCTTTAACACCTGAATGTACTTTTTGAAGTTCCCGACTCATAATATGTTGTCGTTCTGTTTTAAAGAAATGGCTGTTACATCTTTCACCCCCGTTTCATATTCTGATCCAAAATAATATAACCTTGCAATCATTTAAAACTTACTCAAGCTTCAACACCTGTATTTGCTTTTTGAGGTTTCCAACCCATAATGTAAAGTCCTTATAAACAAATGGCTGTCACATCATTCATCCCCATTTCATATTCTGATCCAAGAAAAAAAAACGAGTTGGCATTGCAATCACAGAGAACTTACTCAAGACTCAATACCTGAATGTATTGTTTGTGGTTTCCAACCCGGTTTTAAATAAACAAATGGCTGTTACATCATTAACCCCCGTTTCATATTCTGGTCCTAGAAAATATAAAAGAATTCCGTTCTCATCTACATAGTGTATGATATCATTATTTATATCACTAATCAACATGGACTTGCCATCACCGACAGTTGTCGGAATTAAGCCCTCTGGATTAAAGGGCTTAGTAACCCTATCGTTCTCGATGCCGTATAAATAAATCTGACCCTGTCCTCCCGATCATGTAGTACAACCACTCGTCCATTTTTTCTGCCGTTCTATCACGTACCAATATCATGTCTTTATTCTTTGTCTGAAGTTTGGAAGGCAATATAAAAATCCTTTTATCATGCATGTTCATCAAACTACGACGCCTTTATTGTGGCACCATCACGTGACACTTTAATGACGGATCTGGTGTTTTTGTCAGTGACGTCATAGTTGTAACTATCTACACATCCTACATAGAAGTGTCCGGTAGATGACGTACAGATACATTTTGGTCTGAGAGGTTTCGTATAAATAAATGTAACGGTTTCTCCATTTTGTTTCACCTTCTTATTCTTGTACCTACAATCACCTAACCCGCCATTTGGCGCAACAAGTTAACAACCATCATCCGTTATAGCAAGGTTGATGTCGGTTTTAAAAGTGAGGGATTTCTGCACACGCCCCGTCTTATCCACGCGTTTGATTTGAGATGCGTCAAACGTCGCCACCCACGCCGACTGATCGTCTGTTGTGGCAATACCACGGGTGTCATTTTTATCGGCCTAATGTTGAATTCCGACACAACTTTAAGTTTTGTTTCTATCACGTGATCACTTGAAGAAGATGACATGGCACAAGCCACTCTTCCGGTATCTTTCTTCTATTTTATACATTGTCCAAAAACTTTTCTGATCCCGTCGGTATTTCCCGGGATAAACACGTGCCGTGTGACACTTACACTTTGAACTTGCGCACAGAGTTCTTTCGGTTTAACGATCTCTTGTTTCTTTAGTTATAAAATCATCTTAACAACTTTGACGTCGTTTTGCGAATTTAGATCTTTCCTGTATCGCTAGATTTTTTCCTCATTTTCTAGTAAAATCTCCAACAATATGTTTTTAAGCTTTGTTAATTTATCACTGTTCGGTTTATTAAATTGGCTTACTTCTTCATAAATACCCTCCTTGGCTTTATTTACGCATGACACTAACTTATCCGCCCGATTGTTTCCGATGTCCGTCAAATCGTTGCTTATTGTTTCCTGTTGTTTCTGTTTACGCCTTGTTTCATCCAATAACTTCTTTATTTGTGGTGCCGTAATGTTTTCCAGATTGTTTATCATTGTTGTCAATTCCTGGCGTTTGTCGCCAATAATTTCTTTTACGCGCTTAATGTCATGCCCATTGTGTTTATCCACAATGCAATCACCACACACGCGTTTACCTTTTTCATTGTGTTGGTCACACAGAACAATCTCTGGATCGACCTCTATCTAGGAATTTCTTATATTTCCCGGGTGTGACATGGTAAGCTTATTGTCTTGTCTGATTACCGATATGTTAATTTTTAGTTTTATACTGATTATCATGTGATGTCACGTACAATACAGACCAGTCGAAAGTTTAACACTAAGCTAAAGGAAAAAGATTCCAAGCTCGGCTGCAGAGTGGCCGAGATATGGATAGACAGTGGTCGAAAAACTGTCGAGAGATAGATAACAACTGTCGAGAAATGGCTAATAAGGGGTCAAGATGAGTTGTCAATTCAACACTAAACCGTTAGTTTAGTGTTAAACTTTCGACAATTCTATACTGGATCTACAGTGCAGACTTATCGGAAGTTTAACGATAAGCTAACGAATGAGCGCCGAATCGGTCGGTAGCTCATCTTGGTTCCTATATCTAGACAGCTGGTATTTATCTCTGAGTAACTTTTCTGTCATTAACTTTCCATTAATCGGTCACCAGACAGCCTGGCTTCGACTCATTTTTGTTATCCCCGACTGAGTTAGCTCAATGTTCAACTTTCGACAGGTTGTATCTTCAATGTGCCAGGTGTTAATTTATATATAAGAACGCTCGTTATTCGTTTCCATGATAACGTATACTTTTAATAACATGGCAGCTTTTAGGTTCTCCGCGACTTTCATTTTTAAATGCCGAATTGCTTGGTGAAAGAACACTCATTACCTATTTTGATGTCTTTGTCAGAACCTACAACCTCCCACATACGAAACAAACACTCTACTAACTGAGCTAACGTAGTTGTTTTTTATGATTGTAGATTAGTTGCCTATGACAGGATTTTATTAGGTCTATAGATTAATATTTCATAACTACCATCGAATGGTCCATTTTAACTTTCTTAGTTCAATTTCAAATACAGCATAAAATAAAAGTTATAACTGAAATTGAATGTCTTTTCAACAGTTTCCTCCAAACTACCACCAGCTGGAAAATCCATGTTTCACCCAACCGTGAGCTTTACCAAAAAATACGAATAGACGAGATCATCTTGTCATTTTCAAGATTACTTCAAGCTTAAACATTTGCATTTAGTTTTATCAAAAATGTAAATATTTATAGTTCCAAAACGATTGCCAAAATTGGACGAATCAATTAAAAACAAACATACTGCTCCATAATGTGAGTCGTCTTTAATTCCTGATTCCCTGATGGAAGTTTTTAACCTGACTTGTCAGTTCCAAAGTTTTTACTTTGCTTCTGGATTGCGATTCGGACATGAATTAGTTTGTTTGTTTTTGATTATTAACAAAATGCTTAGCGTATCAAATTAAAGTGAAAACAATTTAGTAAATGAAAAAATGTGAACCAGAACCTTGAATGGTACAGATTAAAAGGCTTTTGGTTCAGGAGCATTTTTATTAAATTTAAGTTAAAGAAAATCTTAGTCAAGAAGTGATTGTGAAACTGGGATCAGTGCCAATCTTTTTCCTTCATGTTTACATAGAATGTTGGATATCACAATCCTAATATATAGGTTCATGTATTTAAACTGATAAGACTGCACTCAAGGAACCATTCAAAGATTTTGAAATAAACAATATTGTACTACAAACTTCTCCATTGAAAGAGAATACCATGAATCAAACAGGTAAGACTTTTCAATGTTATAGCTCAACATAGTTATTGTAGCAATGTTAAAATCGGCACTGTGACCAATTTTGGATAAATAAATCCTCAATACTTAAGACTACTTCATCTGACCTACAAAATCTGATCTACATTTCACGATTGGGTGACCTCGCCTTCTAACCACTTAGAGTAATTGTACATATTGACAGGTTTTACATTTTAGGTCTTTTACAATCTCCACTGACATACCTACCTCCAAAGCTGATTAAAGACCTCTGTTAGTTTATTGACAGCAATCACAAATCTAGTTAAGTCCTCCAATCGAAGTGGGAGCAAATAATGTTAACTTTATGTCATCGGCCAATATTTTGTACGCCTCTTTTCTCGAATCTTCACAGGAACAATGTTTGTGTGGAGTGGTTGTCCTATTTATATTTTGATCATGCACATGGCTGCGGATTTCCCAGTTGGATTTTGTTCAGAGGACACTTTTGAAATGACATCCTTTATCAGTTATAAATGGTTATAATTAGTATTCTTTTTACTACAGAAGTGACGTCAATAGTATTTGTGTTCGTCCTTGTCTTTTCCTCAGCTACAGGTAAGATTTACTTCATGTAATTGTTTGACCCTGACTATCCATCAGTTTTAATATGATAGTTTTCCCTTTACAAGGAGGGTTTAGTTAGCTAGACAGAAATTGTTTACCCTTCCAGAACACCCGACCTCAGCTTTGAAGTTTCAAGATTTTGACTTTGCTTTTTGGGATTGTGATTTAAACATGGATAATGTTGTTTGTGTTTGATAAGCGCTTGATGTAATTTGTGTAAAAGGATTCTAATTACACTGTAAACACATGTTAAGAAGGACATTTTTTATATAAAATTGTTCAAACCTACTTTTTTCAGTCGCTTTAAGACTCTGTCAGTCAGATTAGGAGCGATAAGGATAACTGAATCTGACAAAGAAGAGGTGGAAATGTGTAGTCGAGTGTGCGAAATTACACAACTTTAGTTTTATCTATCTATATTGTATCGCATTTTCACATAATTTTCAGCATGTTATATATTTTTTTTTACATTTTTTATTCAGACGCTTTAAAGTGTTACCGTTGTGATAGGCTAACTCATCCTAAAGACTGTGAACACCTCGTGGAGTGCGGACACAACGAGGTTTGTAACAACTTTCTGTAAATCGGAAAATATTCGCGTGAGTTCGCAAGAATCGTCATTTCGAGAAAAACCGCGTTTTTATATTTTCGTGCAATCATATGGTGCGGACAAAACGAGGTCTTACAACTTTCTGTAAATCGGAAAATATTCGCATGAGTTAATTTTCGCAAGAGTCGCCATGTCGAAAAATCCGCGTTTTTATATCTTCGTACAATATGGTGCGGACATAACGAGGTTTGTTACGATTTTTTAACACTTGAAAAATTCAGAAAATAAGTCATTGTTATTTTCTGTTTATTATAAATATTTAATATTCATAAAGCAAATAACTATTTTAAGTGATAATTAAATTAATATTCAAAATGAAACCTTAAATTTCTCACTAAACCTTTCAGAATTTAATTCTGCCAGAATTTTAGTTATGTTAAGGGAAGATTGTTCAACTGAAACCAAGACCGATTGTAAATAATTGGATTATCTTTTTTCTTTCTTCGTCTTTATTTAGCTGTCAGTTTTTTATGTTTTTGTTTTTAGGTTTTGGTCTTCTTTTCTGTTTTAGATTTTTTTGGCTTTACTGTTTTAATTTGTTTTTATATAAGTTTTAGTTACTTTTTGGCTGAATTAGTTTTAGTTTGAATAATTTTAATTTGTTGTGTCTTGTATCTTGAGTAGCTACAGCACCATGCAATTTTCTTATTTAGGCATGCTATGTGGAAGGAAATGTGACAGACACCGGTCAACTACAATATACATCCGGGTGTTTATCAAATAGTGTATGTATACATAAATATAAACGCAAATTACTATAATTAAAGATATTTATTGTGTACTTGGCAACATGAACTAAGTAAAAAACAATCATAACCAAGAACACAAAAGATGCAATGTCAAAACAGACAAACAATACCAGATAAAAAAAGATAAACGCATACTGAATTTAAAATAGAAGTACAGTGCTTACGGCAGTAGCGGATCATTAGTGCAATATTCACTGCTCTCCGAGAAAAACATCGCTGCCGATTGTAATTTTTTGGTACTATCAAATGACATTTCTCCACTCTTTCAATTTATCATAAGATAATAAAAATCGCCCGACTATAAATATGGGCAATCCACGCGTTTTGTATCCCATGTATTTACGTCAGTAACGAATCAATTTGTGGGTAGCGGATCGCGCCACTAGTGTCAAGAAAACGATAGGCGATTAACTCAAAACATGATTAGTTTGAGTTTCCATCATTCAATTGCAAAAATTACAAATCATGAAACAATATTAAAGAGTTTTAATTGTAATATCAACAAATGTCATGATTAAAATAAATAACAAAAAACAAATCATCGCAATGTCCCTGATAAATTAAGTCGATCAACATTGTCTTGAATACTGAATTATAAAAGCAGTAAATGGCGAAGGAAATAAAATAAAATAACTGTACCTTATAAGTTATAAATATTATGACATACTCTTGTCCATGAAGATTTTATTTTGACAAGAACAGTATATGCATACAATGATACTTATTGGTATTGTACACTGTACATCATAGGTCCAAAATTGTTACCAGACAAAAATATAGAACGGAATAAAACTTTAATTGTCTTAAACATAAAATATAGGGTTGGATATTAATGTATTTATTCAAGATATTCTAATCTCATACAGATTATCCTTCAAGTATGACAATTATGGCTACTTTAAAATGCCCATTGATGTGGTCTTATTATATGATAAAAAAGATAGTGGCAAGGCATGACAATGCCCCCATCTTTCTCATGGGGTACTGGCCATGGAGGGAAGCTAAGCACTGGTTCTCCAATAGCCTTTGCATAACTGAACCCACCAGAATCTATTATTTTTCTAAAAGCACCAGACAGTCCCATGGCCTGGGTACATGCCATATTTTTCTTAGCCTTTCGAGAGGTCCCCTGTAGACAGCAGCTGATCCGTTATTGCCGTAATTGCACCCTGCATAAACTGGTTTGTTTTTTATTGTCACGAACTGTAAAGCTCAAAAAAGAGTTTATGTTATGAAAGAAGACATGTTAACGAGTGTAAAGAGCTGTTGTAATCATTTCAAATTACCGTTGAAGGTATTGAACACGCTGGTCAAATCGAAAGTTAGGTTTTGGAAATCACATCCATGTCGCTGAGATGCTTGTGACATTCGCATTAAAAAGCCGAGAATTTAAAAAATAGGACGTTTATCAACACAAATGAAACGTAGAATTAAGTAAAAATACCAGCTTTACAGAAATATATCCGAGTTTTATTGGTCTCTCGTAATGATATGGAACAAATTTACTTTATTCTAAAAAATGATCCGCTACTGACTGAGATCCGCTACTGCCGTAAGCACTGTAGGAATATGTAATCATGTACTTGGCTACAGCCAACGCAACCAAAAACACGAAAGAAGCAATTTAATGACAAAACAGCCAAACAAGGCCAGACAACAAGTGACAAACACACAATTGGTTTTAAAATAAAAGAAGAAAATTTTTAACTAAAACATGTACTTTGCAACATCAGCGTTAAAAGGAACATGACACAATACGATTTTATGATATTATATTTACAATATGACTGTATCTCTCTTCGATGAAACATACAGAAGTTATAGTATTGCAATTCCCGTTGAAAGACAATAGGGTCATGACCCTTGATGGGTATCAATTTTCCCGCAATATTACGTCATGTCCCGCACAGGAGGTCAAGTGATCATGTGAGATACGCCGATCTCGCATGGCATCTATATCACACGAGCAGATATGGAAAAAATAGCGCCAAGGTACAAAATATTTATTAATATAAGGAATGGTAAATATAAGAATTGACATTTCTGCTCATGGTATATCAAGGGGTAATGAAAGATAGTGTGGCGCGTGCCAAATTCAAAATGAAGGCTTCGCCCTTCATCGAATTTGGCACGCGCCACACTATCTTTCATTACCCCTTGAAATACCATGATCAGAATGTCATTTCTTAAAAAAGCATGACAACAAAGCACATATTGGGAATACACTTTTGGGGTCTCAGTCTTTGACAAAGATCAGGCTACAGTTTTACTATCGTATCTTAATTAAGATTTCCTTTATCTTAAATCTGGTAAATTTGAAATCCGAATAATTTTACTATTTATTAAGATAGAGTTAAACTTGTGAAAACCGGACCACCTCCGTTCCTTGATTTTTTTTTTTAAAATTCAATAAAAATTTCGGTTTCTTTCTTTTTTTAATCTGAAAATCGAATCCGGTTTACAAAGGTGAAAATATATATGTTTTTTATGATCCGGACGATGAATTTCGTCCGGTTTTCAGAATTCACAGGATCCGGTTTATTAAGGTTTTTATCATAAAGAATAAAGAAGGGAGTAAATCGGGACCAGCATACACGTCCGGTTTTCACAGAAATCCGGGTTTTCCGGGGTCCGGTTTACACAAAGGACAACTGCATTTAGTTTCGTTTAAAATGTACATTTGTAATTCACACAGAAATTGCCAAAATTTTATAGTTAAGGAATCTTGTAGAATGATTGTGAAACCGGAGCCTGTAATAGTAAAGGTATTTTTTATTTAGTATCTGAAAAGTGCGAAACTACGTGCAGATTGATGTGATCTAAACTTATCGCATTAACTGTATACTTTGCACTTTAAAAAGATGACTAACAAAATTCACACCTTTTATAAAGATAGTGCAGTTGAGTGCAGCAATGTGTTCTTATATCACAATCAATATATTTTCATTTTTAATGAGGTGGTCAAGTCTGGGTGGTTGAGGAAACCAGAGTGTCCGGAGAATACCACCTACATGCACAAACGGGCTGATGAACTTTCTCATTATATAAATCGTCCGATTTGGATTTTAACCTAGTCAGAAATAGGTACAATGTACTATTATCCGTATTTCTGTTTTAGACCATTTGGTCACCAGATCTGCGCTAAGTAAAATAGATTCTCGTGCACCTAAATTTTCTCTATTTACTATTCATACATTATTGTGTTTTCCCGAGGGACCAGTGCAACTACAGTATTGTCTTGGGAAGTATAGTACCTGAGCCAAAGATATATAGTACTTCAAACTCAAAGTTTTTGTCTTTTTCTTTTGAGTAATTCCGTAAAATTAGCACACAATATTTTGTACTTTCTTTTGGTGATTTTACTGTCCTTTTCACTTATGAACTTGTTTAGGTTGTCGTTAGCAAAACGTGACGTCATTATTGCAAACAAATGCAGCGATAAGGGGCGACACATGATGGAGTCAGACAGCACTAAAAGTGAATAATCGGTTTTCCTAGGACGCACGAGAGCATATTGGCCCGGCCTCTGGAAGTACTCATTGTGCCTGTCTGGAAAAAAAAACTAGTATTGTCAAGGGGAGGCGCGTGTTGCTAAGGAGAGTCTTTATAGATACCTAATCAAAATCCTTCATTTTATCATGTGATGTAATATAATAATTTGTTTTTGTTGTATTATAGACCTGTAATGCAGTGTTACACACCAACTTTGGACAACAAGATGTCCTCGTAGGAAAGAGAGATACTAGTTTCTGTCGAATTTGCTGTGATAAAGACTTCTGTAATAACGAGCTGTGTGACAAAACCGGTTTGTATATATATTAAGCTTTCTATTGTATGTTCAATGGTTAACCAACAGAGCCTTTACGGTGACACGTGTAAAAAGGTACAAAGGCCTTGCTTTTATAAGGCTTTTGAGAATAGGCATGCTATTTTTAACTAAGAAGGTACCACACAAAAGAATGAATTGTGATAGGTTATTAATGTTTAACGCCTCATTCACGGATCTTTCACTTGTGTCTCTAGTCCTGGGATGGCGTAGAAAACCGAAGTGCCCAGAGAAAACCATCCATCTTCTACAACCAACCCGGCAAACTTCTTCACTCTAATATTATCCCGAGAGGGATTCGAACCTAGGCTTCTAGACACGCTGTGATCAGTGCTTATGTTTCGTTAGAGCTAGAGCGTCCTTGATAGCTCAGCAACAGAGGCACCTGCGACGATCAGAATAAAGATTAACCAAGAAACCAAGAAAATAATTTACTTATATTATAACAAAATGCTATCAGCTTCTAGAATCTAGAATCATTTTTTTTTATAATTTAATAATTTATTTTCCGTTCTTTAATTGTAAGAAACAATTGGCACAGTTGGTCCAAAATGCATGAGCTGTAAATATATAGATGACCCAAGGAAGTGTCTTCATGAGACCCAGTGTAGAAACGAGGAGGTACGGTTATAATTAACATTACGGACATTTTCATGATGACGCTATATAATGTGTTTCTGGTCTTCTCGAAGGTGTTAAGATGCTTCTTTCAAACAGCAAAGAACAAAGTTTCAGTTCTCTGCTGCTTGATAGAGTGCTCCCTCCGTATCAAGTGGTCGTGGGTTCAAACCCTGACCGGCGTCTTACAAGAAAATAGGTATAGGGACTGTTCTTTCGGCAAACATTCGACAAAATTTAGAAATAAAAGTAGCGGGATCTTTCGGAAAGGACCTTAAACACCGATGCCCGTGTGATTGAAAGCATGACACGTTAAAGAACTCTCCATGTACATTGCATTAAGTGCACTAAATAGGTAAACCTGCTACTATACGCCGATATAGCTGGTGACGTCTCAATGTAAGTAAAATTCTTTTCTTGGACGCAAAACCATAATCATTCAATCAATCAATCAATCAATCAATCAATCAATGTTATATTTTCATTTGATTTTAATATAAACAATGTCTCACTTTTAGACTTGCTACACCAAACAGTCAGATATAACAACGACGCCGTACTATGACATGGGATGTATTCATAAACGGGTAAGGAATCAAATACAAGATTTATTTTCTATGCTAAAAATTTTCAGAAAGGACCTCGATTTAATGTCATCGATAAGCTCACCAACTTGCTCATTGCGAAAATATGTTTTAAAGTCCAAAATCCATATCTTCTTTGTTTCTCTTGAAAAACTTTCCTCAGTGTATGGCCAAATTATTTTTCAATGCAAAATTTTGACTGAATAAATACTTGTGATTATTCGAAGTATATTCAACTGTTTCAACGAATGAAACATTTGAAAAAGTATTTCTGGAAAGTTAAATAGGATACAATACCATAAAAAAATAAATAAATCAGATATTGTTTTTATGACCGTCATCACAATATCGTTGATAAGTGTGATGTCTCTGTATTCAAAATTACCCTGGAAATATTTGACGTCCTTTACATGTAGTTCCATGTATCTTCCACTCTAAATTTCGATTTTACACATGTCGGTGTAGCTAGCTTATCAGGATAACCTGTCCGTACTTCTATGGTTGTCATTAAATTGTCAGTTATCAAAGTTTTTACTTTGCTTTGGAACCTTATTTTCTTTTTTTTTAATTGCAGAAAATGCCCAATATTGTATTTTTATGAAAAACAACCCATCTTTGCAATGAGACCCGAAATGAGAGAAAATTATACAAGCACACGACACTAAAACTAAACCACTTTTTTGTAATGTTTCCTCCTTTAGTTGGTGTCTTACTGTTTCTTAAGTAAGAAAACTAATACATCATGGCGGATCAAAAACTTACAGAATGTACACAATACGCGTTTGTAAAAAGCATTCCCCGAGTCAAAGCAAATATTGTTTTTACTATACACTTATTATGTAAAGGCTGAATTTTCAGATCGGATCTTTTGTTGCTTTTCAAGGATTGTCAGATGCGATACTCTCTACAATCTCAACCAATAGTTGGGCGCTCAACAGGAACCACTTGTTCACAATGTTGTATTGGGGACCACTGTAATCTACACCTGTGTACTGGCGAGTCAGGTAAGAATTATTCTAAACGAAATATACAATGAAGTGATTTTTTTGCAAAATTTGACCACTGAGTGTTAAAATATTTTCATCTGATGCTACAAGTCATGATGAATTTTTCAATGAGACATTTGCGTTGTATTAGGAACTACTATAATCTACATCTGTGTACTGGCGAGTCAGGTAAGAATTATTCTAAACGAAATATACAATAAAGTGATTTTTTTTTTGCAAAATTTGACCACCGAGTGTTCAAATATTTACATCTGGTGCTACAAGTCATGGTGGATTCTTCAATGAGACATTTGCGTAGTATTTGGGACCACTGTAATCTACATCTGTGTAACTGTGTAATGGCGAGCCAGGAAGATATTGTTTGATACGCGATATTCGATGAAGTGGTTTTGATTTTAAAGGCTCGGGAAATTGTGTTATTAAGAAAACCGGTCACTCATTGATCCGATGTTACAATTCAATATAGGGTTTTACACGAGATATTTGCGTAAACAAAACAGGTGTTAGTTAATTTAAAGCAAAATATCTTTCTATTACAATGCTGAAATAGCCTGTTGACATCATTCAATATAGTTGTTATACCTATTTCATCAACTTGCATTAGAAACCACTGAATCTAATGCATATAAAATTTATATTAAAAATTACTCTCACATGTATGTGTCGTCTCCTCACCTATGATTGGAGCGGAATAGTAGTTTTTGACGTCACAGTCAATATTCTTCCACTTTATGGAAGTGGAGAAAATCGGAGTATTCAGAGAAAACCTTTGAACATCGACCTATACTAGTTTGTGACACTAGGATCAGTCTGAGGGGTATTTAAACCTGGGCAGCGAGAGGCCCTGTGATCTATACCTGTCTTGAAAAAATCCAGATGCAGTTTTATGAATGAATAATTGGTGTCACTTTTCATAAAAATTAATTCGTATTTGTTTAAATAAGTTGCATAACCTAGATGGATTACAGTGATTAAATAATTGGTATCACTTTTCTTAAGAATTAGTTCGTATTTGTTTAAATAAGATGTGTATTCAGAATACCCAGTCATAATTTCCAGGTGATGGTTCAGGTGAAATTCAAGTGTTCCACTTAATTTGCTAGTTTTCAGTTGTTGTTTTTTTTACTTTGTGTTTTTGGGGATTGTGATCGATTATTGACTTACTTGTATGTTTGTTTTTGTTAAAGTCTATCATTTAAAATATTTGAACGACATTGTCATATATTTTGAGTTTTTTTCTCTTGTTCAAGTCGTGAATGCCTACCACCTTATAGGGAACACAACATCAAGTGGCACTTGTGAGGACCTTAACCAAGAGATGTGTAACTTTATGGTTCATGTCCAGGGCCAGTCGTGTTCAAATTTAAATATTGTACGGATGTGTAAAAAGACTTGTAATAATTGTGGTAAGTGTCTCTTTTGTACGAAAGCTTGTTCGTGCCACTTTGTAATTGATTTTTTCTCAAATCGTGGGTACGATTTTTTTTTTAAATTCGTACGTACGATTTTTAAAATCGTGTATACGACTTTTAAAATTCGTAGGTACGATTTTTTAATTCGTACCTACGATTTGAGAAAAAAATCAGATTACAAAGTTGCACGAACAAGCTTTCGTACTTCTGTTATCGTCAACTTAGTTATTGTATTTTTGATTTCCAACTTGTTCCCGCATTTCGCGTTTCGGCAGATACAGGAAAGGTCGATATTTCGCGCATCTATCAAGTGGCCCACTACAGAAGCTCAATAGGTAAAGTGTTCACTCTGTATGTGGGAGGTTGTGGGTTAGAAACAAGGCTGCGTCCGGTCAAGATTTGAAAATAAGTAGTGACTGTTCTATCGCCAAGTACTCGGTATTTAAAAATGAAAGTAACTGGTCCTTCGGAAAATCCCATGGCAGGCTTAGCACGTGGCAGAACTCTCCCTGCATATTGCCCTGAGCACATTGCAAAGATCATTTTTCCTGCCACTTTACCTATAGCTGGTGACACCCTGTTTGAAGCTTACAGTAATGGTGTCTTACGCATGTCCTTACGATATAACGAAACTGTTCGAGTTTCGTTGCCACGAATATATTTATATGTCAATTATCATGATCATAGAATGATTTGTTGAATATGATTTTGTTTTTTTAGAACTGGATAGTTGTCGGGACACAACTGAATTCGACTGCGCTATAGTTGCTCGTCATTTTAACATCTGTGAAGACAAACAAAGTGCTAAAGCCAAATGTCCAATGTTTTGTGACTATTGCAATCCAGGTACTAACTAATCACAAACTCCTAATTAGTACCGACTTCTGACACTAAGTATAATCTAAGTTATCATATGCAATGTTGTACCACTAGTAGCATTTTCACCTCTTTGGGTCACAGGTAGCCGCGTGAATGCTTATGGATCGCAATGAGTCGTACCACTTAGGTCCGAATCTTATTTAGGACATATCTCATTGTGAAAATTAATTTTTCACTTCGCTTGTTGAAGGCTGGTGGCTTTTTCCAGGTAATCTGGTTTCCTCCACCATTCCAGAACTGACTGCCTCGATATAATGGAGAAAAATCTTGACCGGAACGTAAAATTCATAACTACATGTATACTCTACCATTCTAGAGCTGATCGCCTCTATATACGTGAAAAAACTATTGACTACCGGTGTGTAAAACTTTATTACACCGTTCTAACACTTATTTACAACCATTGGTCTCTTAACTATGAAGCCACTAATTACACAATTGTATTTCGCATAATCGCAAGAGCTATTTTGTGATTTCAAAATACACGTACTTAGTTCGTTTATTCGCAAAATTGAATTTCTATTCTCGTTACCGACATTATCCTATTTTTTTCGAATTTTTTAAACATTCAAAATACCTGCTGTGATTACATTATTTTTTACATGTGACCTTACGTGTTCCGTACTAAATACGCAGAATTAGCTATCAACAAGAAATAAAATTCAGTTACGTTTTACATTTCAGTTGATGGTGCTTGGTCATCTTGGACATTATGGACAAACTGTGTTTCTAAATTTGGCAACGAGACAGGTTTAAAATCAAGAACTAGGCAATGTAGAAACCCACTTCCATCTCACGGTGGTAACCCGTGTCCAGGTGGCGACACCGAAACCACCAACTGTACAATATCAGGTACAGATTCACAAAATAAGGAACTAAAATTGAAAGGACAAGTTCAAAATTCTACAGTCTCTCCCTCTCTCGCTTTGCGTGTGGCAAAAATGGCCCCGTTTCATATTTTTTTACAACCTTTACCAAAGCATTTCAATACTTATTACACTTCAGAATCACCAACCAACTGTTTCTCCTTGAAATTGTATGGTGTCGTTGCCATGACATCATTTTCATAGATACCAAAATTTGACTTTTAAAAGCATGGTATTCCAAAAAACAAACTTTTCAAAAAAACAGTTTATAAATTATTTCAGTAACTTATCAAAAATAAGGATCCTCCCTGGTTCAAAGACTATTTAACTCAAATTTCCAGGTTTGTGCTGGATATTTATGACGTCCTAAAGTTTCATGTTTCTTTCAATCAATTTTGATTACACACGTGACGGATGAAGTTACACAGGAGGTGCTTACCTTTCCGGATCACCCGGCCTCACTAACCTGGTGGAAGTTTAACCTAACTTGTCAATTTCAAAGTATTACTTTGCTTCTGATTGTGATTTGGACATGGATCAGTGCGTTTGTTTTTGATTTGTATATATCATGTTACAATTTGGTGTTATGTGATGCTGTTGTTGATCCTTTTATTGTTGTGTTTTAGTGAATGGTGGGTGGAGCGAATGGTCTCCATGGGGACAGTGTGATTCAACATGTGAAAGCAGAAATCGGACACGGAACAGAACATGCGATAATCCGGTCCCGATAAATGGGTTAGATTGCGATGGGAATTCCACAGAATCTGCTGAATGTTATGTACCATGTTCAGGTTAGGTCATTGATAACCGCAATATAAAAAAATTAACGGAAAACCTGTTAATTCTGGACTCACTTCTATAGTGGAAGTAATCTGTTTAACCTAGTTTAACCTAATTTGTCAGTTTCAAAGTTGGATTGTGATTTAGTGATTTTAAAATACCACAAAAACGATTTTTTTTTCTGGTTCTCTCCCTTTACATTTCTTGGCCCCAGTTTTACAATCATGCCTTAGCTAAGATTTTCCTTAATTTAAATTTAGTAAAATATGGTAATCGGGTTTTTGGAACTACTGAAGAATATTTTTGTAAAAACTAAATGCAAATGTTTTAATCTAAATGTGATCTTAAGATTGACACCTAAATTGCAGAATATCTTCAAAATTAACAAAGTTATAAAGGATTGAAATTTTGAAGGATTTAAGTTAAGTAAAATCTTAGCTAAGGAATGATTGTGAAACCGGAACCTACAATCAAAGGTAAAAAATAGTGAATATTTAAAAAAAAATATGTTTGAAAGGTAAAACTGTAACCGTATTTAATTTTGCGTGTATTTATTTTCGATGTATATAAAATTAAGACATATCCGCGTAGTTTTCACTTTTTTTAAAACATGCACTAAAACACAGTAAACATAATTTTCACTAGGTATTAATTTACGCGAAAACAATCGATCGCAAAATAAGCGAAATTTAGTACACCTCGAAAATAAATACGTTTTACAATATTTGGAACCATTGTATTTTTGAAGGTGTTCGTCTACGTGGCGGTAATTCTACTAGCGGCCGAGTAGAGGTTTTTTATAATGGCAAATGGGGAACCACGTGTGACGATACATGGAATTCAGCACATGCAAGAGTGGTGTGTCGAATGCTCGGATTCAGGTACGGTCGAAATAACGATAATACAGTCAAACCTGTCTATAAAGGCCACCCAAGGAAAACCAGTGAAAGTGGCCTTAAAAAGCAGGTGGCATTTATATATAGATTAAAATAATATGAATTAAGAACAATTGGGATACAATTCAACTGGACTTTATAAGCAGGTGACCTTTATATAGAGGTGGCCTTTAAGTAGGTTGGACTGTATTCTCTTTATGCAGGAGAAGCTATCTATACCCGAGTCATTTAGATGGCGCTATACTAGACTTGGTATGCTGAGTGGCGTATTTTGTTTTACGCAAAAGTCAGGATATTTCACTTTTATCAATGCGACCAGCTATTTGATAGTGTGGGAAACCGGAGTACCCTGCTCAAACCACAGACTTGCTCAACAATAGTATCTCGATAGTGTGTCACAGAAGATACATATATGTATCACATTTTAGTTTGCACGAAAGCCATTTAGGTTCTTAAACGAAAAAGGAGTGTTATTGCGAAAAAGGCTAAAGGCTAAATAACACGAAAGGAAAATGATGAAGTTTCTGTAACTGGATTTTGTTTTCCCTATTTGAGGTTTCATTTATGAGAAAAATTAAACAAAAGATTTTTTTTCCATTTTCCGACCGTGTAACCTAAAAGTTCAACCTTGGAAAATATGACCGTTCTATAATCTCGATGTGAACTTTTTAATATGAAAATTATATTGTTTAAACCCGTAAATTCTTGTAATATACAAGTTTTTTTTATATCTATCTCTTATTTTTTGGTATAATGACGAGTGAGTAATATCTAACATTACGACTCTCTCATGAAAAGTGAAGAAAATATTTCTTTGTCGACGTTTTGTACTGAAGATTTTTTTTATTAAAAATAAAAGTGTTTCATTTGGAAAGTTATACCATTGTTTTCTGTATGTTATGCCGTTTCAAATGAGATATCCTGCGAGAAAATTGCTTGAGAAATATCCAAATGATCGCAGTTTTTCCATGACGCATAGGCTAAAAATATGCTTACCGGTACAAATTAGGAACAGGGAGGGTTTATATAAAACGAACTAACGCGAACTTAAAGTCGTATTAATCCGAAAAAGGTAAAACAAAATGTGACTAAAAAGCAGTTTCTAGTCGTGTTGGTCATGTTTATTTCACTCAGTTTTGATTACACACGTGGCGGGTGTAGTTAGCTAAACAGGAGGTGCTTACCCTTCCGGAGCACCCGGTCTCACTTACCCGGTGGAAATTAACGTGTCTAAGCTAACTTGTCAGTTCCAA
Source organism: Anadara kagoshimensis (assembly GCA_021292105.1). Classification (NCBI taxonomy): domain Eukaryota; kingdom Metazoa; phylum Mollusca; class Bivalvia; order Arcoida; family Arcidae; genus Anadara; species Anadara kagoshimensis. Next base: position 20,929,134 of record CM037867.1, on the reverse strand, counting down.
AGTGTTTCCTTTGCTTCTGTTGTGATTTGGACATGAATTAGTATGTTTCTTTTTGTTTATATATTTCAGTAATGGTACAGCGCAAGGAAGCGCGTTTTACGGACAAGGTACTGGTACAATATTGCTCGATGACGTCAAGTGTACCGGAAATGAGATAACGTTATTCCAGTGTAACCATACAGCATGGGGTGTGAGCAACTGTGGTCACGGAGAAGATGCTGGTGTTTCTTGTTTTATTTGAATATGTTCGTCCAGTAGACAATTTGAAGAACAAGTTAAAATGTCATACGTAACATTATCATTCATAGAGTTATGAATAACATTGGATTTCCAAAATAAGCATTCATCGAATGGTACAAAAACAATGGTATTTAACACGAGTTCAATTTTCTTTCTTATATTAACACCGAGTTTCAAATAAAGTAACAAAGTACAGACCTGTCGAAAGTTTAACACTAAGCTATCAAATAAGTGCCAAAGCGGGTGCTCATCACGTTAACTATACAGTCAACCTATCTATAAAGGTCACCCAGGGGAACCATTAAACTTAGCCTTCATAGATAGGTAGCCTTTATATACAGGTTCAAATAACTTGAATAAAGAACAATTGTGATACAATTCTATTTGCCTTTATGAGCAGGTTGCCCTTATATAGAGGTGGCTTTAAGGCAGGTTGGACTGTATATTTCCACAGTTTACCTTAGCTGCTATCTAAGAGCTTTTCATATCTCAGCCACTCGGCCGCAGAACTTCTATACCTTTTCCTTTGATCAGTGTTAAACTTTCGACAGGTCTGTACTGTATATCTGATACCGGGGATATCGACTTATTTATGAATAGATTGTCAAGTGAGTAATCAAAAGACGTCACAGACTTTTCGAAAACGCCATAAATACTTGTGTAGTTTATTTTTTAAACAATAAACAGCTATTCTCGACGAGAACAAGTTTATTAATCTCTAAAGATTAAGGTTTGAACAAGTTGATATATATGAGTGAGATGTACGTGTGTTTTATGTGCTAGCTCCTTTAAGGTGCTACCTCACGCCATAGACAAGCATACCACTTCCCAGTAACATTAGCCTGACACCGGGTGATCAAATTGATAATCTGTCCTCTCGATGCCCAACATCAAGCGTGGAAGCAGTATCTTAATGTATGTCCCGACCGAGGTTCGAACCAAAGATCTCCCGCTCTCAAAGCGGACGCTCTACCACTGAGCCACTGAGGGCAAATATATAGTTTTCTACTCAAATATCAATTCAGAGGATGTGGTAGCCTAATGGATAAGATGTCAGTCTTCAAATCAAGGGTCTCTCACCGCTGTGAGTTCGAGTCCTGCTCAGACCACATGTGGAAAGTGAATTTTCCTTGCCGTTGGCTTTTACTGGTTCACCTTGTATCAGTATAATGAACTGGGGGAGTGGTACGCTTGTCTGTGCCATACTGACTCTGTGAGCTAGCACGTTAAAGGCGCCCTGAGTGCTCACTAGTACAAGGAAGACCATACAACACACTCGCACTTCACATGCATACATGAAATTGTTTATAACTAAATTCATAGAGATTAAAAAAAAACAGTTCTCATCACGAATAGCTGAAAAATTGCTGATGCGACGTTAAGCAACATTCAACCAACCATCTAATATCAATTCAAACTGGCATTATATATCATATAGACCTGTCGAAAGTTTAACGATCAGCTAACGAATTAGTACAGCCGTGACATCTCGACCCTAGTTAGCTATATTTAGACAGACAGCTTTTAGTCAGCTGCTATCTATCTCTAGGCAGCTTTTCAACCACTAGTTATCCGTATCTCGGTCACACAAAAGCCTAGTATCTACTCCCCTGTTCGTTAGCTAAATAAAACTTTCGACAGGCATTTACTGTACGCATAAACTTATTAATTCGTTGAAGGTTGTGTAACTCTAGATCTTCTGTAAGTAAAATAAGAAAGTTTTAAGTAAATGATTGGGTATTTACAACGTAATATAAGCAAACAACATTGACCTGTCCGCTTGACCTTTAATTTAAATATTTATCATAGATCAGCTTATTCATGTACAGTCAAACCTGTCTATAAAGGCTACTCAAGGTAACTGGTAAAAGCGGTACTTTATAGGCAGGTAACCTTTATATACAGGTTCAAATAATATGAATAAAGAGCAATTGGAATACAATTTTACTGGCCTTTATAAGCAGGTGACCCTTATATAGAGGTGGCCTTTAACACAAGTTTGACTGTATGTGGAAGACATGTGCTTATTTCATCTACATCATGAAGGAAACATACATCGTTTATGTATCAACTGTGAATCCTAACACTACCCATGTATTGAGTGGATAACAGTTTATGAATTTCCGTAATTAAGGGTCAAGCGGACAGGTCACTGTTGTTTGCCTATACAAAAATATGCCGTTCGTGATCTGATGGTTTCCATGAATAATAATAATAAAAACGGAAAAAATAATTAAGCACACTTATATACCACATTTTCCATGATCATTAGTTTACGCGATAATTGTCGATATACATGACATTATGTTGACTCTGAAGATAGCCTTTCCCTATTGATTAAAAAATAATAATATATTAATAATAATAAACATAAAAACTATGGCGCTGCTGCTAATAATATTGATACCTAATCCCACAGCCTGTGGACCATATTTAGTTCATTAGTTCACATGATAGTTGTCGATATACGCGACATTATGTTGACTCTGAAGATGGTCTTTCCCTATTGATTAAATAATGATGATAATAATAATAATAACGATATTAATAATAAATAAATAAATAATATAATAATAATAATAATAATAATAATAATAATAATAATAATACATGACATGTTGACTCAGAAAATGGTCTCTCCCTATTGATTAAACTAAATAAAAATAATACTATAACGGTGTTGCTGCTGCTGCTGCTTATAATAATAATAATAATAATAATAATAATAATAAAAATAAAAATAATGATAATACACGACATGATGTTGACTCAGAAGATGGTCTTCCTCATTGATTAAGTTGAAGTATATAAATTGTCCTTATTTGCCATGGTAATACATTACATGAAGTTCATTTACTAAGTATTGAGTTTTAATAACGATTGGTTTTTCAGAATCATTCAAACTATCCAGGGAATCACATCAAACATTTTTATGACAATTATTGGAAGAGTGCTTTATGGTCATGGTGATTTACTGGGGTATGCTAGAAGCAATCACTTTACATCGCAAAAAGCATTTTGTGTGGTAACATGGAAGACGCAGATAGCTTAATATATCAATTTTGTGCTATAGCTATCTAGCGAATTTAATTTATTGCAGTTTAAATTTGAGGCAATACTAGGAGCGACAACATCACATCGCAAAATCACTTTTTGACAATTATTGGACTGTGGTTTATATTTGTGATAATTTAGCGGGGTATCTAGAAGCGATCACTTTACATCGCGGAAAGCATTTTGTGTGGTAACATTTAAGAAAGGAATAGCTAAATATTGCATTATTAAACTAGAGTTCATGAATTTTAATGCAGTTTAAGTTGGAAGGAATATTCGAAGCGAACAAATAACATCGCCAAAACACACTTTGTCGGACGACATTGTAGTTGAAAGTAATATTAAATGTTCACTATTGTACTATATCTATCTAGCGAATTTTAATGCAGTTTAAGTTGGAAGGATACTTGAAGCGAACACATAACATCGCTAAAACATACTTTGTGGGACGACATTATAGTGGAAAGTAATAGATAAATATTCATTATTGTACTATAGCAATGCAGTTTAAGTTGGAAGGATACTTGAAGCGAAAAATAACATCGCCAAAACATACTTTGTGGGACGACATCATAGTTGAAAGTAATGGATAAATATTCATTATTGTACGATAGCTATCTAGCGAATTTTAATGCAGTTTAAGTTTGAAGGAATACTCGAAGCGAACACATAACATCGCCAAAACACACTTTGTGTGACGATATTATAGTTGAAAGTAATAGTTAAATATTTATTATTGTACTATAGCTATCTAGCGAATTTTAATGCAGTTTAAGTTGGAAGGATACTTGAAGTGAATACATAACATCGCCAAAACACACTTTGTCGGACGACATTATAGTTGAAACTAATAGTTAAATAATAGCTATATAGCGAATTTTAATGCAGTCTAAGTTGGAGGGATTACTAAGAACGAGCACATTCCGTCATAAAAAACAACATTATGACAATTACTTGATTGTGGTTTAGGTTAGTGTTGGTTTAGCGAGTACTATGTGTGTTAACATTTAAGAATCTAGTGAATGTTTAGTTTGAAGGAATCTGGGAACAAACACTTTACGTAACGAAAAGCACTTTGTTCAGGAATATTTAAAAAGGGGATAGCTAAGTATTTCATTATTGTACAAGAGCTCACGAATTTTAAAATAATACAGTTTAAGTTAAAGTTTGAGGAAATACTAGAGGCGAACACAATTCATAGCTAAAAGCAATTTGTGAAACATTTAAGAAAGATATATAGCTAAATATTTTGCAATATTGTAGACGAGCTTGCGAATTTTAATGCCGGTTTCGGTTGTAGAAAGAAAAAGCATAGATATTGGATTTAGTTAAAACACTAATTTTTATCCGTGTACACTAAAACATCAATTTATTAACGCAATTTGTTCAGTCAAATCTTTACGATATAAAGGTAAAATTGATTATTGAAGTTCAGAATAGTGTGGTAATAAAGAACATATATACTTGATTTAGTTAAAACACTCATTTTTATCCGTATACACTAAAACCTTGATTCGATGATTCAATTTGTTCAGTCAAATCTTTGCGATATAGATAGGTTTGGTGATACATACAAACCCGTAGGAAAAATTAATTATTGAAGTTCAAAATAGTGTGGTGATATGCGAGATGGCCAGACAAAGATTTTTAGGGACAATTTAACAATTTTTTGTATGTATTTCAAATATTAAGAAACGTAAAAACAAACTGTACACTGGATTCAGCAATCAGATTTCGTGAGGAAAAACAGGAAATAAGGAAATTTATTCCATCAGTGTATTGAAGTGTGTGTGGTATCAAAATAGTAAGGCAATAAGTGAGATGAAAAATATATTAAAGAGTTGTCAGTGTTTCAAATATTAAGAATCAAACAAAGTGAACACAGCAAATGGATTTTGTGACGACGCAAAGCATAGAAAGAAAAAAGGAAATATATGCCATGATTGTATAAAAGAGTTATCCAAATAATGTGGCGATAAGCGAGGTGGCAATTATACCAAGAAGCTGGCAGGGTTTTAAATATCAAGAATTAAAATAATTTATTCACTGGATTCAGAAAACAAAATCATGTGACTACACACCGCTCGGAAACGAAATAAATAAATATAATCCATCATTGTATAAGAGATTCCATATTTGTATAAGTGTATATGGTGTCTATCGCAAATCATTCTGTTTCTGACACAAGCTTGACAAAATATGTAATGATAAAATCTTATATCGTTAAATAGTTGAATTTATGGTATCGAAAAAAGCAAGTTTTATTAAAAGTACATGGATTTTAAAAAAACATGATTGTAAAAGTTTGTATACAGGTAATGTTACTGATTTCTGTGGCTGCATTATAGAACCATAGTGGCATTAGGAAGCAATCACGAACACGTCTATGGCTACTGTGTCAATTACAAATGCGCTGTGGTTCATTTCAGAGATCGTTGCATATTTCGTAACACAACTAAGTTTGTTGTGAGCCAGAATATCTTCTTCTACACGCAGATTTTGCTACCGTCTATGGTTGCTGTGTTAATAGCAAATGTGTTGTGGCACATTGCAAAGTTAGTGATAGCATATTGCGTAGAAGTAATAAGTCTGTAGTCAACAAGAATATTTTCCAACAGACCAAGGAATTACAGATTTCATCAAAGTCTATGTTACTGTGACAAAAGCAAATATGTTGTGCTACATTTAAAATTTGAGGTGGTATATCTCGTAACAGGACTCATATAAATAGTTCGTAACCAAAATGTGTTATGATGCATTGCAAAGTTTGTGGTGACACATTTTTAACAGAGCTTAGTTCTGTGTGAGCAAAGATATTTTTTTCTAATTGCAATTACACACAGATTTCAATAGCTCTTGGTTACTGTTCAAATAGTAAATGAATTGTGCCACATTGCAAAATTTGTGGTATATTTCGTAGTTTGTTGTGTGCAAGAACGTTATCCAGCGGAGCAAAAATATTTTATGAAGTCTCAAGAGTGAAAATGTTAGAAAAAATTAGTTTCATCTCTTTTTTGTTTTTAGTATCAAAACTTGAATTATCTTCAAGTTTAAATATAACAATTTGTTCCATTGTGTCAAGTGGTGGAAGTTTACCGTATGACTATCGTCGGAGCGGTCCGGCTGTTGATATGGCGATAAGTGCTTTACAGGCGCGGTTTGGAAGTCAGATTAATTTTCAGTATGTGTACAGAAACCCAGGACCAGGTTGTTCTTCAAACGAGATAGGAGCCATTGCAGCGGATGTTTACAGTAAATACGATATATCCGTGTTTATTGGACCGGGTAAGTAGTGTCAAAATAATTAATTATTAAATAATAATAATGATAATAATTACCTTAAATAATAATAATAATAAAGGTATGTTGGTTTGATTGATAGCTGTTGTACGTTGCCTCAGCAATTTTTATACCCCCGTCAATTGACGTATTATGGTATACCGTTCGTCTGTCTGTCTGTCGTTAACTTTTTGCTTACAAGTGCATTGAAATACTTTTACAGTTTTAAGCAAATGTTTTGAAACCTTGCAGGCTTGTTACTAATTACTTGAGGATGCTGTGTACGTTTTTCTAGATAAACAATTAAAAAATAGCCGCTTGGTGGCCATCTTGGATTTTTACAATAAACATATGCTTGTGCATCGAACCTTTTATACAGTTTTCAAGCAAATGTTGTGAAACTTTGGAGGTCTGTTTCTAATGACTTGAGGATGCTGTGTACGTTTTTTTCTAAATTGAAAAATTAAAATCGCCCCAACTTGCATATCCCCTCTATTATTAATATTTTATCATACTCTTTACATATTTTCCCTCCCCTGCTCACATAGTAATGGGCGTATTTTGCCTCGCTTAGCGGTGTTGTTGCTCGCCTTTGTTAGATTGTGCATTTATGATCCCTGTACCGTGTTTAATCTCAAACTAATTCATGTATGAATCACAATCGCACGCAATGTCTGACATTTCCTAACATCTATGACATAATAAATTTAATTTATTATGTCATAGATGTTAATAAATGTTACAAACCAATCGACCTACGACAAGGAGGAAACCATTCTCACTTGGGTTGACCGAGTCGAATCCATTTTACTGGAAAGTTTTTAACTTTTGATGGCTAAAACTTTAACCACTCGACCAAAGCTACCCCTCTTAGATTCCAGTCAATCTATGAAAAAATAGGGTTGAACCTCAAAGTAATGACAACAGAAAATGTTTTCATGTGATTGTTTTCATTAAAGATGTTATTCACCATAAAAAGTCCATAAATTTCAATTCAGTTGAATTTGGCTTTTTTACCAATTAAAGTTGTCAACAGCAGTTTCAATAGAAAAGGGAGATAACTCTGTTTTGTGACCCTAAATTTTACACAGAAATTAAAAAAAAAAGTATATGCTTTTATATGAAGACCAGCCTAGGCCTAGAAATCAGATAGAAATTTATACATAGACTAAAATGAATCATTTCGAGGATATCACCAACTCAGTAGGCAATAATTTTGTATTATTGTCAGAAATATACTTTAATTGTCTAAATTCCCTACAAGTTAAAATTTGAAATTTCTCAATAATTAAGGTATACTCCCTTATGCAAAGTATTTCCTTAGCTTAATTTGGTAAAATATATTTTGGTCCTTTGGGTAGCTTTTCAACATCTTCAAAATAATTTTGGTTTCATAATTTTGGTCCAAGCACTACTGATGAGGAATTGTATTCCGAAACTGCCGTCTAGTGCTGTAAAATTAAAACTGGTATAATATGTAATTTAAACCCCTGAACCGATATCTCTGCTGGTGGCTGGTGCCCCGAGGATATCAACAACTCAGTAGGCAATAATTTCGTATTATTGTCAGAAATATACTTTAATTGTCTAAATTCCCTACAAGTTAAAATTTGAAATTTCTCAAAAACTAAGGTATACTCCCTCATGCAAAGTATTTCCTTAGCTTTATTTGGTAAAATATATTTTGGTCCTTTGGGTACCTTTTAAACATCTTCAAAATAATTTTGGTTTCATAATTTTAGTCCAAGCACTACTGATGAGGAATTGTATTCCGAAACGGCCGTCTAGTGCTGTAAAATTAAAACTGGTATAATATGTAATTTAAACCCCTGAGCCGATATCTCTGCTGGTGGCTGGTGCCCCGAGGATATCACCAACTCAGTAGGCAATAATTTCGTATTATTGTCAGAAATATACTTTAATTGTCTAAATTCCCTACAAGTTAAAATTTGAAATTTCTCAAAAACTAAGGTATACTCCCTCATGCAAAGTATTTCCTTAGCTTAATTTGGTAAAATATATTTTGGTCCTTTGGGTACCTTTTAAACATCTTCAAAATAATTTTGGTTTCATAATTTTGGTCCAAGCACTACTGATGAGGAATTGTATTCTGAAACATCCGTCTAGTGCTGTAAAATTAAAACTGGTATAATATTTAATTAAGACAATTTTGAATGCAAAATGTACATGGTATGCAAAAAAAAATTAATTAATTAATTAATTTGTAGAAAGACTATGCAAAAGTGGTAATAAAATAAGGGAATGTTGGGGAGATAAAAAAGATTAATTAACCTCAGATATATATCAGGAAGGTTTGGTAGCTCAGCGAGACTTGAACTATTTGTGTCGATTTCAACGACTCTTGAATTTTAAAGCACTTTAATGCCTTGGAAATTACATAACTTTTTAGTTGTACTTGAAAATTACACAACTTTTCAGTTGTACTTGCAAATTGCATAACTTTTCAGCCAGACTTGAGATTTATATATCTTTTCAGCGAACTAAACTGGTGGAATTCTCAGTGGAATTTATCAAGGCCCTCAAAAGCAATATACCTGCTTCTCCTGCTTATGGTGTATTTGTTTCCCAATTAATACGCTATGGTAGAGCTTGTTCCCACTACGGGGACTTTGTACAACGAAGTAGGATGCTTGCAAATAAATTGTTGACTCAGGGATATTGCAAGCCTAGGCTTATCAAGGCCCTCAAAAAGTTTTATGGCCGTTATCACAGTATTGTTGATAAGTTTGATGTCTTTGTGTCCAGGATTGCCTTGGATATATTTGACGTCTCATAGTTCCATGTTCCTTTCACACAATTTTGATTACACACGTGGCGGGTGTAGCTAGCTAAACAGGAGTTTCTTACCCTTCCGGAGCACCCGGCCTCACTTCCCTGGTGGAAGTTCACGTGTCTAACCTAACTTGTCAGTTCCAAAGTTTTTACTTTGCTTCTGGATTGTGATTCGGAAATGGATTAGTATGTTTGTTTTTGTTTTTTTTTTTACATCACTTTTCAGTCAGACTTGAAATGTGCATCAATTTTAGCGAGCCTTGAGTGTCACATCAATTTTCAGTCAACCTTAGGTTCCAATCAGACGTGAATTTTACAAATATTATCAAAGATACTTGTGTTAATCAGCACTTTTTAGCGAGAGTTAAGATTTACAACACTTTTCAGTGAAACCTTGCGATTGACAGCACCACTCAGTCACACATGAGACTGGCAGCGCTTTTCAGCGGTACATTCGATTCACGGATCTTTTTTATACTGCGCATAATATGCATGTAGAGAACTCTATTTGTCGAATATAATAGATATTTAACAGCTTGACTTCAAAAATGCCATCAGAGATTAATAGCGGGACTAAATAGCTTTATAATCAATACTAATGCAAAACAAGTATAGAACATGAAAATTATATTTATGAAACCATTTCACAATTAAAGCAGTAAACATAGATATTTAACAGCATGACTTAAAAAACGTCATTAGGGATTAATAGCGGAACTAAAATTATGTAATTAATACTTCAAAATAACTTTATGCAAAACCAGTTTAGAACACGAAAACTATATTAAACAATTTTACAATCGAAGCAGTAAACAAGTTATTCATATTTAATGTATTTTGTGCTTTTGATTGTAAATTACTATTGAAAACAATAATGATTATTGGATAGTTTTGCCACTACGGCAGCTCAGTTGGTAGAGTGCTTGCTCCGTATATGGAGAATGAGGTACGATCCGATCGGGACTGACCAAGCCTTAAAAAGGTAGTGGCTGTCCTTCCAAAGAGACCTTAACAACCGATGCCACCTGTATCGATAGGCGTTGCACGAGTGTAAAGCTAAAAATATCTTTCACCTCACCTATAGGTTGTGACATCTCAATATAAGTAAAATATTCTTTATTTCTATGTCTAACATTGGTTTAAATACATTACGCACTATATCATAAAATTATTGAAATACTGTATATGCGAAAGTGAAAACGTGAGAGAAATTATGAAATGCAATGCGCCCGTTATAAAGTAGTCTACAGACTTGTCGGAAGTTTAACACAAAGCAAACCAAACGAATCGACTGCTCATCTCGAACTCGACCCTCGTTAGCTACATCTTGACAGCTGTTGACTACTATAGCTATCCATATTGGCAATTTCCGCCCCTTTTAGTTGGCTCAGTGTTCAATTTTCGACAGGTCTGTAGTATATCTCCAATTGTCTAAAATAACGTAAAAGATTTGAATATCATGCAGTGTTTATCCTTATCGCGAGTAGTACATATAGTGCTTTATTTACATTCAATTTCTGGTATTAATAACGATTCTAATTCCCATACATTTATGCAAAAGCGTGCAAATAGGTTTCCGCTAATGATCTAAAAAGCAGAAACAACATTATAAAATCAATTCTTTTTTATTGAAATGTGATAGCTATGCAGTGCGTATTATATATAGTATTACTATAAAATGTATTTCATTTAGTGAACAAATACCATTTTTATTTGCTTTTTAGAGTTCTGATATTTATACAAAATTCATAAAAAATGGGATATGTACCATCGTATTCAGAAAATTCTCCGATTCCAGAAGTGCTTCGAAGATTCTTTTTCTCATCCATAAACTAATAATTATTTTCTGCTTTTCAAAATAGAAAAAATGAGACACATTTTTTTCAGATAATTCTGTTTTCTCTCCGCTTCCAGAAGTGCTTAAGGATTCTCTTTCTCATCCATTAGCTTATGAAATTCAGTAAACAAAAAGCTCTTTGATTTTTTCCTACAAATCGCGTAAAAATTAATGTACTAAGAAGGAAAATATGAATATGCTAATAAACTTCTTTTCACAAACAAATAAACCCATGTGTAATATTTGAATTCAGTTTATTTTTATTGAATTGCTAGCGAAATAAGTTAGTTTTCAAAATTCAAATATGAACATCAAAGAAATTCAGGTCAAGAAAATGACATGTCTTTTTTCACAAATTCAAATTGTGAATAATTAAGAATAATTTTGAGTATATTATTATCATCAAGTTTATGTCTAATTATCTTATTAATGCTAGCTTATTTTTCGTGTTATTAATAGTTCAATTTTTAATTTTAGTTTACAGTTTTCAGAGTTAAAAAAAACCACATATGATTCTCGTTAAATTGGCAGTTTGGTGCTTGCATTTATTTCATTTTATGTTGAAACAGACTTTACATTACCTGTAATTAATTTCTATTGTTCTCTCTATGGTCCACAACCATGTTCCAGTTTCACTTAGCATACATAAAAATCTTACTTTTTTACCTTGAAATTTTAAATGTATGCTAAGTGAGACTACAGGCATTTCTGTCCTAGACGGGGTATTAGAAATAAAAAGGTAAACAAAGCGTTAGTGAAGCTGTGTGTTGTATTGTGTTTTTGTTTGAGTTGACTGTTGACAAATACATGGTTGTTTTAGTTGCGAATTGCTTCTACTTTTTCAGAAGACACATTCGCATATACAAGTAACATAACAGAAGAAAGATTTCACACAACATATACCCACGTTTCAATATTGACAATATACTTTAAGGTGGTAAATCATCTTGATTGGGTGTAAAACAACACCATTCTCTCTTTCTTTCTTTCTCTCAGAGAGAGAGAGAGAGAGATTGGGCGTAAAACACCACCATTCTCTCTTTCTTTCTTTCAGAGAGAGACAGAGAGAGAGTAGAGTTTAAAACATGTTCTTTAAATTTTAATAGCTTATTCTTACAATTGTAAGAATATCATTCCTTATTGAAATAAGCCACTTTCGATCTCTAAATTAATTTAAATTGAAAAAATTGTTCTCGGTTGTGTTAACTGTTACGAATTACATGTTCTCAGTTGCACATTCCTTCTATTTTAGAAGACACAAGTAGTGATTATTCAATGAAATCTTCCTTGTTCAGCTGCGCGCTGCGCCAATTCAAAATGGCGGCAAGGAACGCGCACCTGTCATGGTGATTGATGTGATAGGTTGTTGATGGATGGCCTGTCAAACTTGCTGATAGACACCTAAGGGGGCACGCACCTGTCATGGTTATTGATGAGGCACGCGCCTGTCATGGTGATTGATAGACCACGCACCTATCAATTATGGTGATGGACGAGGCACGCACCTGTCAAACTTCCTTATACACACCTGTAGACCACGCAACTGTCAAACTTCCTGATAGACGCCTGTAGACCTGGAGTAACCGAAGCTCTTTTTTACTCTTGCAAAACACGTTTTTACACTTTGAAAACTCATTTTTACACTTTAAAAAATCATTTTTACACTTTTCCCATAGACTATCAATGGAGTGCAAAATCCATTTTTACACTTGCAAAACACGTTTTTAGATTTTAAAAACCTGTATTTACACTTTTTTACTGATTTCTCAGTCATACACTTGCAGATGGGGCGTGCACCTGTCATTGTGATGGATAAGGCACGCGCCTGTCAAACATCCTGATACACACCTACCTGTAGACCAACGCAACTGTCAAACTTCCTGATAGTCACCTGTAAACCTGTAGTAACCGAGACTAATTTTTACTCTTGCAAAACACGTTTTTACACTTTGAAAACTCATTTTTACACTTTGAAAAATATTTTTACACTTTAACAAAATCATTTTTAGACTTTTCCCTTAGACTTTCAATGGAGTGCGAAATCCATTTTTACACTTACAAAACAAGTTTTTACATTTTAAAAACCTGTATTTTCACTTTGAAAAACTTATTTTTACACTTTGAAAAATCATTTGGAAAATCAACAAACATTATATATTGAATAAAGAGTGCGTGAGGTAAATTGAACCCACATAACTGATTTCTCATTCATACACCTGTAGATTTTTTTTCCCACATCCAAATCTTTATTTCAATAAATCACATTAAACTACAACAATATACTAGAATATAATTATAACAAGTTAGTTTATATCTGTAATTTTTTACAAACACTTAAATATTAACAATAATGAAACCTAACATATAACATCGAGTGTCTAATTCCAATTGATCATATACGAGGGCCGTTCAAAAAGTCTTGTCCTTCATAATAAAAACACAAATTAAGACGTTTTAATCATGATATTTTATTTTCATTCCTTCAAAATAATCACTTTTAACGGCTTCACACTTTTTAAGACGCTGGATCCATTTTCTAAATACATTTGCATATTCTTTTTTGGATATACCATTGAGAAACTGATGAATTGCTGAACCTAGTGATGAACGAGATCTGTATCGACGACCAGAAAGGTGTTTCTTAAGTTTAGGAAAGAGATAAAAGTCACATGGTGAAAGATCAAGTGAATAAGGTGGATGAGGTAAAACAACAACACGTTCCTTGTACAAAAATTCAGTCACCAACTTAAATTTGTGAACAGGACCATTGTCATGGAGTAACCGAATACCACGAATTCCTGACTTTGGTCTTTTCTTTTCATAATTTTTTTTCATTTTCTTAAGAATTTTATTTTTATAAATGTTTTCCGTGATACCCTGGCCTTAAAGGATGGGAATTTTGGCAACTATGTCGTTACTATTGAAAAATATAGCATAAAGAACTTTCTTTGTGCGTTGAGTGCGCCTTGCAATTTCAGGTCGTTTTCCTTTTCTGGTTAGCCATATTTTATTATTCATCTTTCTATGTGGCTAAAAGTAATATACCCATGTTTCGTCACCTGTAACTATACCAGACGCCTGCTGTTACAATTACCATATATTTTTAGCAGATTTTAGCCATTTTGGCCCGTGTGAGCTTTTGCTCTTTTGACAACAAATGAGGGATCCATCTAGCACAAATCTTTCTCATGGCTAGTTTTTTCTGAGAATGAAATGTACGGCCCCCATTGATAAACCAACGACTTCAGCTATCTGTTTAACAGTCAACCTTCCATCCCTATTGACCAGTTTTTGAATTTCTGTAATGTTTTCTTTGGTGCATGCTGTTTTTGGTCCTCAAGAACGGGCCTTATCAGAAATGTCGTTAACACCATTTTTAAATTTACGTATCTAGCTTGAGATGGACCTATATGACAGCTTTCGCTCACCAAAAACATCTTGCATTTCAATGAATGTTTGTTTGGGCGATTTAACGAGTTTTGCACAGGCTTTCATGAAGCTTCTCATTTAAATAATGTTTTTACCTGTCATATCCGTCATTTTCCAAGCAGCGTAACGAGTGTTATGGTGAAAATATGGCAAGAAAAAACTAATTCTTTTGCATATATAATCTAAAATTGTTCCACGTGTTTGGGAATGAACTCAGTCACCCGTGACAAGTGACAACATAATAAATTACGGTGTTTTATTCACGGTTTACAGGAAGGGACAAGACTTTTTGAACGACACTCGTATGACAAAAATCAATTCATGAGGTAAATGTTATCTAAAATATGCAAAAACACGAGTGTATCATTTTGGCTTGGACGTCGAGCTTCTGATCCATGAAGCAATATGACCTAAATAATCCCACTGCCTTACACTTCTCTGTCAATTTCCCGGCTATATACTGTCTCCAAATAGACGACATCACGACATTTAAAAATACCGATTCCATAATCATCCGGAATGGAAAATATGCGTATGTACTTAAGATATTTTTAAGAGGTAAAGGCGTTGATGTATTTGCGTAGATGTTTGGAGTACAATTCTTAACAATCACTTCTTTACAATCCGTACCGACGCATTCGCCTTCTCTAAAAGTACTAACGACAAATCCCAGTGTGGTCGATAATATAAAGACAATAATACCATCGCGCCGAAACGCTTGACGCCAATCATGTGTTTTCCAAATCGCAAGTCCCGAGAACGTAAACTTTGGAGACTTTTGTCCATCATGTTCTCTTTAGTTTCGTGACTGATCTCCATGATGTCCTTCAATGTAAATGAACTGAAATGAACACTTTTTTACATTTACAAAACTCATTTTTACACTTTAAGAGCTAATTTTTTCACTTGGAAAAATCGTTTTTACACAATGAAATCGTGTTTTTACATTTCCAAAATACAAGTTTACACTTTTTCCATATACTTTCGATGGAGATAGAATTGCATTTCAACACTTGTAAAACTCGTTTTTACATTTACAAAACTCAATTTTACATTTACAAATCTCATTTTTACACTTTAAGATCTCATTTTTACACTTTAAGAACTCATTTTTACACTTGGAAAAATCGTTTTTACACAACAAAATCGTGTTTTTACATTTCCAAAATACAAATTTACACTTTTTTCGTATGCTTTCAATGGAGATAAAATTGCATTGTAACACTTGTAAAACTCGTTTTTACATGTGCAAATCGCGTTTTTACACTTTCAAAACTTGTATTTACATTTTGAAAAATCGTTTTTACACTTGGAAAAATCTTTTTTTACACTTGGAAAACAATATATATTGAATGAAGAGTGCCTGAAGTAAATCGAGCCTACATAACTGATTTCTCAGTCATACACCTGTAGATTATTTACCCCACACACAATCTTTATTTCAATAAATCACATAAAACTACATAAATGTTCTAGAATATATTCCGAACAGGTTATTTTATATCTGTAAAGTTTTACAAACACTTAAATATTTACAAGAATGAAACCTAACATCGTTTGCTCAGACATGACGATCTGTCTTGTAAAGACAAACATTTCGATATAAAGTTCGTCGAAATCCAAATAGGAATAAGTGAGGTATGAGTGTTAGAAGTTGTTGCTTAGAAGTCTTTGTTTACGAAAATTTGAACGGAAAATCCTGCAATCTGTTTGGCCGAGAGGTTTTATACCCACAATTTCATCATTATTCCACTAAGAAGGATGAAGGAGGTATCGCTAGACTCGGATGGACGTGCTCTTTAAGTCTATAGTTTGATTCTGAAAACGGACATGGACCGGATATTATCCGGAATGCGTTTGACCCTCCCATTGGCGCCTTATCCAATAGCGTAGGCATATAGTTGGTAATTGTTGCCTTGACAACTTTTTTGACGTACAAAGGTAAAGCTTTTGTAGCCTGTTGTTAAAAATGCAACCAGGATTGCATCGATAGGCTCATCCAGTGGTTCTAATTACAAAGAAACCTACTGCAAGATTCAATGGTTGGCAATCCCAACTGCTTATATATTTATCATAATCTGCCACAACCTACTCGATAGCGTTCACCAATCAATGTTCACGCATTGATTGTTTGGGCCGTATTTAAAAAATAAGACTTTCTCCTTTACTCCCATTAGTTCTGTTTATCTATAGATATTCTAATCTATCATCTTCGGATTGCTTTGTGCTAAATAGGGTGCCGCGAATATCCGCCAAAAAGAATTTTACGTCAGAGGCAAGGTTCCATCTTTGCGACTGAGATGATGAACACCATCATGATAAATGACACGGAATTGCCATCATTCACAACTGGGATGTTTAACACCACCATGATAAATGACACGGAATTGCCATCATTCACAAGTGAGATGTTTAACACCACCATGACAAATGACACGGAATTGCAATCATTCACGACTGAGATGTTTAACACCACCATGATAAATAACACAGAATTGCCACCATTAACGACTGAGATGTTTAACACCACCATGATAAATAACAGAGAATTGTCATCATTAACGACTGAGATGTTTAACACCACCATGATAAATGACACGGAATTGCCATCATTTACGACTGAGATGTTTAACACCACCATGATAAATAACACAGAATTGCCATCATTGACAACTGAGATGTTCAACACCACCATGATAAATAACAGAGAATTGCCATCATTAACGACTGAGATGTTTAACACCACCAGGATAAATGACACAGAATTGCCATTATTAACGACTGAGATGTTTAACACCACCATGATAAATGACACAGAATTGCCATCATTCACGACTGAGATTTTTAACACCACCATGATAAATGATACAGAATTGCCATCATTAACGACTGAGATGTTTAACACCCCATGATAAATGACACAGAATTGCCATCATTCACGACTGAGATGTTTAACACCACCATGATAAATGACACGGAATTGCCATCATTTACGACTGAGATGTTTAACACCACCACGATAAATGGGACCGAATTTGCATTCTTTTCTAAGGAGCTGATGTTAGCATTCCCGATCTTATCGTCCATTGTTGGCATCATTATTTTTTGCGGTTTAATTATCAACACGCTTACACTCGTACTTCTGGGAAAGCAGAAAAAGAAAACAGCGACAGAAATGTTCATTGGTGTGACGGTCTGCGACTTGGAATTGCTATGTGAATATGTATATACTCGTGTCAACTGCGCTGCTAATTTACTTCAACATCGACGTCTTTTCGGAATTGCATTTTGGTTTCGAACTGGTTTCTCGCTGTCTTTTGTATCTGTCAAAATGTCCGTTTTAGCCACAGAGAGACATTTCGCCGTAAAAATTCCTCTACAATTCCGACTAGTGTGGACATCGACTTTTGGGAGAGTAATATGTCTTTAGACATTTCTGGTCACTTTAGCTGTTTCCGTTACCCTGACCTTGTTCAAGCTTGATTTTGTCATGGAATATATACGTATGGGCCGGAACTTTGTTTCAGCTTTAATTATCGTCATTTCGAATGGTAATGTATTGTTAACACTATCACGAAGAAAGGAAACAGAAAGTTGGAATAATGTAGGCACGAAGACGATGGTGGCAAAAGAGCAAAAACAGCCAAAGATCCTAGTGGCAATATCGTTGATTTACCTGTTCTACTTGTTCTCTCAGGTTGTTGAGCAAATAGTTCTACTCTCCTCATCCGGGCATTTCGAAGATATTTTTATGTTCACGTCACTGTTTGTCGCCATCCAGGTAAACGCAATTATCCAAATGCTAAACTTTTGTTTGAACATCATTATATTCATCATCGCAAATAACAAATATAGGAAGAAACTGTAGACTTTATTCTAGTTTCCCGTGCAATGTGAATAGAAATTGTTGTATATCAAAAACAAACATACTCATCTATGTCCGAATCACAATCCAGAAGCAATATAAAAACTTTGGAATTGACAAATCGGGTTACACATGTGAACTTCCACCAGGAAAGTACCTCCTATTTAGCTAGATACACCCGCCACGTGTGTAAAATTTTAGTTTAAAGATTCAGATCTTAAAACACCTTATAAATGTTTTCTATCGGATCAGAAGCCCTTTTTATCAGTATAGTACCATTCTCAATTTTGATTTAAGAAGCTACGGGCCAATCAGATGGCAGGATTTTTCGTTCAAATTTTCGTAAACAAAAACATAAAAGTTCCAACTTATAACACTCATATCTCACTTATTCCTATTTGTATTTCGACGAACTTTATATCGAAATGTTCTTCTTTACGAGACAGATCGTCATGTCTGAGCAAACGATGTTAGGTTTTATTCTTGTAAATATTTAAGTGCTTGGAAAAATTTACAAATATAAAATAACCTGTTTTGAATATATTCTAGTACATTGTTGTAGTTTTATGTGATTTATTTATATAAGGATTTGGGTGTGGGGTAAAACTCTACAGGTGTATGGCTGAGAAATCAGTTATGTTGGTTCGATTCCCATAGATTTACCTCACGCAGTCTTTATTTAATATATAATGTTTGTTGATTTTCCAAGTGTAAAAATGAGTTTTTAAAGTGTCAATACAGGTTTTTAAAATATAAAAACGTGTTTTGCAAGTGTAAAATGGATTTCGCACTCCATTGAAAGTCTATCAGAAAAGTCTAAAAATGATTTTGTCAAAGTGTAAAAATGATTTTGTCAAAGTGTAAAAATGATTTTGTCAAAGTGTAAAACTTAGTTTTTAAAGTGTAAAAATTAGTTTTCAAAGTGTGAAAAAGTGTTTTGCGAGAGTAAAAATGAGCTTCGATAACTATTGAAAGTGTATGAGAAAACTGAAAAAATATGATTTTACCATATCAAATGAATTCAAAACCTGATGGTGTTATTAAGTGTTGTATCTTTATGTAATTTATTGAAATAAAGATTTGAGTGTGATTTCGGAGAAAAAAAAAGAGGGGGAAGTGCGGGATTGAACGTGCGATCCTTAGCTCGAAAGGAAAGCGTCTTTTTTATATAAAATCGGAAGTCAGCGCGAACGCTACAAACCCCCGCACAAAAAGCTTGCGTACCCGAGAGGAACCGCCTAACCTGAAAAAACCACAAGAATCGGCCAAACCGAAGTGCAATGGAAAGGCCTCATCCTAGATGAACCGCCTTGCGGATCACAGTAGCCTCTGTACCAGGTAAATGATTTCATGAATATTGTATAAAAATAAAATTATAAATAAAATAGTAAATAAATAAATAATAAACTAAGATTCACGTGACTCCTGATTTTACCTAAGCCCTCGTGCCTCATCCATCACCATGACAGGTGCGTGCCTCATCCATCACCGTGACAGGTGCGTGCCTCATCCATCACAATGGCAGGTGCGTGCCTCATCCATCACTGTGACAGGTGCATGGTCTACAGGTGTCTATCAGGAAGTTTGAGATGTGCGTGGTCTACAGGTGTGCATCATAAAATTCGTCTATCACCATGATTGATAGGTGCGTGGTCTATCAAAAACAAACATACCAATCTACGTCCGAACCACAATCCAGAAGCAAAGTAAAGACTTTGGAATTGACAAGTTAGGTTAGACACGTGAACTTCCACCAGGGAAGTGGACTCTATCTATCACCATGACAGGGGCGCGCCTTATCCATCACCATGACAGGTCCGCGCCTCATCCATCACCATGACAGGTGCGCGCCCCATCCATCATCATGACAGGTGCGTGTCTCCTCAGGTGTCAATCTGGAAGTTTGACAAGCCATCTATCAACAACCTGTCACATCCATCACCATGACAGGTGCGCATTCCTCGCCGCCATTTTGGATTGGCGCAGCTCGCAGCTGAACAAGAAAGATTTCATTGAATAATCACTACTAACACATTCCTATGTACTAGTAACATAACAAAAGAAAAAATTTCACACAAACACACAATTGATAGCTTTAATAATAAGTTCTTTTGAAATTCTGTACATACAATGTAGGCGGCTTCTTTTGTTATTGACATAATAAACTTTCCAACTCTAAATTAATTAAAATTGAAAAATTGCTCTTGGTTACGTTGACTGTTACCAAGTACATTAGACGCCTGTCGAAAGTTTAACTATGAACCATCACGAAAAGGTGTTCTTATTTTCGAGGTATATGAAATTTAGACATTTCCGCGTAGTTAAATATTCGTATTTTTTAAACGTGCACTATAAAACAATAAGCATAATATAATGTTCTCTCTGTATTAATTTCCGCGCAAAACAAACGACCACAAAATAAGCGAAGCTAGTACACCGCGAAAATAAATATATTTACAGTATCTCAGAAGAAATGTATTAATTTTACCCAAACAATATTGCAATACACAATAGGTAAATAACTTTAATAAGATTCTTTTGAAATTTTGTACGAATGGGACTGCTGTCCTTTCTTAGATACACCTCTTTACAACTCTTAATTAATTAAAATTGAAAAAAATCCCGGTAATGAAACACGCTTCAAGGAAATTACACTTTTTGTTATTTTTGCTGCAAAGATTGCAGACGGGTTCGTGCTCTGTGGTATATTCAGCCACAAAGAATATTTTTTCATTTGATAATTAGTCACCTAAAAACCTATCTCTGGTCTGAAAATTAATTATTCGAAAACCAAAATTGTTTGGATAGGTAGTCTGAAATTTCAAATAAAATGTATCACCGCACAAGACGGAAATTAGAATTGGGCTCTACTGCTTTTACTGTGGATAAATTTTCTGTGGATCTAAGTGAAAGTATTAATAATAATTTCAAAGATAAAATAGTTGAGATTAAAAAACCCTCATAAAACTCTGGTCAAAACGAAAGTTAACTGCTTTAGGTAGAAATTTGGTTATCAAAAATTTATTGCTTCCAAAAATCACTCACCTCATTTCTCTCCCTAACCAACCTGAGAAATTCCTTAATAAAATACATAATTGGGAAAATAAAACAGACAAAATGAAAAAAATTTGCGTATACAAGACTATAAAGATGAGGTTTATACGACAGTTAATATTAAGCAATTTAATCAAGCTGTCATATACCTTTTTTTTAAATTTAATCATAGAATACATTAGACATGGTGTATAACGATATACCGTTTTTAATGTGTTTTATGATAGATTCAAAAATAGTATATGACAAAGCAATCAAATATACCTGGATAAGGAATTGAGTTGAGTTATGATGTTTTACGTCCCAGTCAAGAATATTTCACTTATATCGAGACGTCGCAGGTTAAAGGCGAAGTTGCAGAAATTTTGCCTGTGCGTTGCGCTGATGACTTTATACAGCAGAGTTCTTTATCGTGCCAAGCCCACTGTGACACGGGACCTCGTTTATTTTAAGTTTCCATCCGAAAGGACCATGACTTTCATTTCGTAATGGCGAGTGCATGGCGAAAGAACAGTCACTACCCACTTTTAAGTCGGGTCAGACCCGGTAGGGGTTCGAACCCACAACCTCCCTCTTTCAGATTGATGTTTAAGTTTTCGTTTTCATAGTATATAATCACAATTTTCATTTTTTCAGAATGTAGTAAGACCATTGATGTTTAAGTTTTGTTTTCATTGTGTACGATCACAATTTCTTTTTTTCAGGATGTAGTTAGGCCGTTGATATTTAAATTTTAGTTTCCATTGTATACGATGACAAATTCTCTTTTTCAGGGTGTAGTAAGGCCGTTGATGTTTAAGTTTTCGTTTTCATTGTATACGATCACAATTTCTTATTTACAGGATGCTGTAAGGCCGTTGATGTTTAAATTTTTGTTTTCATTATATACGATCACAATTTCTTATTTTTTAGGGCGTAGTAAGGCCGTTGATGTTTAATTTTTCGTTTTCATTGTATACGACCACTCTTTCTTATTTCTAGAATGTTGTAAGGCCGTTGATGTTTAAATTTTTGTTTTTATTGTATACGACCACAATTTCTTATTTCCAGGATGCTGTAAGGCCGTTGATGTTTAAATTTTCGTTTTCATTGTATACGATCTCAATTTATTTTTTTCAGGATGTAGTTAGGCCGTTGATATTTGAATTTTCGTTTTCCTTGTATACGACCACGATTTACTTTTTTCAGGATGTAGTCAGGCGGTTGATGTTTAAGTTTTCGTTTTCATTGTACACCATCACAATTTACTTTTTTCAGGATGTAGTTAGGCGGTTCATTTTTAAGTTTTCGTTTTCATTGTATACGATCACATTTTTTCTTTTTCAATATATAGTAAGGCCGTTGATGTTTAAGTTTTCGTTTTCATTATAAACGATCACATTTTCTCTTTTTCAGGGTGTAGTAAGGCCGTTGATGTTTAAATTTTCGTTTTCATTTTATACGACCACAATTTCTTATTTCCAGGATGCTGTAAGGCCGTTGATGTTTAAATTTTCGTTTTCATTGTATACGTTTACAGGATGCTGTAAGGCCGTTGATGTTTAAATTTTCGTTTTCATCATATACGATCACATTTTCTCTTTTCAGGGTGTAGTAAGGCCGTTGATGTCTTAGGTCGCATGGCAGCAAGCTGGAATATTTCTATGATAACACCAGTTGGTACAAGCTCAATCCTGGGGAATAAAAACGACTTTAAAACTCTGACAAGACTGGCCTACAACATGAACAAATTTTCCCGGTTTTATTTGGAAGTCTTATCGTATTTTTCGTGGACGGATATAAGTGTTATGTATGATAAAGTTCACGTTTTCTTCGAGATAGTCGGCGAGAGCATCCACGCTGCCTTCGTCAATGCTGGACTGTCAAGTAAATTGACGGCATTTGATACGAACGGTCAGTTTGACCATAGCTCAATGTTGTCTGCTGCCGGACAAAGGTCAAGAGGTAAGTAAATGTTATGTTTAGGTGTTTTCCCGTCCGAAGCACCTGATGTCACTTCCCAGTTGGAAGTTGGTGAGTTAGAATAAAAATAAGAAAATGTACAAAGAATGAAAAAATAATAATTAAAAATTTTATGATGTTAACATGTTTAACCTTTGAACTGTAAATAAATGGAGTTTTTGAAGAGTGTTGTGATTTTTAAATAATTAATTAATCAATTAATTAATTTTTGCTTGTTTAATCGTGAAATAATTTCAGTATACTTCTCCTTAAACAGGAAATAGAAAAAAAAACAGTGGCGGACAAGGGATCGAATCCGGGACCTCCCGAACTATTGGCGAATGCTTTACCACTGAGCTACCCAGACCACTACATTCCTTCCTGTCTTTTTAATTCAACTCCCTTGAATCGAAACCACCACGTTCCGCCCTGGTACCAACCTGTTGTTCGGCCACTTCCCAGGGTAGGAAAACCCCCAAAAGTAATAGGAAAGAGAAAAAATGCAGGGTCGGAGCGTGTATAGAACCCGGGATCTCCCGCACTATAGGCGAGTGCTCTACAACTGAGCTACCCAGACCACTACACACAAATATGTGAGCAAAAAATAAAAAAAGAGTAATTATAGTCATACAATTTTATTTGTATGAAATGCAGTTGGTAGAGAAAAAATGTTTATTACACATATGTAAAATTATTGTATATATTATTGTAGTTTTTGCCATAGCTTGCCATGGCGACACGTTCAGAGACATAATGGTAACTTTTTACCGGCTTGGTATGGCTGCTGGTGATTACGTCATCATTTTTGTTCGTCTTTTTGACGGAGATGACGTTGGCATCTACACTTGGGACAGGGGAGACAATTTAAATACGGTAAGCCAACTACGTATACAGTTTTAGTGAGAAACAGTAAATACATATCAAACAAAAACAAAACTGTTAAAATTTGTTCGATGGTTTGTTGAGTCAACTTGACTTAAAACTTTGCTACACCTGTAGAGATTACCAAGGAGCGATTCCATTTTTTTATTTCCAACTATATCCATCAAATTCTTTTCCATTTAAAAAAAAAACAATTATCATCTGGTCCTTTACGGTTGACCCCCTTTTTTCTCTATCGCCGAATGTTAAATGCATCCCAATATGGAGGACTATTGTGGAATCTTTTATTTCAGTGGTGTCTAATTTTCGTGGTTGTAAGGAACAAACCATTTCGTGGGGCTATAAATTCCATTATTTGTGATTTTCGTTTTAAGTAAGTTTGTAACAAATATCATTTCGTTGACATGAAAATTCGTGGGTTAGAGTGTTCAAGAAAACTGTGATATATACAACGAATATCGATGATTTCACATTATTTGGTTTACATGTTACCAATGGCTCCGGTCCATCATATGGCTATTTTTCAGAACCATCATACTCTTTGAACTTTTATTTACAGTGCGTCCTTTTGGCCATTTTTCTGTTTCTTCTATATATCTGTTTGGAGGACTTTCTGAAATATTGTATATCGCAAAATTTTCGCGCTTGTCTTATTTTCGTGTACATTTGCAAATTTAGCTAAAATAAAAACCGAAAATATAGCTATCACAACATTAAAAGACGAAAAGTCGCAAATATCTTGAGTTGAGTTGAGTTGAGTAATGGTATTTAACGTCCCAGTCAAAAATATTTCATTTATATCGAAACGTCGCCAGCTACAGGCGAAGGAGCAGGAATTTTTTGCCTGTGCGTTGCGCTGATGGTATTATACAGCAGGGTTCTTTAGCATGCCAAGCCCACCGTGACACGGGACCTTGTTTATTTTAAGTTCCCATCCGAAAGAACCGTAAATTTTATTTGGTAATGCCGAGTGCTTGGGAAAGAACAGTCACTACCCACTTTCAAGTCTTGGGTCAGACCTGGCCGGGGAATCGAACCCACGACCTACCACTTACAGAGCGAGCACTCTACCAACTGGGCTACCGCAGTGGTTATGCAAATGTCTTGAAACATCAAATATTACAATATTTAACTGTCTTGAAAGTTCCCTATTTACAGTGTTGTTGGTTAGATTTTGCGCATCTTTAGGGTCATTATAATTGGTTCTATTTATCTGCTTTGAGGATCTGTCTGTAGCTTCTATCAATGACAATCTTTGTAGAGATGATTACAGCTAATGTCAAACAAATTGGTTACGAAGTTAGTCAAGCATATGAAACTGAATTGACTGAATGATTCCGTTATGAGCTAATGTGTATCATTATCCCCCTGTGAAATATACAATACAGACCTGTCGAAAGTTTAACACTGAGCTAACGAGTCGAAGTTTGGCTACCGATTTGCCGAGATATGCATCCAAAGTGAAGCATTTCGATTTTGATGATTAATGACATCGATTTTAACAAAGAAATGATTATGGTGTAAAGGTATTTGTTACACAGTTAATACGCTATGATAGAACTTGTTGCAACTACGGGACTCTGTAAAGAACGCAGAAAGTCTGGGATTTTGCAAGCCTGGGTTTATCAAGGCCCTCATAAATTTTTTTTTGTCGTCATTTCAATATTTTTGATAAGTATGATGCCTCTGAATCCAAAATTATCCGGATATATTTGACGTCTCATAGGTCATAGGTTCCTTTCATATAACATGGCTGCTGACTGGTGTAAGGATAATAGCCTCAGCTACTTTGGTATAACATAAAAATAACTGACTGCATTGCTTGTGCAAAGCCGATATACACATAATACGCACTGTCATTCCTGATCTTACAGGGAAGCCTTTTGTGTTCTTCATGTAATTGGTTAAAATTTGTTTCGGAAAACCTAGTCTTTATTCTTAATCCTCTTGTTCCACCAGGGGAGCGAGTCCGGGTGCTCAAGAACGGTAATGTAACGAATGGTACAGTGATATGACGTTTCATTAGATTCATAATAATTTCATATCTTATTTATGAATACTTTTATTTTTAACAAACAGATAGCACGCAAAGCTTATGAGAGTGTTTTTATAGTCCAACCACGTAGACCAGAAAGTGCCGAATTTCTACAGTTTGAACAAGAAGTTAAAAATAGATCATTGATAGATTATAACTATTCCTATGGCAACCAAGAGGTAAGATTTAAAATTATTTTAAAATTTTAAAATACTGTCACTTTTTTCTTTTTGCAGTAGATTTTTCAGAAAGGGTCATTTTCAAACTTTTCTCTAAAACAGCATAACATATATTTTTTTGCATTATGTGATGTTACATATGACCCACTAAGGCCTTGTCAATGGGGTTAGTTAACAATATCCGTGGCCAATGGTTCCAAGGCTCCTTCTAAAAATAACACTGCGTTTGACATTGATCACTGCGGAAGCTCAGTTGGTGGGGTGGTTGTTTCGTAAGTGGGAGGTCGTGGGTTCGAAATGAAAGTCACGGTTCTTTCGGATGAGAACTTAACATAAATGAGGACCCGTGTCACGGTAGGCTTTGTACGATAAAGAACGCTGCTGTATATTGTCATTAGCCTTCGCCTATAGCTGGCGACGTCTCAATATAAGTGAAATATTCTTGACTGGAACACCATTACTCACTCACTCATTTGCTTTTGGGATTGTAATTTGAACATAGATCCGTCCGTTTATGTTGATGGTGGTTACATATCCATCCGTTGTTATTGATTCGTCAGTTAGTAATATTTTAATAGTGTTTAAATATATGTATTTGTTGCAAATGAAATAATCATCTGAATTTTCACAAGTGAAGTGAGACCTGATGCTACGGAAAGGTTAAACACCTTCTGTCTAGCTAGCTGCACTAAGAAAGAACAGAGCATTGAAGTATGTGACATCAAATATATCCAAATCAATTCATTTTTGGATACAGAGATATACTTATCAAAAATATTGTGATGATGGTCATGAAATCTTTTCAGGACCTTGGTAAGCTTGATTACATGTAGTAATCTAATATACCCATCTATTGATAAACTTAACATTGTTGAAAAAAATCAATGCATATGTTGACTTTATCTTAGTACATTTGTATTAAACATCAATTTTTGTTGTTTATACCAGGGTCAAGAACCGTTCTTAAATTAAATGCTCATGCTCACCAGCTGCGTCTAGACTTACCTTTAATTTCTGAAATGAAGACTATATGAAATCAATACCAATAAATGATGAACATAAAACGCTTTAATTTCTTAATGACTCCACAGGATCATATTTTGATATACAATACAGGCCTGTCGAAAGTTTAACACTGAGCTAACGAATTACCACCAAATCAACACCTCATTTAAACTCCTTAATATCTTGACAGCTTGTCGGCAGCTTTTCGGCCACTGACCATCAATATTTAGTCCACTCAACCGAGCCTGGACTCTATTTCGTTAGCCAAATGTTAAACTTTTGACGGGCCTGTATTGCAAATTAAAGATCTCTTTTGAAAACTTTGGGGGCGTTGACATTTATTCATTTGTTCGTTAGTATGTTTGATGTCTAATACAAAGACTTTCAGAATTATTGACAAAATTATCACCTTGTAATTTACAACTTTGAAGACTGTTCTTACTTTAATGATAGTGTTTGCTTTTGTCAATTAACAGCCTTGGTTGCACATGGTAAAATAGTCTCTCTAGAACATTCTCATTAATAAAATAAAAATTTGAACTGTATTTTGCCTTTTATGTGCAACTAACACAACAAACACTATCATTGAATTACGAACTTTGTTCCATTCAGTCTTTATTTGGATTACACACGTGGCTAAACAGAAGGCACTTACCCTTCCGGATCACCCGGTCACTGCTTCCCCAGATGAAATTCGCCTGTTTTGATTTTTTTACCAGTATCAAAGTTTTTTCCTTTTCTCTGGGATAATGATTAGGTCATAGATTACTGTGTTTGTTTTTATTGTTATTATATTTAGTATTGTTTCCAATCTACCTCAGAACCTAACTATTGTTCGTTTTTATACTTACAGACTGTCCTTACCTAAAATTGCTACATTGTCATTTAGTAAAAATACATGAAAAATTGAAATCATTACAATAATTTCGGGATATAGAAAAAAAAATTAGCAAATTTGCAAATATTGTCAGTTGACTAAGAGAAAATACACTCGTTATGGACCCCATGTTCTAAAACATTGATATTCACGCCTAAATCCTGCGTATGTCAGAGACTTAATCAGTTTGTCTACTTTCAAATAATGTGATCCTATTTCTTTTTCCAAATCAAAATACTTCATAACTTTCAAAACTACACACTTTACAATAATCTGGAATGAATATTTCTTCTTTATAATCTCATCTAATCCGATGTCAATAGCAAGTGTGCATATTGGATCCCCAAGGGGACATACTATAGCTGATGTTTAGTAAAACATGTAAAATTTTCTCTTTGTAAAATAATAACGGAAAAAAGAAACACAAGTTATTTACATAACAGCTTATCAACTCGACCCCACCCGAAATAAACAAGTATTAAGTCATTAAGCGTATTGAATATTCCACAGATATCAACTGGATGAACATCTGTAAAACAACAGCGACCTGTTCGCATGACCTCTCATTACGGACATTCATATACGATGATCCACCCCACCCAGTACCCAGTACATGGGTAGTGTTAGGGTCCGTACTTAATTCCTAAGCAATGCATGTTCTCCAGGATGTAGACAAATTAAACACCTGTGTCCTTCTGCGTAAATATTGGAATAAAAAGTCAAGCAGACAGATCAATGCTGTTTGCCTATACAGTTACAATACAAATATTTGAAGCAACTTACCTACAAGCTAAGTTCTACATTTAACGCATCAGAATTCCGTTTTGTTTTGTTAATTCTTTTGGTGAATTAAAACTGGCATAATATGTAATTTAAACCACTGAGCCGTTATCTCTGCTTCTGGCATGTGCCCTAAGGATTGGCAATAATTGTGTATTATTGTCAGATAACATATTATACCAGTTTAAATTTTACAGCACTAAACGGCCGTTTTGGAATATAATTCCTCATCAGTTAGTGCTTGGACCAAACTTTTGAAACCAAAATTGTTATCAACATGTTGAAAAGATACCCAAAGGACGAAAATATATTTTACCAAATTTTGCTAAGGAAAAACTTTGCATTTGAGTATCTTTTTAACATTTTGAAAAAAATGGTTTAACAATGTATGTCAAAGCACTACTGAATGGCCGTCTTGTAAAACTTGTATATGTAATTTGGTACCCATATACACGGACTTACTGATTAATTATGTGGAGCCTGAAAAGGCAAAAATGTATATATCCAGAAGTTCTCTTTTATCTGGGATTATGATTAGGTCATTGATTACTGAGGTGTTTTTTTATTGTTATCATATTTAGTACATTGTCCAATCTACCTAAGAACCTAGCTTAAAGACAGTCGTTTACTATAATTGCTATATTGTTATTTAGTAAAAAGACATGAAAAATTGAAATCATTAACATTCATTTCGGGATATAAAGGAAAACTTAGCAAATTTACAAATATTGTCAGTTGACTAAGAGCAAAAACACTCGTTATGGACCCCGTGTTCTAAAACAATGATATTCACACCTAAATCCTGCGTATGTCATAGACATAATCAGTTTGTCTACTTTCAAATAATGTGATCCTATTTCTTTTTCCAAATCAAAATACTTCATAACTTTCAAAACTACACACTTTACAATAATCTGGAATGAATATTTCTTCTTTATAATCTCATCTAATCCGATGTCAATAGCAAGTGTTCATATTGGGTCACCAAGGGGACCTAATATAGCTGATGTTTAGTAAAAAATGTAAAATTTTCTCTATATAAAAAAATAACGGAAAAAGTAAACACAAGTTATTTACATAACAGCTTATCAACTCGCCCACCGAAATAAACAAGTATTAAGTCTTTAGGCGTATTGAATATTCCACAGATATCAACTAGATAAACATCTGTAAGCAAACAACAGTGAGCTTTTCGCTTGACCTCTTTTTACGGGCATTCATATACGATGATCCAGCCCACCCAGTACCCAGTACATGAGTAGTGTTAGGATCCGTACTGATACCTAAGCAATGCATGTTCTCCAGGATGTAGACATATTAAACACCCGTGTCCTTCTGCATAAATATTCGAATAAAAGGTCAAGCAGACAGATCAATGCTGTTTGCCTATACAGTTACAATACAAATATTTGAAGCAACTTTGTTTACCTACAAGCTAAGTTCTACATTTAACGCATCAGAATTCCGTTTTCTTTTGTTAATTACTTTGGTGAATTAAAACTGGCATAATTTGTAATTTAAACCACTGAGCCGTTATCTCTGCTGCTGGCATGTGCCCTAAGGATTGGCAATAATTGTGTATTATTGTCAGATAACATATTATACCAGTTTAAATTTTACAGCACTAAACGGCCGTTTTGGAATATAATTCCTCATCAGTTAGTGCTTGGGCCAAACTTTTGAAACCAAAATTGTTATCAACATGTTGAAAAGATACCCAAAGGACGAAAATATATTTTACCAAATTTTGCTAAGGAAAAACTTTGCATTTGAGTATCTTTTTAACATTTTGAAAAAAAGGTTTAACAATGTATGTCAAAGCACTACTGAATGGCCGTCTTGTAAAACTTGTATAATATGTAATTTGGTACCCATATACACGGACTTACTGATTAATTATGTGGAGCCTGAAAAGGCAAAAATGTATATATCCAGAAGTTCTTGGTTAGTATTTAATGTACTTATGATACAATAGAATCGCATGTTTAAAAGAAGATGTTATGTTTTTAAATTTAACGACACAATGTCGTGTGTGAATGAGATGTATCACACCGCTGATGCAAGATATTGAATATAAGAATGTGCAGTAATTAGACATTTCAAAGACACGATTCAAAATAAAGAATGAAAAACACAAGACGGGACATTAATTAGATGCTTTAAGTGTTATGTTAAATTCTATTCATGTGTCGTACATTTTATAATATTTTGATCTGATGAGGTAATGAAATTGCGTCAGGCATGCGAATAATGTTTTATATAGTGTATCTCTTGTGTCACCTTCTTTGAGCTTGAGTGAATAAATTGAAATGAATTAAAAATTAAATACGAGTGCTTGCAATGGCACATTTTATTAATCAGAAAATGTTATTATATTGTGGTTGAATTCAATTGAATTGAAAATTTGCAGGTGCATGTCTATATAATTCTTAGAATAAAAATTATTTAAAAATTATTTCAGATTATGTTAAAAGTATATAAATTCGTAAACAAGACAAAGTGCATTTCGAGAGACAAGGCGACCCTTGCAGTGACACTACTATTAAATAATATTATAAGAAAATGATTTAATCAAAAACAAACTCCTAATCCATGTCTATAATACAATCTGAAATCAAAGTAAACTTTAAAAGCTGGCAAGGTAGTTTTAACACGTGAACTTCCACCAGGGAAGTGAGGTCGGGTGCTCCAGATGGGTAATAGTCTCCAATAGCTAGCTTCACCCGATACGTGCGTAATAAAAATCGAGAAAGGAGGGTCTATGGGAAGTCAAATGTATCGATGGTAATTTTGGATAAAGAAACATAATACTTATTAACAATATTGTGATTACGACCATGCTATATAATTCACAGAATATGTTAACAGCATTTCTGCCAATAGATTAAATCGGAAATTTAATACAAAAGCTTGCAGTTGCATGTTTAATCTAATTTCCAGTTTGAAAAGTTTTGCTATGCTTCTAGATTGTGATTCGAACATGGATAAGTATGTTTGTCTTTGATTATATCATTCGTCGAATAGTTATTATCAAATTATGTTTAAAGTATTAATGCCAATAAATTAAATTAAATTGAAAATTTAATACGAGCGCTTTCAATTAATTGCATATTTAAATTTTTCGCAGAATGAAAATTATCTAACCTGATAATGCTTAAAGTTTGTCAAACATTTAATTTAATTAAATTGAAATTTTGAAAAAACGAGCACATGCAATTTTATTTTTATATCATAAAAATATTGACATAATATTTCTGTCAATAAATTGAATTTTAATTGAAGATTTATTTCGAATGCTTGTAATTGCATGTCTATATCACTTATAGAATAAACAATTATCAATTATGTTAAATGAAAAAGAGAATACAGTCAAACCGTCAATAAAGACCACCCAAGAGAGGTTTAAATGACCATTAGGGAAGGTTACCTTTACATACAGGTTAAAAAACTTGAAAAAACCGATTAGGATTAAATTTTCTGGCCTTTAAAAGAAGTTGTCATTTATATAGACGTTGTTGTTAAGTTATGTCGTCTTTATTTCTGTCAATAAATTGAATTGAATTGAAATTTGATACGAGTCGCTTGTAATTGCATAGCATGTCTATAACATTCGGAGACTAAAGAGTAACACGATTATGTTTTCGGTATTTCTTTCAATAAAGTAAATTGAATTTTGATAGGAGTTCTTTTAATTGCATGACATGTCTATAGCATTCACAGAATAAACAATTCTTAGATTATGTTAACGGATTTCTGATGATTTCAGGTGTAATTACCGGCTTTATTTACATAATGTAATGATTTTCATTAAGTAAGTTTAATAATGTAAATATTGATCCCTGTTCATAGAAAATTCAAAGTTAATAACTCTTTAACTAATCGTTAATGTTTAGGTGAAAAGTCTATTCCATTGAAGAATTTATTATAAAATCTTCAAAATGTCAGAGCACCGAGAACAACGAAGAATATAGGAAAACGATACATCAGAAAAAAGAAGTTTTTGTAGCTGCAAAATTCAGAATTTTTAACCGTTTTTGTATTAATTCAGGATTTAGAAATCCTATTAAAGAATTTATTCTCAAGTAAAATTTGTCAGTAATTAAGAATTCACAACCAAGAACTTAGTCTGAAATAAATGTTGTCAGAGTTACTAATTGTTTCCAGGAAAGAACATATTCTTAAGTAAAATTTGTCAGAATCACTGATAAATCACAGCAAAGAATATATAATTTTAGTAAACCTAGTCAGAGTAATTAATCAATCCCATTGAAGAATTCACACCCAAACAAAATTTCTCAAGAGACACTAAGAACTATCAACAACAAAATAAAACACGACACATGTGTAAAAACGTTTGTATCTGGAACGTAAATAACTGATTATATTGACTGTTTATGTATTGGTGATAAACCCCAGCAAGGAATGTGTTTTCTAATCGACTGAAAACTCACAACAACAAAGGAAAATAACACAAAGTAGTTTGTATCAGTATATAACTAAAAACAACAAACATCAAAAGAATGAAGCAGAACACTGATTATGAAAGTATACCATTCGACTAAAAGATGTTCCTTGCTAAAAATAGAAAAGAAATTTGCAACTAAAAGAACTGTACTTGATAACAGCCACGAAATTAAGAGCACGAAAGTAAGAGCACGAAACACAATGTGAAATAAATGATAAAATGGATGAACAAAAATATGTAAAAAATAATAATAAAAAACCCAGAAGAGAGCATAAATTAACTAACAGTTGGATTTCAGGTAATGTAAACAAATAATCTCCATTTCTCACCACGGATTAGACTTACACTAACAAAGAAAAAACATATTGTTCTAGAAAAATAACGCACTGAAACAAATATATTTGATTAAGATCAAAAATAATTTTTCTTAATAAAATCACTACATATATAGCTAGAAACCCATTACAAAATCTACGCCGTAAATTACGGCTATTTTCAAAGATACATTTGAAAGGTAAAACAGTATTTTGGATTTTCATAAATGTTGTTTAAATACAACGCATTGCACAAACATAATATTGAGATTAAAATTCAATATTTTTCTTAATAAGGGCACTACAAAAAGGATATCAAAATGTTTATGCAAATAACTATAATCACAAGGGACAAGTGCAGGCATGAAAGATATTGATGTAGATTGAAATTCCCAAGAAATTGTGTTAACGGAACGTACTGAAGCAAATACGTGATTCAGTAATGTTTTAAAATAAAGTCATTATATACAAACAAACAAAAAATGCTTACGTAAATATTTTTGATCCTAGATAAGTTTACAAAACAATTTCCATGGGGACAGCAATTAAGCAAGGTCTTCAGGTATATTGGAATTTCAAAGAAAACCTAAAATAGAAAGCAATGAAACAAATATGTGGTTAAAAACAAACATTCCGATTCAGCGATCTTACTAAATAAATCCATTGAATAGAATACAAACTAAACAAAAAAGAATATAAACATTAAAATGTTTTGCAAATAATTATACTCTAAGGTAGTCTTTTAAATAGAAGTTTCAACGGGATAGAGAACGTATAAACGATTGGAATTTCACAGAAACTGTTTAAAGAGAACGAACCGAAACAAATACAGACTGAGATGAAAATTGAACAACACAAATCAATGATTTAAAATGATTACGCAAATGATAACAATCACAGGTATTTTTCAGGATTCTAGGGTGACTAATCATGTACGAAAGACTTAAATATATAAGAAATAGAAAGTAATTGTTGCATAATTAAATAAGACCATTGTACATGTAATTTAGTTTCACGATCAGTTTTTTTACAAGATTTCCAAAGGGGAAAGAGCATGTGTGAAAGGTCTAAAGTATATTGGGATTTCCAAGAAACTATTTAGCTAGACTGCGATGATAGATGATAATAAACAAACACACCGAATCAAAGATCAGAATTAAATATTTTTGAAAATTAGACAAATATATAACAGCTCCAACAAGAAATAAATTTTCAAAATTTAAAGAAAATTATATAAATATTAAAATGATATGAAAATATAATATATTAACAGATATAATTTTTCAATTCGAAGTGACAGTGAGTGAATAAAAAAGAAATTCCGAAGAAACTGGTTAAAATAATGACCGAAACAAAAAAAAAGATCAGATTAACCATTCTATAATAAGACAAGTGCTTATAAATCTAAAATCTCTATTATAATATTAACGTAAATGGATGGTTTTTTTTAACTAAGTTTCTAAGAGAATAGAACATGTATGGAAGGAGGAAAGTAGATGTTTTCCCGTAAAACTGTTGAAGTAGTATAGATTGAGATGAATAATCTTAATTTGAATAATAATAATAATATGACAATTACAAAAAAGGAAATGTTTATGCAAAAATTTAATGTACTAGTTTTTAGAAAAAAAGAAAAAGAACATTTTTTTGAAAATTGAAAATAAACATTTAATAAATTTTTAGGCAAATAAACTGGCAGTGTTTAAAATATTTCCAAGGGGACAGAGAATTTATATAAGATTGGACATTCCAAGACATTGTTTTATAGAACAAAATGGAACAAAAAATATGATTGAGATAAACGTTTTCTGAAACAAGACAAGTACGTATAAACTAAAATAA
Source organism: Anadara kagoshimensis (assembly GCA_021292105.1). Lineage (NCBI taxonomy): Eukaryota > Metazoa > Mollusca > Bivalvia > Arcoida > Arcidae > Anadara > Anadara kagoshimensis. The sequence continues at coordinate 20,893,263 of CM037867.1, read as the reverse complement.
GCATTAAGATGTATAGGTTAATAAGAAAACAAAAAACTCGGAAGTTTTAAAAATGATTTCCGAGAAGCGATTATGTATGAAATGTCTTTAAGTAGATTGGAATTTAATATATTAAACGATGTCCTAGCCCTCATCCTTAGACATATGAATTCTTTATCTTAGATAGAATTGAGTCTAATGGTTCGTTATTTATTTTTGTTGTTTTCTAGGTAAATATATTTATAACAGCGTTTTATGATGCCTTCATGGTCTATGCCAATGTACTTAACGAGACGCTTATAGAGTCTGGAGATCATAAAGACGGAATCAACATAAGTCGTAAAATATGGGGAAGAACATTTGAAGGTACTAACATGTAAAGAAGTAGATATGTACAGAAAATACCAGACGTGATTGTCTTTGAATAATACGAAATTGTCTATACATTTAATTCATTAGTATAATTATTTCCGTTTAATAATGAAGTTAATCCATTATCTAAAGTTCAAAAACACTACTGTTAGTATATACATACTTTTAAAATACTAATCTTATAACACGGAAATGAATGTCTTAAAGAACAAAAAATGACGTATATAAAGAAAAAATATAATCAAATAATTGGATTTATTTGACGTGAGAGTCTTGAGAATTTATTAATACAGTCAAACCTGTCCATAAAGGTCATCCAAAGGAACCAGAAAAAGTGGTCTTTATGGGCACTGGCCTTTATATACAGGTTCAAATAATATGAGTAAAGAACAATTGAAATACAATTCTATTGGCCTTTATGAGCAGGTGGTCCTTATATAGAGGTCAGTTTTAAGGCAGATTAGACTGTATTAGATTTATGTATAATTTTTTGATATCATTTTAATTTATTTGTTAGGTATCAGTGGCACTATAGCAATAGACGAACAAGGTGACAGAGATACAGATTTTTCTCTTCTAGATATGAACATAGACACGGGGAATTTCCACGTATGTATCACATTACCACCATGCTTAGAGCATAGAGCCCTCGTTACATTGTATCCGGTCCCATTTAACAGAATATTCCAGTTTTCACATTACTTCTGGGATTTAGTTTTGTATATTGACCGAAATTATATATAGTATATTATACCAAAAACAGGCCCCTCAAAATGGGAAACACACAAGTTTTAGTGACAAAAAAATCCATATCAAAGTCATATTGATGCTGGTGTCGAGTGTATTTTTGTGTCGCATATATATTGAGGAAGTCAGCTCTGAAATGGTAGTGGAAACTGACGTACCATAAAAATGCTTCCTGCAAACGCAACAAAACAGAAGAAGAAAAGTTTATTATTCAACGTTGTTCAGAAAATATTTTAGACATGTGATCTAACCTGACAGGAAATGCCTACTCTTCAGGAGCACTGGTCTTACGTCACTGAAAGAAGTTCACGTGTTTAAGTTTTTATTTGCATTTGGTATTGGTATAATGATTTGCACATGTATCAGTATGTTGATATTTTAATCAAGCGCATATAAGTACATTTACATAAGTATTGCCGGTAATTGGTAAACATATGTAAACTATTGAACATCAATAGCTATATAACATAAACTATTTCTTCTTAATAGTACAGTACAAAGATGAAGTGTATGATAGTCGGAACAACACTCTTCAGTCATTATGGAATTTCTACATTATTTATTAATAACTTAAATGTTTAATAATGATAATCCTTTGGCTATCAAGAGTTATCAGACTTACTAATTATGAATTGGGATCATTGATGACAGAGTCGTCTAAAGTGCCGGGGTAGGACCTCATGTAACCTCTAAGTTTGGTATCGGGACAGATCCTATTGTAACAAAGCTTGTCAGTGTGATTACCGAATGTCGATGGGTTTTTGTTTTGGTCACACTAGTTTCATCAAACATCAAGGAACAACTGACCGTCTAAATAAAAGTGGAAGAATGTGATTCTATAACGCAACTCAACTATCTGAAGTAAATATGTGGAATGGATTTTTCTGGCTGGAGATAAAGTCTATATGTTTTTTCTCTCTTCTTAGATACAAAAAATAATAAACTCAAAAAATAAAACATAAAACACAATTATCGTAGTCTTTCTGTATTACAATATAAAATCAAAAACACATTTTGATCCAAGTCCGAATCACATTTCAGAAACATAGTAAAAACTTTTGAACTGACAAGTTTGGTTAGACGCGTGAACTTCCACCAGGGAAATGAGGCCGGCTGCTCCAAAGTGTAAGCACCTCCCGTTTAGCTAGCTACAAATTATTTAGGACTATTTAGAAATTATTTATCTTAGTGACCAAGTTGAGACGTGCGATTGTATGATTATTATTTGTTTAATTTATCAACAGATTTAAATTCCTAGATCCAATCGAATTAATTTGTATTATTTTAGGTTGTTGCTAACTATTTTGGTAGAACTAAGAGTTTACAATTTGAGCCAAATATAGCCATTCACTGGCCAAATAATAAAGGACCGCCTCCAAATAAACCTGTGTGTGGATTTACAGGGGATGACCCAGTTTGCAAGTCATTTGGTAAGTTAATATTAGTTAAAGTCTGTCCCGAGCCATTAGGCCCATCAGGCCGGAGCTTATCCCGGTTTCTGTGGCATTAAGCGACTGAGAGTACAAGACTCTCCCCTAAATGGGACGCCGGTCCATCGCAGGGTTAACCCCCAGCATTTTGCTGGTACTCATTTATTTTTCAGCTGAGTGGACTGGAACAACGTGAAATTAAGTGTCTTGCTCAAGGACACAACGCATCGCCCGGTCCAGGGATCGAACCCACGACCTTCGAATCATGAGTCCAACGCCTTAACCACTAGGCCACGCGCTTCCACGTAAGTTAATATGAATGTAATTATTGACAAAGATAATCAAAATTCACTAGTGTAGTCCTCCTACAACAATATTAACAACATTTGACAAAGTTTGCGAGCTATTTGACAACCAAGTCCTACTACATGAACAATATTACAATTGCACCAGCAAATCAGTTACTGTATTCAACGACACAGCCAAGTCCACATTTAGTTCGGATGTATATCTGTTTATATGACTACATGACGTGTAAACTTTGAAAATGATTATAAACAACTAAAAGAAACTGACAGAAATTCAGCTCTATGGTCTATTTTTCTAACAATTTGATATATAAAATGCTTTTGTTTCAGACATTATCAGCCAATTAGGTCACTCATGTTTTTTTGTAGTTTTTGTATTTCACACTGACGACTATACAATGATATTGATGTCTTGGCAAAGTCTTCGATAAGGGATATTTTAACAGTTGGCATTTCTCCATGATTGATTTTTTTTTGTAATTTAAATTTTAAACTGCTGTTTCAATGTGACAAATTAGAATACGATGGCAAAATGAATTCTATTACATGAACTTCAAACGGTTCAAATGGTTTAGCTAGTTAGCCAGTACATGATTTCCCATCCAGAGCACCTGAACCAAGTTATTTGTTTAAGTTATGTTTATCTAGGTTTGACAGTTTTTAAAGCTTTCGCTTTGCTTTTAGGTTTTTAAACATGAATCAATATGCTTGTGTTTGATTTATATTGATTGCTTGAAATTTGCTTTATGTCCACCTACGTTACAGTCATTAGTATGAAAGTTTTTTGAAGGAATGTGATGTAGAGATAGCAATCAAAATCGGATAAGACTGAATGACAGATATCACGCACAGGTCATCGCCGTACTTATCAGTAGAGATCGGTAAATTCGTGATTTATTATAGAAAAACGGATTTATTGTCAAATTCGTTTTAACACTGGAAATTGTCAGTTAATTTAGCAAGAGTTTAAATACCATCTAATGACACATAGAATTGAAATAAAATCATATATAATAGAGAAAATCAATGTTTCCGACAATAACTCCTAATGGTTGCGAGTGTAAATGACACAATGCTCTTGTATAGATAATAATTGGAAAAGCTGGATTAAGTACTTTCTTATTTAACACATTTTAAATTTTGTACATCATGCTGGTATTGGCTATTTCTTAGTAATTTGATAAGAAAAGCTAGAGTAACTATGAATATAACTAATTAGTGGGGTAACCTGTTGCTCCAAGTGCAATTGAACTGGTTAAGCAGGAGGATTTTTTCTTCGTCAAGAACTGAAATTAAGTAATTTCATCATTCATTTTTCGTCAAGAAAGAAATTAAGTAATTCCATCATTTACTTGACACATTTGGAATTTCAACATTATGTTACATCAATTGTTATTTTTCCGCGATTTGATGAGAAAAATTAGTGTCAATATAAATATCTACATATCTATATCTATATTAGTGGGGCAGGCGACTTGATGTTCCATGTACAATTGAACTGTTTAAGCAGGAAGATTTTCTTCTTCGTCAAGAACTGAAATTAAGTTATTTCATCATTCATTTGACATATTTTAGATTTGACACACCATGATGTTAATTGTTATTTCTTAGTGAGTTGATTAGGAAAGCTAGTATAAATATGAAAAAACTAATTAGTGAGACGACCAAATGTTCCAAGTGCAAGCAGGAAAATTTAATTTTCACGGAGAATTGATATATATATTAAAGTCACATTTGTATGCTCACTCATAATTGGGTTTTGATAAGATAGATTTTTCCCCTATTTTCTGATAAGATACTTCAAAGCATGAGGTGCTTAACTCTTACCTTCAAAGACAATAAAAAGCATTTAAAAATCATCCATTTGTATTACATTTGTACGAAAATGCTTCTGTAGTTATGTCATTTAGACAACATTTTTACTTTCGTCGCCTACATATGCCCTTATTCGATTTTGTAACACTATTCATTTTGCTATATGTACCCATCCATTAAGTGTAATATGACAAGTGATTTGCTGGTTGGTTAGGTTTCCACAAAAATAACTCTTAAGGCATTTAATGTTTTTAACCTTATATTTGAAATAATGGTCGAGCAGCTACGTATCACCAAGACACTTTTAGTGAAAGACACTTTGCGCCATATTGAATATTGAATAAGTCTGTGTGTCCAGGATTGCCCTAGATATATTTGACGTTCCATGATACTTTAACACATTTTTGTTTATACACGTGTCTGGCGTAGCTAGTTAAACGGGAGGTGCTTACCCTTCCAAAGCACCCGGCCTTACTTCCCTGGTGGAAGTTCACGTGTATAACCTGACCTGTCAATTCCAAAGATTTTACTTTGCTTCTGGATTGTGATTCTGACATGGATTGGTATGTTTGTTTTTGATTATCATGACTGACTAGATTGACATTTGTAATCTAACTGTAGATATAATTTTTACACGTTCAAACCCTTACTTTCTTTTGTTTTATTGTATGTTTGTACTAGCTCATAATCATAAACTCTGTTTTTCATAATAATAAAAATAAACACTATCGACAGAATGATTCTTCATATCGCAATATATTTCAAATGCGTTCCAATAACCCTTAAGATAAACCCTACTTGGTTTTTCACTTAATCAGGTGACACTTTTGTGTAATTATATTGTATAATTTGTAAATAATGTTCTATACATATATCTTGTATTTTGTAATTTTAAGTTGGTTAAAATGTAAGCTTGATAAGGAATACTGTGTATTCGAAATATAATGCGATATGAAGAATCATGCTGTTGTTAGTTTTTATTTTATTATTATCTATAAAATCCTCAACAATACCTTGAGTTTATCTGTTTTCTATTTTCATATTACAGTTTTTCCCGTGGTTGGGATTGTTGTTATTGTGTTCGCAGTTGTGTTACTAGTTTTTGGAATCATAGCATTTGTTATCTATAGGTAAGATCTCAATAAACTAGTGTCTGTAACAGATAGATGAGCCGAAATGAGCAGCCAAATGTAAAACGGCATTTAATTGTCGAATGTTATTTGTTATCCAACTATTACTGACTGAACCTGTTTTAATTTTAAAGCACTAGACGAGCTTTAAATAAATTCATTTTTCGGAATAAAAATCCCCATCAGTAGTGCTCGAGCCAAAATTCAGGAAATATAAATTTGTGTAAATGCTGAAATGAGACAACAGAAGCACCAAAATTTAATAATGTAGAATAAAATCCCCTTTATTTTTACTAACTATTTTTATTGACAATGTTATGACTGGTTTTGAATTTGGTACCAATACACATATTGATAAACTAATAACATTTACCATTAGTTTGGGCCTGTAATTGATAAACATGTATATTTGAACAGTATGGCTTATCTGTTAAGATTTTCTTTTTCGTCAAAAATTGAAATTAAATATTTTCATCATTTAGTTGACACCCTTTTAAGTTTAAACACAATGCTGATAAATGTTATTTCTTAATTATTTGATAAGGAAAGCTAGAGTAAATATCAATACAACTATTTAGTGGGGTGACCTGTTTTTCGAAGTACAGTTATTTCAGCAGGAAGACAGTGATGTTTGGGCCTTGTAATTGATAAACATATATTTTTGAACAGTATTGCTTACGAGGGGAAGTCAGAAAAGTTAAGCGTATTCAGCCAAGCGTAACACACACTTTCTTCACTAATTTAGACAACACAACATTCCGCCATTTTATACATATCAAGTTTATTTGTCACAACATATGTGTGTAATTCTCAAAAGCATTCAAAGTTGGTGACCATCAAGCAATGATGGAAAATCAAAATGTTGAGTTTAGGGCACCTAACTGAAAGATGACCCACGGTCAGGTCGGCCAGTTGATGCTATCACAAAGGAAATTGTCACGTCTGTGGAGACCCACATCATGAATGATCGTCGAATTAAAATTGATGACATATATATAGCTAGGGAATGTGACATTTCACATGGAAGTGTATACAAGGTTATCCATGAGCATCTTGGGATGTCAAAAGTATCCGCAAGATGGGTCCCCAGAAACCTTAATGTGCAAGATCGCTTCCAAAGACTCCAGTCAAGTCGGGAGCTTCTCGGCATTTATAATGATAACCCGGAGAGCTTCCATTTACGTTTAGTAACTGGTGATGAAACGAATTCATCATTGGGCCCCAGAAACCAAAAAAGAGTCCATGCAATGGAAGCACCCTGGCTCACCCCCACCAAAAAATTCAAAACCCAACCATCAGCTGCTAAAGTCATGGCCACTGTGTTTTGGGATTCTGAGGGTGTTCTGTTAATCAATTATAAACCTGCTGGAATCTCTATCACTGAGGCTTACTATGCTGATCTAATTAAGCAGCTTAATTAAATTAAAAAGGAGGAGAACTTTGAGCCGCGGTGTATTGCTTCTTCACAACAATGCTCCTGTGCACAAGTCAAGGATTGCACAAGCAGCGATTCGTGAATGCAAGTTCAAACAACTTAATCACCCACCCTACAGTCCCGATTTGGCACCCAGTGATTATTTTCTATTTAGAAAATTGAAATCCCGTTTCCTGGGAATCAGATTTCCTGATGATGATGGACTTAAGGCTGCCACAGAGGCATGGTCTCAGGACGAAACCGAAGACTTCTATTTCAAAGGTATAGATAGTCTGAAAGAAAAATGGGCTAAGTGCATTTGGGTAAATGGGGACTATATTGAAAAATAATAATAAAATTTGTGGTTTTATTGCGGTATATACCCCGTTCTATGAACTTTTTTACCTCCCCTCGTATCTGTTGAGAAAACATTAGAAATCAATAATATTTAGAAAAAAAATATTTTAGTCGCTTATACATGTACATATAGAATCTTTTCATATAAAGTTTATATCTTGTTTTCAAATCAGAATTTAGAAAAACAGTACATATTAAATTATTAATATATTAATACTAATCCATGTTGTTGTCTTTCAAAGTTAATAATCCTGAATAATAGAAGCATTAAAATCAAACAGGTACAAACAGCAGCGGATAGAGATGAAAAGAATGCTAATTATAGTTATCAAATATTACTCTGTATAAAGTGAAAATGAGTTTTGAATTATTGATATATTAACACTAATTTGTGCTAATGTCTTGATAACCTATTAATAATTCAGTATCGTCATAAGAAGGATTATTGCTTCAATGTCATTTGAATTTTCAAATCAATTTTCCACTAAATACAGAGAGAGAAAGGGTTTAATATTTGTCAGTTTTAAAGCTACATTGAATACTAATATTGAATAATTTAATATCATTTGAGGTTTGAAATTAATTTTCCATTAAATACAGACTTAAATCTTATAAATTCAACATTCAGAGCAAGAGAGAAAGAAAGAGAGAGAGAGAGAGAGAATGATTTTATATCGGTCAAATTTAAAGGAATTTTAATATAAATCTTTAAATCTTTTGTATTGTTATTTAAACAGGGACAAAAAACAGTCCAACCTGCCTTAAAGGTAAACTATAGAAGGGTCACCTGCTTTTAAAGGCCAGTAGAATTGTATTCAAATTGTTCCTTTTTCATAATTTTTGAACTTGTATTGAAGGCCACCTGTCCATGAATGCCACTTTTACAGGTTCCCTCGGATGGCGTTTGTAAACAGGTTTCACTGTATGTTTATTTTTCAGGATTGTTCCTACTGTTCAATAAAACCGGAAGCTTCATTATTGTACCCTAATTATTAAGTCATAATTTATTTTTTATTTTTATTTTTAAACAGAAAAATGAAACTTGAATCAGATTTACAAAGTTTATGGTGGAAGATTAAATGGGAAGACGTCGTCATTGGAAACCGAGCGACTAGTCGAAGTGGTAGTCGGTTTTCAAATATACAGGTGTATTTATTTGTACGATTGCATTTATTATACAATAAAACGAAGTTTATGGTATATATAAACCAAATACGTGTGTTTATTTGTCCGTCTGTATATTGAGTCCGCTCCATATCGTCCGTGTCTATGGATTGTTTTTGTCGAACTTTATAATACGTATTTGTATTACACATCCTTTTTGGAATCTTCCTTAAAGGAACCCCCCCCCCTCCGAGGAGTCCAGTATGATCATTGTCTGTTTCCGCCCTGGTTCTAAACAGCTTTAATGTGTGATCTCAATTGGTTGACACAATATGGATAATTGAGGAATAAAAAAAGAACACATTCAAAATATCTGATGTGATGACACAGTAATGGTTACATACCCAGATTTGCCCGAGGATTGCAGACTGCCTATATTTTCAGACTCGACAAGTTAATATGAAGAACTTACAGCCTCTCTTGTCGATATTACTGTTCTTAATCTATAAAGATATTTAATATAAAAATTATAATATCACATCTTTTTATATGAACATTCTTATGTCGTTTTTTGTTTTTGTTTGTGTTATCGCTTCCCTATTTCCTACATGTATTTAGCCACAAATTTTGCCATTCAGTGTTTTTATTTTGCTACTTGTAGTCTGCAAACGAAGTAGAATCACAAAAATCCAAATTTGACATACAGATCTTTACCGCAACGGGATTATACAAGGTATACATAATTGTTTTGCTGCATTTTTTGGGCTAATCCCACCTGAGGGTTTCTATTCAGTGTATTTGAATCGAGAAAGGGGGCATTTTGCAGATTTAAGGGCTAATCCGACCCTATGATGTGGCTGACCATTGGATTGGTCTCAAGAGGGTGTTACCTGGTGGTTTGTATCAAGTGTAGCTGAATCGAAAAAGAAAGGCAGGAATTTTGCAGATTCGGGGGCTAATCCGATCCTAGGAAGTGTCTGACCAACAAGTTGGTCCCAAGGGGGTCAATGTGGTTTTTATCAAATGTAGTAGAATCGAAAAAGTGATGTATTTTGCAGACCGAGTATGCAATGATCGTATTTGCTTGTATTTATAAAAATATTTTATAAGCATTTTAAAATAAATCTTATAATAAAATACAGTTTTATTCACCATTATGAAACTGATTGGAAAGGTAATCGTATTTGTTATTTTTGCATGCAAGATAAGCTGTCAGTGACGTCGTGTAATTATAAGCATTTAAATTTCTACTGCAAAGCGATGTTCATAATTTTACTTGATATGACTGTTGTTTAAGCTGTTGATCTGTTTAAAAATTCTTTAAATTGATTTCTAAGAAATGAAGGGAATTTTTCCTTTTGATATGAAAAAATGAATAAATTTGACATTTGGTACAGTTTAACATAGTTCATTACGTAAAAAATAACTATAAAAATTAATTAAAAATAAATTTCAATTATAAGCTGTTATCCATACTCATTTTTGTACAAAATACATTTCAGGGAAATGTTGTGGCTATAAAAACCTTAACGCTTCACCAATTATATATTGATCGGGAAATTTTGATGCAGTTGAAACAGGTAGCGTAGATCTATTTGATATTTTATAGTTATTATATTTCAATATTTATATAACAAAATACATCAGATCTTTATTGAAATTATTTAAACAATGAAAATACAGCGAAAACCTCATTATAATGTCCATCGACTAATTTGACATCTCGTAAAGACATGAGTAAGTATGTTTCTTTCTGATTATGTCCACAATACCGAAGTATTTTTTTCTTTCTTGAATTTCTTCTATGAATTATCGCCAAAACCCGTGATAAAATCAGACCAATCAGATAGAGTCGATGCATTTTAATATCCATTGGAATTTTCGAAAAGGCATTTCAATATTAAAATTTTAAAAATTAAATATAAAACTCTCTCTTTCCTTCTCTCTGTATGTATGTGAAACAAATTTTTCGATATAACTTTTAACATATTTGCACGGATGTTTGATATAAAGTAATCGCAGGAGAGAGAGACGCATATATGTAGGTGCATGTATTTGTTCGTTTTTAATGTTAACAATCTTTTAATGTACTTTTGTAAGATCACTAAATATGTTTTAACCACTGTGTAATATATATTGATTTTCTGTTTAGTAAGAATAACTAACTGTCGGAATTTAATGTTCTTTTTCAGTTACGAGAGATCAACAATCAGAATTTGACGAGATTTATTGGAATATCATTGAAAGAACCATCTATACGGATAATGACAGAGTACTGCTCAAGAGGCAGTCTAGAGGTTATTTTTAACAATTTTCAATGCCGATGAAATGTTTCTACTGAACTACCTCATTAACTTTTTGCAGCAATGCATCGAAACCTTACTTTGTCTATGTTTGACCTTACTTGTCTCATAATTCTATGTTTCTTTCATTCCGAGGTCAATTTTGATTTTTTACATGACGGGTGTAGCTAAATAGCTCGGCTGGGCTTACCCTTCAAGAACAACCGACTTCACTGTTTAACCATGTTTTACTTTGCTATTTGAAATTTGTACATGAACTAGTATGATTCCATTGAGCAGAATTGGATTTGATGGATTGGATATTCAGATAGGATGGACAGACATTGCTATTTGGCTTACATTGTTTATTATCTAAACGCATGGTTCAAACTTACGTTTCAGAACCTTTTTCTTAATCAATATCAACTGGTACGCTTGATCAAACTAGGATCTATCTAGAGTGGAATTTGATCCATAAGCGTGCGCTTTAGACTAGTTGGCCACCAAGTCCCCAAAATGAATGCAAATGAAGATGTCCTACTACATTAAAACGATGACGCGCTATTTGGTTTACATTGTTTATTATCTTAGGTTATGGTTGAGGATCTTCCTTCTTTATTCATTATTTATATGGACATTTATCTAACTAAACATCTTTAGAGTTTAAGGTAATGTCAAGTTTACACATACGTTTCTCGTCAATATTGATAGGATTTTATATGAATCAGTTTGGTCATCACATTAGGATGTATCTAAATGACCGATTTGAATCGAGATAAAACATCGGGACAGAAAAGTTTGCATGAATGAGTTTCATCATTTCATTAAGATCTAAATGACTGATTTGAGACAAGATACAACGACGGGACAGAATATTTAACAATGTAAACTTTTCAAGGTTACATATATATTTAATGATAATTACAATCCTTGGGATTCACACCATGATCAAAGCACATTATTGGTGTTGACTTCTGTGGTGGAATGTCACGGCATCAATGAATTATAGGATAATCACATAAGAATGTAAATATTTGTGTAGGTGCTCATTGTTTTGATTACGACGTAAACAGTCAGTGGAAAAGTAATTTATGACAACAAATATCTCTATAACTGAATGTTTTAATTATGTAACACAATAATGTTATAAAAATATTTTAAAAATTATTACCATAAAGATTTTTTCTTCTTATAGAACTTTGTGTAAAAATTATTTGAATTAACATCACACTTGTTCATCAATTCTTGAGATGTTTCTGGTAGGTCACTATGCAAATGTCAATACCCCTAAATAGTAAGGAGTTTTATGCCCAGTCAGATTCTGTAACTTATATCGAGGCGACAATTCTTGATTAACAAAGGAATACGTTTTGCCTAGTATAAAACCACCAAACTTCAGTATCAAGAAAAATGGTACTTTCTTATGCTAAGAACTGCCCATAGTGATATCCGAATCTACGAGATGAGCGGCGCTGTATAAGCAAGCCTACGCTTCAGAACACTTGGCCACCGATATCCTAATAATACACGGAAGTACAAAATATAGCAAGCTAATAGACCGCCATTGCTAACTTAGAAGCCTTCACAGCTAAACAAAATTGTTAACTATTTTAAACACTTCAATTAATGAAACTACATAAGCTGTAAAAGAAGTAGTATAACAAGGCTTCTACGGGGCCAAGTAAAAAACCCGGTGGTGTGAATAGATTCTGAAAGTTGACTTCATACTCTTAACGAAAAATTACAATACTTGTGGAATTGTTTCAACCAAGCACATTACATGTATATGTAATTAGTAAATTATTTATGATTTTACCACGAATTCATCATTAATATGATAATGTAGAAGTAATGTTAATTTTTAATCTTAATTTAATCGTCATCAATTATAGCCGTGATCTGTATCTGAAATCACAGCATTATTATTATTATTATTATTATATTATATATTTTAGGACATTTTACAGAATGATTCTATTACATTAGACTGGGATTTCAAATCAGCATTAATGACAGACTTAGTTCAGGTACAAGTATCCCAATGATTTTCCAAACAAACATGTGTTTTAATAAAATGACGGAATATAGAGGTTTATGTTTATTGCATTTCTTTGAAATATAAAGTGAATTTTGAACTCTTTATGATTGACCGTCCCTGTAGCTTATTTTTTTATGTCAGTCTGTTTAAATTACTTAAATGAATGCTGGGTACATAGTTAGAAAATGCGTAAGAACAGATAGATTCCAATATCCTGTACTTTCGAAAAGTAAAGATAACTGTTTTAAACTATATCAAAAGTAGGTAAATATTTCACATTTCATGCGTCCTACAAGGATATAATCGTTGAAATAATTTAAAAGATTCGATTATGATATTTGATTGTAATTCAGGGAATAGTTAAAAACGTCAGTGCACATGCCTTATTTCCTTGTTACGGGTTATTGTGTTTTACTTAATGTTAGTTTTTCAAAGTTTTTATTTTTACTTTTTGTTTTGGGATTATGGTTTTGACATGGACCGGTATTTCTATTTTGGATTTAGTGAGGAAAATCCACATTAAAAATGCTATTATTTAAAATCATGATATAATGAACAATTTGAACAGTTAATTGTTAATTTCAGGGGATGACGTACCTACATAACAGTCCTATAACTCTACATGGGAAGTTAAACACTTCCAATTGTGTTATTGACAGTAGGTTTGTTCTAAAAATCACAGATTTTGGCATCCTCAAAATTCGTAATCAGGTTGAAAGTCAAAATACATCTACAAACATGAGAGGTATTATTATTATCTTTTTGTATTTATCTTGGCTAAGTAATTCTAGTTACTGTTACTCTTTATTCTGTGCATTAGGTATTCCATAGCGACAGATTTTATTCAAATGTCAAATAAAACTTGATATCTACACCAAGCCTTTCCTCATTAAGTGTTTTTAAAAAGATTATCAACCCTAAGCTAATCTTAGCTTCACAGTACTACGGCTGTTCATAGCACTTTCGACGTCATTTATATAAATAACACGATCATACTGGTATACTTGTATCCTAAAAAACTAAGAAATACTCCCCTATGCAAATTTTTTTAACCAAATTTGGAAAAATTTATTTTAGTCATTTGAATATTTTTTCAATCCCTTGAAATTTATTTTGGTTTCATAATTTTGGCCTAAGCACTACTGATAAGGAAAATTATTTCTAAACGGCCGTCTAGTGCTGTAAAATTAAAGTGGCATACTTTATAATTTTATACTAGCACTGAACATATTTATAAAATTAAATTGTGATATATCATTTGTGTAGATCCTTACCCATCACTCTTTTATTATTTTATTAGTGTGAGACACTGCATTTCTTATTATTATTGATAGAACAATATGAAATTCATGTGCATATTCCTGTTTCAGCATTACTTTGGGTAGCTCCAGAACATCTCCGTGTTGATTTTAATACATCAATGTCGCAGGCTGGTGATATATACAGTTTTGGTATAATTTTGTTTGAAATCCTTACCAGATTGGAACCCTTTGAAGAAGAACGTGAAACATTCACCATCGATGGTAAATTTCTTTTCTTCGGATGACTTCACTCAAAAATTTCACTTGATTTTTAATACTTAAAAGTAAATTATATTTAAAAACTAGGATAATTAAAAAACAATTGATCAGTAAAACATCTAAAAGAAACTGAAAAATGTTTATAATTTTGATATTTTCTTCTACGACCGTTCAAACATGGAAGCTATATTACCAGAGTATAGGTTAATTTTGTTATATATGAGGATTTTGTATCCAAAATCCTTGAAATGTTTGAAATCACATTGTTACAAGTTCATTTCATTCTTGAATTTGATTTCTCACTTGGAAGGTAAAGATAGCTAGACCAGAAATGTTAACATTTCCGGGTTACCCGACTTGAAATTGTATTGCTTCCTGTGTTGCTGTAATAATGGATATTTAAAATAGTTTTATATTTATAATCAACATTGTGTATGAAATATCACGTGTATTGTTAACTTTCGATAATTAATTTTAATTATAGAAATTATACAAAAAGTGAAAACTGGATTGATTCCACCTTTTCGACCAAAAATGTCGTCCAGCATTGACAACAGCAGTGCAGTAAAAGGAATCACGTGTATCATGCAGGAATGTTGGAATGAAGACAACAATGCACGGCCATCATTTTCTATCATTAAAAAGAAGTTCTCGGAAGTAACTGGGTAAGCTTTATTCTGCCTCGGACAGGTGATATATTACTGGGTTTCAGAATCGATAGCCGTGGATTCAAACTCCAGTCCTGGTTGTTAAATTGACAGAAGTTATTTCTCTTCATCGTCGGTTCACCTAGAGGGGGTTACCAGTTAAACTTAATTGATGATTTTCGATACTAAAATTTAAGCTCCATAGTTACTCAGTGTACGCTCTGTAAGAGGCGATTCATTAGTAGTGTAAATATGAGTACATTTAGTGGTGTAAGGAGCGTTCGTACCCCAGTCAAGATTCTTTAAATGATATCAAGGCGGTCAATTCAAGGATGATGAAGGATACTCGAGGGCCCACAGAAAACTACCTGATTTTGACTCGAAGTGAAACAAATCTGTCTCAAGATCTTAAAAACTATAATTGAATTTGGAATGTTGAAACAGATTGACTTAAGGTAGATCCATACCTTACAAATCGCTTGAAAACATATATTGAAATTTTGATATGTTGTTCATGGGCATAAACCATTCAACATGCCAAAATTTCAGGCTAGGTTTTCGACATGCTTAAGAAGTTCTGAAGCGCCACCTGGTGTTCATTTTCACGACATAAATGATCAACGTATGGCCACTGGTATCCACAAATGAGATTCAATATTTTTTGTCATGCTTAGAAACCAAAATTGTTTTGCATTTAAATTTACCATGGCGTATAAGAAAAAAAATGTCTTTTGCTGCTTACTGTACAGTTGTTTAATTCTGCGAGGAATAAATTTCACGGTTCAGACACTGGAACTTATTCACGGGTATAAAATTTCGGTGCAGTGGCCAGTGTTAACACTTTTCTGTATTGATTATCTCAGTCTACGTTTAATGCATGCTACATGAAAATATTCACTTGGTATTTCACTTTTAGGTATAAAGTCAAACCGTGAATATAGCAAAATTAAATCCCTAGTGAATAAAAGACTATGTCGTTATAGTATCTACGTTAAGCAATAGTCTTATCGTTATGTATGTTATTACCGCATGACATTGTATATTTACGCAAATTCTCATTAAAACTCACGAAAAAAGACACGCGCTCCGATATATCAAACATTATTGTAAGACTAAACCTAACAACATATACCAATTTTAATTTTACAGCACTAGACGGCCGTTTCAGAATACACTTCTTCATCAGTAGTGCTTTGACCAAATTGTGAAACTTTTTTAAGATGTTGAAAAGATATCCAAAGAACCAAAATAAATTTTACGAAATTTAGCTAAGGAAATACTTTGCACGGGGAGTACACCTTAGTCGTTTAAGTAATTTAAAATTTAAAAATTGCAGCAAATTTTGACAATAGTATATTTCTGACAAAAATACACAATTATTGATAATTGGTAACAAATTTAAATTGTTTAACTTGGAAACAAATGTTTTTTTTTTAGAATTACAGCATCTCATAATTTCCTTGATGCGTTGTTAAGACGAATGGAACAATATGCTAACAACTTAGAAGATTTAGTTGAAGAAAGAACACAGGCGTTTCTTGATGAGAAGAGAAAATCCGAGGAATTACTGTACGAAATTTTACCAAGGTAAAGATGATATATATCGTAACTACTATACCAAACAGCTCTCATACTATTTCTTGACGATTGTATTTTCGATAATTATAAACGTTACGTACATTGTTAATTATTTATTTAATTGCTTGGATACTGTTTTGGTATTAGATATATAGATGTTTATTTCTAATTGCAGAAGCGTCGCAGATCAGCTAAAGAATGGGGCTTCAGTTGACCCAGAATCTTTTGAGTGTGTTACCATTTATTTTAGCGATATTGTTGGATTTACAGTTTTGTCGTCTGCAAGTACAGCTATTCAGGTTAGATTGATGCTTTAATTAATACTTATAAAGTTCCGTGACTGGTTAATATAAGTTTTCCATAGCTTTACTATATCGATAGTAAAATTCAAAATGGCCAAGATATTGTAGCTAAGGTAACAAATGTTAACATTACAAAGTGCAGCATCTGGAAAAAAGTACACGTTAAATGCCAAACACAAATAGAATGACTGTCATGTGTAACATCTGGACACAAAAATTCTACTAATATCCTGGGGTTAAATACAAAGGGATCGAACACAAACATTTGCTTGGCAAGGACTCTATTTATAGAACAAACAAAAAGACTCAACACTTCAAAAATGGAACAAATTGATGTTTAAGTTTTAGGCTGGAATTCAGAAATTAATTATATGTAGAATATTAGCTATAAGGTATGTTTTAATTAGTAAGCTTGCTAGACAGAAGTGCTTATCCTTACGGAACACCTGACCTCATTTCCCTTGTTGAAGTTCACGTAGTTAACTTACTTGCTAGTTCTCTCCAGTGCTTTAAAATTCAAACAGGATTTGTGCTAATTTGTACTCTGACCTTTAGATTGTATTTTGGACATGGACTGGTGTTTGATTTGAAGCTCTATTTTCCTGTTGCTCTGCTACTATTACATCATGCTTATTATTTGACTTATTTCTGTTTTATAGATAGTTGACTTTTTAAATAACTTGTATACGTGTTTCGACAGTATAATTGTACAGCATGATGTTTATAAGGTATGTATCTACACGTATTATGTTACTGTATCCAAACCTTTGCCATAGTTGGTAGAGTGCTCGCTCCTAAATTAGGAGGTTGTGGGCTCAATCCCCGTCCGGGTCTGACCCAAGAATAGAAAGTGGTAGTGATTGTTTGTTCTTTCGCCAAGCACTCGGTTTTACGAAATGAAAGTCACGGTTCTCTGAGATAGAAACCAAAAATAATAGAGATCCCGTGTAACGGTAGGCTTAGCGCCTCGCTGCATAATGCCATCAGCGCATCACAAAGGAAAAATTTCTGCAAATTCGCCAAAAGCTGGCAACGTCTTGATATAAGTGAAATATTCTTGACTGGGACGTTAAACACCATTATTCAACTCTGTTTCCAAAATTATCCTCGAAATATTTGGCGTCAAATAGTTCTATGATTGATTTCAAATGTGGCGGATGTATCTACCTACACAGGATGGTGTTTACTGCCAGGTGAAAATTTTCGTGTGTAACCTAATTTTCTAGTTTTGAAGGTATTCGTGTTTTTTGGTTTGTGATTTTAACATTGACTGGTAAATTTCGTTTTGATTTAAAAAAATGTTGTCAAAATAAAGAACCGTGTCTTTTCTGCACCTTGCTTTGTTTCATTTCAATGATCTTCAAAAATGTTTGAGATCATTACATCGTTTGATGTTTTGTAAAATGATAATACAGGGAAGAATGATGAATATTTTCTTTTTTTGTATATTGGTTTCGATACCAGTATACAATATACAATATTATTACATTATGATATGATTTTACTCTGAGACCTTTGTTTTGATTGGTTAAACTACTTGCACGCGCAAAGCCGTTTTTCATCATATTGCACTCTGGAACATGATAAAACACCATATTGCACTAAGCCAATCAAATCCATCGTTTGAAACTTTAATTGAACGCAAAAAGAATGAATTGCGCCATTTAATGACGTCACAGACACTAGTACGTCATTAGTTGCCGCGATGCTGCTCTGGTACCGTGATGGCGGCCAGTGTATATTTTCAAAATAAATTGTGTATAATTTTGAATTCTATTTAGTCTTTCGTTTGCATTGTCTGGTTTCTGTGTCAAAAAAAATTCAATTCAATTCTTTTAAGCCAGCACTTGCAAACCTTGCGAATTTGTTTTAATAGTATTGAAGGTATCTGTCCATTGAACATCAACTTTAGTAACCATTCCATTTTTTGGGAGTTTAATCTATTATATAAGATTGAATATTTCCTAATTACAGGTAGAAACTATCGGAGATGCATACATGGTTGTCTCAGGACTTCCTTCTCGTAATGGCGATCACGCATATCAGATAGCATCGATGTCACTGTCAATTCTGAGAAGTGTTCGTAATTTTAAACTTCAACACATGCCTGACAAAGAGATACAGGCCAGAATAGGAATTCATTCAGGTATTTGATTGTCGATTGATTGTTTTCAAGAGAAACAAGAGTAAAATATATGAAACTGTATTTTAGAAATATCATTTCTTAAATTAATGCGGCAGTAATATACGATAAGAATTAACGTCTCATTTTATTGTGAACAAAAAATAACCTGTTTGCATATGGGCATTGAAAGATGTATGATCACAGTATTCACAACAACTTTATTACTTGGAATTGATATAAGTTAATATGTAAAATATATATTTATCTACATAGTTAGACATTTTAAATAATATCTTTAACTGTAGTTAACCAAATACGTTTCAAACATTTTTTAGCTAAACAATACATGCAATAGAATTATTTTGCTGTTTGTTCTCAGAACATAATTAATCATCCAAATGTGCATGTAGCAGTTCAAAATGTTATCAGATGGACTTTTTCTGACTTTTTGATGTTAAAGAAAAAAACTTATTTGTGTATTTTAGGACCTGTATGTGCTGGTGTCGTTGGACGAAAAATGCCTCGCTATTGTTTGTTTGGTGACACCGTTAACACGGCGTCTAGAATGGAGTCACATGGTGAAGGTAAAATAGATATAAAACTTTTATTTATACAATTATAAAAGTACTTACTCGCCAGTTTGCAAAGTTATACACCCTTCCGATAAATCGCGACACCTGGCGGGAGTGCCATGATTGATAGTAGAATGTGACGTCATACAGGGAGTTATGAAAAGGAAATACTAGCATTTCGTATTTTCCCTCAATATAATATTGTTTTAAAATTAAATATTAAATTTCAATTTTAATTACATATCGCTGGTATTTTATTCCATGACTTTAAAAAATAATTTGAAATTAATATATTTTTCATTAAAAATTTTAAAAATTCATTTTAATTGTTACTTAATAATAACTGTTCCATGACATATTTGTTATTGTAATACCAAGTCATGGGCAGTCATTCGGAACTAATTAGGGCACTGATTTTGATTACCTGATTTACAGGAGAGAAAATGCTTCGGTCCAACCTAAGGACAATTTGCTTATGCATGAATGAATCCAGGTGTGTCAGAAGTAGTCTAAGCTTTTCGTTAATCTCAGAAGATTCTCAGTCGGTAGAATTATTTAAACGAGAGACAGAGAGAGAGAGAGAGAGAGAGAGAGAGAGAGAGAGCTACAAACATTGCATTTTAAGTATTCTGTAACTCAGTGAATAATTATATAAACTAACAAATTATCTATCCGAAAAAAATTATAACGAGTCATGGGATAATTATTTACCCGACATTTTGAAACTTAACATATTTGTGTTACAGTTTAAAGATGATAAATAATAATAAACATCGCGTAATTAGTATTAAAAATTATTTATTTATTTCTTTTCATTTTTATACTTTTTGATTTTTTGACAAATAAGTATAATATAGCCAAAGCAGTGATACGACACTACATGAGAATAAATCAGATATTTATCACTGTGTATTATAATCAGGTGTTGCCTTGTTCATCTCGTAATCAGATAATCTAGAGACTTGTTAATTGCAAATTGGATTAATGAAACCAATTAAAAGTCCTATTTTTTAAGTCAACTTAGGTAAGGATGCCATCATTTCTACTTAGAATCAGTTGTTATTTATATAAATTTGACCGAAATTTTAACCATACAACCGAAATTTAATTTCAATGTTGTTGTTTTTTTTTTTTGTTTTTGTTTTTTTTTTTTTTTTTTTAATATTTTCATTAATAATTTTGAAAATAAATTTTCAGAACCTTTAACATTTTTAGCAATAACGGATGTTTCTTTAATGAAAGTTTAGTCCGTTGAACAATGATTTTTAAATATAACTTTAAGATGTCGCTAATTTGTAATCACAGGAAAATTTAAGTTTTCAAATTATTTTGACTATCAATTATGTATCTGAATTGTTTAATTTATATCAATATTTTGTAAATAAGTTTTATGAAAAATCCGATTTTATAAAATAAATAAAGATAAATAAGAAAAAAGTGGAAGGTGAACGTTTGTAGTAATTTGATTAAAAAATTAAAATATTTCCAGTCGGATAAAAATATGAATTTCAAATGTCCTTGAGGGTAATTAAATGGTCCAAGATATTAATAAATATACGTACATGTATTTTATATTTTTCAAATTTGAACATTTACAAATTGCAATTTTCTAGTAAAAACAAAACTTGCTATTTTGTTGAAGAAATTACAACAAATTCTACACAATCCTTTACAATGTTAAGTGTCTTTTCGGATGATCATCTATGTGTTTAAAATTTGTTTAATTAGCCCATTCATAATTTGTAATTTATTAAAGTAATATTCGCTTTGTCGGTTTATCATCTCACCTGTAGCTTACATATGACACCTAACATATACTCGAACTGAGTGAATATACACCCATTAAAGTAATATTCGCTTTGTCGGTTCATCATCTCACCTGTAGCTTACATATGACACCTAACATATACTCGAACTGAGTGAATATACTGTACATGATGATGGGATCGATAGATAGCCTTCCCGATGTGACGTCATATCAAGAGCGATAACCAGTTTCCGGCTATTTCTGGAAGGGTGTATAAGTTCGGTTTTTAGATTGTTATTTTATATAATTCGATATGTTTGTTTTTATTACACGACGTCACTGGACTACAAGTTATAACGCGTGATGCTTGTCCTAACCTTTATATCAGGTTTTAATTTCATTTCATGCATTTTTGTGGGTACTATATCATTACCAAGTGACCAAGTGTATATTAAAAGCCAATATTGTATGTAAATATACGACTCCTATGTACTGTGAATATTTTGAAAGGTGTCTCATCTCAGCACAGTAGTAAATATAGCTATCTTCTAATTAAAATGGTCAATCTTTCCTAGCTAAAAAGCCTACAAAATTAAAACACATATGATTCGCTGAATTTGATGTGAAAAATTTACGGACTAGATAATTACTTCTTAAGAAACTTGAGATGGTATGCAAGGTTGTTTTGGTTAACAGTATTAAAACTTGATTTTGTCGTTTTAGTAATAATAATAATAATAATAATAATAATAATAATAATAATAATAATAATATGTTTACAGCAATGAAGATCCATATAAGTAGCTCAACAAAAGAACAGTTGGATCAAAGTGAATCGTTTCTTTGTGTTGAACGAGGAACTACTGAGATTAAGGTAACATTATTCAATCTATATATGATGTCGTCACTTTTCAAAGAAAATTCTCGTATAGCGATATGTTGTCTAGGTGTGTAGATCCCCTATGTTACATTATCGAACGTGGTAGTATTACAATTAGTAGTATAAGGGAAATAACTCTTACACAGCGAAGGTAATATTCGGCAACAAGATTTGCGACAAGATTTGCACATGATACAGAAAACGAAATAGAAGTTGAAAATTTATGAAGGGTGACAAATACTTTATCATTGTATTGTCTGGTACCACGATCGAGTACCGAGTAAAAGATCTATGTATTCTTCACCTGTCAGTAGGATAGCCAAGTCCAAAATGTGCGTTGGTTTTAAAATTTGAGACCTTCCGCGGTAAATAAAAAAGGATTACTTTTTGGCAAGTGTCTGAACCCGAAAAAAATTCGCCATTTTCAGAATCGTTTTTATACCATAAAATTAACATTTCTAGCTACGAATATGATGCAAGCGTGTGAGGAATTAACTAAACTTTCTACATGTATCAAAAAGTCCGAGATAAAAACGCCACATTATTTAAAATTACTGATATCCCGACGATAACCGATTTCTCTTGAAAATCAACAGAAATTTCTTCTCCATTTTTGAAACTGGTACGTTTTTTGTGTAAGGGATACTTTTCCTAGAAATTTTAATGTCAGAAAATTATTACAGTATACGCCAGTAAATTATCGTACCTGGTGCATGAGTGTTAAATATGCGAAAATCGCAAAAATCCAACAGCATGATTTCAGTTCGTCTTGTTGTCAATGAAAACAAATATGGCCGCGACCTTGATAAACATTGTTCTAACGTAATGACGTAAACAACGTTGCCCGTGTCAAATATATAGGTCAACTGTCTACTGTATACACAGTACACTCAATGTACAGTACAGATCTGTCGAAAGTTTAACACTAAGCTAACCAAAACAAGTCAAAGCTCGACTGCCGAGTGCCTAAGTTATGGAAAGGTAGCGGTCGAAAAGCTGCTGAGAGATAGATGGCAACTGCTGTCGATATAAGCACCAAACGAGGAACCAATATGGACTGTCGGCACTAATTCGTTAGCTGGGTGCTAAACTTTGTACAGGTCTGTACTGTATTTATCGATTTTTTTTTTTTGCAACAGGCATCCTCATCTGGCACACATCATATGACATGTGTTTGTTGATGGAGATACTTTAGGACCCCAACAGGAATAAACAAATAGGGCCTACATTAAAAAAAAAAAGATAAATAAATAAATAAATAAATAAATCAGAATTTCTACAGAGAAATAAGTTAGAGCTGGGACACAGTATGTTGAGCAGGTTACAAAATGTCTAGCAGGTTAGAGATGATAATAAATAAATAAATAAATAAATAAATAAATAAATAAATAAATCAGACATTCTACAGAGAAATAAGTTAGAGCTGGGACACAATATGTTGAGCAGGTTAGTGATGATAAATAGGGTAAATACATAAAAAGAGATCAAAAGAAGTTGCATTTTGTCTTTCCTCAAGGTACTAACATGAAATGTGGCATGGGTACCATGAAAAGTAACCTCAGATATTTTTTGGAAAAATAAAACAAATATTTTTATATGAACAAAATTAACATTTAAAAAATAAAAGATATTGAATTACTAAAAAGTTAGAAAAATTTATGAATAGGCAGATAGTTAGAAATTTTGTCATATTGTTGTTTGTTAAATGAATGACAAGTGGGCCATAATAGCATTTAAAAGGACTGAAATTGTCTAAATTATCAAAATTAATTTAGAAACTACACAAACGTGATTTTGGGGGGGACAGGTACTTTCTAGTTGTTCTGGCTGTGATAAATAGATAAATCATTTACAAATAAATCAAAAACTATGGAATCATATGGCAGTGTTCATTCTAGAAAGGGGCTGTTGATCCTTTATTTTGCCAAATGGCACCATTGTAAAGGCCATAGTTAGATTTCAAATGCAAGTTCAAAATATTCGATAGCATTGTCATATATAAAAGCTACATTATATGAAACCTAAAAGACTACAAGTCACATCAAACATTAGATGTATGCAAAATCATTGATGTTATTAAACTTGTTATTAGAGGAATTTTATTAGAAATGAACCCACCTGAAAAAATCCTAGAATGAACACTCATGGTTATTACTATTTACACATAATGGAACATTTTTCAAGGAAAAATGCATTATGTGTGACTAAACTAACTTTGTAAATTGTAATAATGTTGAATGTCTCATTTCATGTAAAATTAAAACATAACAATATCTTTAATACACTAGGAATTAGATATCATCAGACATTTATGAATGTTTCATTTTATATAGAATTAAAAAAATCAACACATATCAATATCCTTAACATACTGGGAATTATATACCATTACACATTTATAAATTTAATGCTTCTCTTGATACTGAATACCTCTTTTTCACCACTTGAAATGCTTTTCATGCACCCTTGCCTGAAGTGTAGCATACAGGTAACAGCATAGGTGAAAATCTTACTATGTCAGAAAGTTTGCCAGTTCTCTTGTTGAGGGGTGTGATTTACCTCAGGGATGAAGCCTGAATATTTTTGAGTTTAGGGCCAGCTCACTTCATAAAAGAATTTGTAACAGTACTAAATGGCTTAAATGTGTAAACATTAAGTGGCCCATACTCGAATTTAGAAGTCATTGGCTACTGGGCCCCTGCAAATCTTCATCCCTGTACCTATTTTCCTCCTTAATCTCATTTACCTGATTATAATTGAAATAATCTTGAATGGGGTGTGTATACCAACTAATCAATTCTAAATTTAACTGATAAATCAATAAATCTGGAATAGGCCTAGTGTGTTACAAATATTTTGAATTCTTACAAACTAATAATGCCCATTTGGATACACTGTGTCATGAATTTCACTGCATTTGCATCAACTTATTTCTTAATGTTATTATCAAACCAGTTCCCATGAATTTTCCTAAAAGAAGGTGATATTTATTTATTAGAATTTTACAATTTTACAGAAATTACTGAAATTCCTAAATATTTTAGAGATCTGTATTTAATCATTATAATATGGAGTTAAAATTTTTAACCAAGTCAAATGAAATCCACATGATTAGTATTCACTTTTCCTATTTCCTACTTCCACATAGTCTATTTTAAATGTTATTTGTGCTATGTCAAGTTGACTTAAAACTTTTAATGAAGCAAAATAATCAACTTTTCATGTCTAAATTGTACTAAAATAATAAAGCCGGGGTTATTGGCATCAGAACAGAAACAAAAATTCAAATAATAAAGACCAATGTTGTGTTGACTCTGGCTAAACTAACATGGAGATGTTTCCTCATTTTGGGAAATATTTCATAAAGAAAAATCCAGTCTAACCCTCTTTAATGATATTAGCTTATTTATCCAATGATATGTACTGATATGACAGAAAGGTCCTGTTTATATTTTGCCAGCAAAGCAAAATCAGTTGGTAATTTTCAGTAATTCTGAGTCCCTAACTAGCCCTACATTAGCAGGTTGCACTGTACACTGTAGTAGTACAGATCCCAAGTCCATATAGGTAAAATTAGAACACATGCGTATCTAATGTGTTCGGCAGCCATGCAGATCGATCATACATGACAAATAAGGCAAAACAGCTTGGAAGTAGTTCCAAAAAATCGGTAGATTAGACGAGAAATGGAATGAAAATACAATATTTTTAAGAAAAAACTTACTTTATTTCAACAAAAATATCTCCACCAGTGGCGTACCGCCCTATACGCAAAAACGCAAGTGCGTACACATAAATTGGTCACAAAAAATACTTTAAAATAAAATAAAAAGTATAAGAGAGAGAGAGAGAGGGGGGGGGAGAGAACGCGTTAGTTAATGCTTCCTATAGGCCAGCGGCCATCACATATATGTGAAACCCTTGAAAGGACAGACAAACATCTCTATCAATATGTCTTCAAGATCCTAAAAAATTCTTGTAACCATGCCCCTACAACAGCCACTGTCGAGAGAAGTTTCAGTGCGCTGAAACGTCTCAAGACTTATGTAAGGAGCACAATGAAAGACGATCGCCTTTCATCGATGATTGATGCACTTACATCATGAGATGGACGTCGACGTAGAAACAGTTATTGACAAATTTAACGCCCAGAAGAAGAGGAAAATTAACTTTGAATGACGAATAAATTACTAATATAAATTTGGAAACCGTCGGCTACGATTATTAAAATACATGTAATCCCAAAATTTCTTTTTATTGTTTAAGTTGTACAATTCAGATTAAGAATGAAAGTAACAGAGATCAAACAGTAAGAAACAGGCACACAATAAATAAAACGCTAATACAAAATTAAACAATACTAATTTAGATTTCAATAAATTATGCACCATCATTTGTAATCGCGAAGCTCAAATATGAAAATTTTTCAAATTATCAAACCAAAAACGTTTATCCATTTAAATCTATATGATACAAACGCAGAGAGGATGTGTGGTTAAACTCAGTACCCAACCTTCCACTCCCAAGGATCAGTAAGATCGGCATATTTAAAATTTGTAATTAAGCTCCAATTTGTATCAAAAGTTTAACATGAGAAGGTATTGTTTATCTGTCTCAAAGTGCAAAAGCCGTTTTGAAGCATATAAATTTCAAAATTTTCCGGGATAGCTCTCCCGGACCCCCTAGCGTGGTTGCGCCTTTGGCGCTCCAAGTTTGCGTACACATATAATCAGGTCACGGTACGCCGCTGTCCACAGCGTCTCTCGATTATCAAATTTATACATTACATACAATAAGGAAGCTGTCTTAGCATTTTTTCTGTGTCAAATTAGCCGGAAAGGGGGCGGCCCATGATCGAGAATCCGGCAATGTCATCGATTTTTTCGACATTTGAAACTGGTACGTTTTTTGTGTAAACAAAATTATTTGACAAATTATACATCAAAATAACCGTGAAAAAATTTCTTTCCGTTCATGTAAAAACATCTTTGGTGCATGAGGAACTGCGTACACAGAATGATATTTTTTAAAGTTTCAATTTTCAATTTTTCGCCGGTGCCTAACATTCAATTACGATTTAAATTGTTAAATTCTCACCGACTTTGATAAAAATCGTCTTTAATGGCTTACCTTTGTCCTCAAAAGACTATAAAATGCTACAAATAGTATTAAAAACTCGCAGTGAAATAAATATTGTGTAATTTTACCACCTCGAGTGAATTCAAATTTTTGACAATTTTTTCACTTTGTCTTCGCGTGAAATTTTGTTTGATGAATCAATGCGCTGGCCGGGTTGGCTATCCTACTGTGTGGCTCAGGGTACATCAATCTTTAACAATGATACTATGGGATGTGTAACATGACAAAAATCGTGTATATTTGATATTGTACCCAAACAAATTTTAAATTTATTTCAGAAAAATATTGTTTTTGACTAGACGGTCATTAAGCGTCATGTGAAGTAAATTTACCCTTTTATATTCGATAATTAACAGGCTTTTTTAAATATAACGAATATTTTTTATGAAAACATGCAATTTGACACCATTATATTATATTGAGAAGTTATCTTATTTTTTCACATGGGATTAGTATTCTTCTTTTAATGATGGTTTGATAATAGTTTTGCAATTTTAAAATTATAACTTTACACCATGCCATATCAGGACACGACTTTGTCTTATTTTCATAGAATTAATATTGACTTTTTAATAAAAATTTGAAATTCCTCAAAAACTTAAGTATACTCCTTTATGAATTTTACTCCTTTAAGTATTTCCTGAGCTAAATTTGGTAAAATATATTTTTGTCCTTTGGGTATCTTTTCAACATTTTGTTTTCATAATTTTGGTCTAAGCACTACTGATGAGGAATTGTATTCCAAAACGGCTGTCTAATATTGTAAAATTTAAACTGGTATAATACCAATGTAATTTATCATTGTGCTTTTTTAATTATTACATTTCAGGGAAAAGGAAAAATGACAACTTACTGGTTATATGATGGAAAGGATTCGCTTACTTCTTTTCGCTAACAAAGAATACTAGTATATTGTCAACGAAGTTATTTATTATATACTATTATGATCACTGGTGGATTATTGTTGAAACAGCGGCTTATCCGTCCATAGTTTGTGATAAACTGAT
Organism: Anadara kagoshimensis; assembly: GCA_021292105.1. Lineage (NCBI taxonomy): Eukaryota > Metazoa > Mollusca > Bivalvia > Arcoida > Arcidae > Anadara > Anadara kagoshimensis. Next base: position 20,864,770 of record CM037867.1, on the reverse strand, counting down.
TCAATCATTAATAATGTATATATTTTAAATATGGAAATTACAGGGTAAAAAAGTTTAAATAAGAAAATTTATCGTAGACCCAAACAACATTGACCTGTCCGCTTGACCTTTCATTCGGAATATTCATATAGAAGGATCCACCTTATAAATAGGTAGTTGCAAGATTCGTATGTAATAATGATGTGCACAAGGTACATAGTTCGCATTATGTACACAAAAACCCGCATGATCCCTTTATACATAAGTGTACTCATCCATAAAAATACTTTAATTAAAGGTCAATCGGACAGGTCAAAGTTGTTTGCCTATATATGATGATTATGAAACAAATATATAAATAGATGAGAAAACAAAAAAATAACTTTATTTTTTTCGAGACAAATACCGCAATTTCTTATATAGCACGCTAATTCATGTTAAGAAGCATTATATATAAAATGATACAGTTAGTGTATTCACATATTCAAGTCAGTGAAATTGTTTATAGGTAGTTTATAATGATATACATGTACTGGGATCTTATTAGACTGATATTATCATGATAAACTCCATCATATCTTTATCGCCGTGCTGTCGTGGTTGACAAAATGTGCCGTTTTTACATTATCAGACAGTCTATGTTTCGAACATGTTTTCGATGTTTTGTTCTCGATGTCAATCTTCATATAATGTGAAAATAAATTCTCTCTTATATATCTAATAAATTACAGTATTCGTGGAAAAAGTGGAATTACAGTATTCTGAAGAAAAATAAGATTACTGTAGGAACCATCTGTTTGTGACAGTGAAATACTCTTTATATCCATAGATTGATATCATCTACTTACTTGTACCTAGTAGTCGTAACAGGAAATCTGTATGCGCATCCGCGATTGACGTAAAGTATGTCTGTAGAAAGGAAAATGTTAGCGTTATGGGGATTTTCATGGCGAAACTGGCGAAGTTACACTGGAAGTGATGTCTTTGGTAACGTTTTACGTCATATGCGCAACAGAATCCGCCATTTGCCTGGTTTTTCAACATGTTAAATCCCCATAGCGTCAATGTTTTACCTTGTGCAGATATATTCTGGGCTAATCGCGGATGCACATACAGATTTCCTGTTACGATTAGGAACAAGTAAGTGAAAAATATCAATCTTTATTCAAATTTATTTGATTTTCTATGGATATGAAGAGTATTTCACTGTCACAGAGTGGTTCCTACAGTAGTGTGACTTTATATTGGATTGCAGATACTGATCCTATATATGAGTTTTATGAGATTGAAAGATGATTGATAACCAATCATTGCACATGCAGAATTTCAGAGGAAGTAAAATAAAAAAAACATTGCTGCTCCCTTTGCACGAAAATGAAAATATTGTTTATAGGAATCACGATGTCTGTCTGTCTGTCTCCTGGCAATATTTCATATTTGCTTTGGACGACCGACATAAAACTTTACATGGCAAAACGTCATTGTCCAAAGATGTGTCATGACTTTGAATCAAGAGAAAGTTCTATATATTTTTATCATTCTTATTTTATCTTGCACATTTTTCTCATCATTTGAGACTCCCTTTCAACACACACGCCATCGAGAACGCGCCGCTTTAAATAACCACTGTACGTATACCAATGACATAGAAATTAGAGAAAAAATTTGATTTATCCCCAGTCAAGATTCTTTCACATACATTGAAGCAGTCAGTTCATGGATAATGAAAGACACCGGGGTGTCCAGAGATACCGACGTTTGGCGAAATGACGAACTTTCTTGCACTGAAATCTGCCACGAATGATATTTCGGTTTAGCTGGCAACAAATGGTGGTATCTGTGACCAGGCTCTATAGACCACTCAGCCATCTTAAATTTTGAAATACAAGTCCGTCCAGAAAGTTAAAAACTCAGAATAGCGATTTGTTATTCCGCATACAGCATCTGCAGGTAGGATCTAAGCGAAAATGCTAAGAAATGGGTAATACTAAACAAGCCATTCCAAGACTACTATTCTGAGACATTGATACTATTACTATGCGTACAATAACAAAAATACTTTATTGACAACACAATCAAATTATTGGTTCATTGTTCGGTACATTACGTATCTTCAAGATAAAATGTAGGCAAGGTTTATACCGTACAAATCTTTTCTGAATCCCACCAATAAGAAATATTTTAACGTTATTGTTGGTGTATGTCCAAAATGTTCAGTTACAGGTACTCCGAAAGGGTAAGCACCTCCTGTCTAGAGATTTATGATCTAATAATTATGATTTCAGTTATGTTGTCTATAATTGACGGATCGCCGGCCACGCCCACAACGTTCAGGCAAAGGCCCGGCATGCTTGAATTACACACAAAAGGGTGGAAACACGGCCTGAATTGTGCCATTTAATAACATCACAAACACTAGTACGTCATTAGTTGCCGTGACGCTGCTTTGGTACCGTGATTGCGGTCAGTGTCGGAACATTGTGGGCGTGGTTGGTGAAATGTCAATAAGTTAACATCTAGTGGTATTAAAATTGACAACCGTTTTCATATAATTATGATAATATCATGTTTTTTTTCGTTTTTCTGCCAACCCTTACTTTATCCCACTTAAAATCTTTCACAAATGTAATATTTCCATTCACCGCACACGTTGTCGACAAATCCTCGGACACCAATCCATAATGCGGCACAGTCTTCGTTCGGATAATATTCATTAGGCTCATTGCCGTACCAAAAGTCACGTGACAACGACATCGACATACCGTTCCACCAAACCCAGCTGTTGTTACTCAGTATCTCGTACCCGCCAATCCAGATAATGTTACCTGTAATTTAAAAAACTAAAACATACAAGTCATTATACAAATCTTTTGAAGCTGGCAAATTTAGTAAAACGCGTGATCTCCCATTATTCAATAGCCACTGCGGTAGCTCAGTTGGTAGAGTGCCCGCTCCGTAAGGGGGAGGTCGTGGGTTCGAACCCCGACCGGGTCTGACCCAAGACTTGAAAGTGGGTGGTGACTGTTCTTTCGCTAAGCACTCGGCATTACGTCATGAAAGTCACGTTTTTTTCGAATGGGAGCTCAAAATAAACGAGGTCCCATGTCACGGGCTTGGCACGATAAAGAACATATAATTCTATCAGCGAAAAGCACAGGCAAAATTTCTTCACTTTCGCCTATAGCTGGCAACGTCTCGATATGTTATATTCTTGACTGGGACGTTAAACATTATTACTCAACTCAATTCTTACCATTCAATGAGCACGAGAGAGGGATTTTGTAACAATAAAATCAGCTATGAATGACTGAACTATATGATATTCTATGTTTTTCAGTTACTGGACCAACTTAACCTCTTCATTAAAAAGTGTCCTTCTGTCAAGAGGTGGAATCTTTTATAGAATGTACGGTGATGTAAAAGTCATATGTTGTACTGACCTCCATAATAACTTTTGGCAACCTCTCTGTAGTAATTTTTCTTGACCAGTGTGTCCAGAATCAACAGGTGCCCTTGATTGTCTTGACATGTGGTCAGTGCAGAATTCCACTGTTTTTTACTATTCATAAATTTATAGCAGTAATTATGTGTCGGTCTATAAATATATCCTGGCACAGTGCAGATATCTGAAAAAATATAATCATGTGGAAACATGTAGCTCAGTTGGTGGAGCATAAAACCCAAGATCAAAGAGTCGCAAGTTCGAATTCCGATGGGGACATGTATATTTACCCGGTGTGAGAATAATGGACCGGTGGGGCAACAATCTCTGCAACTGATGTCTCCTTTATTTTGAATGCTCCAGTTCACGCCTTTACAAATATCATGCAACTCAAATAAACATACCAATACATGTCCAAATTACCTTCAAATGGATTGGAAAGACAGTTTAGACAGGAATATGACATATGAAAAGAGATGATTATGTTTTCAACTTTCTTAAATGTTAAAATAACGGTGGGGTAATATAAAAATGACAACAAAATTCACTTCTCTTTCTACCACTGCGGAAGCTTAGTTGGTAAAGTACTCGCATGGTAAGTGGGAGGTCGTGGGTACAAACCCCGACGGGGTCTGATCCAAGACTTGAAATTGGGTAAAGACTGTTCTTTCGTCAAGCACTCGGCATTACGAAAGGGAAGTCACGGTTCGTTCGGATGGGAACTTAAAATAAACGAGGTCTCATGTGATTGTAGGCGTGGCACGATAAGGAAACCGGCTGAATAATGCCATCAGCACAACGCGCAGGCAACATTTTTGCACCATCAAAACCTCAATTATGATACACACGAAAAGCCACATTTTAAACTGTATGCCAAACGTGATGACTTCAATTTTCCTATTCTTTTTACTTTTGTAACGATCTAAACAGGAAGTGTTTCCCTTCTGTAGCACCCGGCCTCACATCACTGGTGGAAGTTCACATGTTTAACCTAACTTGTCAGTTTCAAAGTTTTTACTTTGCTTCTGGATTGTGATTCGGACATGGATTAGTATGTTTGTATTTAATTGATCTATGTCGCGGGAAGGTAACTGTAAAAAATTTCGTCCATCTTAATTGTGTAAATATAAGATACTTACCTATATCAGTGCTATAATAGAAGGCAGTATTAGCTGATAAAACCGTTTCCTTATCAATACTTGTCAACGAATGTCCTGTACATGTGTCGTCATGTTTGTTAAACGAGAAACTTTTACAGGAAGTCGAGATCATACATCTCACTGCGCATGCCACTGGTGTAGGCATTATTAGAGTATGAACAACACTGAGAGCGACTGACACTGCATCCGGGTCTTTTATGTAGAAAGTTTGTAACAAATTACCAAAACCGCCGTTTATCACTGAAAAATATACTTTAAATATTATATATATATATAACCTCGTAACTCAGTCACTCATTCTAACTACTGACATTGAGTCTGGATCATGTAGAGACGTGCTAAAAGTATTTGGTCACTTCTCAAATTTTTTTTTATTTCTTTTTCAATTTCCATGATCTTTTCACGGTTAAATGTAACATTACTTTGTTCTAAAATTAATTAGAAAAGGGAATTCCGTTCTTTTTTTGATAATCCTTTTAAATTCAACAAGTTTTTCTTAAAAAAATTACTATACACATCTTAAAAATTTAACATGCTGTTATGTTTTCTTGAATCTTATCAGACGACAATATTTTGAAAATTGTGTACAGAAACTACAACTAATTTTTGATTTATCAGTGAAAATTAAAATAATAATAATAAAATTGCTTAAGAAATAAAATTTTGAGAATTTGTTGCAAACATATGGTTTTATGTGAAATAAAAGGATTTTACAAAGTGACCGAATACTGTTTGCACGACTCTGTATGTACAGAAGTTTACCAAATTAAATATCTAAATAAATAACGATAATTATGTATGTTCAGGTCTAGCCAGGAATATATATATATATATATATATATATATAGTGGATCATATAGACTAGTTATATATTACCGGCAAACGCTCAAATCAAAATCCCAAAATCAAAGTAAAAACTAGCAAATTACGTAAAGCACGTGAACTTCCAGCTAAGAACGGTGAGCTCGGGTGCTCCGGAAAGGTAGCGCTTGTGTTTTATTGGCATTTTAAATTGCCATTATTCACTTCCATAATCTAATGGAAGGTTAAACAAAGAAAGAAAGTAAGAAAGTTATAGTTTGACACCAAATAACTAATTCAGCTGATCACAAATAAATCATTGACTCAGGGATATTGCAAATTAAAAACAAACATACTAATCCATGTCCGAATCACAATCCAGAAGCAAAGTAAAAACTTTGAAACTGACATGCAAGTTTAAACACGTGAACTTCCACCAGGGAAGTGAGGCTGGGTGCTCCGGAAGGATAAGCACCTTCTGTTTAACTAGTTTCACCCGGAGCGGCAGGTCTCACAACACCTGTGGAAATTTGTCAGATTTCAAAGATTTGTCTTTGCTGTTTGAATTGTTATGAGTACATCATGGACCGTTATATTTGTGTTTGATTAATATTAAAGACTAGAATATACTTACTCAGAAATAATAACGTAAGCCGCATACTGACTTAGAGCTCTAAATGATTTATAGTTCCCTGGTACTTATGCTTAATCCATCATTTGTAGCTCGCATCTTAGAAATAAAATAAAATGTACATTTTATTTATTAATATTTATTCAATTTTTGGTAAATACATTGTAATTAATTACATATATCACATAACCCTCCTGTTTATTGATGGAATAAAACGGTGTAATATTTTTCGTATTACACAGGTACCCATGTAATATCACTTGATTGTGACGTAATCAGTTATCACGCTTCTAATTTACGTAGTGGTCGTGCCAAATGACGTCATATGAAAACCGTGTCAGTCTGTTGTTTATTTTTAGACTTTTGAAGACTTTCCGATTCTTTGAAAAATAATTTTGATGCATTCGGAAAAATATTATGATTTAAACTTACATACTGGTTATGTTTTTTTTCTAGGTGATTAATTTACTTTCACTATAACCAAATAGAACTATATTCTTACTTGCGCAGTTAATTTGGCGGTGATTTGTCTGACCTAGATAGAAATCGTCTGTTTCTATATGGCATCAAATAATATTTACATGTCATTATGTCTCGGTATTTTGAGTTATGTGATATACAGAATCTTAGACTCGTGAGGGTTTAATATGAAATTTATTAAACTCGTTCAATAATTAAATATGCCACTCGCCAAGGCTCGTGGCATATTTAATTTTTAAACTCGTTTAATAAATTTTATATTAAACCCCCACTCGTCTAAGATCCTCTATATAATGCCAGTTTTAATTTTACAGCACTACACGGCCGTTTCCGAATACAATTCCTCATTAGTCGTGCTTGGACCAAAACAAGGACGATTCTGAAATACTTTGGATGGATCAATACTATTTTTATACAACTAAACAGCTTATCCTTTCCGGATTTTCTTTATCCAGTCTGCCAATGAATAATATCAATAAACCAAAGTGCTCTCCATAGCAAGCGCCTAGACGCCTATAATAGGACAGTAATGTAAATGCTTTAAAAAAGCCTTTCTACAAACGTCATTGCTCAAAGAGCAAGTTTATGCGTTATTTATTTATTTATTTATTTATTTATTTATTTATTTAATTAATTGATGAGATCTTAGGGATATTGATGACATATTGACGAGGATTTTTGTGACAAACCCTCAATTTTAATCCAAACACTACTGATAACGATTTGTATTCCGAAACGGCCGTCTAGTGTTGTAAAATTAAAATGTGTAAATACCAGTTGCTAGCCTGACAAGAGGTACTAACCCTTCCGGAGCATCGGGTCTAACTTGCCTGGCCTAAGTTCAATTTTTATGAAATAATACGTTCAAAAGTAGCACATGACAATTGTCATGAAAATTCAAAAGCAGCACATGGCATAATTTACCAGTTTTCAAAGTTTTCCCCATTGCTTTCGGATTTTGTTTTAACATGGACAAAAAATGATACATTAAAATTAAAACCTACCTTTAAGCAGTAAGAGAGAGTATTCAAAATCCTCGGTCCGCCTAGTGGATACTTTGAGCAACTTGCGCGACAATGATGGCGGAAATGCGGCTAAAGATTTTTTTTCAAAATTAAAATCAGTCGCTATTTATTTTGACGATCAATGGATGTGGGAATACATCATATGTTTTTTATTGGACGGTTTATAGTAGCCAATCAAATCATTTAGATTATAGGTAACAAATAAATACGATCGAATTTTTTTTCATTTGGTGAATTTGTTCAACGGATTTTGAGAAAATTTGTTCAAATAGAATGTTTGGTGTTAGCTTTGAAATTGAATCCAAATTGCTATACGAATGCCAATTAAGAATAGATTGAACTATGTAGCCCATGGAACTATAACTAACTTTATGCATACAGACTCATGATGCATTTGATATTTAATTTGTAATAGACATATAAATAATAAATACTTGTAGTATTTACATAAAAGGCCTGTCAAAAGTTTAACACTAAGCTAACAAACTAGTTGAGTTGCTTTATGGTGTTTAACGTCCCAGTCAAGAATATTTTACTTGTATCGAGACGTCGCCAGCTTTAGGCGAAGGTGCAGAAATTTTGCCTGTGTGTTGTGCTTATTGCATTATACAGCAGGGTTCTTTATCCTGCCAAGCCCACCGTGACACGAGACCTCGTTTATTTTAAGTTCCCAACCGAAAGAACCGTGACTTTTATTTTGTAATGAGTGTTTGGCGAAGGAACAGTCACGACCCACTTTCAAGTCTTGGGTCAGAACCGGTCAGGGTCCGAACACACGACCTCCCACTTACGGAGCGAGCACTCTACCAACTGAGCTACCGCAGTGGTCTAAACGAACTAGTGTCGGATCGGCAGCTCATTTAGACCGTTACTCGGACATGGATTAGAATGATTGTTTTTGATTAGCTATACCTCGGCAGCCGGTGTCTATAATTCAACAGATCACTACAGTGACTTAAACCCTGTCGAAAGTTTAACACTGAGCTAACAAATTAATGTCAAATTGACAGCTTATCTAGACCATTGCTTCAGGATTGTGGTTTGGAGATGGATCGGTATGTTTGTTTTTTATAACCTATACCTCGGCGGTAAATCTGTAGCTGCTATCTATCATTCGACCACTTTTAGACCACTACAGTTCAGGACTGTCGGAAGTTTAACATGAAGCTAACGTATATGTGATGAATCAGCAGCTTATCTCGGCTGATTTTCGGCTGCTGCCATCTATCATTCGGCAGCTACTGTAAACGTATTTAATTTCGCGTGTATTAATTTTGGCGGTCAAGAAAAATTTCACATTTCCGCGTAGTAAATTTTTCGCGGGTTTGAAATATGCACTAATAACACAAGCATAATTCAGTTTTCGCGAGGTTTTAATTTTCGCGCGAAACAAACGACCGCAATATAGGCGAAAATTAGTACTCCGCGAAAATAAATACGTTTACAGTATTCGGCTATCTATATGTCGGCAAATCAATAGCCGATTTTCGATTGTTTTTGTTAGCTTAGTGTTAAACTTTCGACAGGTCTGTACTGTAGTTAGCGAAAAGTTCTATCATGTGTAGCCGGCAATATTTTTGAAAATTTTGTTCTTATTTTATTTTAGCCAATTTGTTATTATCAAAAAAGGCTATTCAAGTAAAAAAAAATGTCTATAACCATTCTTTTATTTATTCTTTTCCATTTTCTAATTTGACTAACAATTTGGTTAAGCTAACGGAACTCTGAACATCCGGGGACCGTGCAAACACTGACCAATTGTAAGTTTTACGTATCACATAAATACCTCTCCAATATAAGTAATTAACAAATCATTTCACCATTAAATTCATCGACACTAGGAAGCCTGTGTCATGGATCATTAAAAATTATGTCAGTTAAACGTCACGGTGGTCACTCTTTACGCTGTGTTATTTGGACATATTGCAATAAAATTCCACGAAATGTGCAAATTTTGCTTTATTACTACGACCACTGTTGATTTCAAATCACTATCCTCTAGGCTATATTTATCACCACTGGCCCATAAGTCCGTGTTTTAATTTCAAAATTAGTTCCAAATTTCAGATAAAAAAAAAGACATGAATGTCAGAGTGAAACTTATTTCATATAATCACTTGATAATGACGCGGCGTACACTATAAAAGGTTTTTGATAAATACTAAATTGTATAGTTAAAATCAACAAAATCGTATTCTTAAGAATTAAAAAAATTAACTGAAATAAAGTACAGTCCAACCTGCCTTAAAGGCCACCTGCTTATCAAGGTCAGTAGAATTGTATCCCAATCGTTCTTTATTCATATTATTTAAACCTGTATATATAAAGACCACCTGCCCATAAAGGCCACTTTTACTGGTTCCCTTATAGACAGGTTTGAATGTAATACTATTTGACAGTAACCATCACGCCACAATTCAAGTCAATAATAAAAAAACACTTAAGACCATAAGGGACAATGCATACTGAGACCACTCAGTGGCGGATTTAGGGGGGTTGGGTTGCGGTAGTTGCAAACCCCCCCCCCCCCCTTGAAAAATTTAAGAGAGAGAGAGAGAGAGAGAGAGAGAGAGAGAGAGAGAGAGAGAGAGAGAGAGAGAGAGAAAGAGAGAGAGAGAGAGCTATTGACTGTTGTGACCCCCATATGTTAATGTAACAACAACCCATTTCTGTATACGTGTTGTTCCGAATCGCGTTTACCAGACCCCACGTCTCTGGAAGCTCGCGCCTTCGGCGCTCGCACCTAGCATTGATATACTTGTAATTCTCAACCCCCTTTCAAAAAATCCTGGATCCACCCCTGTCACTGATTATAAGTATCCGGTCTTTGAACAGGTACTCGAGTGAATGGTCAGTAGTGTGGTTATTGTGCTATAAGATGGTCCCTACCATCCAACTGTTAGAAATATAAACAATAAATACATGACGTGTTAAACAATACAAAATATGCTCTATTGTTAGGTTTCCGTAAATTAAAAATTATTAATAGCATTTTTGAAATGTGTGAAAATATAGTCTTTTTAAAAGTATGCTAACACGTGTTTTTTTTTAAAGAACTTCTTAGAAATTAACAGCATATGGCAATTATGGATGCCAAAAATTGAAACAGCTGTTGAAACAAGGAGCAGCTTTGGTTAAATTTTATATCACAATTAATAATAATTAAAATTATTTCAGATACGTAGTACTCGGCTATTATTTCATTTCACCGTGTTATTAATGTATTTAATAGCCCATAAATTCTAGAAACTGACCACAAGTGAGAGAATATTGACTGGGGCGATAAACACTATTACTCCACTCCACTCGGATCATAAATTAAATTTTATAATTACAGAATCTATTTTATGAGAATATAAATTTCGCATCCAACGTCTATGATAATTATAAAATTACTCAATTAATAAAATTTCAAACCATAATAATTATATATAGAATTTTCCAATCCCGTTCCAGACAATTGGGCAAATGTGCCATTTATAAGTATGTATAAATGCTTATTTTTCTGAACATTTGACAGCAAGCACGCTGGCAGAACACAACCATCATGATCAACATTGTAGGATTTTTGGTATTCGGTTTTATTATAGTTTCTACGGAAGCCTGTAGCTGCCATTGGCCAGGAAACGCAGTATTTCTCGACAAAGCTTGTGGCTCGCAATTATGTAAGTAATTTTTAAAATAAATTATTAAAAATTTAATTTTAAGAAACTAAGTATTTTCCGACAATCTTGTGATTCGCAATTGTGTAAGTAAATAAACTTTAAATTTTAAACTTAGTATTTCTCGTTAAAGATCGCGGCTCGCAATGGCGTTTCGAATATTTTTTCAAAGAAATGGTAAAATCTTTGATCTTTTTTTTTAATTTGAACAGAAAGAAATAAACGAAGGCGATTTAAATCATAACTTGATTAGAATGGGATGTTTCCGAAAAAAAGTCGAAAATCTACTCTGTAGTTCACTTTCGGCTCTTTTAAAATGAATTATTTTTGCAGCGAAACTATAAACAAAATGACCTATAGACTTGAAATAATTTCACTAATAAAGCATGTGATTATCCTAGATACTGTAAATCACTTTATTTTCGCGGCACCGTTTTTCGCAATCCCATGGTGAAAACAATTTCGCGACATGAAATTTTGGCGATATCCCATGTGGAACTCCAAAATTAAAGAATGTTTTTCTTACAGCAACTGATTTGAATGTTAATATGATGTTCATCTAGTTACTTGGCCTTTACCCAATTTATGGATTTATATTTTGGCGATTCTTGAACAGATCGCAAAAATCGCTAAAATAAAGTGCTCGCGAAAAAAAGGTGATTTACAGTAAATTTGACGTTCAATAGTCCCAAGTTGCTTACAATTTTGATTACAAATGTGGCATGTATAGCTTGCAAAAGTTGAGTTGCATACACTACTGGTAGTCTCAATTCCCTACTTGAAGTCAAAGTGTGAACTTAATTTGCCAGATTTTGACATGGACTTTTATCCTTGTATTTGTAAGACATAAACTCTTATAATTACCTATAATAGTTCCATAGTTCCATGTTCCTTTCACACAATTTTGATTACACACGTGGCGGGTGTAGCTAGCTAAACGGGAGGTGCTTACTCTTCCGGAGCACCCGACCTCACTTCCCTAGGCCTGGTGGAAGTTCACGTGTCTAACCTGACTTGTAAGTTCCAAAGTTTTTACTTTGCCTCTGGGTTGTGATTCAGACATGGATTAGTATGTTTGTTTTTAATTATCGTATTTCTTTTGATTCACGTATTTTATCTTTCTTTGTTTTGATAGCATATTTAGCCAATGTGACATCAGAGGAAGTTGGACCGGGCGGATATCACTATTTCTATAAGCTTCATATAATTGCAGTCTATAAGGTGAGTTACAGTTGGTGTCATTACTGTCTTTGTGATAGTGAATTGTTCAGAAGTTACATAGAAGATCCAATAAACCTGACAATCTTTGAAATGTTTTATTAGTAAGTGAAAAATGTCTTATTTATTCGATTTTTTATGAAAATTGCGCATAGTACACTATCTCAAAAAACCCTAAAGTAGTTTCAATAGAGACCAGGCGAAAGTTTAACACTGAGCAAACGGCTAAGTACTGGTGTAGAATCGCCACATCAACAATTTCGATCCCTCGTTAGATACAGTACAGACCTGTCGAAAGTTTAACAGTAAGCTAACCAATCAACAGCTGATCTCGCCGGCTCCTCCTTGTTAGCTATTATCTTGGCAGCTTTGTGGCAGCTACCATCTATCTCTCGGTAGTTTTTCAGGTCACTAGCTGTCCATATCTCGGCCACTCGGTTGCCAAACTTCGACTCTTTTTCGTCAGCTCAGTGTTAAACTTTCGACAGGTCTGTACTGTATATTTTGGCCAACGCTATCTCTATTTCGGTAGCTTTCACTTGCACCAATTAACTTACGTAGTAATAAAGAAATAGCTACACGGTTCTGAAAATATTTGATAAGCTTCAATCTTGGTTGAACCGAATTAGTTACCTTCTCCAACTTGATTGGATATGTCGAATATGTTTGCCAAAATGTGAAGTACGGGTGTATGGTTCTTATCGAGTATTTTGCTCTGTGTTTATAAATGTAACGTAATGTAAAGTGGAATAATTTCTATTTCCATTCAAAAAGAAATATTTACCTCATTTGTCTAGAGAAATACACTACACATGTACAAATGCTGCTAGTTAAAATATGAATATCCGCATGGTTTGTAAAGCTTTTTCCAAGGTTAGATCATCTCTTCTTCCTTTACATTCTTACAAAAATCCAAATACCGTTAAATACAAACAGCTATTAAACTCTATTAAGCTACTAGTATCTAATGTAACAATGTTGAATAACTTATGTAAATTTATAAAAATTGTATTTGAGAGGGTCAGTCCTCCTGGTTAGTTGATTAGTTAGTTATTTGTATCGTCTTTGTTATGTCTATATATGTCACATGTATTTGTATATACAGTATAACATATTCTCTTTATTGTAATTGCAATTGTGAGAAATAAACTAAACTAAAACATTACGGTATGCTTCCCCATGCAAAGTACTTCCTTAGCTAAATGCGGTTAAATATACATGTAGATATTTTTTCAATCCCGTTGAAAAAAATTGGTTTCACATTTTTGGTCGAAGCATAACTGGTGAGGAATTGTACTCCGAAACGGGCGTCTAGTGTTGTAACATTAACAATCGTATAATATGTCACTTATACTGTTGTTTGAGATTCAGACATGTGTCTCTTCACGTTTTTAGGGCAAACTTTATTCAAGAACGGAAACGGCTCGAACCTCAACAATGGGGTCGCTATGTGGATTGAGACTAGAGGTTGGTGAAGTTTATTTGCTAACAGGTAAGTAAAGTTAGTTTCGTTTAGTTGTCACGTCAGTTGTGTTGATACCATTCATGTTAAGACCATACACAAAAATACGTTCATTTGTCTTATGAGGGGCTCGGTGATCCTTAAGTAACATTTTGTTCATACAAATCGAGTTTCTTTTTCAGTCAGAAGCTACATTTTATATATTAGCAAACATAAGCTTTGTTTAACTCTTATTTTTAGGGTCGACTCGGTGCCCACGGATCACAGGGCCTCATTTCAATCAACCATTTTAACACATTTGGTTTTGTTCATACAAATCTTCTCTATTTCCATCAGACGCTACAGTAAGCTTTGTTTAGCTCTTATTATTAGGGTCGACTCGGTGCCCACGGATCACAGGGCCTCATATCAACCAACCATTTTAACACATTTGGTTTTGTTCATACAAATATTGTTTTCCATCAGAAGCTACAGTTTGTAACATTCATAAGCTTTGTTTAGCTCTTATTTTTAGGGTCGACTCGGTGCCCACGGATCACGGTGCCTTAAGTGACATTTCAATTAACTCTTTTTTTAAAACAAACATTTCTTTTGTTCATACAAATTGAGTTTTTTTTTTAAATTAGAAGCTATGGTATTTTTGCAAAGATAAACTTTTTATTAGCGCTATTATTAGGGGCATTTGTAGCTGAGTGGTCTAAAGCACTGAAATGCAGATAACATCGCCTCTCATTTCCTAGGTTATAGGTTCGAATCCCACTCGTTCAGATCCTAGTGTGATCAAGTTTGTCAATTCGTGATAATAGTGAATGTTTGCCTTTCATACTTTTTTAGAAACTTGAATGGGGCGTAAAACTCTGTAAAAATGGTAAACCCTTAGGCACCCAATCTAGGCACCATCTAACCCTGGTAGTTAAGTCTGGACAAATAAAAACCAAAAATTATATTTAAAAAAAGGTTTCTCAGTTGGCTTGTTTGAAGTAAGATCATCGGACACAACGAGACCAAAATACTTAATTCACGCCGCTGAACACTTGCTTTGCAATTTCGATTCATTGTCAATACTATTAATGTATATATATGTGTGTTTTGTTTATATATAATCAGTGGTAAATTGAAAGAGAAATATAAAGAAAAACATAAATGAGATTA
Source organism: Anadara kagoshimensis (assembly GCA_021292105.1). Classification (NCBI taxonomy): domain Eukaryota; kingdom Metazoa; phylum Mollusca; class Bivalvia; order Arcoida; family Arcidae; genus Anadara; species Anadara kagoshimensis. The sequence goes on along the minus strand of CM037867.1, from coordinate 20,849,758 downwards.
TTTAATTTTTTTTAAATTTTGGACATTAAAATACTGCATGCTGGATAAGGAAGATTTATTGCATTATTATGTCATAAAAATTACTTGTAGTTTTTTTTACTTAAAGGAAGTCGAGATCCAAGCACCAATGTATTGGAGTTCGGATTGTGTGACTACTCTGCTCATATGAAGGATTTGTCACAAGAACAGTGGAACCATCTGTACAACATTGGATGCCACTAGCCTTAGTCAGTATTAGTATAATATGTACCAGAAACAATTACGGGTGCTCAGTCGGCAAAACTGTTGGGGGATTGGGTTCGAATCCCAGCCTTGGCTGACACAATGATTGGGACCTAACTTGAAATAGAAATTTAATCAAAGCTCAAACGAAAGAGTGTTCATTCTGTAAGTGAGAGGTTATGGTTTGAATCCCCGCTTGGTCTGATCCACTGGTTCGGTATCTAACTTGAAATATAAATTCAATCACATACGCCCACTGCGGTAGCTCGATCGTTAGAGTGCTCGCTCGGTATGTGGGAGGTTGGGGTTCGAACCCATGTCTGACCAAGACTTGAAATAAGTAATTTTTGTTTCTTGGCCAAACACTCGGTATTTGGAAATGAAAGTGATGGGGTTCTTCGGAAAGAAGACATTAAAATCTTATGTCCCGTGTCACGGTAGGTGTGGCACGCTAAAGGAATTTCCCTGTTCGTTGCCATGAGCTCACTGCAACGGTTAACTTTCTGCCACTTAACTTGTACCTATTGGTGTCTCGATATAAGTGTTTTCTTGTCGCAATACCTCATTCAATCTGACACATTGGTCCGTTAACTTACTTGTATAATGCTGATAATCTATCGCCCTATGGCCAAGTGTATTGTCATCCTTTGAGTTCGTCTTACGCGCGGATTGGTATACTATTCAGCTTAAAACTATACACGTGTGTTCATCAGGTAACCATAGAAACTTGTTTTAAACAAACAAAAATATACCAGTCAATGCTAAAATCACAATCCAAAACTAGAACTGTCTCTTGAGAGTCAAATACCTCCCGCCCCTAAATTTAATGTTTCCCGCGACCTTGGCCTTTACGATATGACCTTGGTTCAAGGTCATGGCACACCTTCCGACCATGGAGATTATCCATGTAAAGTTTTATGAAAGTTGTCCAAATCAGCTATGAGATATGGCCCGGACACAGATATTTCAGAAATGACGGACAGACGGACAGACAGATATGGTTATTCCTATATACCCCCTGAAACTAGTTTGCGGGGGTATAATTAATTAAGATAAACACCCGGAAAGTAGGACCGAATGCTTCAGAAGGGTAAGAACCTTCTGTCTGGCCAGCTACGCCTTAATCCTTCAGTGTAGCGTACACGACTTGCTAGTAAATTTCTGCTGCGGCGTGAAACAATAATTCATAGCCATTACTCTCAATTGTAATTGCCATTGCAAAGCCAGAAGTTCTGTTATGTCGTAAAGAACATTTTGTATGGTTGAAACCTACATTTCAAATAATATACCCCAACCGGGTCTGACCCCAGACTTGAAAGTGGGTAGAACTTTTTTTTTTGCCAAGCACTCGGCATTACGAAATGAAAGTCACGGTTCTTTCAGATGGGAACTTAAAATAAACGAGGTCCAGTGTCAATGTAGGCATGGCACAAAAAAAGAACCCTGCTGTATAATGCCATCAGCGCAACGCACAGGCAAAATGTCTGCACCTTCGCCTATAGTTGGCGACGGCTTGATATAAGTGAAATATTCTTGACTTGGACGTTAAACACCATTACTAAACTCTGCTCAACAAGTTCTAATACAATGTTTTTTCTCTCTATTTCAGAAATAACCGACAGAACGAACACATGTGTATATAGAGCCATAGAAAATGCTTTACGTTTTTAGTTTTGCAAATTTTCATTTTTAAGTTTGACGAAAAACTTGTTTTAGCAAAAGTCCACAAATATATGGACTTCTATGTGTAGTTATCATATATAGCGTTTATTATTCAATTATTCGTTTATTTATTTATTTATTTATTTATTTTAAAAAATCATTAGAATGTATAAGTTTTTTTAACAAAATATGTATAAAATGATCAAATCAGCGAACTTTCAAGTAAGTTGTCCTTTTTGAAGAATTTGTTTTAGTTATAACATAGCCGAATGTCTTTTATTTACCAGTTTACATTTATTTATTTATTTATTTATTGCATCATAACGACGTTCATTTTAAAACAAAATAGATCAAAGCAGTAACATGCCACTTGTAAAACATACAAAATGAATAAATACGTGAATCGATTTATTGTGTTGATTTTTTAACCATTTTGTAAATTTTTAATGATAACTTGAAATTCAAACAAATTTGAACAAACAGTATATGACGCAGTTTTATACAACAAAAAGTCAATGGATTGTGGTATCAAAACAATGCATGTTGCCTTTTAACGTCATTATGCCATCTGGAAAATTGTTTGATTGATTGAATGGTGTTTACGTCCCAGTCAAGAATATTTCGCTTATATCAAGACGTCACCAGCTCACGGTGAGTGAAGTGACGATTTTTTAACCTTTGAGTTGCGATCAGGGCAATGAACAGGGAGGTTTATTGATTGATTGAATGGGGTTGTACGTCCCAGTCAAGAATATTTTATTTATATCAAGACGTCATCAGGTATATATATGAAGTGGTAGAAATTTTGACCTTTGCAGTGCGCCCGGGGAAGTGTGCAGGAAAGGTTCTTTAGCATGCCACACCAACTGTGACAGGGTCATCGGTTTTAGGGCATATTCCGAAGGAAGCGCTAAATTCATTTCTAAATGCCAAATTGCGAAAGAAAAGTCACTAACTATTTTCGAATTTTGGTCAGATTGGGATTCGAACCCCGACCTCCCACATACGAGACGAGCACTCCGCCAACTGAGCAATCTGATCCAAGTTTCACAATCATTTCTTAACTAAGATTCTTTCAGACCTAAATCCAGCAAAGAAATTTCAATAATTTTGTGAATTTTTAAAGTACTAGTGTTCTAGGATACAAGGTATCATTTTGAAGGTTATGACATATGCATTATAGCTTTGTTGAAAATGAGTATTTTGAATTCCATAAAATATTGCCAAAGTTGGCTAAATTAAAGTTAAGAAAAATCTTAGTTAAGTAATGCTTGTGAAACAGAGTTCTAGTGAGTCCAAAGCAATAAGTGGTTAAGGTTGAAAAAAAAACCACACAACTAAGACTAGATATTTAAAGAAGACAAGATATACGTCACCAAAAGCTTAGGCTTACATGGACATCGATGGATAGTAAGATAATTCAAATGTTTACGTCCTTGAGAAGACGCACATTTCATTTCACATTACTCCAATCCATACAGTCCAGTCAGTACCGTAACTAGGCCCTTAAATAAACCGAGGCAAGAATTGAAGATAATCGGACATACAGTACCAACAGTCTCAATGTTTTACATCTTTTATTATAAGAAAGGTATTATAATACGGTATTTATAGGAAAGCTATTATAGTAACAAAATGACAAAAATAAAAATGCAAGCTTTTAATGTAACAACCACGTGACTTAATTTATTTAGAGTCTGTGACCGAAGTCTTGGAACACCTGGTGGGATTCCCCGGACCAGCCCATCAGTGGTTTAATCTGTGTGGCGTCATCATCTCTGTGATATATATCATTCCGAGGTCAGACAGTCTGTTATCTGACATGACCCTTCGCAGCTGCACGATCCAACAGGCAAAGTCGCTCAAAGCTCGATAATCATTGTGACGTTCGAGTAATACTTGGTCACCAGTATTTAGTAAATTTTTACCAAGGCAGTTGCCTCGGTTGCCTCATAGGTAGTACGGTATTGTCAGTTGTCAAATGAATTGGAGTAAGCAAATATGCAAAGGGTTACATCGTTCTTTCAGTCCCGGACCAGCCCATCAGTGGTTTAATCTGTTTGGCGTCATCATTTCTGTGATATATATCATTCCGAGGTCAGACAGTCTGTTATCTGACATGACCCTTCGCAGCTGCACGATCCAACAGGCAAAGTCGCTCAAAGCTCGATAATCATTGTGACGTTCGAGTAATACTTGGTCACCAGTATTTAGTAAATTTTTACCAAGGCAGTTGCCTCGGTTGCCTCATAGGTAGTACGGTATTGTCAGTTGTCAAATGAATTGGAGTAAGCAAATATGCAAAGGGTTACATCGTTCTTTCAGTCCCTACATATATTAATACCGTGATAAGCTGTAGTCCGTTGAGTCTATGGGGTCGGGATGGTCTTTTAAAAAACAGATAAACACAAGAACACAATGAAATCAGAAAGCTAGACAAGATTAACTCGTACCGGGGCCACTGATTATAAACTGACCGATGTTAAAGTATAAAGTACAGTTGATACGGTATTCAAGATCCAAGGGTCGTGAGTTCGAACTTCTAGTGGGACATGTTGTGACTATAAGCTTAAGCAAATTAGTCTTTTTCATTACTGACTTATCAATTGTCAGGATAATGGTGGGGCATTAAGGTCGCCATGTGTGTGCGTTAACTCAGTACAAAGTAGAAATACACCGTCAGTTTTAGGGTAGCTTAGTGCAATGTACGTACATGTACCAGTTGTGTACAGTATAAATATACTAAATGCGCCCATCAGTACAAGCCGCCTAAGACTTACTGGAGGTGTCTATTTAAAGCTAGATTTAATCAACACATGCTAATTTTAAATAACATACTTCTATCAGCAGTATCATATTCGAACACAAATCTAAGATTTGACCTTTAAACTTCAAATGACCTTTCATCTACACCGTCACAACTTAGATATAGTCACTGGCACATAGTTCAAGGATCGTGCCGGGATCGAGCCCTTGTCAGACTATTTTGGTATCTCCTTGAAAAAAGTTCAAATTCAAATTAAAATTGCTCCATACCAGCTGTTTTGCACGCCCAGTCGATTAACGTCCCCAGATAAACCCCAGTCTGATGAACCTCGAGACATGTATGTTGTTAATAAATTAAATTAATTAATTTTTTCAAACTTTTTTTTCACAACTTTGAATAATTGAGATGAAATGATAAAATTGAAAAATACCCGACCCAAGTACCCGTGTCAGTGAAGCAAATGAATATAAACTAAATAAAATCCTATTTTAAATTTCCCGCGTTATGAACAAAATATTGACCAATCAAAAACAGTGCAACCTTAAGTGCGCTGCTTCAATTTTATTTGTTGTAAACTTCCGGGTTTTAGGCTATGATATTTTGCCGCGTTTCAGTCAAAGAATTGGATTTAAATTCCACTCCAAGATGTAACAATGTGTTCTAATATATCTAAAAGACGCTAAAATGATATCGTAGATCACTCATGTACAAAGGAAAATTAGTATGACGTTAGAAAAACGCAATGCCGATGGTAAAATATCGTTCGAAATAGACTCACATTTGCTCCATTTTTTCTCATTTCCTGCAAACTCGCAGAGATAAATTTCATAAAATTTTCACCCCTTCCAACATTTTATTGCAATAGATGTATTGATGTTCTTTATCATTTTGATTACGTCATTTATTCAGCGTCCTTTCAGATATCCTCGGTTATATTCCCAAGTCAAGTAAGCATAACTGTTAACTGGCTACACCCAAAAAACCCCAGACTAAGGCTAAAGAATCGTGGAAATCGTCACGTGGTTCCATTGGTTCAGCTTGTATTAAAGTATATGTCTTCAAATAAGGCGAAAGACTATATGCTCACAATTCTGATGAAAAAAATGTTTTCCCTATACCCTAGAAATATGTGTTCACTCAAATCACAAATTTGATCAGTTCCATTTATCCAGTACCCTAGTTTAATTCACACTTGTTTTCATATGTTCTTTAGATTATTGGGGTCATTTTAAATGAAATGGAACACAATATGATGTGATATTAAAGCAATAGGCACCATGCTGTGCCACACAAGTGTGTGTTTAATGTACATGTATGCATGAAATTTTGAGAATCGTAAGACATTTGTGTTACATCATTTATCCTGTATCATATCTTTTAGTATAACTGGATTATTGTGAATCTTACTAGCTCAGTCTTCTTATTTTGAAACTGTACTTGCTTAAAATTTTTATGCATCTCTAACAATTTTTAAACCAAATTAGAAAATAATAAAATCTGTTTATATTTGCATCTAACATTAGGGTAAGAGATAGATGGATAATATCAGCATTATCAAGCAAGTATCTGTGCATGATAGCAGAGTCAATGATTAGGTCATTTCATACCACACCATACAGCAATAGATAAGTGTGTTAATATAGATACTAGGAACCTCAGTGTCAGAGGGATCTGAAGCATGCCTCTGGCACGTCTTTACCCACCTAGCTCGATCCCACTCATGACAGATTTTAGGATGAAAAACTTTATAGCTTTTCACTTTCTAGAAGGCACTGGTGTTTCCAATGACACTCCATTTTTCTCAACTATCCATGAAATGACCATCTCAATATCCACAGAGCTTGATTATAGACGACATGTATAGGCATAAACAAAATCAACCATCTAACTTGGAAATTGTTTTCAGACGTATGAATCATGTTTCATATTCTCATCTTCACTCATTCTTGAGATAATGACATCTTATTTGTCTTACAGAAACTGGAATTTAAAGTTTAAATATGCAGCAAGGAGGGGAGATAATTCCAGTCCCAGTTCAGGTAATGTGAAAGTTTGGCTTAAAATGTCCCATAGTTGATTTTTGTTGAAGTTACATATGGTCAGTGATTTCCTTGGGGCACTCAAGTTTCCTCCATCATCCCTGATATAGTTCTTTAAAACCACAAAATTTTACAAATATTGTCACAATATAACATCTTTGCATAAATTCAGTTGAGTTGAGTACTGGTGCTTTACACTCCAGTCAAATTTCTTTTGCTTATATCAAGGCGGTATATTTTTGCTAGTATATCACTGTTGTTTTTGTACGGTGTTTCATGATAGTGAACACGTACTTTGCTATCGCTCTCTTCCAAGATATCGGGCTTCTTTGCTATGAATTTATAAGATATGAATACGCATGGAAATAGTGCGCCTGGTAAATGAGCGTGAAAGAAATATATCTGTTTTATCGTGAGATATGTATTCTGAGACGGGTAATGCATTTGGAATAAATTTTTCGGAATACATTTCGGAATCTAGTAAAATATTGTGACGGGATGCATCCAATAATTTCTGCAATTTGGCGAACTGATCTCGTGTTTACAATAAAAAGTAGTCCGAGAAGTTTGCGTCCTACGATGTAAAATCATAACTTTTTATGAAGTAAACAGCAATGGCAGGTTGATTTAATTAATTCTTCATGAAATCTACGGTAATTTAAATTTATTTTGAAGGGTATGATAACGTATTTTGATGTTGAGGCAATTGTGTCATATTTTAAAACTGTTTATCGATTAGATTTCACTTTCGTGAAAGGGAGATAATTCGCACAGTGTTGTGTGCAAATGACCACATGTGGATTTTAAATACTTCACCATTAACATGAAACGAGAATATTGTGAGTGATAATCAGCAGTTTATTAAAACCCAGATGTAACAGCAAATGATCCAGTTACATACAACCGCTAGAATGTACCCCCTCATAGCGATGGTAGGGTCTGCTAAACCCTACTTTCTCTCTATCCGAAATGACAAAACGATCGGGTACGACTTTATTAAATTTTAATTACTGATTGTCCTTTTCGTATATTTGTGAAATTATTATTTTCTACCATTTAATTTAGCAATACATGGTTTGGTATATTGTTTCTTTTTCAAAAAAAAAACATCCGTCGGACTATGCATAGATCGAAACCCCCCACGGCAGTGCTTTGTTTAATTTTATTGATCAAATTGGGAATTTTTAGTCATTTTCCCAAAGCAGAAACTACCTGTATTCAGTTACAATTTTAGATTTAAAATGAGCATTAAAGTTAAAATAAAAAACTTGGTTTTTTTTATCTAGCTGCCTGATTTAAGTTCAAACCAGATTAAATACATGATAAACCTCGAACAGTCATTGAGGTCGTCCAGCTCACCACAGATGGTCAAGGATAAAGGATTTTATCATGACAACATGGACATATTAAGAATCCAGGAACAGCTCCAGGAGCCCGGATCTGATGTCATAGAAATGACAGACGAAGAAGGGGATCAGAAAGAAGCAGAGGATGTTGTCGACGGGGATGAGGATACAGGAAGTAGGGAGGAAAATGGAGAATTACTGTATTCATCAGCCATTATTCAGCATAAAGCTTTATATGTGCTTGATGTGCAATCAACAGCCATTGCAATGCAAGATTTTGACCCTACAACTAAGACACTTGATGTAAGTACTTTTAGGAAGAAAGATTTTTCAGGTAGGGGTTTGAAGCCCGGCAGGTCTGACCAAGACTCGAAAAGGGCAGTGACTTTTCTTTCATGAAGCACTCAGCATTTAGAAATGAAAGTCATAGGGTCTTTCTGAAAAGACCTTAAAAATGGATGCCTTGTGTTATGGTAGGCATGGCATGCTGGAGAACTCTCCCTGCACATTGTACTGAGTGTACTGTTCTGTGAGTCAAATTTTATTGCCGCTTCACCTAAAGCTGGCATTGCCTTGATATTGGTAACTGGGACATAAAACCCCTTTATTTTAATCAATCTTTATAGTGAATATCCTCAAACTATTCAAATTGATGACTTAATGTTGGTAGTTTTCTTTGAGTACTCTGGTTTTCTCCACAATTCCAGAACTGACTGTCTTGATACAAGTGAAGTAATCTTGACTGGGATATAAATCAACCACATATCTTCCAAAATTTGAAATATATTTCCTAGATTGACATCCTTGCACTCCCCTTGATGAACAATCAGCAGTTACATCAATATGTATTTACAATGGCGGGTAAAACCTTGTTACAGCAATACTTCATGACAAACAGCAAACAAATCACCAGATTAGGAATTTGGCAGAATTTTTAGCCTAAGATTATGTCCAAAACTAGTATAAATTTATGTGAAATTCAAAGCCTCATGTTCATGGTGCGTAATGAATCCTTGAGTGAAATGGTTGTGTCTTTAATTTTGTTGTTGTTGCAGTAATTGTTTCATTACTATTCCAGATGAGTGAACAAGTAATAATTATAAGCTATGGAGGAGTAATTATTTTATTTTGAGAGTATTTTTTTTCAATTTTCAGGAGAGTAAAGCAGTTTTAATTACCAAAGTTGTAAAATTTTACAAAAAACAACCTGTAGACTTGTATGCCTGTTCCTGTGATGCTCTAAGGTCAAGAAACGTATTTAATTCTTCTATGGACTTATTTTGTTGTTTGAAAGGTATGTATTATTAGTAATAGGCACAAGGGTCGAAATTAAGCATGCAATTTTGCTAAATTCAACCCAAATTTTGAAAATTGTGACCCAGAAATTTGTTCCAGTTGATAAATATAGCGACTATTCATTCGTAACTATGAAAATAAAAACTATTTCATATGGGAGTTGTTGGTGTGGGCATTGGAAGCACAGAAATATTTCTTGGGGTCCATAAAGAAAAACTTGCGTCAGATATGCAGAAAACTTTCATCCGGGAAAACCCTGCTTGTTGGGATTTGGATAAAAGTTTATTGCCTACTTCCACTAAGTTTACGTTTTGTGAACATGTTTTCAATAAATATTACTCCATACTTGCTACATAGTTAAAGAAATTTGTCCTCTAATTTGAAATTTATTAAAGGTCTGTTGACAGTGTTACTCTGTGTTGGAAATAAAAGTCTGGCAGACAAACTGAAACTGGCAACCTTTGTGGAGCACTAGTTATTTTTTCAATAATCTCCTAAGAACTAGATAAAATGTTCGAATTATCAGACAAGTGCTGGTTGAAAATTTCTACTTATTTTCTCCATTGGCCAATTTGAGTCACAATTTCACCAGTTTATCTAGCATATTTGTAGTGGAATATTTATAAGCATACATGCTAAATCCAAAATTTATTTTGAATTTTCATTCAAGGTACCTACATGTAATTAATCATTTAACCTACCCATAAATTTTAGATATCCATGTTAGAAATAACCCAAGTTATTTTTGGTAGATAAAGAGTTACTCACTCCAGACTATTAAAAGTTTTAATTATCTGGAAAGTTAGAGGTATCTGTTACATAATCAATTATTTTCTGATTATTAGGTACTTGAGCAGTTCATCTGATTTCCTTTTTTATGTGAAAGAGATGTATTTATTTTCTTTTTCAGATTTTAACAATTTATATCCACTGTGTCTACATATAAGAGCTTTAGAGAGGATAAAAAGTGTAACATCAGTCACAGATTTACAGCAGAAATCTCCAGGTAAGAATAACTGTAATACTGAGGTAAGTAGACTTTTCACATACAGTTCACACATAAGATTGGATTGGATGAATTGTGTTGATAAATCTTTATCTTAGACATTTCATTGTCAAGTCTTTATTTGAGTCACTTGTGACATCATTAGAATTATGGGATGTTATAGTCAATAAATGGAGTATGGCTACTGAATGTGTCATCTGTTAACCTGGATTTTGCCTGCTAGCTGCAGATTGATGATTTTTTATACCCCAATCAAGATTCTTTGACTTATATCAAGGCAGCAAATTCTGGGGTGGTTGAGTGGAATAATTGTATTTTTACGCCCCAGTCAAGATTCTTTGACTATATTGAGGTGGCCAGTTATGGAATGGTAAACAAAATTGGAATGTCCAGATAAAACCATCTAACTTAGGCAAGTGAACTGACAAACATGTAAGACATACATACCATATCGTATAATACAAAGTTACTGCTCAGTAACATTTGAGAAAGGCCATAACCACTAAAATCACACTGCAACAAACATACAATTGATTGACTAATTGAATGGGGTTTTGCACCCAGTCGAGAATATTTTACTTTCATATCAAGACAACTCCAGCTATAGTTGAAGTGGTAGAAATTTTGTACTTTGCAATATGCTCAGTGCAATGTGCAGGGAAGGTTCTTGAATATGCCACACCTGTCATGTTATAGGGCATTGATTTTAAAGGTCTCTTCTGAAGGACCCTGTGACTTTTATTTTAAAATGCAGAGTGCTTGGCAAAAGTACAGTTACCCCCTATTTTCAAGTCTTGGTCAGACCGGGTTTGAATCCATGACCTCCAACATTTGAATCGAACACTACCAACTGAGTTACTGTAATTGTTCAAAAATAAAATGCATAAACATGATAAGTGGCATCCCATTTCAGTTATTATAACGTGTTTATGTTAACATGTACATGTAAATCTGGTTATATCTCTGTTTTATTGATTTATTTATTTTTTACAGAAAATTGTGGATTTTGTGCGTATGAAAATGATAAAGAGGTAAATATCTTTTAAAAAGGTTGGGTTTAAGAATAATGTTTTACACCACAGTTAAGCTTTTTTTTACTTGTATTGAACAAGGTGGCCATTACTGGAAAGACAGAGAAAACTGAAGTAATCTGAGAAAAGTCGATAATCTTGGAAAGCAAACTTAGAATTTTTCCAAGAAATATTTGAGGAAAAACTTGTTAAAAGGTCACATGATTTTATTGACTTTTTGACCACCCCATTTTTCAAAGAACAACTCATAACCATTTCACATTTGAGAAAGTAAGAGGTTTTATCTTGAATTTTGTTTTTATCAAATATTTGTATAAATTAAAACTCCCTTTATCTTGTGTTTAATATAGGTTAAACGATCAAAATTTTTTACATATATATTTTTTTTCTTCATTTTTCATTTCTTTATTTCTAAAATTTTCCAAATATTGTAAAATTTCTACAGCTTATATACACACATTCACTCACCAAACCACATGTTATTTTGTTCAAAAAAAAAGATAAACAGTAATTTGTAATTTGTAAAGATAGCATGAAGGAACATCAAAATTGTACTATATGGTCAAAGGGAGATAATTCCAATAATGCAATGGTTTATTGTATAAGTAAAAATATGTGGATTAAGAGCTATTAAATACAGGTAATCTAAGCGGTATTAATGAACAGATTTCTTTAATTTAGTTTTATGAAAAAGGTATTTCTGCCATCTTTTCAAAAACTTGTAATATTTTCCATAACAACAGTATATCTTTCTGCATTATAGTATTGAATGATCATATATTTAACATCACCAAAATGACGTACATGATTTTTTATACCTTTTGATCTGTAATCATGCACTTTAAACCACCCAGTCACAACAACAACTTAGCAAAGAGGGAGGTTGGCCTTTTATTGTTAAAATATTTTGTTATTTCCCTTTGATGTTAAAATAACAAGATTTTGGTTTATTTAGGTTTCCATAATGTTAATATAATAAGCCAAATTTTCATAATTTGAAAATACATGTATAGTCATTTTAAAAGCGCTTTTTCACAAATTTGATAAAAAATGTTATTTTCTGGGAGAAAAAACTCAGAAGTTAGTAGACAATGATGATATTGGCTACCAGGAACTGAAACGTAGCTTAACATCTTATGATTTCGTTAATGTGATATAATTATTGGCATGTGTATCTTTTATATTATAGGTGTTTTGTCTGACAAAACTTCTGTTTGGCAAGCAGCTGTATACGATCAGCAGTACAGAGTGTACATATGGGATTGTAGAAGTCGTGTGTGGTAGCTTTAATTGTTTGATATGTAAAGGTGCTGACTGCCAGCATGTCAAATGTCTCCAAAAGAATGTCAGAAGTATGGACATTGATGCACCAGGTGTCCCAGAGGTGCTAAAAGAAGTATATCTAAACTTATTTTCCGTGAAGCCCGAAGATTCCAAGACGAGCTCAGATAGTAAGGAAACAATCTACTATCACCTGTCGAATGGCCAGACTACGGTTGTCGGAAATAGTCAGAGCCTGGAAGGCCTAAAATTACCACCTGGTAAGGGGAGATAACCTATTTAATGTATTTCTTTTTATTTCATCAATTGTAATTATTTTAGACAGGGTTTTACTGAATTTGGGACTTAGATTAGCTGGAGATAGTTAGAAAATTATCCATTTTGCATAAATTAACTCAACTTATCTATATTTACCAAAATTAGCTGAAATGATCCATGTTGTCCCAGGTTAGCACAAATCGTACATGTTGTCCAATATTACCTTAATAAATCCATGTTGATATTAGCTAAAATTATGCATGTTGACCCACTCAAATTATCTGTGAATATCAGCATTAGCTCAAATTGTTCATGTTGGGGCAAAATAGCAATATCTTGTTATTCTACAGCCATTTCTAGAATCAGAACACATTATGGTAAAAAGGCATTTTTTCCCCCATCCATAATAGTTTGTCTGTCCTACTCCTTCAGCACCGTTGAAGATATTTTAACTAAACGTGGTATACATGATTACCAGGGTATGACATTGTGTGCACCAGAGGGGGTGGTAACTCTGTTCAAGTTTCTTAAGAGTTAGTTAAAGTTAAAGTCTGTCCCGAGCCATTAGGCCCATCAGGCCGGAGCTTATCCCGGTTTCAGTGGCGTTAAGCGACTGAGAGTACAACACTCTCCCCTGAATGGGACGCCGGTCCATCGCTTTTAATCGTTTTTTTTTTGCCATCTTTACCAACAGTTTATAGGCTAACTTGTATAAAGGCATTTCATGTTCCACCTAGTGACCCTCTTGTAATTCCCGCCTTTGGAAGAAAGAGGGGGATATTAAATTCGGGTTTCCTTCTGTCCGTTTGAAATTCTTGTCTGCACTAATTCTCCAAAACTATGAAGCACTATTTCACAAACATAGTGTAAAGTATCAACATAGATAGATGTGCATATCGTTAACCCAAGTTGGTATGTTCTTTTTCCTAGGAGTTATGGCCCTTTGAACATAAATGCAAATAAAAAAAAAAAAATTTTATAAATTGAATTTAACTTTCTTTAAAGCCAAATTAATGCTTCTTTTAATTAAAATTCAAAAGGCAGGGCTTTTGAATTTCTATTAAAATAATGCATTCAAAAACAGCACATGACAGCTGGTGGGGGATCCTAATTTATTGAATTTGCTTTGTTATTTATTTATTCAGGTCTCATTTTATGCATGACTATTATGTTGTTTTTGTTTACAGAGAAAAAACGTAAAAAAAGAGTGCCTCAAACAGGTAACAGTTGGACAGATTTAATATTAAAACAAATGTTTTTTAAATGTTTGCACTAGCTCCAATTTACACAAAAATTATACTACAAATAAAAAACAACTTGGTCAAAAATTGTAATTTTTCAATGGTAAAATCCTATTAAAAAAACAAACCAAAAAATTTTAAAAATCACAATATTGATTCAATTTTGAAAAGAATCTTTCTTATTTAATCAATATTTATTTTACTCAGTGAACAGCATCAAGGGAAAATATCATTTCACAAAATTAGCAGTATTAATATTAATTGTGTATAATTCATTAACAATACAAAATTCAAAATTTGTGTATCCTACAGATAATATTAGTGTAGTTTGATGTCATAATACAATTTCTATGTATATGTCAAACACTTTTATGATTTGGTAATATACATCCGACATCATAACATGATGCGAAAACTTTTGGCAGATCATTATCAAATTTTCTTCGAACTTAGCAAAGTAAATGATTTTTGGCCAAGTTTTTTTGCTTTAATAGTTTACAGGCATTTTTTACTACATGTATTCCCAGAGTTATTATCACTAGTAAATCTTCAGTGATTGTAGATTATTTTTCTCTCGCACAAAATCCACAAATTGTTCACATTGGCTTCACCTGTTTACCATCTCGTGACATTTGTACAGTTGTGTTGTTTCCATTGATTTTGATTACACATGGCTCGGGTTGTAACCCAATTGTCTTACCGGACAAGCACCATCTAGCACAAAATCCACAAATTAATCACATTGGCTTTACCTGTTTACCATGTAAGGCTGTTAACATTTGCACAGAATTTGTTTCATGTGGATATTGAATCACAGTGTTAATTCTAGATTGGGACTACTGGAAATGCTAAATTACTCCATTGAAAAATAAGTTCTGTACATATGTTGCGATTGACACATGTTGTGTTCAGATGGACCCCATTGTTTACACCAATTTCTATGAAGAAATGACTTGCAAGACTTTACGCCAATTTTTTATGGAGAAAGTACTTATAAAACTGTTTACACCAGTTTTCATGGAGAAGTGACTTATAAGACTGTTTACACCAATTTTTATGGCGGAGTGTCTTATAAGACTCATATCTCTAAACATTGGTACATGTCCATAATATTATACATTAGAATTTTAATATTTTGATATCCAGTGTGATAAATGAAGTGGGTAGATCTATAGTTTTTACTCCATTTCTTCCAAGATTTTGTTTGCTTTTTTTCTCAAAAGGTATTTATCAGATCTTTATCAAATTAATCTCAAAAACAATTTTTTAAGTTGAACTCAAGTAAGAACAATGCCAAAATTTAACAAACAGGTCAATTTTTGTTCAACTAGCTTAAATAATATACTAGAATATTCAATAAAAAGAACCATTTCAATTAGCCTTTATATAGACATTTATTTTCAATGTTCTGAATTTGTCCCAATTTCAATTATATATCTATGGAAATTAGTCAAATTATTCAAAATAAAAAAAAATAGTTTTAATAAGCCTTTTATATAGACATTTATTTTCAATGTTCTGAATTTGTCATGTAATTGAGAATTCTATATCAGTGGAAATTGGTACTGCCAGTCAAATTATTATTGGACAACTCACTTTTATGTGGTGGAAGTTATTAAAAATAATATATACATGTAAATATACCCTCTGCTTTTCTTTTCTGCTTTTCTTTCTAGTGGAGATATAATATAATTATATTCACAATGAGTTATCTTTCCCTGAGTGGTAAGTGTAGTGGTTTTGAAATGTGTGCGCTGTGTCCCTTTTTTTTTGTTTTTTGCAGAAATGTACATTGAAGTTTCTCTTATGTGAGTCGCCTCGGATAGAATTTTCTATCCACTAATTCATTGTGCCTAGTGGCGTGAGAGTTGTAAAATGTTACATGAAAGAACTGGACATATATTACAGACTAAAAATTCTCACAAAATTACATTTTTTAAAACTATGTTAAACCTGGTTGTATTTTAGCTAAGATGTTGTTATTATTTTTTTTTTTTCCCCAAAAACATTCTTCTAAAGATTTTGTTTCAATTTTTATCATGAAAAATACAATGTATATTTTTCACAAAATTTTAAATTTATTTTTCACAAAATTTATATCGCAAAATTTTATATTTTTCACAAAATTTTATATTTTTACTAAAATTGAAAACAATAATACATACATGTAAATATTTAAAAAAAAACAAACTTTGTTGCATACATTTAGATCATTAAGATAAGATACGTCAAAAACTTGAGTATGTCAATTCTTTGAGTGAAATTTGACACAATCATGTATAATTCAATGGCAAAACATAAATTTGTAGAGTTATTTTTGGATGGCAATGTATGCAGTATGAAACTTCACTGTACATTATTGTTCTATGTGTGGTATTTATTTTTACCGAATTATGTCACAGCTATTTGTCAATACATTTCTGTGTGCTATTTTAGTTTTCTTTTGCAGGTCAATGCAGTTTGTGTTAATTTATTCAAACAATGTTTTTTAATTGATGTTTAATATGATATCATTAATTTATGAAATGGTCTTGGAAAATTTTATTGTGTAATTTTAGCAGTGAAAAAATGCAATGAAGCAGATCTGTTTATTATTCTTTTATTTGTTCAGTGAATACAAAAATAGCATTTAAATTTAATTTTATTCATGTCTATTATGTAAACTGTATAAGCATTTTAAAAGAGTTCTATGTCATTTCAGTTTTTTGGTAGTTGTATCGATGGTGTATTGTAAAGATATTTTTCATGCATGGAAAAATATGATTGGGCTTATCTGGAACAGTTTGACTACTGTTGAAATCATTACACAATTTAAAAACTGTTGTCAAATGCACTTCCTAGATGGTGGGGAGTGGAGTAATGGTGTTTTATGTCCCAGTCAAAATTTTTTCACTTATATAGAGAATGTCAATTTTGATAAGGTGGAGGGAACTGGAGTACCTGGAGAAAACCGTTATCTTAGGCAAGCGAACTGACAAACTTTGTCACACTAGGTTCTGTTCCAACTGGGATTCAAACCTAATCACTGGCAGGTGCTGTGATCCATACCCATGTGCTTTATACGACTTGGCCACCAAGGTTGGTTGGTTGGTTGAATGTTGCTTAATGTCGCATCAGCAATTTTCCAGGTATTCGCGCCGAGAACTATTTTATTAATCTCTATGGATCAATCTATGAACAATTTTGTGTATGCATGTAAAGTGCGAGTGTGTTGTATGGTCTGCCTTGTACTAGCGCACACTCAGGGCGACTTTACCGTGCTAGCTCACAGAGTCAATACGCCGCAGACAAGCGTACCACTCCCCCAGTCCATTATACTGATACCAGGTGAATCAGTTAAGTCCAACAGCAAGGAAAATTCACTTCCCCACATGTGGTCTGAGCGGGACTCACAGCAGTGAGAGACCCTGGATTTGAAGACCAACGTCTTATCCATTAGGCCACCGCGGCCTCACTTGGCCACCAAGGCCCCCTTTCCTAAATGATTTACATGTGGTATGATGATATACTAGTCAGGGTGTAATAATATTTTACTGTGTGATATGGATATGGTGTGCACTGCAATACACATTCTTCAATTTGGTACATTTTAATTAAGCCAAAAAAAGGATTGTTGTTATTATTGATGACTTAACAAAAATATTTATAATCCTAAAACACAAAAAAAAAAAAAATTGCTGTGTTGCTGCACTTGAGGTGTACTAATTATTATTATTATTATTATTATTATTATTATTATATTATTATATATAAATTTATTTTGGTGTGCCATAACCTTAACCCAGGGACAGGTAACCGTTTCTCTTCCATGTTTTCTCACTCCCCTGCCTTTTTATCCAAATATCTACAACTTGTTAATGTTACAGTTATATCATTCATATCTTGAAGTACCTCAGAAACATAAACTTACTGTTTTACTCTAAAATCATATTGTACCAATTTTGTCCCATAATTTGAAGGCAATTACAGCCTTACTTACTATGAAATCGTTTCATTTTGTGGTGTCCAATTTTTGTAATTCTAAGAATAAATACCATTTTGTGTGGTGAGGAATTTGTGGTTTGTGGTTTCCGTTTAAGTTAAGTTTGTGTTATATTCGGTTTTTTTTTCACATGTAAATTTGTAGATCAGGGTATCCACTGAAACAATGGAAATTGGGACACTACAAAAATTAATGATTTCATAGTGTGTATAAGTATTAGCCAAAAAATATACTTTTTAGCTCACCTGGCCTAAAAGGCCATGTGAGCTTTTGCCATCACTTTGCGTCCGTCGTCGTCGTCGTCGTCGTCGTTGTCGTCGTCGTCGTCCGTCGTCCGTCCGTCGTTAAAGATCAACTCCTCAGAAACCACTGGGCCATTTGCAACCAAACTTTGTCACAACAGTCCTTTAAAAATTGTGTCCGACATGTCCGCACCTAATCCAAGATGGCCGCCAGCGGGTAACATAGATTAACATTGGACCCTATGGGAAAATATGTTCAAAGATATTTTTCTCTGAAACTACTGAGCCAACTGGAACCAAACTTGGTCACAGTAGTCCTTAGATGGTACCTTCTGAAACTGGTGTTTTTTAAGTCTGCACCTAATCCAAGATGGCGGCCAGCGAGGAACATAGGTTAACATTGGACCCTATGGGAACAATATCAAAGATCTTTTTCTCTAAAACCCTTTAGCCAATGGGAACCAAACTTGGCCACAATAGTTTTTGGATGGCCCCCTATAACATTGCGGTTTTTGAGGGCCACACCAAATCTAAGATGGCCACCAGCGGAGAACATATTTTAACATTGGACCTTATGGGAAAATACGTTCAAAGATATTTTGCTCTGAAACTACTGAGCCAATTGGAACCAAATTTGGTCACAGTAGTCCTTAGATGGTACCTTCTGAAAACAGTGTTTTTTTAATTCTGCACCTAATCCAAGATGGCGGCCAGCGGGGAACATAGGTTAACATTGGACCCTATGGGAACAATATCAAAGATCTTTTTCTCTAAAACCCTTTAGCCAATGGGAACCAAACTTGGCCACAATAGTCTTTGAATGGCCCCCTACAACATTGGGGTTTTTGAAGGCCGCACCAAATCCAAGATGGCCACCAGTGGAGAACATATTGTAACATTGGACCTTATGGGAAAATATGTTCAAAGATATTTTTCTCTAAAACTACTGAGCGAATTAGAACCAAACTTGGTCATAGTAGTCCTTAGATGGTACCTTCTGAAACTGGTGTTTTTTAAGTCTGCACCTGATCCAAGATGGCCGCCAACTGGGAAAATAGGTTAACATTGGACCCTATGGGAACAATATCAAAGATCTTTTTCTCTAAAACCCCTAAGCCAATTGGAACCAAACTTGGCCACAATAGTCTTTGGGTGGCACCCTACAACATTGGTGTTTTTGAGGGCCACACAAAATCCAAGATGGCCGTCAGTGGAAAACATATTTTAACATTGGACCCTATGGGAAAATAAGTTCATACATATTTTTCTCTGAAACTACTGAGTCAATTGGAACCAAACTCGGCCACAATAGTCATTTGGGTCTTTACATTTGGTATTTTAAAATAACATCTGCATTTAAAAATCAACTCCTGTGAAATCACTTGGCCAATTGCAATGATATTTGGTATGTGTCTTAGTCTTGGAGAGTACATGTCAGTCTGCCATATGACTTTTGTCTTTGACCTAAACTTAACCCTCCAGTGACTATGTTGAACTTTTTGGATTAGGTTAGTTTCTCTAAATCTCAAGTACTACAATGTTAGGTCAATGATATTTGGTATATAGCTTGATCTTGGATAGTACATCAGTCAGACTGCCTTATGGCTTTTGTCCTTGACCATAATTTCATGGTCCATTGACCAGTTTTTGGATAAGGAAAATTTCTCAGGTATTATACATGAAAAGTCGATGATACTTGGATGTATTGTCTCAAAATTTTGAAATATGGTTTAGTTTTGAAAGGAAATAATATTGAAATTTTGTGATAGAAATAAATATTGTGTAATAAATTTCAAGCATTTATTTAAACATTAGACAATTTGTTGATTTTCATTCTGCAACAACTCTACCTAGGTGAGCTATACAGGCTCCTGGGAGCCTCTAGTTTTAATAAAGCTTAGCTGTTTAATCAGTAGAGTCATGACATTTTTATGGCCTGTCAAGATTCTTACATAGAAAAATCAAAGATTTTCTAGTAATATAAATTTATCATTTTTTGGTCATTTAGTAACTATGGTGTATCCATGTCAACAAAATGTCCCTTTCAACTACTGGTAATCAATACTGTTATATACTTGTGTTCCAAAGAAGTAGACACACATCAAAGCTCACAATCGTGTTTTCCTATATCAAGGTGGTCTGTTCTTGTATGATAAAAAAACCAGAGTGCCCCAGCATCCCACCATAAGTAAACTGACAAATTTTCTAACAAAGGTTTCTACCCGATCTTGCTAATTTAGGTGATGAGCAGTAAAACAGCACTTTAGCCACTTGGCCAAAAATAAATTTAATAAAAAAAACAAGCTTAAAATTTTCTGGATCTATACCAGTGATCAAAGAGAAATTGAAAAGCCACGCTTAAGACCATTGTCCAAAAAAGCAGTATTTCACAATGTATACTAGTCATTAAAAAGATAGAAAAAGCTATGCATGTTGAGATTTGAATTTTGTCTGTGATAAAGGTTTAGTGTACCATTAATTCTAAATACTGAAATCTTCATCTTATTTATTTGCAGATGCTCGCCGGTTTCACTGTGATCACTGTCACAAATCGTTCAAGCATAAACATCACTTGAGAGAACACATGCACCTTCATACAGGAGAGCAGCCATTTGAATGTAAAACATGTGGGCGAAAGTTCTCGCATTCTGGTTCTCTCAGCCAGCATCGCCAGCGAAGTTGCAGTTCTGGAACCCCATGTCAGACTCGTCAACGTAATTCTGGTGCCAAGACAGGCAACTCTAGAAAGTCCAGCTCACCGAGATCAAACACGAATGTAACAGACCACAAAATTGATGAGGAACTGAAAAAGAGTCCTCGGGAAAATGCAGTTAGCCCTCCAGTGGCGAAATCAAAGAAAGCTGCGTCTCCAAGGTCAAATTTGACCGATCACAAAAGTTCAATGGAATATGTTGACATTAAAATGGACAATTTTAGTTCACCAGTTAAACCAGTTGGTAAATTTGTTAGTAGTGAATCGCTCACAGTGTCGCCAGAATCAGTGTTGTACAAGTCGGTTATGAAGTCACATGACATTCCGGTAACTTTAAAACAGTCAGATATGTCACCGAACGGAGTAAAATATATGAATCTGGATTCTTCAGTCGCTGAAAATTTGGATGTAAAACCATCGGTAAAAATTGAAGGAAATTTGTTAGTTCAGCATCCAAGTGATTTCTTTAGTAAATCTTGTTCTGAACAGACTTCAGTTGTAAAAATGGAGAAAGGCATTATTCAACAAGAGGATCATGTTTGCGTGGTTTGCAGAAAGACATTTCCAGGAGCACAAAGTTTGCGTGCTCATATGAGAATGCACACGACAAGTGAGATGCCATTTTGGTGTGATGTTTGTAATCAAGGATTTCTGCAAAACATTCAGCTTCAGTGTCATCTTGGATCCGAGGAACACCAAAGAAAACAGGCCCAGAAGTTACTGGAAAGCCAAGTGGTTGGCTCAACGGGAACTTCATTACCGTCTGTAGTGGCAGCAGGACCTCCTTTACCGGCTGCCACATCCGTCCAGTCAGAGAGTGTGGAACCAACGGAGCTATCTTTTTCAAAACCGGTTCTCTCGCAGATGATTAACACACCTTCTTGGGATATGTTTACATCAAAGAGTGCAACATCTTTACCATCAATTTCAGAACTCATGTCGTCAGTAACTACACATTTGTCAAGAAAGAAAGAATCAATGTCTCTGGCACAGCCTGGTGTGATTTCTGACATAATGTTAATGTCTGCAAATTCGTCTGGCTTACAATTGATGTCGTCTGCTCCAGATGAAGTCATTCAACAGTGTACACCAAAAATACACCTGTATGATCCAAATTCTCCATCGCTTTCAAATGAAAAATTACCCATGATGCAACAGATGGAACTTAGTCATAACCAAGCAAAGTTGTCAATGGTTTCATCAGAGAATTTGACCAATGCATCGTCATCATCACCGACATCACCTGTCTCCACTAACATTCAACAAAGCTCAACAAATATTCAGTCTCAACAATCATATTTACCGCCACCCAGTTTTACCCAGCATTCACCTGGTCAGGCAGTTCCGCCTACTTCCTATGGAACATATCCTGCCATGAGCCAGGTCACCAGTACAGAGCAGGACTCTGCACTCAAAGCACTTTGTTCATTTACAGAAAAACCCATACCTTCAGATGGTAAGTTTTCTTTTATTTGAATTCGTTTTGCTTAATTAAGGGAAGCTTATAGATATGGTTGAGTTTTGAAGTAATTTACTGTACATCATTTTTCTATGTTTGATGATGCAAAAAGGCATTTCAATTGTTTTGTGAAAAATTAAAAAAAAAAAAATTGTCAAAATTGTGCACACACATCCATATTTTATTTTGTCACATAAAAGAATATATAAGTCAAGGTCAAAGATTAAATCAAGATTATTACCAACAAATTTGGTCATGTAAGTAAATAGATTACACCATTGAAAATCTGTAAAATAATTGCATTTTTGCTTCTCTGATCTAGGGTATATAAACAGTAGAACTTAGATTAATGATGTCAATCTGGCCTAGATTTTCAGATACTTAGGCCATATTTTCAGCATGCAATAGTTTGGCATAATAAAAAAAATTGATTTTATCGGGGAAATAAATCAGTTTTGTAGTTTGTCACTCATATAATCACATATTTATGAAAACGATACATACCAGTACCCTGTGTGTCCAGATATTGAAAAGATGGGCTAAAGTGGGTTTACTGACCGTATGTTTTTGGGTCTTTTGAGCAAGATGCAGATTCAACATTGTGTTGGATAAAACTGTAAAATGGCATAAAAACCTGTTTCATTAAGTGGAAGAATCTTGACTGGGGCCTAAAACTCTATTACTCCGCTTTCCATTATATCAAATTTTAATTGCTGGCTTGTTAATAACTGATATTTTGTAATATTTTAGCAGCAGAATCATTAGCTGGTGTTACTGGAACTGATAACAGCATCTTAACAGAACAAAAGGTATTACATAATGATATTTATAATTCTCTGGGAATTCCCTACTTTCATTTTGTTAAACATTTTTAATCTAAGAATTAATTAATCATACCCTAATTATCCTTTAGTGCCTATTTAAATTATTCAAATTAAAGTATTGTGTTTGAATACTAGTGATAACATATGGCACTCCTCCGTACATGAAAAGGGCACTTAGATGTAGCAAAATGCTAAAAGCAGCAAATGAAAAAAAGAAATATAGTCTGTTATGAAAACATAGCTTAGTTTTTGACAGTTTTCTCCACAACTTCTGAGTTGATTTCACAAAATCAAAATATAAGAAAAGGTGGAATTCTCAAAATTTTTACCTTGTAATAATAAGGTCACTTTGTAAACATGAATGGTCATATGTAAATGTTATTTCTGAATATGTTATTTTTCAGAATCCCTCACCGGAAGCCACCACAGACACACCTGGTGTGTATAATTATACACAGTCCTGGAATGGATGGAACAACTGGAATGGAAATTATCCAATGTATGGAGGAGGAGTACCTACAGGACAGACACAAAACTGGAATGTAAGTTTATTACAGTCAAACCTGTCTAAAGGCCACCCAAGGGAACCAGTAAAAGTGACCTTTATAGGAAGGTGGCCTTTATATACAGGTTCAAATTATATGAATAAAGAACAATTGCGATACAATTCTACTGGCCTTTATAAGCAGGTGGTCCTTATACAGAGGTGGCTTTTAAGCAGGTTGGACTGTACCTTCTTTAGATGAACATATTTGAGGACATTTATGTTTTCAATGAAATTGTTAATCTAGCTAAACTTCATCATGTATATACAGTCAAAAATGTCTGTAAAGGCCACCCAAGGGAACTAGTTAAAGTGGCCTTTATAGGCAGATGGCCATTATATACTGGTTAATAAAGAGCAATTTGGATAAAGTTTTATTGGCTTTTATAAGCAGGCGGTCTTTATAAAGAGGTTGTGTTTAACACAGGTTTGACTGCAATTGAAATAAGACCTTTTGATACATTCAAGAATTGTAGATGATGCATATATTATTGCTGTGTTAAATGTCTTGGTTTGAGAAATATTTTAATTATAAATCAGGCCTTAGATAGAATTTTTAATTCTACTTGGCACAGTGCCTAGTTGAATAAGAAAACCACTCGGCACTTGGAAATTTAACTCAGCACAGTCACCGCAAGTGTAAAAGATAATATTGTGATATATGTACATACTGTAGTGTACTTCTACAGATGACTGACAAATATATAAACACTGGGAACATCGGTTGGATTTTACGTTACACTTCCAAATGGGGAAACAATTTGCACATATGATGCAAACATTCAAATATTTTGTTGATTCACTCTTGTTACAGAACGGCAAGATTTTTACAAAGGGGCCCAGATCGTTACAATTGACCTCCTTATACACAGTTTTCCCGACCTACACTAAATTGTCTGTTGTTTATTATTATAACAAGCCCATGATGTATATGTCTGATAAATTTCACTCGGCACGGTGACGAGTGCAATAACAACATCACTCGTCCCAGTACACATTTCACTCATCAGGACGAGTGGACGAGTGAATAATCGAAGCCCTGTAAATGGTAGGACTCTCTTTTGTACCTTCCATTCATTAAATTACTTTTTACAGAAATATTCAAAATGGTTTGATTCAATCATATTAAGGCATAAATTTTAGTGGAGATAGAGGGTACAACTATAAATCTAACTGTTCTAAAAGTGGAATTTATATATTTGTAGGGTTCATTTGCGGTACCCATGACAACGTCATGGCAGGGTTATCCAGAAACAAACACTAATGGTGGCATACCCACAAATACATCTATAGGAAGTCAGATGAATTCTGGGATACCTGCTAGTACAGAACACAAGGTAACAGTAAGCTAGTTTTGTTTAGCTCACCTGCTCAAAGGACAAAAGTGTCATATTTTTGTGTCCTTGTGAGCCTCTGCGTTCATAAATGATAGCACCCAATGTTACATTTGTGGGACAACTTCAAAAGAGAGATTTTTTTTCATGGTAAAAGAAATCATTTTAAACATTTATGAACAAGTTTAATATATAAAGCAAAGTATTTGTTTCTGTAGTGAAATGATTTAATTATTTATGAACAAGGTTAAAGTATATTTGAAGAGTTACCAGTAAGCTTTATTCAAACACTGTGTAAAATGATGCATCTATACAGAACACCAGCTGCTAACAGAGGTGTGATGCTTCCCTGAAGGTGAGTAATTTGAATAGCTGGTACCAACCTTGTAGCTACCTTGTAAAAGAAAATAAACATTGTGATGGTAAATTCATGTTACATATACCTGTCAGTGGACGGACCTTGTTTTCATTGAAAGCTTTTTTAAAACTTTTGTTTGAAGAACTTTTAATTGCAGACGAAAATATATTAGAAATTTTTTCTTTGTCGCATATATGAAGGGAAAGGTCTGATATTATATTTAACTTATTATAAATCTTTTTATAATTACAGAGTAAAGTTATACCACAACCAAAACCTCCAGCCAAGCCTAAAGCACCTTACTCCAGATATAGTATAAAGGTTTGTTTTATACATTTAAACCCTGATTTCTTTGCCACCATTTGATTTTTAGGATTACAAAGGAGTGGACTGTTTTATACCCGGGTCAAGATTCTTTTATTTATATTGAGGCCACCAGTTCTGGGATGGTTGAGAAAACTAGAGTGCCCAATGAAAATCACCACCTTTGGCAAGCAAACTGACAAACTTTCTCACATTAAGATCTGACTCCCAGCAGGATTCCAACCTAGGGATTTGAAGGCGATGTGACCCCTATGTGCTTGCTTTAGACCACTCGGCTACTGTCGCCCCATATATTAAATAAAGAGGTTTGGTGATAGATTGAGACTAATAAAGAAATACGTAGAAAACATATTTTGGATCTTCAGAATACTCTGGCAGAAAGTTAGGTAGAAAGATATTGAGGGACATTATACAAGGTTTCACTATACATCATACTACAGAAGGTTTTTTTGTCTTAAAATTTTGACTCTAGCAAGATTAGTTTATTCATTAGCAATGGTGTGCTTTTGGTGGTGGAACTATCTAAAACATCTTTATAGTTAATGTAAGAGATGTTTCATTGGTATTCAGTTTTTGTCGCTACTTCCAAGTATTATTTACTGGGCAGGTGTGTTAGTACTGTATAGTTGCTTTTATTCACTGGGGATTTAATTTGGCTATATTCGCGGTTTGATCTAATAGCGCGAAATTAAATACCAAGTGAATATTTTCATAAAGCACCAACTAAACTTGGACTTAAACAATCTGTACATAAAATTCTTAACACTGGCTGCTGCACCGCGAAATTTTATACCCATGAATAGGTTCCAGTGTCTAAACCGCGAAATTTTATCCCCGCAGAATTAAACAACTATACAGTATTTTGAAATGACTGTAAGGGGAAAAGTTGGGTTGTCAGAGGTATTATAAATAATCTTCTTGTCAGAGGTATTATTAATAATCTTCTTAAGAGACAATTCTAGCTTAATATTTCTTTAGGTATGGAATTCAGTAAAGAGTTCTAACCCAAACCTAAGTGTTGGTGAGATGAACCGATTGATAGGACAGATGTGGCGTGGTCTTCCCGAGGATGAGAAAAACCAGTTCTTAGAAGATTACTCAGCGGAAAAAGTAAATATTTAATATGTAAAGTAGAGTATATAGATGATAAAGGCACTTTTTGTCCCTGAAATGCACAGTTGCATTATGAACAAATTTGCCGGGTCCAAAATTAATTTGAAATTTTTCTAAATTCCAAGTGTTATGAATCTCAAAATTTTAATGCATTATGTAAGATGTGTAGAAACTGAAATGAATTTTCAAAATATTTCATATTCCAGAATAAGAAATTACAGTTCTTCCACCTGTAGACCAATCATTATTTCATGTATTTTAAACCCTGATGATTTGAAGTCTAGACATTTTCATTCATGATGATTTAAAACATTGATGATGTCACAGATATTATGTAGGAGAGTATCAGTTAGTTTACCACCCTTTTTAGACTCGTTTTTATTTGTTGAAATTTTTATTAATCATAAAAAAAAAATGCTGCCAGTACTTAGGTTTTATAGCATTTTCAATTTCGCGTCTTTTTACAGGAAAAATACAAAGTTGAATATGAAAAGTTCAGATCTTCACCCGAGTTTCAAATCTGGCTTGCTTCCAACATTGACAAGAATTCAAATTCAAGTAAGTTTATCTACAGTGTAAAGATCTGATGTCTGTATGTGTGTCTTAAGTTTTCCAAAAAATTTACCATCCTTTACTATGCATAGGGAGTGAAGTTATGGAGTTTTATGCCCCAATCAAGATTCTTTTATTATATCAAGGCTGTTGACATGGGTGATTCATAGATGGTGGAGGAAACTGGCGTGTAAGGAGAAAATCACCCAACTTTCACCAAGTGAACTGGTAAACTTTCTCAGACTAGGATCTGTGCTGAGTGGAATTCAATGGTAGGCAGTAAGAGGTCATGTGATCTGTATGCGGGTGCTTAAAAACGCTTAAAAACACTCGGCCTCCGAGACCCTGAAATGGAATTTGAAATCTAAAGCTACATAATAAATGTCTTAGGGTTATATTTGGTTATTGTTATATACAAATTTGTAATTGACCAATTTTCAGAAAAAAGACCATATGATGCAGAATCTGAGCAGTTGGAAGACAGGCAAGACTACCGACAGTTCATTGTTAAAGCCACTTGAAAGAATTTTTCCTGTTGAGCGGGATAAAATGTTAACTTCTTCCAAGAAGTTTCAACAAAACACTTTAATTGTATGATTGAACCCATACCAACATACCAAAGATAGACAGGAAACCAATCATACAAATGAATGGACCAATCATATTTGTGAAATGTAAAAATGGACCAATCAGAATTGTTTTTACATCTCGCATCCAACGGAAGTGGAAATGGAATGGATGAAGTCACATGACAATGCTTAAAAAGATCATGTGACAGCCATGTGATAACAGTTACAAAGGGCAAGTGCTATATATGATATGTTGGTTGTAATAGTGCTGTAGTTAAGATTTAGTTATTATTTTTTTGGTTGCTAGTCGATTGATTGATCTGAAATCCCAAAGTTTTTGTTCAGGTTTTTATTTTGTTTTTTTGGTAAAAATATTTATTTTAACATCTATCATAATCATATCAGAAGCCTAGCTTTTTGGATTTGAGTTCATCGGAAATGACAGCAAAAACGTATATATTTTGCTTTAAATATTTATTATTGTCGGATTGATATGTTGTCTACACGTTTCGTGTAATTTCATTTTGACGAGTCAAATTCATACGATTATATAATGTCTTGTTCTTATTGATATAGATTCTTTTATGAAGTTCAAATTCGTACAAATTATGTTCGTTTACAGGTCTGTTTGTCAACAGTTTAAATATTGTCCTTCATTTATTATTTTCTTTTATATATATCATCAGCAGTTTGAAAAAAAACAGAAACTAAGTTTCACCAAAAAACTTACAAAGCAAGAAGATAATTAAATCCCATTAAGAAAAATCCTGGGACTTAAAATTAACAGGAACCCAGTATCTTGTATGGCCTCTATCTTTTTGACCCCCAAGATTTTTGGTTATTATTTCCATGTCAAATTATTATGATAATCATGATTTTATCAATCTCTTTGAAACATGCTGGGGCCCCTAAATCAGAAATTTAGCTTTGCCCCTGAAAGGTCAATTATAGAGGTCAAATTTTAGATCATCTAAGTGTGACAGCTTTACGTGTATTTGTGAATTGTTAGGACTATTGTACTTAGTTCTTTAAGTTTGCAGATTTTTTTTATCAATGCATGAACGATGAATTTTTTATCACAATTTTTGCCATTAAGTGTTTTAAGAGAGAATTTCACACAACCTTTGAACTTTCAAAAAATTAATTGTAGTTGGTCATGAACACTGATTTTTAAATGTGTACAACTTGAATTTACAGAACATAGAAAAAATTGAGTCATGTACTTCTATTCCACCAGACCATAGTTTTCAATTATTTCCAACGTTTTCAAGTCGACAGAAAATTTCATGATGGTCAAAGCTCACTTGAAAGTTTTTTACAGGTCAAAGCTTAGATAAAATCCATGAAGGTTAATGATTGATAAAGTTTATAAAAATCAAATCTCATTTAAAGTTCATGAAGGACAGGGCTAACTAAAAATGCAAGTTTACTTAATATCCGGTCAAGGTTTATTGAAAGTTCTTGAAGAAAAAAGGTCCCAAAAAGTTCAAAGTTCAGAAAATTCATGAAGGTCAAAGTTCAGAAAGTTCACGAAGGTCAAAGTTGACTGAGAGTTCAAGGAGGTCTGGGTTGTTTAACCATGCTTCATTTTTTGTTAGTTAGGTAAATGTACCATATACAATGGTGATGAATTTATACATTCCATTAATTTTGGATCAAAGATCTGTGTGTGTAAGAATGACGTGGGTATAGACAGAGGATAGAAATATTGACACAATTTTTAAGTCTCCAACAGTTAAGGAAAGAGCTGGGATTGTATTCATATATGTCCCCCAAAATAAATTGGGGAGATATAGTGTTTATTTCTTTTTTCACCTCAACATTTCATCTCTCACTTTTCTCGAAATTTTTTTAAGGATAAATCTTTGGGGTGGGGTAGATGTGCTATTGTTATTCATATTTGATCATGCACATGGTTGGGCAGGCCTGAATTTCTAAGTTGGGGTTTGTTTCGGGGACATTTGTTGTGAAATGCATCCTGGATCCCATTTCATTTATATAACTTGTTTACATCAGATCTTTGTATGTATTTGAAGCTTATATGTTGCTGTCAAGTCTGTTATTCAGTATTTCATTTTAAATGGTAACAAATCATGGCCCTGTGACAAAACCTAAACAGGGCCATATGACAGCTTCACTAACAGCTCTAGTTTAAATATTGTGTTGATAATTCTATTTTTTGCCTGAACTTCATTGATGCATGAACAATTATGGATTTATGTTATACACATGTATGTTGTAATTATATTAGTTACTATGATGATGCATTTAATGTCTTAGAAAATTAATTTGTTTATTTTGTAATACAGAAGAGTATATTTTTCATTGACAAAGAATTATGCCGTTCTCATTTTTTTTGAATGATCATGTTGATTTGGAAATTATTTGTTTTATGTGCGTTCTCATTTTTGGATGGTCATTTTGAGTCTTTTTTGTGTATTATGGTACTTATAAAAATGGACATTTGATGGATGTACTTTTTGCAAGTAGCATTTGTATGAATGTTGTTATTATATTAGTCGATATATTTTTTAAACAAAGAACAGTATGTCACACACATAAGTAGAACAATATAACAGATTCTCTCTCTCTCTCCCTCTCTTTCTCTCTCTCTCTCTCTTTCTCAGATCTTACAGAGAAAAATATCTGAGTGTAATTTCTTATCTTTTTTCTCTCTTTTTCTCAGAGCTTTTTGAAACTATGTATCCGAGTATTATTTTTTCAAGCAAAACTCTCTCTCTCTCTCTCTCTCTCTCTCTCTCTCTCTCTCTCAGTTTATAAAGAAATGTACCTATTTATAATTTTTGAATTGATTTTAAAGAAAAGTTGAAGATCTGAACTTTGAATGATAGATCTTTCATGTTGGTTACTTCTAATGCCAACCATTTTTATAAAATTTTGTTTTCACATTTCCTTTTATCTCTTATATCTGAAACGAATTGTCAAGCATGCTTATATAACTTTTTTTTTCAACAAACACAAACTAGCATCTATTTTATTACTTTTTACATTGGTTTCGAAGTGCACAAAATTTTAAGTCACCTGCAACAAAGTTGGGGTGACTTATTGATTTACACTTAATTTTTTTTTTTTTTCATATTTTTTGGATTTCAGAGGATTGATTTGTTTATAGAAGTATGTTTTTTGAGAGTTTAAGAATAAAGATGTTCCGTTTTATTTTTGTACAAGGCTATTTAAGAGTATGTGCAAGGGAAGCAACTCTAGCAGTTTTTTTTTACTTGTTTGTAAATAACATAGACCAAATATGGATATTTGGCACAAAATTTTTGATGTTTTGTTTTTATTAGAGTTAACATAACGTGAGGTATTTCACAAAATCAACCAAATCTGTATAGTGCTATTAATTACAAGATATTATCAGAATCAACATGTACTGGCCTCAAGTTTCACAATTATTCCTAAACTTTAGATTTTCCTGAATTATAATTTAGCAAATTTTGACAAAAGGAATTTTGAAGAAACTCTTTTGTCACGATCAAATACAGCAGGGCTTTCTCTCTTTCCTTTTTGTGAATGGGTTGAGGGTTTTGCAATTTCGAAAATTGGTAATGTAATTGTGAAAAACCGTAAGGTTTTGAATTGTGAATGGGAAAGTATACAAATCTAAAAAGAAAAAAAAACAATAAACCTAGCAAGAGCTGTAGAGTTATTATGCACTTGAAGTAATATTCAAATTGACATTTTAAATTTTGGAATATCTTTAAAAATAATTACCGAATATCTTTAAAAATAATTACCGGTATATTACTACTAAATTTAATTAAAAATTAAAGGAAATTTGAAAATTATTGAAATTTCAAAATTAGGGTGTCCGAAAACATGGAAGGATTACAGTTATAAGTTTTCAGATTTGCCAGATTTATGTTTTGGAAAAATCTTAGTTAAGGGATGGTTGTGAAACCAGGGGATTAACTTGTAATACCTACAATTTATATTATTTGCCAAATTTCAATTAATGTTTTGCGAAAGCACCGTATGTACTGGTATGAAGAAGGACTGTGTTTTGTGCAAGGATTATTCTCGTCTCCCTCGTTCAGTTGTTGTAAATATATGCATGTACATGTATATTTATAAGTAAATGGGCAAATTGTTGTACAAAAGCTTCATGTACAGTAATATCTTTCCCCTATGCAAAAATTATCCCATTGCCTTTCTTTTTCTTCCAACTTCAATCTCAGTTTCCAACAGTAATGGCAAGACTGAATTTTCATCAAGAGATTTTATGAGACTGTATATATATACATTATCACAAGACCAATTAGCCTACTGTGAGGATTTAAAATAATGATGAACTAGTATTTAAAAGTTATTTATAAAGATTTGCAGTAATTGAAAACAGGAGAGACTTTTTTAAAGCTTCCTCTATAAATGCTAAAAGGATTGTTTAAGCAAATTTTAAAATCCTGGATAATAATAGCCACAAATACTTATTGACATCTAAAATCATGTTGAAAACACATGCATATGTAATGCATAACAATTTTTGGCAAAAATATTTTGTTTTTACTGTTTAAAACTTTTTGATTTTCTTAAACTATTGGTCTAAGATCGATTTGGCAAATAAACATTAAAACTGTTTGAAGTTTGATACTTATGCAATTTCCTTCATGAAGAAGAGGTTTATTTTGAAAAAATGACCCAACCAATTTTATGCAAATTATTTTCTATTTTTAACCTGTTGCCTTTATGCTGTGTTCTACTTTTTTGTTCTCACCTTCTACTTTATTATTTTAGAGTTAGCAAATTTGTCTGGGAAAAATGAATGAAAATTTTTATGATATATTTGCTTCAGCAGTATACATGCATATTAAAATTAGAGCAATACAGAGATTAGCATGGCCAATGTTCAAAGATGACAGACAAATTTGTGGTTATTGCTTTTAAAGCCAATGCAGGAGGATGACACACAAATTTGTGGTAATTGCTAGTTGAAAACTATTTCGAAAGGAAATACCTTTATTCATTAGTCTTAATGTGTAAAATTAAACTCTGCTTCGTGCTTGTTTTGTCAATTTCCATGGTAACATGCAAAAACAAAAGTTATTCATGTTAATAAAGTTTGGGGATCTAAAATATATAAATTTTATGAACTCATGAACATTTCTTAATTCATTTCAAAAAGAGATGTCTACATAGTCTTATTTTCTATAATTTAAATCTGCTTAATGCTTGTTTTTCAATTTCCATGGCAACATGCAAAAACTAGTTATTCATGTTAATAAATTTTAGATTGAAATGTAATACAAGTTTAATGATCTCAAACTTTTTTAAATTATTTTTAAAAAAAGATTAAAAAAGAGATGCCTGCATAGTCTCAATATCTACAATTAAACTCTGCTTAACACTTCTTTATTTCAATTTCCATGGTTACATGCAAACAAAAGTTATTCATGTTAATAAATTTAGGATTTACATTACATGTATAAATTTTATGATCTTATAAACTTTTTAAATTTTTTAAAAAAAAGATGCCTGCAACGTCTTAATTTTATTATAATTAAATTCTGCTTTGTGCTTGTTTTGCAATTTCCATGGTAACATGCAAACAGAAATTATTTGTAATTATTTATTAATATAGAATTGAAACTTTATCTGTATTCAATTAATTTTCTTTGAAACATACAATGCAAAATTATTTGTGTATTAGATTTAAAATTTTGTCACTGCAAACACGGGTCCTACCATTCCTATATTTCCTATAAATTTGTCCCTTTCCTAATTTCCTTTCCTTGAATTTGAAAAACCTTCTATATTTCCTATATTTTTGTTACTGATGGCTTCAGAATTCAGAATGGGGACATTTTCCCCACATTTAGTAC
Organism: Anadara kagoshimensis; assembly: GCA_021292105.1. Taxonomy (NCBI): domain Eukaryota; kingdom Metazoa; phylum Mollusca; class Bivalvia; order Arcoida; family Arcidae; genus Anadara; species Anadara kagoshimensis. Next base: position 20,815,755 of record CM037867.1, on the reverse strand, counting down.
ATATCTGAAGCAAGATTAACGTTTATGTATTCCTAAAACAGTAAGCGTACATTGCAGTTGCCAATGTTTTATATTTGTTAGTATAAGGAGGAAAGGGAATTCCTGAAAGTGAGGAAAGGTAGCCCTTGATTTATATTTTAAACATTTCATATAGTGGTAGCTATTTAAAAATATTCCTATAATTTAAGGAAAAACTCCTATAATTTTCTTTAAAACTCCTATAATTTTGACTCCATTTTCCTATTTTTCCTATATTTTTGGACCCTAAAACTGGTAGGACCCCTGCAAATATTACCTTACCTTAATTCATTCTTTTGTTTCTATGTTTATGTCATTACTTCAAACTCCGTCCATATTAAATATAACTAAAGGTTGTGTAAATGATGGGTTGTGAGATTTCTACAAATTGTGATATTCATGTATCCGCAATTTTCTTTATTATCATAACTAATTTTATGTATACAGATCTGGCAAGGTACTTGTTTCTTTTACGACATTTCTCATGTTTTTTTTAAACATATTTTAACCTTGATGCATAGATAGAATAGATTTGGCAAGATGTACAACTAATTTTCATCCCTGTTTTATTAAAGATATTTTAATGTAATGCACACAGTACAGGCCTGTTGAAAGTTTAACGCTAAGCTAACGAATAAGTGTCGAATTGACAGCTAACCCCCACCCCTTTTTAGCTATATATCCACAGCTACTATCTTTCTCTCGGACACTTTTTGGGCCAAGAACCGTACATGTCTTGCTCACATGGAAGCGAAACTTCGACTCCTTTTCGTTAGCTCATTGTTAAACTTTGGACAGGTCTATACTGTAGATACAGATAGAATATATTTGGCAAGAATTACAACTAAATTTCATTTATGATTTTGTTATTTAATGAATTTTTTTCCCAGTTTATTTCTTATTTCCTCAAAATATTAATTCTGTGTATAGGTGTGGAAAGACATTCTTTTTTTCCTTTTTTTAAAAGATCTTTTGAATGCATAAAAATTTGACAAAATGTACAACTTATTTTCATTCTTGTTTTTATTGGTTATTTAATAAAAAAAAAATTTCAGCATTTTTCTCTTTTACTCAAAATCTTTATTCTATGTATAGATCTGACAAGATACCCCCATTTCAATTTCATATTTTTTTAAAAGATCTTTTATCATAATGCATAGATAGATTTGGGCAAAATATAAAACTTATTTTTTTCATCAATGTTTTCATGGTTATTTAATGATATATGTATATTTTTTCCACATTTTCGAATTTTGTCACGATTTTAATTTACTAATTTTCTCACAATATTAATTTTCTAGTTCATTTTGACAGTTCTTGTAAATATGATATCCATGATCATTTGTTGACTTCTAATGGGATTTGAAATTATGTATTCCAACAATTCTCAACTGTTTTGCCAATTTTACAAATTCTGAGTTGAGTGAGAAGTCTAGCGTATATGTCAAGTTCACAAATACAAAAAATCAAGTTCTTGACTTGCAATCATTTCCGAAAGACTTCCATTTGTACCCTTCCTTAAAATTTAAGTTTAAAAACCCAGCAAATGATGGAATCAAGCCATTTTTAATATTTTTATTTTTTTTCTTAAATAATTCAATGGGTGCAATAGGCAGTCTAACCTTAAACATTACAAGTAAAATAAAATTAAATGAAAATTATATTGATTGGTCTCGGACTTTTTGTTGAGTTCTTTGAAAAATTCTGGGAGTGACCTGCAGAAATCAGACTCTTTAAAAAGTTAACACACTGCCCTCTTCGTTATAGATCTTAGATAATTATCTGAAATTCTGTCTTTTCTATCTTAATTTCACACAATATTTGTATACTTAGTCATTACAGGGATATTTTCTGACAATACCACTTCATTTTTGTTGAGTCGACTACGAATTTGTCCTTTTGAATAGCCAATTCATTTTTGTTCGTTTTACTAAATTTATATGTCATTTTTGAATAGCCAATTCATTTTTGTTTGTTTGACTAAATTTATATGTCATTTGTGAATAGCCAATTCATTTTTGTTCGTTTGACTAAATTTATATGTCATTTTTGGAATTATGTAAACATTTTTCACATACGTGAAATTTTTGAGGTTGTGATGGTGCAAAGACTTGTTTTTGTCATTATATTAAGATTGTTGTTGTAGATATTATGATCATACATTGACACTGTAGACAGTATGGTGTATTTTTGATGTCACTGTTTATGCATATTGTATTTTTTTGTTTACATTTGTTTATACACTCATGTTTTCCCACCCATTTCATTGTCTTGCAAACATTTACATGTATAATAATGCACATAAGTTCAATGATTTTGCCTTCCTAAAATATTTCCTTAACCAAATTGATTAAATATATTTTGGTCCTTTGAATATTTTTTTCAACCCCTTGAATGAAATAATTTTGGTTTCAAAATTTTGGTCTCAGCACTACTGATGAGGAATTGGTTTCAAAATTTTGGTCTCAGCACTATTGATGAAGAATTATATTCCAAAATGCCGTCTAGTGCTGTAAAATTAAAACTGATATAATATGTAATTATTACTAAATTGAGGTATTTTTCCCCATGGGAAACTTAATGACTAAAATTTTCCAATTTTGACTATTAAAATTCTTATAACTATGATGATTTAATAGCATATTATATAATAGTTGTCCTTACCCACAAAAGTTCTGTTACAATACGACATATTTTCAATGAGGACCATGGCTATTGCAAGCATGTCATAACGAAGTTTGCTTTATTTCAGAACTTAATTTTCCCAATTTTAAAGGGCAGAAAGAAAATACCGGTAGGTTTTTTTTTAAATGTAACAAAATCACTGAAGATTTTCATAGATAAGCACCTATGCATTGAATTTTTTTTTCTCCCTGTCCACCAACTTCAGAAAGATTACTTTACTAATGAATTCTCAAGTTCAGAATGCGTATAAATAAGTGTTTTAACAGCTATCAGCACTTAAGTGTTTCATACCAGTATTTTTCCTCACCATTTATCACATCTACACACCAGCAAGAAAGTCGAGTAACGCCCCAGTTAAGATTCTTTCACTTATGCCAAGGCAGTTGAATCTGGGACGATGGAAAAACCAAAGGGCTTCGAAGAAAGCTGCTAACTTTCAAACTTCTCATAATTAGGTTTTAATTCTTTCACTTACAACAAGGTGAATTTTGGACAGTGGAAAAACCAAAGGGACAAAAAAAAAACACAAAAACCATCAAATTTCAAATTTTCTCGTAAGATCATAAAGCAGTTTCAAAATGCCCAAAGAAAACCATAAACAGAAAAATTTTCTTTTAATAAATTTTCTGAGCAAATTTTCTCTTACTAAATTTTCTGTGCGAAATCATAAAGCATCATTTAAGTGTTAAATGTGGATCGGACATTTTGCAACAATTAAGTGTTATTCTGTGATAGAGGTATGTCGTATGTATGTACATGTATATCTATTTTTATATTTGATATGTATTTTGTAAAAAAAAAAAAAAAGGTTGCATGTACTTGTGAATATGTCTTAAAAGTAAAAAATTGTTGTCGTATGTGCAAAGTCATTATATTTGAAAATGTATTTTGTTTAAAAAAAAATTACTTGTGAAGAAATGTCTTTTAAAAAGTTAGAAATTTTGTCATTTGTGCTGAAGTCATTATATTTAAACATGTACATGTTTTTGTTAAAAAAAAAATTTGTGAAAAATGTCTTTAAAAAGTTAGAAATTTTGTCATTTGTGCTAAAGTCATTATATTCAAACATGTACATGTTTTTTTGAAAAAAATATTTGTTAAAAATATCTTAAAATGTTATGGTAGAAATTTAGTCATTTTTGCTTTGTTCATATCAGTTTTATATTTCTACATATTGAGAACAGGATGGCTAAACAGTTCACAAATAGTTAATAGAATATAAAACAATATCTCGTGATGTGTCCAAAAACATAGACATAAAAATACATTTTTTTTATAAAAATGTTTTATTTATAAGAAAAAAAAAGCGAACCAATATTTGAATCTTTCAATTTACACTAAATTAAATAATTGTTTAGAATTGATAGCATTATTTAATGAAAAGAAAATATACAGGCTGACCAATTCAACTGATTTATTCGTTTTTGGCTGATTTGTACCGTAAAAACGGACAAACAGACAGATAAAATGAAAACGTCAAATTAGACAGATTTTTCCCAATTTGACAGGTTTTTTTTAATTAAAAGTACTAAAAATTCAGACTTTTGGTATGGAAATTGTACCAAAATCACACACTTAACAATAAAAAAGTATCTAAATAGCAACCTCGCACACTAAAAATGTACCGATCTGGACATAAATTTGATTGGTTGGCCTGAATATATTTTTAAAAAAAAAGATTTTTTGAATAATTTTTATTATATAATTCACTTACATTTGCACTGACCATCATCTGACAACACGGAAATAAAAGTACTCAAAAATCTTGAAATGACAAGTTTAGGATATAGATACGAGCCTTTTTTGTCCAAAATATTTTTGTTTCAAATTGCATTTTAACTGCACTTTGTTGTAAAATTTATGTTAAAGATATGATCAATATATATACTTGTATGTTTAAATGTTAATATTTTGCAATCATGCTTGTCATTTACTTAAATCAATTCATTTTATGTAAAACAGGTTGACCCCATAATATTGGTAAACAACATTGACCTGCCCTCTTGACCTTTATTATGAACTAGTGAATTTATGAACAGGGAACACAAATGTTTAATTTTGGTACATCATGGACAAAACATATTGTTGGGTATTAATTGTGAATTCTTACGCAACCCATGAACTGGATGTATCATCGTGTATGAATATTCTTAATAAAAGGTCAAGCGGACAGGACAATGTTGTTTGACCAACCCTATAATGTTTCAAAAAATGTTTACATAGTAAATTTCTGGAATAATGACATTTTTACAGGAAACTATAAACTAAGAACAAATAATACCAAATACATGCATTGAATATGAATTCCCTTTAAACATAATGGGGTATTTCTAACAAATTTCAGTTTATTTATTAAAAAAAAAAAAACAAGGGATATAGTCCTACAAAGGGAGATAATCCTTAAAAACTAAGGGATATTATCTTTATTAGAACAAAATCAGCCGAGTCATAATTGTAACACATCTTTAGAAACCTCTCTCACTGGAACTCAAAATCCCAGAGTTGTGACCCTGACCCATATTTTTAAAAAAAAAAAATGCCATTTTCAAGAAAAATGCCAATGTTTTCAGATGTTATTGCGGTTTATTTGTAAATTTACTAGTACCACATTATCTACACAGGGTTCGTACAGGCCTGGAAAAGTCCTTAAATTTTGAGGTTTGCCCTAAAAAGACCTTAAAAACAAGTCTGACCCTAAAAAGCCCTTGAATTCCTCCTGAAGGCTCTAAAAAGCCCTTGAATTTTGCAAATTAGGGGTTGATATTAAATGGTTGTAAATAGACTGACCAAAATAAATAAATAAGTTACATTGAAATGAGCAATTTAAAGGTACCTGGCCCTCCTGAACACCCAAAATCAACCCCCACTTCAAGTGCCGTTACTATGGACATGTAAGTAATTGTTTTATTGATTTAATTGTCTTTGCACCAATGTTTTTTTTATAAAATTGTCCTTCTGATTAGGCCTTAAATTTGCAAATGAGACCCTAAAAAGACCGTAAAAAATCCTTAAATTTGGACTCCAAATGTCTGTACGAACCCCGTCTACAGTATGAATAATATCTAGAGCTGCCAACCCTATTTTGTGTAATTGCGGGTCCGATCGAGATCTACCCAAATAACGTGCATTGGGCACTGCCAAGCTAGTTGCACCAACCTCCAAATAAAAAATAGAAAATTAGATTGAAAACGGTGCATTGTGGTGTGATTTCACAAAGAAATTGATACTTTATGTATCTGCTGTGATTTTTCACCTGCTACCAGCACAAAATTAATCTCGATTACATTCTAAGTCCACCCATGTAGTTACTAAAATTCAGCACAATTACATGTGGATTTGAGTGGTAATGAATGAACACTGCAAATACTGAAACTGTATGGTCATTTGCGGGTCAGTCTCTATCTTGGCGGGTCAGCGGGAATTCATGTGTAACTGCAGGTCAGTTGGCAGCTCTGAATATTTGAAGATATAGAGTTCATAAACAATCTCTAACATGGGAATTAACATGAATTCATAAAAAATCCCCAAAATAGGAATTTAAATAATAATTTAATAATCAATAGAAATTTGATTGATTATAATTATTTTGATTTTAAATTTTTAAGCAAAAAAACACTGACAGTGCAATGTCTAGTTTAATCATTAAGTTAGCTGATATTATGTTGTATTTGTCACAGATCTTAGGGCATATAGATTAATAGCATTAAACTATTTCATTTACAAAAATATATTGACATCCTCAATGTTTTTTTGCAGTTACTGTTATTGTCACACCTAAAAGACTTTCAGTTTTCCCTCCATTAAAATTTTAATTTTGACTGAAAGAAAAATAAAAATAAAGAAATCAGGCCAATATAAGCCATTTTAAACATGAATAATCCAGTTATATTTAAAATTTGAAAATAATAAATTTGAATATTTTTCAAAATTTTTGCATAGAATTTAATGCAGAGGTGATGGGGGGGGGGGGGGGGGAGGGGCACAAATGGAAGTTTTACGGTCACATGAATTGAATGAATCATACGAAAAGCATAATCCATAAATCCCATACAAATATAAAACAGAGTTGATAATTTAAATGTGCAATTATTATTTTTTTTTTTGTCTTTACAGTTACGTAATGGTGCTTCAGCTGTGAATTTATTATATATAAATAGTGTTAAATCTAGTCGTAAAAACGCATTTTATTTGTGTAGTATTATTTAGTTGTTAAAAAATTGTAGATATATTATTAGTCGTAGTTCAAAGTATTTTTTATGATCTGTTCGTCTGTAAATATTACGTACAATTAATGTAATAAATATGCTTTGCTTTTGAAATATGTGTTTCTTTCTTGAAGAGAAAGTATAAAAGTTCATTCTCTCTCTCTCTCTGAATGAACAAAATCTAAATCATAAAATTTTGGAAAATTTGTGTTTCACTCTTAAATAGAAAAGATAAAAAATTACCCCCTCTCTCTCTCTCTCTCTCTCTCTCTCTCTTTCTGTCTCTCTCTGAATGAGCAAAAGCATACGATTTTGGAATATGTGTTCTATCTCTCTCTTTCTCTCCCTCTCTCTCAATGAGCAAAACCAAACAATTTTGGAATGTGTTCACTGTTGAACAGAATGGATAAGTGCTCTCTCTCTCTCCACAAAACCCTACAATTTTGAAAAAAAAATTGTGTTTCACTCTTGAACAGAAAGAATACAAAATGAATTCTCTCTCTCTCTCTCTCTCTCTCTCTGAATGAACAAAACAAATTTTGTCTCTGAATGAACAAAACCATACAATTTGTTTTTCATACAACTTTTGTTAATTAAGCATAAATATGGAAATTATGAAAATTTATGGGGTAAAAATTAATTTTTCAAATTGACATACATTTATCACCTAAACAGTTAACGATAAACATGTAGTTGCCTTAGTTGCAATAAGTTTTGCTTGTCTGTTTTTCAATGTCAGTGAATCTATGTCAAAGTTGATGTTTTTAAGTCAGTTTAAATATTCACACCTTTTTGAGGCACATTTATATTACAAAATAATTTTTTTAAGTTTTCATTCTACCAGTGTTAAACCCGATTCATAGAAAAAACATTTCTTCAAGAGCTTAACTCCAATTGATGGATCGCCGTCAACACCCACAATATTTCGACAAAGGCCTGACATGCTTGAATTACACATTAAAAGAATGAAAACTCGGTCTGAATTGTGCATTTCATTACGTCACTGACATTAGTACGTCATTAGTTACCATGACGATGCTTTGGTACCGTGATGGCAGCCAGTGACAGAACATAAAGGGCATGGTCAGCGTTACGCCAATTACATGTGAGGTAACAAAGATAATCAATTTTTACTTTTTAAAAAAACCATATTTTTTTAAATATAGACATATTTTTTTTTTAAATAAATAATACCGGTAAATTGCTTGTAAGATTATTGATTTTTTGTTAGGAAAAATATTTTCAAAAAATGCTTTATATTGCATAATTTTTTTTTTTTTTTTTAATTTAAATAAATCACAAAATGCGTAATATTATCTGTAAAATTCTTGACTTTTTATTAAAAAAAAAGAAAACTATTTTCACAAAAATGCTTACTATATATTTTTATTGCATTGTTTATGAGTTTCAGTGTTGGTTACTTTGTGTGTTACCATGGTTACGTTATGTTTTGTATGTATGTATATATAAATATTAAGAATTACTTATTATTTTGTTAATTGTTCAAAAGCTCTTTGTGTAGGTATGTATGTAATCAAAAAACTATATTATAACCATATCTTGCAATGTGAATTTGTTTATATATATATATTATATACTAGTATATGTTCTAAAAATAGTAACAATGTTTTTCTCAATCTTCCAAGTCTTTATTTTTCTTGTACAATTTAAGATACCAAATTTTGATGTTCAAATTGTTACATACAGATAGTTTTCTACAAATCTTTCCCTCAAAATAAATTGTTTTAAAATGACTTGGGCTTTTATTTTTTCATTTTAATCTTTTTTATGGGCATCATCACAATATTGTTGATAAATACAGTCAAATCTGTCTATAAAGGTCTTTATTTTTTCATTTTAATATTATTTATGGGCATCATCACAATATTGTTAAAAAGTAGTCAAACCTGTCTATGAAGGTCACCTAAGGGAAGTAGTAAACGTGACTTTTATTGACAAGTGGTCCTTATATACAGTTCAAATTGCATGAATAAAGAGCAATTGGAATTATATTTAAGTGGCCTAAAAAAGTAGATGGTCCTTTTATAGAGGTAGCCTTGAAGACATGTTTGATTGTATGTATCAAAAAATATCCTGGATATATTTGACATCCCTGTATTTCCATGTTCCTTTCATTCTCAATTTTGATTTTACATGTGAAGGGTGTAGCTAGCTAGCTAGAAGGTGCTTATCCTTTAGAAGCACCCAGTCTCACTTCTGTGGTGGAAGTTCACATGCTCAACTTAATTTGTCTGATTTCAAAGTTTTTGCCTTTGAGATTGTGATTCAGATGTGGATTGGTATGTTTGTTTTTAAGGATACATTTGAAGGTTTTTGTGGAATGGACAATGAAGTTATCAACCATGTTAAGATTTTTTCACCCATATATAGGTGACAAGTTCAGGCATGGTGGAGGAAACCAGAGTGCCTGAGAAAACCACTGACATTCAGAAAGCAATCCGACAAACCTTGTCATACTACAAACTATCCAGAGTGAGATCTGAACCTAGATGTTATCTGTAAACACTTAATTTAGATCACTTGGCCACCAAAGGCCCCCTTAAGTTTAAGGCATTTATTTGTTAATTTTAAGGTTACTTGTGGAGAGCAAAATTGGATAAAGACATTAAGATTCCTCAAGGAAACCAGCGACCTCCAGCAAGTGAGCTGACCAACCTTTTCCCATTAGCATCTGTCCTGAGTAGAATTCAGACCAAGGTGATGAGAGGCAGTATAAGCTGTAATTGCACAAATTAGACCGCTTGGCCACCGAGGTCCCACTGAGTTCTTTAAATCAAACAACTTTTCTTACCTGGTAACCATTTATTTTGGTAAACCTTGACCAAGATTATATACCTCAAGCTTCAAATCACAGTGGCAATATGAACATTTACCGTAATATGATGTGGTCTCAATTTCTAGCCTGCATGGCCTTTGGTTGTGACCACTGCGGTAGCTCAGTTGGTAGAGTGCTGGCTCCGTAAGTGGGAGGTCGTGGGTTCGATCCCTGGCCGGGTCTGACCCAAAGACTTGAAAGTGGGTAGTGACTGTTCTTTCACCAAGCAGTCAGCATTACGGAATTAAAGTCATGGTTCTTTCAGATGAGAACTTAAAATCTGCAATCAGTGCAATGCACAGGCAAAATTTCTGCACCTTCGCCTATAGCTGGTGACCTCTCGATATAAGTGAAATATTCTTGACTGGAACGTTAACCATTACTCAACTCAACTTTGGTTGTGATTTACAGCGATGGGCAGCATGTGTAATTGTGTTATTTGCGTTAACATGTTTTCAACGTCTCCGAGACTACTAGGCAGACTTCAATAATACTCTGAAGTAAAAAATAGGCTGATACAAATCAGATTTAATTTTGGTTTTCGTATTGCCATGGCTACCAAACTAGGTCAAGGTGATCAAGGGGTACAAATTCTTTAAACAAATCCTCTCTGAAGTTGATGATGGAAGAAATAAAAATCTGCTGTTATATGTAACTTCTCTTGGGTCTTTAGGCTTTAGTTTGTTCATTTCGGAAAATTTGATCAAAAATGGGTTACATGTTTTTACTAAATTTTAAAAATTTCGCAAAATGGATCAAATACATGTACATGTAGTTATAACTACATTTGAATACATAATACTACACTGTACCATGCCAGAAAGCTGCCGAGAGATAGATAGCAGCTGCCTTAGAACTGTTGGATAAAGCTAACATGGACCGAGAAGAGCTGCCAGTTGGTTACATAGTGTTAAACTTTCGGCAGGTGTGTACTGAATATGTAATTAAACTAGAACTGTCTTTTAAGAGCCAAATACCCCTGCCCAAAATTTAATGTTTTCCTGTGACCTTAATCTTTCTCATATGACCTTGGTTCAAGGGCATTAGACACCTTGGACCATGAAGATTTTAAGACAGTGGTCCAAAGCAATTATTATGAGATATGGCCTGGACACAATTTTACTCAGGCGGACGGACAGACAGGCATGGTGATTCCTACATACCCCTCAAGCTAGTTTGCGGGGTTGGGTATAAAAACTAGCTTGTGGTGGGTATAAAAACACAGAAATTTGTTATTTTAAAATATGTTTTATTAAAGCTAAATATGTAACAGTTTTAGTCAAAATAAAAATCATCACTGAAGGACTTCCTTTCGAACATGGAAGAATTCTATGTAAAAATTTATAAAAAATGTTTTCACAAAATGTATAAAATTGCCATTTTCATCATTTTTAGGCTTTTTTCTGTCAAAATAAAAAAATGGAGGGATACAAATGGAAGTCCTTCTATCAACAAAAGATAAAGTTTAAAATGCTTTTTAAACAAAATATAAACTAAAATATCATATCATCTTATAAAGAATACAAAATATATAAAAAACAACATTTTCAAATTTAGAAACGTTTTTGCATATATATATATGATATGTATTATTACGATGATTTGTTACACACAAAGAAAGCAAAAATAACCATGACACATGCCAGTCTTGTGATATTCATAATCAACATAATCAGACACTTCTAGCATCATTCGTGAGACTGAAACTTATACAAAGTTTTTTTCTTTAAGAAAAAATAGTAAAACATGAATTAACCATAATTTAACAGCTTTAAGACTTATCATTTGGCAGGTACATATGTTCACAGTTAAATGGACTTTGTTCATTTGGCGAGTACAAATTTTCACGACATTCAGAGCAATGACCATTTCAAGGCACACAATTTTGAGGCTTTGAAAAAAATCTGACAATTTTGCAGGGACAAATGTTTGCGATTTGAAGGCAAATATGAGGGGGTTTTTTTCGACAAAGATAACTTTTTTTGTGGAAAAAGGTCGATAATGAAATAAGTGAAAATTAATACACCGCGGAAAAAAAATACAACTACAAAAATTTTTGTAGATATTTTAGGCTATGTGTTAATAACTTAAACAAAAATAAAAAGATTGCAAAAATTCCCAAAAAATACAATTTGTTCAAGCAGTAAATGTGGAAATTTCCACACATACAGTAAAGATGTAACATGTATGTGTATTACTTCCTGGTTTTACAAATACAATGCAAGCACTTGAATTATTTTCAGAATCAACCCTACTTTTTCATGTTCAAGGGGCTATTGTACATGTAGCTAAAATAGAATGACAATCAAGGAAGTGTATTGATATAAGAATAAAATTTATTTTTAATCTACAAAGTGTATTCAAGAGCATACTGTGAACTAGGAAGTTTTACGTTTTCCCCTAATTGATCCTAATTCAATGTAGCTAACATATTGGTGCAGTAAATCTTTGGTCCCTCGTTAGCTATATTTTGACAGCTTTGCATCAGATACTACACTACAATATTCTCTGGGAAGCTTTCCAGCCATTTGCTAGCCATATCTTAGCCAATTGAAGACTAGTCTCAACCCCTTTTTGTTATCTAAGTGTGCAACTTTCGACAGCGGCAAGTCTGTACTGTAAATGCTTAAAATTTCATTTTTTCTAAATTCTACACCAGTATTTCTATCTTCACGTTCTAGAGAATGTTTCTTTGTCGCACTACACTGGCCTTGTTTGACTGAAGACAACAAATTATATCCAATGTTTGCGTGAATAAATTGTTTAATTAAATTTGAATAGACTAAATATGTTTTTTTTTTGCATAAATGGTTCATAGATTTGTCACAGACATGTCATGGATATGTGAGATGTGTCACAGACATGTCATGGGTATGTGAGATGTGTCACAGATGTGTCACAGACATGGCATGGATATGTGAGATGTGTCATAGCTGTGTCACAGACATGTCATGGATATGTGAGATGTGTCACAGACATGTCATGGAAATGTGAGATGTGTCATAGCTGTATCACAGACATGTCATGGAAATGTGAGATGTGTCACAGACATGGCATGGATATGTAAGATGTGTCACAGACATGGCATGGACATGAAAGATGTGTTATGGATTTCTTGTTAGAACTTTTAAGAAGCCATATTACCTCTGGATTAGATATGATTTTTTAGCATATGAAGAAGTTAGCCACAGTAGAGGCCTGTCATAAGTTTAACACCAAGCTGACGAATTTGTGCCGAATATACAGCTTATTTTTGTCCATTGTTAGCTATATCTCTGCAGCTCAGTGCTATATCTCTTGGCAACTTTTCGACCATTAGCTGACCATCTCTGCCTCTTTACAGCCGAACTATGACTCCTTTTCGCTAGCTTAGTGTTAAGTTTTCGGCAGGTCTGCACTTTCAGTGACTATTTTAGTCACTTGGTGACAAATGTTAGTGTGTGGAAAGTGATATCACATTTAATTTACAGCAACATTCAATACAGATTATTGATTGATTGAAAGTGGTTTTATATCCCAATCTAAAATATTTCAATTATATCACCAGCTCTAGGTTAAGTGTAAGAAATTTTGACCTTTGCATTGCACTAAGGCCAATGTGAATGTAGGGTTCTTTTAGTGCCGTACCTGCCGTGACATGGTACATCTGTTTTCAAGGTCTATTCTGAAAGCTTTTATTTCTAAATGTTAAGTGCTTGGCAAAAGAACATTCACTTTGCATTGCACTTAGAGCAATGTGAAGGAAAGGTTCTGTAAATACTCCGCCTGCCATGACAGGGGGCATTCATTTTCTAGGTCAATTCCAAAGGTTTCTAAATGCTGAGTGCATGGCAAATAGAATGTTAACTACCTTTTTTCAGATATAAGATTGACACAATAGTAAGGATTAAATGTCACTGCATTTGTAAACATACATATATTATATACATACATATAAAATCTAATGTGTAGATAATTTGCATAGGCATGATAAATTTTAAATATTGTATTTCATCAAGTTGAGATTTTGCCTGGTTGGATTTTTTGTAGATCTTGATTTACAATGTCACAATGATTCAATAAATCCCTGTTAACTTTCTAAAAAACCAAAAATCTCCAAAATTAAATAACTTTTATTGAACATTTTGTAAGTAGACAAATGCAAGGATTACAGTACAGTACAGATCGGTCGACAGTTTAACACTAAGCTAATTAATAAGAACCAAATCGGCAGCTCATATTGACCCCTTGTGCCCTTTCATAGCTGCTATCTATCTCACGGCGGCTTTTTGCTCACTAGCTAGCCATATTTCAGCCGCTCTACAGCCGAGCGAGTCATGACTCTTCTTTGTTAGCACAGTGTTAAACTTTTGACAGGTCTGTACTGTACATATTCAAATTCCCTGTAATAAATATCAAATTTTAAATCAGGTGTAAAATATATATGTGGGTTAAGGTGAAAATTCTCTGGAAAATTGAACGTTTAGCCATATGTCTTATATAGCCACAAAAATTCAACAAAAAATGGGCCAAAAAAGTTTTTGTGAGTGTTTTTGTGATTTTCACCTTTATTGCTGCAAAAAGGATTGCTATCATTTTATTTCTCATATCTTAGAATCATTTTAAAAAGGTTTAGAGAGAAAAAAAAACTGTCTTAAAGCAGAATATTACAGTCTTTGCATTTCAATATACTTTTAAAATTCTTTGAAAATAGCTAGTCTAAAAACAGAATAATGTAGTTTTCATCTCTTCAGAAAAGTTGCATTTTTTGGAGAACAGGGTTTTAGAAAGTGACAGATGAAACTCCATGAATTTAAGGATTTCATGATCAATAACAGGTAATACAAAATGAATCTGAAAATATAAAAAAGATTCAAATATTTACAGCAGCAACATACATTTTATACATAATTAAGAGAATGGGTTCCAGTTTAACTGTCTTGTAACTCACAGTACAGGCCTGTCGAAAGTTTAACAAAAAGCCTCATCTTGGTCCCTAATAGCTGTATCTGGACAGTTTTCCAGCATCTGCTAACTATCTCCATACAGCTTTTTGGCCATTGGCTCTCCATGTCACTGGGAAACTTTTCAGCTACTAAATTAGCTATTCGTGTCACTGGGAAACTTTTCGGTCACTAACTATCCATGTCATTGGGAAGTTTGTCGGCTATTATACAAGTTATCCATGTCACTGGGAAGCTTTTTGGGCATTACACCAGTTATCCATGTCACTGAGAAGCTTTTCAGCCACTTAATATACATGTCACTGAGAAGCTTTTCAGCCACTTAATATCCATGTCACTGAGAAGCTTTTCAGCCACTTAATATCCATGTCACTGAGAAGCTTTTCAGCCACTTAATATCCATGTCACTGAGAAGCTTTTCAGCCACTTAATATCCATGTCACTGAGAAGCTTTTCAGCCACTTAATATCCATGTAACTAAAAAGCATTTTGGCCACTAGATATCCATCTCACTCAACAGCCGAGCTTTGACTCTGTTTGTAAGCTGATTGTTAAACTTTCAAAAGGTCTGTACTGCGATTAAAATCCTTACTTGATAAGTATTAACTTGATGTCTCACACACTTCAAATTATACTGATTTGAAATCAAACTTAATATCTATAAATCAACAAATTTAAACCCAATCCATTCAGAGGGTTGATTAATATTTCGGAGGAGCTTCTCCTGCGGCAGGTGGTGGAGGATATTGTGGATAGCCTGTTGCCTGTGGATATTGTCCCTGTGGATATTGTCCCTGTGGATATTGTCCCTGAGGATATTGACCCTGTGGATAAACTCCTGGCTGGGAGGGGTAGGCCCCTGGTGGTGCTGCTGCTGCTGGCTGCATCACCATTCCTTGTTGTCTTGCAGCTAGAAATATAAAAATAAAAGTGTAATAGTAAGGTTATATAAGAATCCATTATAAGTATTCATGTAGGATAGGGAAATCTTGCCCAAGGGGTTGAACATTTCAGTCAGAGACAAGGCTTGCTGAGGTAGGTTATGTGTACATGTTTTTATAGAAATTTAAAAATTAAAAAGTAGTATAAAATTGACTTTTGGATATATTCGGTTTTCCGTTATACAATTTACCCTGTCTAAATAAGAGCCACTTACGTTTAAAGGCCAGTAAAAAGTTATTCCATTGCTTTTTATTCATATTATTTGAACCTGTATATAAGGACTGCCTGCCCATAAAGGACTCCTCTACTACTTATCTTAAGTGGTCTTTATAGACAGGTTTGACTGTTATCAGTTGAACAGGTCATTTCTCAAATATCATACAGTACGGCCCTGTCGAAAGTATAACACTAAAGCCACTACATTATGTAGCCCAACCTGCCCTAAAGGCCACCTTTATATAATGACCGCCTGCTTATAAAAGTCAGTGGAATTGTATCCCAATTGTTCTTTATTCATATTATTTGAACCTGTATATGAAGACTACCTGTCAATAATGGACACCTTTAGTACTTCCCTTAGGTGGTCTTTATAGACAAGTTTGACTGTTATCAGTTGAACAGGTCATATCTCAAATATTATACAGTAGCGTACATCCCTGTCGAAAGTGTAACACTAAGCCAACGAATTATGAAGCCCAACCTGCCTTAAAGGCCACCTTTATATAAAGACCACCTGCTTATATAAAGGCCAGTGGAATTGTATCCCGATTGTTCTTTATTCATGTATTTGAACCTGTATATAAAGATCAACTGCCCATAAAGGCCATGTTTACTGGTTCCCTTGGTTGGCCTTTATAGACAGGTTTGACTGTAATATTGAATCGACAGGTCAACTCAGCTCCTCACTAGCTGCATGTCTCTACAGATGCTATCTATCTTTCAGCAGTGGAGTGTCAGTGTCCATTCCTTTTACTTAGGTTGGTGTTAAACTTTTGACAGGCCTATACCATAAGTTGTTTTATCTAACATTAGACTAGTTTTTCTATCTGATTTGACGAAAACAAGTTTTATCGAACACACATGATACAGAATCTTGTATCACCACAATGTGGTGATACAACATTGGCGGTAAAGTTCACGTGCACTTTCTCATTGTGACGTCATTAGGGAGTCTTCGATTTGTCAACTACAACATAGTTCAGTGGTTTTCTGAGGTAAAATGTAATTTTTTTTCACATAAAATATTGTTTTTTTTATTATTTTAAATAACCTACGTGGAAATGTTAGATAAAAATAGTATATACACAGTGTGTAGGTACAACCCTTCGTATCAGGTCTCGTCCTTTTTTCATAGCTGTATCACTACCGTCGTCGCGCTTACGAAAAAAGGACTCAACCTGATATAGAGGTGGGCTTTAAGGCTGGTTGGACTGTATACATTAGAGGTACGCAAATAGGCAAATAACATTGACCTGTCCCTTTGATCTTTAATGAATCATTTATCATGGACGAGTGCACTTACATATAGGGATCCACGTGCTTATTTCACCTACAGAATGCGAACACTGTATATATCAAAATTAACTGGGAATCCTAACACTACCTATGTATTTGCTGGAGCCTTCCTCATGTATATTCCTAATGAAAGGTCAAGGGACAGGTCAATGTTGTTCAGTGTGTCTATTTATAACAAGCTGTTGATTGGATATGATCAATTAACTCCTGCTGCTAAGATAGAGCAATATGCCCTACAGTTAATTACCTCTTGCTGCTTAAGTATCAACAAGTCCCAGTGGTACTGTACAGTTAAGGAAATGGAATTACAGTAGTCAGTGGTCAGTACATTAATGAACAATCAACTAATTGCTTGACCAATACATAATTATCGGCAATGTGTCAGTGTCATCACTTATCCTCGGAATGAAATCATCACTTGTGTACTGCCCATAAAAGGCATTCAGGTCAACATTCTTGGTATGCCCATCACATAAATTCTCAGGACAAACACATTAGCGGAGTATTGAACAGAGAGAGGAGTGTCACGGGATGAAGTCAGTTCTCCCAGATGCTGATAAGATGAAAATGTGCTCTCCAGTACCATCACATACTAACACAAACCACACACATATACCGGCAACCTTTCATATGCAGAATAAAAGTACTTTGAAACCACCATGGAGTTACAGACCTTTTCTTTTTTTAAAGCCAATAAAATTCACATATGCAATGGTTTTCCCATTGCGAATTGATCTCTATGTGAAGGTTGCTCAAAATTAATAATAAACAAGAGGCCCAATAGGGTCTGTATTGCTCACCTGGTGTGCATTAGCTTTATTAGCATGAAGGTCAAGGTAAAATCATTTCACAACTTAATATGCTGCTTTTTTATATGAAGTTTGATACAGCAGCATTTTGGCCACTGGCTTACCCAAGCTTCGACCCCATTTCGTTTACTCAGTGTTAAACTTTCAACAGGTCTGTACTGTATCATAATCACATTGTAATGTAATATCAGTTGGTATATATTTAGCGTCTTTACATAAAAAGGTCATGGTGACCATAAATGGATATCAAGGTCAAATCAAAAACAAACATACTAATCCATATCCGAATCACAATCCATAAGCAAAGTAAAAACTTTGGAACTGACAAGTTAGGTTATACACATGAACTTCCACCAGGGAAGTGAGGCCGGGTGCTCCAGAAGGGTAAGCACCTCCTGTTTAGCTAGCTACACCCGCCACGTGTGTAATTAATATTGTGTGAAAGGAACATGGAACTATAATACTCCAAATATATCCAGGGCAATCCTGGACACAGAGACATCAAACTTGTCAACAATACTGTAATGACGGCCATAAAACTTTTTGAGGGCCTTGATAAGCCTAAGCTTGCAATATCCCTGAGTCAGCAATTTATTTGCAAGCAACCACCAAAGTTTCATCAAATCTATTCACAAACTTTGTAGAACTCAACACACTGATTCTATATCTGAGGTTTTGTGTCTATAGACATTTTGCTTCATGAGAAAAAGTCATTTTACATACAAGGTCACTGTAACCTTGAATAAAGATCAAGATAAAATCTATTTGCAAACTCTGTAGAACTCAACACACTGATTCTATATCTGAAGTTGATGTCTATAAGCCTTTTGGTTCAGGAGAAAAAAGTCGTTTTTATATATAAGGTTAGTGACCTTGAACTAAGGTCAAGGTCAAATCTATTTGCAAACTTTGTAGAACTTCTCATGCTGATTTAGTTTGGGGATCCTAGGTATTCTGGTTCATTAGAAGTCATTTTAGTGGTTTTACACCTATGATCACTTTTTTAGCCATTAAACAAAGTCAAAGTCATGGATTTTCGCAAACCTTTCTCGTGAATAAATCGACCAAAGTCTCATCAAAATTTATTAAGTGGTTCAGGAGAAGAAGTTGCTTAATTGAAGTTTATGGATGCAGCAGCATGCACGCACATACACACACTGCATCATACCATAAGCTCATGCTGGCTTTAGCCAAGTGAGCTAAAATGTCCTCCTGTTCCCAGTTCCCATGGATGATGGCGTGTTTTATATTACTCACCTCTATTCCTTCTACAACAGATACAGACAACTACGGTGATGATAATTCCCACAACAATGAGGACAGGTACTACCACAACCCTGAAAACAAAAATTACAGTGTCTTTATAATTCCTATAGTAAAGTGGTAAACATTGTCATTTTACCGCCAAAAGACGTCATAAGGCCACACCTATGCAAGATGCCAGTACCGTAACTAGGCCCTTAAATAAACCGAGGCAAGAATTGAAGATCAAATCATATATATAACAAGAAAAACTGTGAGCCATAAGCTCACAAAAATACCCCCCCCCCCCCGCTTCTAAAAATACATCGGATCAAATTTTTGAATAGGAGGTGCACATTTACATTATATCACAAAGATTGTGTGAAAGTTTCATGAAAATCCATTGAAGGGTTTAGGAGGAGTTGCGGATAAGAGATAGGTACCCTAAGGTGTAACGGAAGGATGGACCGTAGGACACACGGACGGACACTCCTATCACTATATACACTCCACTTTTTTAGCAGGGGGTATAATAACATATAGTATCAACAGTCTCAAGGGTTTTTAAGGGTATTATAATAAAGTATGACAGGAAAGCTCAAAACTAGACCAGTTGTTGTAAAATAAGTGGGATGGTTTTGTGCCATGAAAACTAGTTTAACCACACCACTAAACCTCGTAATCCAGCTTAGAGTATAGTTTAAAAGCCTAAATTGTGTGTAGGTAGGTATAAGAAAAAATAGGTTAATTATTTCAGTTAGCTTTTTTAGAATATTTTTGCGTTTTGCAGAGAAGGGTTGCTCGCTGCTGCACGATCCAACGGACAAAGTCGCTTAAAGCTCAAACCATTGTGACGTTCGTTCTGGGTCTTACAAAACTTTAGCCATCTTTGTAATTCCTGGTCAAATGATCCTTGATCTGTCAATTCGTTTTGGAACTTTTGCTTTATGTCTGCAATTATATCAGCATTTAACTGAAACGCCTGTCTTTAAGAACTCTGTAGCTTTTACTGGGTGGCTCGAAGCTATTGGACAAAATAAAGTGACGCTCGTCAACATTTAAGGGTTCCGCGAATTCCGATCTATATATGTAATACTGTGGGTCAAGTTTCTCTTTAACAGTTAAACCCAAAATATCACTTCTGTGCGAGAAAGTACTTGGTTAATTTTTTTTTACCGAGGCAACTGCCTCGGTTGCCTCATAGGTAGTTACGGTACTGGATGCATTTTAAGTCAAAAACAAACATGCTAATCCATGTTCAAAGAATCGGTAGAACCTATGGATGAATCGATCCCAGAATAAAGGCTTGTTGTAAGAGTGTTATTTCTTACATAGTTAATTATATTATATTTGTTAAAACAAATTACAAAGGGGCAATAACTCTTTGAATTATACATAATATAGTGCTATGGTTCTTGTACACCGTATTTAAAACTCCTCAGTGAACTCTATCAGTCTATCTACCTATGAAATTTCATCTTGATAACCCATAAAGGTTTTGAGCTGTGCTTGCACAAAATGTAAGAATGAAAAAAGACAAGGGACACTAACTCTTAAACTGTCCAAAATAGATTTATAAAGTTTCATGTTGATACATCTTAAAGGTTTTGAGTTATACTCCAAACAAAATTATGACGGACAGACACATACAGGTACGAACGGTTGCATGGGACAAAGAGGCAACTATGATGCTCTCCCTTCGCGGAGCATAAAGACAAATCGTTTGACAATCGGTTTTAAAGTGAAATTTTGGTTTCATTGTTATATCACTTCAATATCAATATAAACGATCAGTTGGTGGATGGTTGAGGAAAACGGAGTGTCCGGAGAAAACAACTGGCTTATTAAAATCTATAGCGCTTGCTACCGGATCACAGTGCATCGCCTAGATTCGAATTTCACTTTGGACAGATCTGAGTGTGAGAATGTTTGTCAGGTGGGATGTTTTCTCCGGACACTCAACTATTCATGAAATGACCGCTCCGATATAAGTTAGTGAAACAATTTCGACTGGGATGTTTACAAGTCAATGGTTTAACTTTCCAATGGAGCAACGTAGTTTTACAATACTCCATTGGAAAGTTCAAACGATTGTATGGCAGGCTGGTCTAACGATTTAAAATCAATTGATAATATTGTTGTCCCTTATTAAGATTACACAGCAATTATATAATTTCAGATGCAGATCGTTTTTCCAATAATTGCAAAAAAAATATCATAAAAATCAAACACATGTATAATTATAGCATGGTGTTGAAGTCGATATGCGTTTTATTGACCGAATTTAGATAATATACAATTATAGCATGGCGTTGAGGTCGATATACATTCGTTTTATCAGCTGAAGAAAATTGATATCGACCGCGGACGCAGTCTAAAGGCTACAATTGCTTTACATTATTATTAAATCCGATCAAACAATTATCCAAAGTAGTAGTTTATTAGATAACTTGGGTTATAAAATGCAACTTCTGCATATTTTAGTCTAAATTTAATGTTCTATCCACGAAAAAGTACAAATTCGCGAAATAGTTAGACAAAATGCCAAAAATTAAATGAGAACAAACCGTGACATATTTAAATACTTTGATAAAGATTGATTGCTCAAATGTAATAATTATTAAGACATTCCAACCAACCCCACAACTTTTTGATTACGTAATCTACTTTGACTTGTTCACACCACTAACCCCATTACAACTCAACTTTCATTAATTACTATGATGGAGTTTGATCTCCATCAAGTCCCCAACCCCGCCCGCCATGATTACTTACGCTTATACGATGCGGTTGGTCTCTGCCAAACACACTCCACCCACCCTGATTACTTACGCTACTGTGATGCAAGTGGACCCTGCACAAATGTAACCATGAGGACAACACCAAATACCATCCGGGCAACAATAGTAGCCGAAGAAGGAACATGCACACGCATCAGCTACAACAAAAAGAAAAACATCGATAAATCAGGTCGGAACACCAATCGGGTTTTTCTATACTAATTAAATAAATGTATTGTCCAAACGTTAATCATTTTTATGTGGCATCGGTGGCCAAGTGGACCAAACGTGTGCTAACAAATCACAGCGCCTCTCACCGCCTAGGTCGAAATCATTCTCGAGGAACCCACTTGTGCAAAACAATTGTCAGTCCGTTTGTCAAGGTGATTACCCCCCCCCCCCCCCAGTATTCTGGTTTCCTCCACCATCCCTGAACTGACCGCCTCGATATAAAGTTAAACAATCTTAACCGGAACGCCGGAACGTTAAACCCCATTACATTTCCTCTCTCTCTCTCTCTCTCTCTCTGGATGTTTTTAGTGTAAGGTGGGGCAATGATTTTAGCTGCTGAGGACGCAAGAGTTGCCAGTCCCTATATCGCCGGTGGTAACACACACACACACACACACACACACACACACCATGTATGTTCCAGATTAATTAGACAAAACACCTTTCAATATTGACAACTGACTTAGGATCGATAAACCATCATGATTAATTTAATATAAAGCAAACAATATCAATATCTTAACAAACATAACTAGCATAACATCTGTCTGTATTATGATAGAGTAGTCGGTAATCAAAGTATAAACTATAAAAGTCTGGATGTGATAATGCCTAGCCTTGTAAATCAATTAAATAAAAACAAAAAGGTTTGTAAACCCTTAAATGCCGTATCAGCACATGCAGTGTGTCTACGAGTGAATCACGACCAAGAACACAACACGAAAATTGCCGATAATGGGCAAGCGAACTGTCAAATTTCTTTACATTAGGAACTGTCCCGAGTTGGGTTTTAACATATGTGGTGGCAGGCGATGTAGTACGTTAGGTAGCGATTTAAACCATTCCCCTCCCCTTTATCTTGATAGATTGGTCTATAATCAAAGTCAAATTGTCACGAATGTCTGGATGTGTTAACGCCTTGTAAATCAATTAAATAAAAATTGTGTTTTACAAAAAGGTTTGTAAACTCTTAAAGTGCCGTATCGGCACATGCTGTGTGTCTGCGAGTGAAAAAGATGTTCTGTGGAGCAGCAATCACGACCAAGAACACAACACGAAAATTGCCGACAATGGGCAAGGAATTGTCCCGAGTTGGGTTTAAACCTGGGCGGTAACAAGTGCGTTAGCTAGCCTTGCGATTCAAACCATTCCCCCTCCCCGTATATTGATAGAGTGTTCTGTAATATAGAATTGTCTGTCATCAAGTTAAACTTAAATGTCAAGATATTTAAATTAAAGATTAGTTTGATGTTCTTTGCAAAAACAAATGCAACCAAGATCACAAAACACAAACGATCGACCATCGGCAAGTGAGCAACTGACTAATTTTTCTGACACTTGGAACTGTCAAGAAAGGAATTCGAACCTACATAGTGAGGAGAGGCGATGGTCCATAATTGCACACGTTAGACCACTTGGTCTGGATGTAGATACGCATTGCAAAAAAAAATAAAAAAAAATAAATAAAAAATTAAAAAAAAAACCGTTCTTTGCAGTGGCGTAGCCAGAAAAATGTGAATGTGCAAGCCTGGCGACATTAGCAACATGCACGCCGTAGTCTGTTTGCATGCTTCCCAGGAAAATTTTGAAAAACATGAGCAATTTGGTGCTTTTTTATGCATTCTGAACCAACATTTAAGTGTGTAAAAAGAGATTTTTATATTTTGTTTGTTCTTATTCAGAAGTAAACATCTTCAAAAAAAGAGGTTAAAAAAGTTGATATTGGTGTCGCAACCAACTGAGCTGATTTTTCAGTACCTTTTCTTTTCTCATTATCACTATTTTTACTGCAAAGTCTTAACATTTTTGGTCAAAATATTATATGCAAGCACATGATTATTTGCTTATATGCACGCTACGCCACTGCTTTGCAACGGCAAACTAAACCAAGACCACAAAAAGACAACGACAGACCATCGACAAGCGAACTGACAAATTATCTCACACTGTGTACTGACACGAATTGGGTTCGAACCCAGGTAGTGATAAGTTTTGTGGTACGCTTTTGTGAACTTTAGGTCTATTGATACCTATGCAAATTGTCACGGATGTCGGGATGTGTTAACGAATTGTAATCAAAAACAAACATACTAATCCATGTCCGAATCACAATCCAGAAGCAAAGTAAAAACTCTGGTACTGACAAGTTAGGTTAGACACGTGAACTTCCACCAGGGAAGTGAGGCCGGGTGCTCCGAAAGGTTAAGCACCTCCTGTTTAGCTAGCTACAATTATTATAGTTATTAAAGTAATTCAATAAAAAAATATATTTTATAAAAAAGATGTAACCCTTTAAATGCATTAGGGCCAATAATGATCGACGCAGTGTGTCTGAGAGTGAAAGAGATGTTCTTTGCATGTCAAACGCAACCAAGAATGTAACACGAGAAGAAAGCGACCGACCATCGGCAACACGAGAAGAAAATGACCGAACATCGGCAACACGAGAAGAAAACGACCGAACATCGGCAACACGAGAAGAAAACGTCCGAACATCGGCAACACGAGAAGAAAATGACCGACCATCGGCAACACGAGAAGAAAACGACCGATCATCGGCAAACAGCTAATGATTTCTCTCGCACTCGGAAATCTTCCGAGCTGGGTTCGAACCGTGGCAGTGATTTATAAGCGCGCACGGCGCACACTATAGACAACTCGGTCACTGAGGCACCGCAAAATGTCACAAGTGTCTGCATGTCAATAGACATGGTAAAAAGTGTTAAATAAAACAATGAAAAAGATATTCATTGCAATAGCCAACGCAACCAACACGACAAAATGCATCTTAAATGACAAAGGGAATAAAAAACACATCAGCCAAAAAAGACAAGAAAAACTCAAGGAAAACTAGATCGTTCTATTCTAAGTTTTGTTCGTGTGACTTGACTCTTGACCTATGAACTTACATTTTGTGTGCGATACATCGTCCCATGTTCCAAGTATGATCAAAATCTATCCATAGACATGGAAGATATGGAGCAGACACGATATTGGTTGGGGCGACAAGACAGACTGACTGACAGACAAACGGACAGGGTGATTCCTATATTATGCACACACTCCTTAACATCGTTTGGGGGTGTTTATAAAATATAAATGGAAAAAAAACTTCCTTTTGTAACCCCACGTGTTAAGTCTATGTAAACTTTGGAAAAATTATTTTTCTTAGAAATGTTCAGCGTGCGTTTTCAAGGCTTTTTCGGTCGATATTATAAGAGATTACAAACTAATGACTGTTCTTTCGCCAAGCATTAGGCATTACGAAATTAATGTCACGGTTCTTTCGGATGGGGAGGCCCTGCGTCATGGTAGGCTTGGCACTGGTCACAACTTCGCAGTTATTTCTAAAGTAAGCTTTTACTTAAATTTAACAAACTTGAAAGTTTATACAAATGTTCAGCAACTTGTTTCAATTTTTTTAAAGGTGTAAAATCCAAATATAATCGGGGACTTCTCGTACTTGCAAGTGGAAGATCGTGGGTTCGAACCCCGGCCGGGTCCGATTTGAAAATAGGCAGTGACTGTTCTTTCGCCAAACACTCGGCATTTTGAAATGAAAGTCACGGGGTCGTTGAGTTGAGAGTTAAAAACCGATGCCCCGTGTCAAGGCAGGCGTGGCACGTTAAAAAGCCATAAACGCACTGCAAAGGTTAAAACCTATAGCTTGTGACGTCTCAATGAGTGAAATATTCTTGACCGGGACGTAAACCAACCACCCACCCACCTACCCACCAACCAACCAACCAACCAACCAATCAATCAATCGTATTAAAACAATACTTCTCGTATTAGAATGTTGTATTATGTTGTACATGTATTAAATAAATTTTATTCAGTTCAATATCTTTATTGCAATAAGCATACATGTTATAAAATATTGTTTACACGATATCTTCTCGCCAACAGGTATTTTTTACAATTGTTTAGCTTGCGTGATCATTTAGGGCATGACATACCTGTTCATTTATACAGGTAAATCAGTATTGTGCCTTCACGCAATTTAAGTTCATACTCAAAATTTAAAAAATTCAAAATCGTCCGGACAGTAGTAATTAGTCTGTTCAGATAGTGAGAAAATTCCTCTTTTTTTCTTTCTTTTTTTAAAAACCTGTTTTAAGTTGTCACGATGCGTTTAATACAGACATGTCGATAGTTTAATATTGAGCTAACGAAAAGGATTCAAAGCTCGGCTCACTGGTGGTCAAGATAGGGATAAGCTAGTGACCGAAAAAGCTGCAGACAGACATCAGCTGAAGAAATATACAAGCAATTGTAACAAGGGGCAGAAATAAGCCGCAGTGTCGATTCGGCACAAATTCGCGTTGGGTTAGTGTTAATTTTTCGACAGGTCTGTACTGCCCAACCAGGAAGTGAATATAAGGTTAAGGCTTCGTGTTTTAACCCCTAAGTATTTAAATTATTTGAAAAACAAACATTTTTCACGGAAATGTTCCATATGATTTGACTCCGCCGTGCGGAGACTTTTACAGTCAAAAATAAAATTATTAAGGGGAAACAAATGAAGTTCCTTACACATGTACGATACATGTATATGTCAATTTTAACTGAACTACTTTTAAATAATAATTTGAACTATGCATACGTAAAATAAAACTTGTTTACAAACTCGATGGTGCGTGGATTTTCCACTGTGCTAAATGACGTAAGGATCTCCGATTTCAGGGGTAGGGCTTGAAACGCAATTTAGGTTCGGGTGTACTAATAAATATTCTAGTACTGCGCATTAATTACAGAGAGAGAGAGAGAGAGAGAGAGAGAGAGAGAGAGAGAGAGAGATGTTTCCTCAATTTTAAGAACTTTATTAAATTCACACACACACACACACACACACACACACACGGCAGAGAGAGAGAGAGAGAGAGAGAGAGAGAGAGAGAGAGATGTTTCCTAAATTTTAGGGACTTTCACAAGAGAGAGAGGACAATTTGTTAGGTAATATCTTATAACGCACCACGTTCCACTACGAGAAGAAGCTTGTGCGAATCGTTATCACGAGAGAGAGAGAGAGAGTTTGTTTCAGTGACTTTAATGCACTACTATTAATATGGACATATGATACATGCACGAGTCACGAGGTTTTTTTTGTCTGCATTTAAATACAAATACAAAAATTTCCCTATTCAACTTTAAAAACTAGATACCATACATTTTTTATTGAAAGGGTATTACTATATGTTCTTAAAACGTGTTTTCTTTTTATATTTAAAATGATTTTCAGTAATCACTTTTTATAGCAATCCCAAAGCAAACTTTGAAAACTGTCAAATAAAGTTGAACATGTGAACTTCCACCAGAAACGAGATATAGATATATATATATGTGTGTGTGTGTGTGTGTGTGTGTGTGTGTGTGTGTGACAGGAGGTGGCTCATTGAGCCACAGTGTCGATTCGGCACAAATTAGTTGGCCTAGTGTTTAAATTTTCGACGGGTCTGTACTGCCCAACCAGGAAGTGAATATAAGGTGAAGGCTTCGTGTTTTAACCCCTAGCTATTAAATGCTAGTTAAATTATTTGAAGAAAAAAATATTTTCACAGAAATGTTCCAAATGGTTTGATTCCGCCAAATGTCATTTTTTCAGTCAAGAATAAAATTTAAGTAGGGGAAACAAATAGAGGTCCTTATACAGATAATGTATATATGTGTCAAATTTAACTGAACTACTTTTAAATAATAATTTTAATCATTTCTGAACTATGCATAGGTAAACTAAAACCTGTTTACAATCTCGGTAGATTGCGCTATGATGTGAGGATCTCCGATTTCAGGCTAGGGTGAACTATGTGTCTGGAAACACAATCTATTTAGTAGGTTCGGGTGTACGAATGAATAATTTAATTTATTCCGTATTAATAACACAGTCACACACACGCCTGCACATGTATATATGCACGTACGCAGAGAGAGAATTAGAAATACTCTCATTATCAGGGACTATATTAAACGCAATGCTATAATTGCAGAGAGAGAGAGAGAGAGTAATCAGTTTTACCAGTCCAACTGACTTAATGCACTGCTATAAAATTGACATATGAGTAATATTGTCTGCATTTAAATACAAATACTGATGTTTTTATTCAATTTTAAAAACAAGACATTTTATTGAAAGAAAGGATACCATTGTTTGATCTTAAGATATGTTTTATTGATATTAAAAAAAAATATTTTCAGTACACCTCTTTTTATTGCAATCCTAAAGCAAACTTTGAAAACTGGCAAATTAAGTTAAACATGTAAACTTTCCACCAGGGAAGTGAGGCCGGGTGCTAACCGGAAGGTTAAGCACCTGCTCTTTAGCTAGCTACATCACGTATGTACCACTGCGGTAGCTCAGTTGGTAGAGTGCTCGCACCGTAAATGGGAGATCGTGTGTTCAACCATGACCGGATCTGACCCGGAACTTGAAAATGGGTAGTGACTATTTTTTCGCCAAACACTCGGCATTACGAAATGGAAGTCACGGTTCTTTCGGATGGGAACTTAAATAAACGAGGTCCCATGTCACGGTAGGCATGGTATGATAAAGAACCCTGTTGTATGAATACCATCAGCGCAACGCACAGGCAAAAATCTCTGCAACTACGCCTATAGTTGGTGACGTCTCGATATAAGTGAATTATTCTTGACTGGGACGTTAAACGCCATCACTAAACTAATCTGCCACGTGTGTAATAACAAACTAAGAAAGAAAGGAAGATACCCGGTAGAACTAAGGTAGTATTTTTTTCGCCACTTTGGTTTCATCAGCACGCAAATTGTAAAAAATTAGGTATACGTGACGACTTCGGTACAGGTAACATTCTGATAAAAATGGTTCCTGTCTAAAATATACAAAGTCGCTCTTCCGGGGTCACTTTTGATATTGTCATAATCTTTAACCACTACATTTATGTTTTTTGGTAAATATATCCCATTTCAACCTCTTAGCAATTTCATTTCAAACTCTAAGCAGTCTCATTTAAAATTCTAAGCAATCTCAAGCAAGCTCTATGCAATGGTCACGTGTATGAAGTTTTTAAGAACTAGAAAACAACATTTACAAAAAAGAGAATTAAAACAGAAACTAAAACAAAGTTTAAAATTATTTATATAGGGATTTAAAATTTATCTCTTTTTATAAATGTTAATCTTCCTGATTCTTTTAGCACATTTAAAACTTCATAATCAACTTTAAACTTAACTTTATTCAATAAGTCACTCAGTCACTAAAAGAGTGGAGCATGGAAGCGCGTGGCCTAGTAGTTAAGGCGTTGGACTCATGATTCGAAGGTCGTGGGTTCGATCCCTGGACCGGGCGATGTGTTGTGTCCTTGAGCAAGACACTTAATTTCACGTTGTTCCAATTCACTCAGCTGAAAAATAAATGAGTACCAGCAAAATGCTGGGGGTTAACCCTGCGATGGACCGGCGTCCCATTCAGGGGAGAGTCTTGTACTCTCAGTCGCTTAACGCCACGGAAACCGGGATAAGCTCCGGCCTGATGGGCCTAATGGCTCGGGACAGACTTTAACTTTAACTAATGAGAGCATACAATACATGTATATACATAATTTACAATACTGGCTGACTGATATAATTACATGTAAATTACAGTATTACAATTTGATTACTCATGATACCGTACAGACTTGTCGAAAATTTAACACTGAGTTAACGAAAAAGAGTCAAGCTTGACTGTCGTGTGGAGAAGTTATGGACAAGCCCAAATGGCGAAAATGCTGTTTAGAGTTGTTATTCATCACAAACTATTTATTTGCATTGAGGGTAATATGGACAAAACCTTCCCTGTTAATGTTTAACCACCTTAGAACAGTTTTAAACAGGAAGTATGAGTACAGTCTAGACAAGGCAGTATTTAATTTAAGAAGCCGATTTTCTAAAATTTACAAAGTCGCTCTTCCGGGATCACTTTTGGTATTGTCATAAGCTTAAAACCCTTTATTTATGTTTTCTGGCAAATACATGTATATCTCATTTCAACCTCTTAACATATTCATTTCAAACTCTAAACAGTCTCATTTAAAATTCTTAGCAATCTCAAGCAAGCTCTAAGCAATGGTCACGTGTATGAAGTTTTTAAGAACTAGAAAACAACATTTAAAAAAAGAGAATTAAAGGAGAAACAAAACAAAGTTTGAAATTATTTATATAGGGATTTAAAATTTATCTCTTTTTATAAATGTTAATCTTCCTGATTCTTTTAGCACATTTAAAACTTCATAATCAACTTTATTTAATAAATCACTCAGTCACTAAAAGAGTGGAGCATGAGAGCATACAATATATACATAATTTACAATACTAGCTAACTGATATAATTACATGTAAATTACAGTATTACAATTTGATTACTCATGATACCGTACAGACTTGTCGAAAATTTAACAATGAGTTAACGAAAAAGAGTCAAGCTTGACTGTCGTGTGGAGAAGTTATGGACAAGCCCAAATGGCGAAATGCTGTTTAGCGTTGTTATTCGTCACCAACTATTTATTTGCATTGAGGGCAATATGGACAAAACCTTCACTGTTAATGTTTAACCACCTTAGAACAGTTTTTAACAGGAAGTATGAGTACACAGTCTAGACAAGGCAGTATTTAATTTAAGAAGCCGATTTTCTAATTAAATTTCGACTTGAAAGAAAAAATAAAAAACCTGGCCTGGCATGGTCGTGTGGCCTTTATTTTTAATATTAGTTTGGGCTAATAAACTATGATCTTGGTAACATGTTTCATTTATTAGCATAAACACCCGATAGCCAGTATAACTATCACCAATCCTCATTTATATATCAACTTTATATAGCTCCTAAATTACACAATTGGTAACGTCTGTTTGAATATTCCAATGAAAGGTCAAAAGGCCAGGTCAATTGACCCACTATACCTATCTTGCACGATTGTTTATTCTTGTATTGAACTTGATTATGTCTAAAGGTAGTAAGCTATATAGCTACTTATGTCCCGTTATTTAAATATCAATACTCCGCCATTTAAACTGCGTTATAAAAATCGACCAAAAACGCCCCATAGTTTTAGTTGTACGCGTAACACACACACACACACACACACACACTCTCTCTCTCTCTCTCTCTCTCTCTCGTATCAAATAAGTACGCACACCTCCAAACACACCCGCTATTGTTTACGTTCATACGGATATTTTCAACTTTACGTATTCTTCATAATCACCCAATATATTTTTTCCCAAATAATTTCAAACTTTTTTGTACAAAAATGTAAAATCATTAATTTTATCTTTCACTTACCATATCCTATGTAATTTAACAATACTACCAGCAACAACACAAGTACACTTTTAAGCTTATAGGACGCCATTCTTACAGGTAAATATGTGTATTGCATCTGTCGCGCTTGACCTTTGACCTTTATTGAACTACGTCACAGCAGCAAATTATATTGCAGCAGAACCACACCTAGAAGAGTTGGAAACTGGTTTGATGCATAAAAATTAAATTAAAAAAATATATTAAAAAAAATAATACCAGATTTTGAGGATAAATGAAAAATAAAGTATTAATATATCTCGGCTTTTGAAATCAAGTTGTCCGACTGACCTGATATAACCACAATTGATCGTTCATGAATATTCATGAACTTGGTCTCGATCGGATAGCTGATTGACTGAAAATAGTTTAACTCGGGAGGCGTATCCTGTTTGAATTTTTTTTTATTATTGTTAAGTTAAGCATCCTATGATATTTTTTTAATCTTTGTTCTGGACAATGTGGACAATTATAACAATAATGTCATATACACTTTTTTCAATGGTAGTTAAATGTCTCTGATTTTATGATTTTTTTAAAATTGTATATGACATATTTATTTCAGGCTGACATATTCGACGGATCTATCCTTTTTTTGACGGATTTGTAAAATAAAAGCGGATAAACAGACGGATAAAATAAAAAGGTCAAAATGGACGGATTTTCCATGTTGACGGGGTTTTTTATTTGAAAGTACTAAAAATTCGGACTTTTTGTATGGGAATTGTACCAAAATCACACACTTAACGATTAAAAAGTACCTAAGTTGCAACCTTGCGCACTAGAAATGTATCGATCTGGACAAATAATGAATAAATAAACAAATAAATAAAAAATAGATAAATAAATAAACAAATTTGATTGGTCAGCTAGGCCTGTAATTTTGAGGCCTACATGTACTCTTTAGCAAATGTAAATAATAATCGGTACCTACAAAATTATATTTTCAATAAAAAGATCTCTCCCCTCTCTCTCTCTCTCTCTCTCTCTCATTACGAATTAAGATACAATCCAGTTTCAACAATTTACTCTGATCTAAAGTAGGTTTACTGCACAGGCTGACCAATTCGACGGATTTATCCGTTTTTATGGATTTTATACCATTAAAAATGGATAAATGGACAGATAAAACGAAAAGGTCAAATTAGTTTTTTTTTCAAATTTTGACTGGTTTTTTTTTCAATTAAAAGTACTAAAAATTCAGACTTTTTGGTATGGAAATTGTACTAAAATCAAACAATTAACGATAAAAACGTACCTAAATTGAGACCTTGTACACTAAAAAATTTACCGATCTGAACAAATAATTAGCTATAATTCGACAGCTGATATGTACCTTTTAACAACTTTTAGGTCACTAGCTGTTTATTTCACCAGACGTAGATGTTTTAATGCCCTTTATGATGTTTTTAAGTGGTTAACTGCAGTGTTACTTTTATCCATGTCCAACTTATAATGTTTTAATTTAATGACTAAATGTTTTAATTTTTATGGACAAATTTGTGTTGTATTTTTTACACGTATTTTAATTTTAGATATAATATGTAGTGTCTCGTAGGCCATATGTGGCCGGATATAAAAATTTTATAATCATGTTTTTTTATGTGTATGTGAACATTGAATTTTTATATGTGACACTTAAATAAAATTTATTATTAATATCTTGGGCACTAGGCAGTCAAACTTCCACTATTTTTCTTTAGTTCAATGTTAAACTTTGGACAGGTCTGTATTGTAGTCAACGAAGCTCCCTATGTTGGCAAGACAATGGGGCATCAGTTAACTGTGTCAAAATTATACACTAACATGTAACAAACGACAGTAATGCTCTCATGGTGACATTTACATGACATAAGTCAGTGAATTTACATATTTCTTTGCACTTGATATTTTAAAAAAATCGGCTACGGAAAATGTTAAATATACGATGTATGCCTCATGAAAGTTCAACAAAGAACGGGAAGTATCATGAGTATTCGAAGCTCGAAATATTGATAATACCAGTGCTTGCTCCGTAAGTGGGAGGCTCTGGGTTCGATCCCCGACCGGTCTGACCTAAGACTTGAAAATGGGAAGTGACTGTTCTTTGGCAAAGCACTCAGCATTGTATAATGCCATCAGCACAACACACAGACATAATTCCTGCACCTTCGCTTATAGCTGGCGACGTCTCGATATAAGTGAAATGTGCTTGACTGGGACGTAAGACACAATTACCCTACTCTCAACTCATTCCGCATGTCATATTTCGGGTCTGTATTCGTATAAACTTCTGGTGGGTTAAAAAGGAGGACTAGATTCAAGTTTAATGCATCTTAACTCTAGTTTTATACGGTAAATTATAAATGTAAAAATTTCCGGTTTGAATAGTAAAATGCTGTTTGTTGCATTTGCATAATATGCAGTACATGCCTGGCGAAAGTTTTACACTAAACTAACGAATAAGTGCCGATTTGACAGCTCATCTTGGCACCTCGTTAGCTATAGCTTGTCAGCTTTTAGGTAGCTGTTATTTATCTCTCAGCATCTTTTCTGACACCTTTCATTCTTATCTCGGCCACTCGGCAACCGAGTTTCGACTTATTTTCGTTAGCTCACTGTTAAACTTTCGACAGGTCTGTACTGTATGTATATTCAACTACAGTACAGACATGTCAAAAGTTTAATACTTTGCTAACAAAAGGAGTATAGACTCGGCTTCCAAGTGGCTGAGTGACCGAAATGCTGCCGAATGATACAGTTGAATCTCGTTATCTCGAACTCGGATATCTCGAACTACCGGAT
Organism: Anadara kagoshimensis; assembly: GCA_021292105.1. Classification (NCBI taxonomy): domain Eukaryota; kingdom Metazoa; phylum Mollusca; class Bivalvia; order Arcoida; family Arcidae; genus Anadara; species Anadara kagoshimensis. Next base: position 20,781,454 of record CM037867.1, on the reverse strand, counting down.
ATCTCGAACTTTTTTAAAAAGTCCGAACAGAGTTGTTCTTTATTAAACCAAAATAACTCCGGTTATCTCGAACTCGGATATCTCGAATTATCGGATATGTCGAACAATATTTTCGTCACCTTGAATGAAAATCCTAGGAAAATTACACTCGTTAACTCGAACAAAAAATTTAGGAAAATTAAATTTGTTAACTCGAACAAAAAATTTTGAGAAATCAAATTCGAGATAACGAGAGTCAACTGTATATAGACAACAGCTGACGAGATATAGCTAACCAAGGACCGAATTTAGCTGCCGATTTGACAAGTATTCGTAAAGTCAGTGTTAGACTTTCAACCTGCCTGTACTGTTTTACAAAACATTATGAATTAAATATTTTAACATGTCATAAACATGAATGACATACCCTTTTTGTGACATTTAAATGACATAAGACATTTGATATGCGTTTGTGACTTGGCACTTATTCACATTGTATCTTTATCTGCGCGGCTTTAATCCGAAGACGACTACGGTTGCCCAGCTGACAGAGTGCTCACTCCGTAGGTGGAAGGTGCGGTTCCAACCCCGGCTGTGTCTGACATAGTGAACCAAAATTAAAAAAAAACCAGAAAAAATGTAATTTTGGTTTTCTTCTGACTAGCTTGGTGATGGTGATTTGAGACCCGCCATAGAGACTTTGGAGCCCTCCGGTATTACTTTAACCATACCACTGGACATTAACTTCAATGCCGGTCAAAGTCAAATATATAAATGGCCCCATTACATGTTTTTTCGTCTTTCCTGTCCTGTCTTTTTGTTTTAGTTGTTTCTATAATTAACTTGTATTGTGTTTTGTTCTTCGTCGGATTGAATGTTTCCAACTTGCATTTCATGTTTATTACACCCGAGTACAGTCAAACCTGTCTATATTGGGCACCAAGGGAACCTGTTAAAGTGGCTTTATGGGCAGGTGACCTTAATGTACAAGTTCAAACCTTTTTATATAAATAAAAAACAATTGGGATACATTCTACAAGCCTTTATATGCAACTGACCTCTATATAGAGGTGGCTTTTAAAGCAGGTTGGACTGTATATATCTATTTTTGTGATATTGTTAAGTGATATCCAATTGTCTTGCCTACACAGGCGGATTCGATGACTACGTGCTCTAACACACCAAACACAACGCCTCTCAATGCGTAGGTGTAAATACTTGTATCATCATAACCACTTGGCCACTGCGGTATTATATAGTTCAATTGTTATGCAATATTTAAACGGAAACAGGGGTAAGGAGATAATGGTAAAATTAGCAGAAAACTTGACTTATTGACATTTTCGTTTGAGTAATGTTTGTGGTACTTTCATTTCCATTTCCGAGTCTTTGTGTTTATATCGCTTAATCTCGTATCAGCAGTTTTTTTTCATGAAACACTAAGACCGAGTTCGAGATCCGTTCTGCGCAACAACAAGAACACAATCCTCTCGTCAAAATGATATATTCTTGACTCGAGTATGTGTTCTGAATTCTCTTAAACAATCAGAACAGTGTTCCGCGGGTCCTGTTCTTGAGACATGAACGTATACGTATGGTAGCTTTTGGATAGAGGCTTTAGTTGCGTTATGTAAGTATTTCTCAAATATTAATGGTACGATAAGCGGTGGCCGGAGTGGTATATATCTCTATCCGGTTTTACCTTGTCCACCGTACTCCCACCATGAGTACATCACCTGTCTATCATTAGTCCGTCCTATAAAGTGCACAGTTACGTACCAAAGCGCCTCTCGCAGCTAGTTTCGAGTCCCATTCGGGGTAGGTCCTGTGAGATAAAGTTTGTCAGTTCGTTTGCCGAAGGTCGGTGATTTTTTTAAAGGTATTCCAGTTTCCTCCACCATCCCTGAACTGACCGTCTCGATATAAGTTAAATGATCTTGACTGGTGCTTTAAACTTTTATCCAATCCAATCTTGCTTTAACATCTTTTCTATTCCAGTCAAAATAATTATAAAGCGCTAACACGCGTTATTCAATTTGCCTGGAATAGGTACAGTACAGACCTGTCTAAAGTTTAAGACTGAGGTAACGAAAAACAGTCGAAGCTTGACTGCTGACCGTCCAAGATAATGGATAGCTATTAGCTGAAAAACTGCCGAAAGATATATAACATCTGCCGAAAACCTGCCGGAATATAGCTTCGAGATAAGCTGCTGAATCGTATTAGGCTAATGTTAAACTCTTTCGACAGGCCTGTATGACATGTATATGGCGGTAAAACTTACTTTATCTCAAAAGTTTAGGGTCGAAATATGCTACCGATTCGACACTAATTCGTTAGCTTTATTTTAATCCTTTTCGACAGGCATGCACTGTATGACAGTTATGGGAACATAAACGTTTACTCTATCTCAAAAGTTTAAGGTCGAAAAATGCTACCGATTCGACACTAATTCGTTAGCGTTATTTTAATCCCTTTCGACAGGCATGCACTGTATGACAGTTATGGGAACATTAAAATTTACTCTATCTCAAAGGACCACTGCGGTAGCTCAGTTGGTAGAGTGCTCGCTCCGTAAGTCGGAGGTCGTGGGTTCCCCGGCCGGGTCTGACCCAAGACTTAAAAGTGGGTAGTAACTGTTCTTTCGCCAAGCACTCGGCATTACGAAATGAAAGTCACGGTTCTTTTGGATCGGAACTGAAACGAGGTTCCGTGTCACGATGGGCTTAGCACGCTGAAGAACCCTGCCATCAGCGCAACGCACAGGCAAAATTTCTACACCTTCGCCTATAGCTGGCGACGTCTCGATATAAGTGAAAAATTCTTGACTGGGGCGTTAAACACCATTACTCAACTCATCTTTATCTCAAAGGTTTAATGCTTAATTGAATGGCTCAGTTACAAGCGACGGTGCAATGATAGATGCATTGATAGTTTTATGTCTTATACTGTCCAACTCTATAACATATTCATTTTTGCATCATCCAAAGTGTCGACTAATGGCGCCAAAGAGACATTAAAATCATTCTTTTATTATCCCTGATTTTTGATTTAACGTAAGTCAAAGATACACATTCTTTATGCAAATTTGAAGCTGAAACTTAAGACACTGAGTATAAAATTATCATTTTCTTGTAAACATATCGGGATTTATCAAAAGCCAAAAGCAAACTTTGCGAAAAAACTTTGAATACTGACATATTAAGAAATTAAAACTGCTTTACTCTATCAGATTTTTGTAGATTTTTTCGCCTAAACAATTAGGGATTTTTCTATAAAAACGTACTAGCCCATGTTCCAATCAAAAGCCCAAAAGCACAGAAAAAATTTGAATACTGACAAATTTAAACATGCGAAGTTCCACCAGGCAAGTAAGGTCGGATGATTCGGCTGATTTTTAGGCTATCGGAAGTTTACTCAGTAAGCGGAAGTGAAAAGGGGTATCGTAGACATTAAAACTTCTGGTTTTATTGTCAAGCTCAGTGAAAGATGACTTTGCTACTTGGCAGGTAGATGATGTACAAATTTCATTATATTTACACTACAAGCATGATGTTTTATTTCGATTTTGTCCTTGCCGCTGCAAAATATTCATTTCTAGAATGACCACTGGAAAAAATGAATCATCGCGGCGTAATCAAAATGAAATACAATGTATTTTGTTTTTGGTCTCGATTGTTAAAAAAACCCCATAAATATCAACAAAGATATATATATAGTGTTTTTAATTTCTGCATAATTGTCAAATCACATTTAATCAAAAACAAAGTACGCATGTTCCGTGACCAGGAAGTACAATAATGTAAACAGAAAACATTCCAAACAAACTAATTCAGCATTTAATGAATTTAAAAACACTTGATCTTAGCTTTTCGGAAATATTTGAGTATATTTCTTTAAAATGAGTTCTATAGTTTACGTCCAAGAAAATATATACTATGGAATTTGAAACATTGTTTATGAAATGAAATCGGAACAAAACGGAAATAGTTGGAGAATATATAAGCGTCTCGAAGAACCGGTTCCTCAGGACTAAAATTATTCCGGAAGTTATCACGGCTGAGTAGCAGACGATCGTTGCTACTAGCAACACTAAAGATTTCCTCATTGACTTTGTAAGCCGTATTCTGTGACGTGTTCGAAAAGTCGCTTGGACACCTCTGCTTCTGCGATTTATTTCTTTTAAAGGTTTTGCAGTCGATTTTTCATTTTCAAGTTCACTTGTCTTACCTTTTCCGATGACGTCATCATTCACCTGATCAGCATCTTTCAAAGGTTTTACAGACGGACTTTTCGACTCCTTAGTTTTAATTTTCCCGCCACTTTTTTGTCTTTGAAATTTTTTGAGTTCAACAACATAAACTGGTATTTCAACAGAAGATCGCCTCCTTACGAGTAATTTTACAATTTGCGAATATGCAACTAAGCACGTGATTAGACACACGCACAAAATTAACAGAAGCAATGCATAATAAACATGGTGGATCGCTTCATCAATGGTTTTCATATCCGTACAGATAAGAATGGCGTTAGTCATCTCTGTGACGTCAACATATCCCGCTTCATACATGATAAGAATCGGTATTGACACAACAAAAGACATTACAATTGCTACCATGGTGATTGTTTGGAAGTTTCGTCCAGAAATTTGAGTTTTGTTAGAACGGCACACCTTTCTGTGCCGCTCAATAGCTATAATTGCTAGCAAAAGTACACTTGTTAAAGTTATGCTATGTGCGAAAAATTCAAATATCTTGCAATTAACATCGGTTCGTATGCCAATATTATACCTTATGTCCGCCATATCTGCTGGTATCGAAATAAAACAATTCAAAATGTCCATAATTGCAAGGGAGATAACTGCGTTTCTGTAGTTTGAAGGTTTGAACTTGGAACCAAATATGTACAACACATGTAAATTTCCTAACAATCCGATTACCAATAAAAATAGCAGAAACACAAATACTGGTAAATCCTTAAGGAATAATTCATAAACAAATTCAGGATCCGCAAAAGTGAAATTCTCTTTCAGCAATTTCTTCGTTATTAGGCTTGTATTGTCGTGCACCATTTTGGAGTTTTTTTCAAAACTGGTGGAAAGCTAATATTTTAATTGGTCGATGAACCAATTTTTTTTATTAGTCGTTGAGCTAATATTTTGATTTGTCAATAAAGTCTTTATCTAAAGTAATGTTTTATAAAATACCTTTCTATGGTATTATGCGTCCATCTTGGAATTTTAAAAATTCCCTGGTTCAATTATGAATCAAAATAGTAAAATTTTCATGAAGCGATATTTTCGTTTTTAAATAATAATTTTACTCTACATCATCTTTGACTCTTCATTTTTCTCAGTAAAACCGAACACTAGCATTGAAGTTAGCAAGTGAAGGTTTAATCCCGTTTGTAATGTTGTCTTTGAAAAATGAAAAAAGTAAACTGGTCCTGAAAAATATTTCCTTGGAGTTTTTATTTCGCTTGTTAAAGGGAAAAACGTGTCATGAAAAACCTTTCCACAGAGTACTAATTCCTTTGGCTAATTGTAAAGTCTCCTTTGAACAAGAGTAAAATTGCATCCTAGATTGAATTCTTTAAGCTCATTGTAAAGTGTCCTCTAGAAAACAATAAACTTGCCATGAAAAACCTTTTCACGGAGTGTTAATTCCCTTGGCTAAATTATAAAGCCTTCTTTGAAAAAGAATAAACTTGTCGTGAAGAACGTTCAGAACGAAGGAGTGTTCGGTTGGCTAATTGTAAGTTTCCTTTGAAAAAGAGTAAACTTATTACGTAGTAAAACATTTATTCACATATCATAACTTTATCCAAGCAATAAGTATTCTTAAAATCAACTCTAGAATTGCTTGTTATTTATAAGAAACTTTCCTCAGAGTTCTAATTCCTTTGGTTTATTTTAAAGTCTCCTTGTGGAAAAAGAATAAATTTGTCCCGAAAACTTTTCCTCACATTTCATAATCACAGCGATGGTTATTCTTAAACCAACTATAGAATTGTAGAATTGTCTAAAACAAACCACATGTATGTGTGTAACACATAAAGAAAACACAAATATTTTAATTTGCAGGTTAAAATATAAACTTAATTAATCGCACGTGCATATTAATTAATACATTTGTCCTAATGTCCTTTTAGCTTCCTTCCAAAAGTTGAAATGTATTCCGTATATTCATGAGTCTCATATAAAACTAATTTAAATAGAAAATGCATTCATACGATTGTTTCTCTGACAAAACAAGACCTGCATATGTCCATTACATGTCAAAATATCATGACAATTAGTTTCAAAATGAATTATAGTACACAGGGAAGTCAAAATAAATTCAGTTATGACAAGGACACTTTTATCTAGAAACAATAATAGGACGAATACTTAAGTATTTTAAGAGTAAATATGCAAATTACAGTACAGACGTGTCGAAAGTTTAACATTAAGCTAACTGACGAATTTGTGCCAAATCGGCGGCTCATCTCGGCCACCAATATATCGACATCTTTATAGAATCTGCTATCTGTTTTTCAGCGCCTTTTCGGGCACTTGCTATACATATCTTGACCACTCGGCAGCCGAGCTTTGACGCCTTTTCGCAAGCTCGGTGTTAAACTTTCGATAGGCCTGTGTCATTGCTTTACTTGTGTCAATTGTGAAGGGAAACTAGTAAGTAGGATTACGGATTATGTAGGGATATTAAATTTCCGTTTTTCTGCTGGGATATATGTTGTCAATTTATAGGACGATTGTTAATAATTCGGGAAGGTCCTACTTGACGTGGGTGACTACATACACCGATTATAAATGAACAAGAAAATACCAAATCAACAAACATAGCAATCCGTATTTAAATAAATCACAATCCAAATAGCAAAGTGATCCGGAAGGGTAAGCACTTCCTGTCTACCTAGCGACATCCGGTTCGTGTGAAATAAAATTTGAGGTTGAAATGTATACAAGGGTGTTATTTAAACACAAACATCCCTGTCCATGTTCAAATCGTATGTCTAAAAAGCAAAGTGAAAATAATTTGAAAAGTTTAACACATGAACTTCCACAAAGGAAGTGAGACCAGTTGCTCTGGATGGGTTATCATCTCCTGTTTAGCTAGCTACCTCCGCCACACGTGAAATCAAAATTTATAGTGAAAGAAACGTGGTAATATGTTGTGTCAAATATATTCAGGATAATTTTAGATAAAGAGACATCATATTTATCAACAATATTGTGGTCAAGGAGATAAAACTATTTGAGGGCCATGATTACTTATAAATTAACTCAATGCAAAACAAACAACACCACAAAAATACAGGACTGAATTGAATACCTTTTCTCATTATATTCGGTAGGCATTGTTCTTGTGTCTTGATTTAAACATTACGTTCGTTTGTTTTGGCTTACTATTTGGTCATTGCATAACTCCTCTGATTGAAACTGCAAAAATACTAATCAAATACTATAAATCAGAAGGTTTTGTGTTGGAGTTATTTTCGCATAAATTCGCGAAGGTAGCAAGACGCAAAAATAAATCTTTTGCGATTAATACATTTTTATATAATTTGCATTTTCACTGATTGCCATCCAATTTCGAGAAAATAATACGTGAATAGTTTAAAATGCCGCTACTCGCGAAATTATCTGTCGCGAAAACTTCCCTATTTACAGTAATTAGTTGGTCTTCTATCCATGACAGGCGTGGTACTATATAAGTTGTAATCGCCATAACGGGATTACATTAAAACAAATTACAACATAGCTGGTGGCGTCTCGATATAAATGAAACAATAGAAATACCCTATTAAAGTAACTAAACTTTAGACGACACGGATGTTTATTAAGTGGTGTAATTTTAATTCTTGCCGCTCCCAGTGAAGTGATGACCCATATACATGTATTTCCTTAAATCCTTCACATTTTTCAGTAGTGTCACATCAATGTCTTAAGAATACAAACAATAACAGTGTCATTCATATTAAATCTTGACCATATTTAGAAGTACTTCAATCCGGGGATTTTTGACATAGTTTTACAATGAATTAGGTCAATCGGAAATGAAAGGGTTATCACACAGTAAAGACCTGTCAAAAGTTCAACATTAACCTAATGAATTCTTGCCGAATCGATAGCTCATCTCAGGCCCTATAGCTACAGCACAGGCCTTTCGAAAGTTTAACACTGAGCTTACGCAAATGAGTCGAGGGTAGCTATAGGCTGTCAGTGACCGATATATGGATAGCTAGTATCGAAAAGCCCCAGGCAGATAGCTCGTACCTGCTGTCGACATAGAGCTAACGGAAGGTCGAAATGACCTGTCGATTCGGCACTAATTTGTTAGCCCAGTGTTAAACTTTCGACAGGTCTGTACTGTATATCTGATTTTCGTCAAGTCACTAGCTATACACATATCAGACACTTGGTAACTGAACTTCGACAAATTTTTGTTAGCTCAGTGTTAAACTTTCGACAGGTCTGTACTGTATCATTAAAAATGTGAATGATAGCAAAGTTAAACTCGTGAGAAAGTTTATTGATGTTTTATCACAAAGATAATTAGGTTAAAGTACCCTTGTACCCCTTCCCACTCCCACAGCCATCATTCTTACTTTTCAGTAAAATTATGTGTTGTTGTCCTTTGTTCAAGTTCGAATCCCATTCAGGACCTATCTTGGTGTAAGAAAATTTGTCAGTTTGCTTGCCGAAGTTCGGTAGTTTTCTGTGGGTATTCCGGTTTTCCCATCATGCCTGAACTGACCGTCTCAATATAAGTAAACTATCTTGACGTGAAACTCCATTACTCAACGCCAGTCCTTTGCTCAGGCATCTCCCTTGGCATGGTTTCTAAGGATGGCGCATTAACTTCTTCGAGATAAAGTATTTGTCTTGTAGCGACTTCGAATAAGTCATGTTGCAAAAAATGTGACAAGTTCTATGAATTTAAAAATAGTGAGATTAAGTGTCATATTATAAATTTTTTGAAAAAAAGTTGTCATATTTATTTTTTTTTTTTTTGTCTTCCAAAGACAAAGTTATCTATTCAGCGGTGCATGTACAGTACTTATATCATATGATATATTTTTGAAAAAAGTTGTCATATTATAAATTTTTGAATATTTCATTCAGAAAATTCAAAAATTTATGATATGATATAAGTACTGTACATGTAACTATCCACTCTAAAGCTGTATTTAAAAGACTTTAATTAATTAATAAATTAATTTAGTAATTAATTCATTAATTCGTTTTAGTATTAATTTATTAATTAATTTTAGTATTAATTTTTAGTAATAAATCTATTCTATTTTTATTAAATGCATTCAAAAATGGTTTATCACAAAAAATCTGAAAATTACGAGTTACCTCTCTTTAGGCAAAAAGGCACCAATGGATAAATTTTTGCACTCGCACAGCATCTAAAGGCAAAGAAAGTCACCAAACAGACTGATCTTTGCATCACCCCAACCACATCATTCTTTTATATTTTAACTTTTTTTATTAGCTCACCTGAGCCAAAGGCTCAAGTGAGCTTTTCTGATCACAATTTGTCCGTTGTCTGTCGTCGTCGTCGTCGTCGTCGTCGTCGTTGTCGTCGTCGTAAACTTTTCACATTTTCATCTTCTTCTCACGAACCACTGGGCAGATTTCAACGAGACTTGGTCAGATGCATGTCTTGGTCGGTGCAATTCAAATTTGTTCGTGGTGTTGCCATGGCTACCATAACTAGGTCAAGGTGACCTAGGGGTGCAAAAATCTTAAAAAATCTTCTTCTCCGAAAGTATTGATTAGAGAAAAAATCTGATGTGATATTTGGCTTCTCTAGGGTCTTTAGCCTATAGTTTGTTCATTTTGTGAAATTCGGACAAAAAATAGGTTACGCGTTTTTGCGTTTAATTTTGAAAAAATCGTAAAATAGCTTCAAATTGTTATAACTTGACTATTTGGCCAGATAATGACATGGGGTTTTCAGTTTTGACATCTTCTTGTTAGTATCTTCAAATTGAGGTCAAGGTCAATTGTGAAGGTCGTGACCTAATTTTTTTTACCTCTGATTATAATTATTATCTCGAAAACTATAAACTTTTTGTATAGGCATGTATATTAGAATGTTGTAGGTATTGATACAACAATCATTTTGGTGTATAGAAAAAGGTCATGGGTTCAAAGGTCAAGGTCACAGATGTAAAACAATACCAAAATGGTTACTTATCTCGAAAACTATAAACTTTTTGTATAGGCATTTATATTAGAATGTTGTAGGTATTGATACAACGATCATTTTGATATATAGAAAAAGGTCATGGGTTAAAGGTCAAGGTCACAGATGCGAAACAATACGGAAATGTTTAATTATCTCGAAAACTATAAACTTTTTGTATAGGCATGTATATTAGAATGCTGTAGGTATTGATACAACAATCATTTTGATGTACAGAAAGAGGTCATGGGTTCAAAGGTCAAGGTCACAGATGCGAAACAATACGGAAATGTTTAATTATCTCGAAAACTATAAACTTTTTGTATAGGCATGTATATTAGAATGTTGTAGGTATTGATACAACGATCATTTTGATGTATAGAAAAAGGTCATGGGTTCAAAGGTCAAGGTCACAGATGCGAGACAATACCGAAATGGTTAATTATCTCGAAAACTATAAACTTTTTGTATAGGCATGTATATTAGAATGTTGTAGGTATTGATACAACAATCATTTTGATGTATAGAAAAAGGTCATGGGTTCAAAGGTCAAGGTCACAGATGCGAATCAATACCGAAATGGTTAATTATCTCGAAAACTATAAACTTTTTGTATAGGCATGTATATTAGAATGTTGTAGGTATTGATATAATGATCATTTTGACGTATAGAAAAAGGTCATGGGTTCAAAGGTCAAGGTCACAGATGCGAAAACAATACTGAAATGGTAAATTATCTTGAAAACTATAAAAGTTTTGTATAGGCATGTATATTAGAATGTTGTAGGTATTGATGCAATGATCATTTTGATGTAAAGAAAAAATTCATTGGGGTTTAGTATTTATGTTTTCTTTAAATCTATCAGCTAGACATTAGTTATCAGGTGAGCGTATAAGGCCCATGGGCCTCTTGTTCTTTTTTTCAAACTCCTCGTTTTAGTTATTCTTTATTCTCTTATTTTCTTTACTAGTTTTCTCAAAGACCTTTCTGAGGCCGCGGTAGCCTAATGGATAAAACGCCAGTCGTCAAACCCAGGGTCTCTCGCAGCTGTTAAATCGAGTCCCGCTCAGACCACATGTGGGAAAATGAATTTTCCTTGCCATTGGCGGTTACTGATTCACCTGGTATCAGTATAATGGACTGGGGGAGCGGTTCGCTTGTCTGCGGCGGGCGTACTAGTACGATTCCATGAGCTATCATCTTAAAGTCGCCCTGAGTGCGCGCTAGTACAAGGTAGACCATACAACACACTCGCACTTCACATGCTTACACGAACTTGTTCATAGATTAATCCATAGAGAATAATAAAATAGTTGTCGCAAATATCTGAAAAATTGTTGATGCAACGTTAAACAACACTCAACCAACCAACCAACCAATCTAGTCTGGTGGAAAAAAATTGAAATTTCACAATAGGGGGACATGAGTGTTCAAAGCTGGCAACATAGCTGTCTTATATCATCATAGGTTAGGGGTCAAGAATCAACCTGTTGCCAAGCTGATCGACCCTTGGTTTAGTAGATAACAGGTCAAAGGTCAGATAGTGTTTTTTTTCCCAAAAATTAATCTTTATTAGTTTATAGCGGTCCAAATATATACTTTCTGAGATTTAAATAAATCAAATAAATCTGTTCTCATGCAATCATAGCATATTCATGTATTTTAACATTGACTAGGAAGCTAGTTGAGACTGTTTAGGCTAAAATTTAAATATTTAAATGTTATTTTTAAAAATTCTGACACAAGCTTCAAGATAGAATAAAATAAAAGTATACATTCAACATCAAAGCATGAATCAAAATGCTAAAATATAATTCTTTTGTAAATACATGACTGTGATTAAAACAAAAATATTGTTTAAACCCAGCTGATAATTTGAAATTTATTAAAAGTTTAAAAGTACTGTAATCGGCAGGATATAGTCACGAAAATCTCTGGAATATATCAGTCAAATCGAACGATTTCTTTTCATTCACCAATACCACTATCTGTGGCATTATTATTCAAAGGGTTCAACCAATCAACAGTTCAACGGTCCCATTGCAAGTGCATACAGCCACCCACTTTAAATTGTATGCCCTACATGTACATCTTGTAGTGCAACATGATTTATATTTACATTTCAGCAATGCATGACATGATTTTGGTAAAGGTTATTTTTCTCATTAAAAATCCCTACTGTAGTTCAATTGGTATAGCGCTCACTCCCGTTTGTGGTGAGTCCTGGGTTCGAACCCTAGTTGGGTCTGACCAAGACTTGAAATAAGGTAGTGACTGTTCTTTTGCCAAACACTCGGTATTTAGAAACGAAAGTCACGAGATCCTTTGAGAGAGATCTTAAAACCCGATGTCCCGTGCCAAGGCGGGTGTAACATGTCAAGGAACTTTTCCTGCACATTTCCCTAAGTTCACTGCAAAGGTCAACATTTCTGACACTTCACCTATAGCTGGTGACGTCTTGATGTGACTGAAATACGTAAAAGCCCGTAAAGCCCCATGCAATCAATCGATTTATAATTTTCTCATTAAAACTGTTTTTAAGTCGCATTCAGACTCGAACTAACTTAACCGTCCGAGAATAATCGTGAACATCAAGAAAATACTTAACTTAAGTCCAAAAAGTTAAGTTTGGTTCTTGTTCCTTTGACCTGTAATTGTCTTAGAAAAGTTAAAGTTCAAAGTGAGATTTAAGCAAAAAAAAAAAAAAAAAAAAAAAAAAAAAAAAATAAAAAAATAATAATAAGTTTAATTTGTGAAAAAAACTCAGATTTAAGTTTAAAAACTAGTATTGTTCGTGGTCCTGTTGCCAGATGACAAGACAAAATTAGCAACGAAAAGTTTATGGTGGATAACAAAACAAGGTCGTTTTGAAACACAAACACAAAAGCGACATTGGGAATGGATAGGTCACACCATCAAGACACCTGCCAACAACATCACAAAACTTTGAAATGGAACACACAAGAATAAAAGACACCTTGAGACAAGTTTTTGGAATTGAAACAGAGGGGTAAAATTGCGCAGAACAGAGCCATTTTGAGGGATTTTGCCGATGGACTAACCTCCACTGGGAGTTAAAGGCCCACAGTAAGCAAGTTAGTATGACTCGTACCATCAATGTCCTATAGGTGACGGGAGATCCGGAACAAATACCAGGAATAACTAAATGCAGCCAAACAGCAGTTTAATAGTGTGAACGTTGAATATGTAGGTCGGTTGCATATGATGTTGGAAGCAAATTTTCAATTGTACTTTTCCCCTGAGAGGAACAGTTTACATCGTAGATGAGGAATCCTCGCTAGGTACATTCAATGAAGGCATCTGCACTCACACGTTCAGAAAAGTTCCCTCTTGCAAGAGTGGGAAGAAGACCTGTGTTTTCCCTGGAAACACGGAATGCTGTATTTAGAATGTCCAGAAAGTTAATTGACAGTCTTACAGTCTGTAATTGCATGGAATACTGGGAGCTTATTCCTCTCCAGAGGTGATAATTTTATGCTATAAACAGGGACAAACTTTAGATGTCCCGGTCTGGTATCATACTTCCTCATTTAAAAGCAACATAAGAATAAGGTCATCAGTATTACGACAGACAACAACTGTTTATAGCCTTGCATGTAAGCATCGACACCATGGGGAACAATTCTTGTATCGGCTTCCTTGTGTAAAGCTTTAAAAACGGTTACACTCCTTCCTCTGTATGAATTAAACATGTTGTCTGTTGGACCCCCTGATACCCTCAGCTAAGCTAAGAAGTGTCTTGGATTACTACGAGATCCTATTTGTTTTCTTGGTGACTGATAAAATCTTACCAATTAATTTGATGGCAGAGGGACATTTTAATTATCAATAATTCTTCTAACAAAACGGGGACCTGGTCCTCTTTTATCTCTAGATGTTTTCACCTTTTATGGATTAGTTGTCATAATGTCATAATGACATCAATTTTAATACATTTATTTTTCGCGTGGATGAAAACAGTTTGTGCGTTTCCTAACTCGCCGAATGTATTGATGCCTTTCCGTTTTCCCAGTGCTACAACTAAAGTTTGACCATTAATTATTTTGATAGTAATGTCTCCATGCAAACTTCTTCCTCAGGGATATTTTGAAGATCCGACTCGTCGGCTGCAGATAACAAGGGTCCTGATGTATCAGGTATAGGCGACACTGGGAATAGTTCGTGTTTCAACAGTCCACTAATATTTCCACCAGAAAAAAAAGAGAACACACTTAATAGTATTATACAGATACAGTCATTATAGCTAATCAAATCTTTCAGTACCACCAGTACTTTGATTTCTTTTTTTAAAGTGGATACTTATATAAATACGGGCAATATGATTCAGTAAAATTATTTTAACAGAAGTCTAAAGTTTTGTTAAACAATTTCAAATGCACAAATGTGTTTATACTAGTATTTATTTGCCACAATTAATCATATTGGTAAAGGTCAAATTTGTGCAAGCGTCTAATCTTATTTTTCATGGAAAACTTTGAAAATAAGTGACTGAATTAGTTGGATATGACTTTCTATTAATTTGAATATACGGCTTGCATATTAAGAAGACAAAATGTATAAAGAAAAACCTCTGTAAGCCACCTTAAATTTGTGTATATGTCAATATGGGGATTTTCACTTGAACTTTGCACCCATTGACCTTTAGGTGCCCCCACAATGGCCCCTGGGTGAAATCTTGCCTGGCAACAAGCCGATTCTACCAAAGTAAAGTTCAAAGAAAGTTATGACATAACTTGCCACCTTTGAACACGTTGTCCTCCCTACATCGAAAAATAAGCGTTTTTTTCAAAATTCTCTACCAGACTAATCATAGACCTTCCTTTTTTCTTTAGGCTTTGTGTTTGTTTCTGTATTCTGACATTGTGCTGTTCTCACTTTTAGTATGAACACTGCTATAGCTCAGTTGATAGAGAGCTCGCTCCGTAAGTGGGAGGTCGTGGGTTCGAAGCCTGACCGGGTCTGACCCAAATCTTGAAAGTGGGTAGCGACTGTTATTTCGCCAAGCACTCGGCGTTACGAAATGAAAGTCATGTTTCTTTCGGATGGGAACTTAAAATAAACGAGGTCCCGTGTCATAGTAGGCGTGACACGACAAAGAACTCTGCCATCAGAGCAACACACAAGCAAAATTTCTGCACCTTTGCCTATAGCTGGCGACGTCTCGATATAAATATTCTTGACTGGGACGTTAAACACCATTACTCAACTCCTTTTGGTGTGAGTGAAATTAATGCTCACGTCATCCCTCTGATTATAACCTCGTAGACATATTCCAAACAACTTTTTCTTGACCCACCACAGAGAGTTCACGATCACGTTTAAAGCTATATGTTGTATGAAACATGGAATTATTTCATATGTGGAAGAAATTACTTTCATATCAGTTTTATGACAGCATATTCCATTGGGTAATACTAGTAGGAAATCGCGGGATAGAAACTACCGACGTGTATGGGCCGAGCAGGCTACACACAACCTGTCCTTGGACCGAGCGGAAAGGGTGGCCTGGCAGTCGGACCATATGAAAATATCAGTCCATATCCAGACACTCGGGCAGACCCTAAATCTTGATATAGTTCCGTGTTCATAAGTAACTATTGTTATACAGTTATTCTGCGACTTCCAAGTGAATTGTATCATGTAACTCCCACTAATCATATTTATAATTGACATATGTCAATTCCAAATCGGTCACGCCCCTTTGATTTGTAGCCTTTTCTTCTATTTTGCGTAGTAAATACAGTATGTTGGGGGGGGGGGGGGGGGGGGGGGGGGGGGGGTGACAAATTGCAAGTTTCACTCAAAGGATTTAAAAAAAAATTCTTCTAGGGTGCTTTTTGGCATATGCATCTACGATTTTATCCAAAAATGCATTTAAGAACTGGTAAAATATTTCCTATTATGAATACCCGAAAATTTTAAGGGGGAGGGGGGGCACAGGTCGGGTGTGCTTCCGTCTGGACCCGCTCCTGATTTATTATATCAATATAAATATATATAAACAATAAAAATAGTTTGAATTTTCACTGCATTGCATATATGCCAATGATACTCTGGACGTCGTTTCATTGAAAGTCTATTTATTTATTACTAAAAGTTTTACCAAATAAATCGAATTCGAAAACTAGAACTTCTCGGTAACTCAATGACGAAATTGAAGGTAAAATACACTTCGAGCTTCGAGCTTTGTCAGTTTTACCCCGTAATCACATGACTTTATACTGCTTTGGCATTATTTCTAGTGATGGAGTTTATAATCAGTGGTATTAATCTTGTTAATCGTGTAAATTTTGTGTTGCTAAATAATATTATTTGTTTTAGTGTGTTCATCATTGTTCCCCTATCCCCAACAACTTAATTTAGATCTTCACATTTCTATACGCCGAGGCGTCGGTTAGGCTATTGCGTAAAGTGTGTGTTTACAAATAGCGGGGCCTAGCTACAGAGCTATATAGGTTCAAATCTCACGGAGACAGATGAAAGCTTGAAAAGTGTGTTAGTTAGCTTGCTATTGTCAATGATGTTTTTCATACTCCGTTTTTACCACACTCCTGGAACTGAAAGCTTTGATAAATCAATCACTCTTGACTGGGACGTTAAATATCATACTTTATTCTACAATCCCGGAGCTGACTGTCTTGATATAAGTACAATCGCTGCCAAATTGAGGTTAATTACGAGTAGGAATCAGATACAAACATACCAATCCATGTCCAAAATCACAGTCTCAAAATCAAAGTAAAAACTATGACAACGAACAAACCAATTTAATATCATGAACGTCCACCATGGAACCGAGACCGGGTGCTCTTGATAAGAAAGTGCATCCTGTTTAGCTATCAAAACACACCCCTTTTGAAATCGAAATTTGGGGATGATTTTGGATGTCACACGAGATGCAAGCTGAGATTGTAAAATTTTGGGACAGTGTTGTTAGTGTATCAGTATGCCCTGTTAAATTTGTGTCTGTATTTCTCAAACTGGTGAATCGATAAAAATTAAATTCAATTGAAAAAATATAGTTCTGAAAAAAGTTATGATTTTATTTTTTATAATAAGCATTTCTCAATTATTTTTGGTAGGAACACCGTTGGCAAAAGCGAGCGGTTACATTGCCATTCACTGCCAAAGGTTCATTCCTACTCGGGGCATGCAGATCCTGGTCAGGCTAGTGTGAGAAAGTTTGTCATTTTGCTTACCGTGAGTCAGTGTTTCCCCCGGGGATTCTGTTTTTCTTTCCATTAACTAACCACTTTGAGATATGAGAAAAAAAATCCTGACTGGGGCGTAAAACACAATTACTCAACCCAATTAAATCATTTCTGGTAACCTTATTTGATTACACTGAATATGATTGCATGGTACGTCTTGGTCATGCCAATACAAAACATCCATTAAAGTTACAGCTTAAATTGACCAATATTAACTTTGACTGGTGTTCGACTAGATGAACACCTCCAATCAAACCAGACATGTTCAGCTCTTTGCTATAAATAAGTGGCTGAAGCTCTAGTCTTTTGAACCTCTGCGGTAGCTCAGTAGTTAGAGTGCTCGCTCCGTAAGCGGGAGGTCGTGGGTGGGAACCCGACTGCGTCCCACCCAAGAATTGAAAGTGGGTAGTGACTGTTCTTTCGCCAAACACACGGCATGACGAAATTAAAGTTCTTTCGGATGGGGATGAGGTTCTGTGTCCCGTTAGGTTAGGCACGATAAAGAACCCTGCTGTATAATGCCATTGATCAGCGAAACACACAGGCAAAATTACTGCACCTCGTCTATAGCTAGCGACGTCTTTATATAAGTGAAATATTTTGACTGTTAAACACTATTACTCAACTCAACTCTAGTCTTTTGATTCTTTTTCATGATTTTTTTTTATCAAGATTACTTTATTGTTAAAAAGAATTCCTTCCTGTTTTTATTCTCAGTGGTCTCAGTGTGTATTTGTGCTTTCTTGACTAATTCGAATGTTTATTTATTATCATTTATTTTTTTTTGTATCGTGTTTTTGGTTGTGTTAGCTGTTGACAAGAACATGTTTTTCATATACATATTTGTAACCAATTAACTAACCAACCAACTAACCAATGCCACTGTATTCGAATGAGAAAATCAGTGAAACAGCTCTCTCTTTGCGATAAATATAGCTGATAAGCTGTTTATGCCACTAATAATCTAAAGAATCAATGGGGTTCGCCGCTGTACTAGGTGGTCAATATCCCTTAACGTTTAGATGCGGAACGTTTTAGAATACATTTACATCGCGAATTCCAGAAATAATGTAATTTCTGCGACCAACTGATGTTATTCCATACCCAATACAATTGACAGGTCGCCGACCACGCCCACAATGTTCCGACAAAGGCTCGACATGCTGGAATTACACACAAAAAGAATGAAATTTCGGCCTGAATTGCGCTATTTAATGATGCCACTGACACAAGTACGTCATAAGTTGCCGTGACGCTGCTTAGGTACCGTGATGGCGGCCAGTGTCGGAACATAAAAGGCGTGGCCGGTGATACGTCAATTAATTGTTCCGCACAAAAGAAAGGGGGTATCACGTGGTACAGCGTCGAACCTCAATAAGCAGTCCAAAACAGTGTGGCTTAAATTGTTTGTGACGGCAAGGAAAATGCAGAAATTTAATTATTATCATTAAATCCGATTTTCATTCGAGTAAAATTCGGGTAATTGATAAACAAGTTGAGTGAAACTCAGATAATCCAGGTTACGTTAAAACCAAATATTCATGACGTCATGGATAAAAACACATTTAACAAATGTTGCAATAACAGCCACAAATTGATGAAATCGCCATGGCTAAACAGTTAATTGACATATCGCTGGTCATGCCTCTAATGTCCCGACACTGGCCGCCATCACGGTAACAAAGCAACATGACGGCAACTAATGACGCACTAGTGTCAGTGACGTCATTAAATGTCACAATTCAGGCACACAAAAGAGTGTTCATTCTTTTTGTTGTAATTCAAGCATACCGGGCCTTTGTCGAAACATTGTGGGCGTGACCGGCGATCCGCCAATTGGTTGTAAATTGATTTTGCCAAAGTACATGTACGCACCAAATGATGGCGTTACAATAAATGTATCGATAAATACCTACCCACTTATACATGTTTTTCTTGTGAGGTTATTGAATTTGAAGAAACAGAATGTCACCAACCTTTCACCCTATATATGGTTGGTTGTGAACACAAATGACAAAAGTCGACACAAAATGTTGACGTCACGATAGAATCGTCATACACATATTTTGCGTGTGCTTGTGAAGTTATTGGCTTTCAAAAACCAGACAAATTTAATAAGATTCTTTTTGGTGAAAGACTAAACATTTTAAACATAAATACAAAATCGGAAACATTTAAATTTTTTATTCCAATTTAAAGAACATGGTAAACAATGTTAAGTCCATTAGAAGTCTGTTTTTAGATTGTCACATGATTATCACGTTACCACTCTACATCCTCAATAACCACGTAATAACATTCGGTGCATAACAATACCATGTAAATCTGAAAAAATAGAAAAAAATCGAAAAAACATTAGTGAACAATTTTAGAATAACAATAGTAAATATGATTTAACTAAATATTCAACAATTATGTACCATTTTAAAATATAGGATTTGTGTTAAAACCGCTTACAAGTAAACTACAGATTATATACAAAATTTTTATAACAATAGCTAATCTCGTCAATTTTTACATTGTTGAAGAGAAAAGAGTGAAATAACTGTGTTTTATGAGGCAACCAAATACTGATCACCAGTGTCTAAGTCAGCAGTTAAAGGATAGAGAAAGAATCTGGAGCGCCCGTAAAAAATCACCAACCTATGGCAAACTAAACTCGGCGGAATAAAAAAACACTTATTTAAACTGGTTATAATGGCAAAAAGACGTGTTCATCTTTATGCTAGTACTGCTTTTGATCATTAAACAATACACTTACTGACATAAAAACAAATTCTCATTTTTATATAAGGTGCTTGTGTTTGACTAGAAATGAAACAAAAAACAATTTCAATGTAATTATTTTCAATTCGCATTCATTGAATGTAATCATCCCACAACATTTTATACAATGTTGTTGTTGATAACATCATTTTCTTAAACTTAATTTTATTATGTATATAGTTCTTACTTTTTTAAATAAACTCTTTACTGCTCATCTCCAATATCGGCTAATCTACTGGCAATATATTTTTCACATTTGGCATACCAAGCAACACACATGTCAGAGTTATCGTCGTTGTATGCAGAGAAGTCTAATGGTGTTCTTTTACCAAACATTAGACTGTTCATATTTGGGTTAATTCCTCGTCTACCAAAGAGAAGAGGCTGCTGTCCCACAAGTCTGCTTATTCCTCTAGAATTTGTTCTTCCGGCATCAATCTGTGTGCTGAGCAACAAAATGGCGAAGACTATCAACAAACAGCACGACTTTGCATTCATCTGAAGAACATAGAATATAAATGACCATAAGAAATTATAACAAAATTATCTTTAGTTTCAAGCATTTTCATTGGTCTCAGATTTAAAAAAAAAAAAAATTTTGAATAAAGGATTAGCTTCCACTAACGTCATTTCATTACGGAAGACGTACAGAAACATTGGAATTTTAACGCCTTAAAATGTCTATTTCATTTTTTTCGGCTTTATTGCTGTTTAAATTGTTCTGGCTTGTTATAAGATATAAATAAAGTTTTTCTTTTCTCTTTGGAAAAGTGAAAGACATTTTTTACGCTGCGTAATACAAGTAAGTTACGCGAATTGTGTGGTCGATTTTGATAAGCCTTTTAACAGTTTTATAGATGCTAGGTTTTCCAAATCTGCAATAATTACCATTGGTCACCACCCCAAAATCAAGGTTAAAACTTTGAAAACAGGCAAATTAAGTTCAAAACATGAACTTCCACCAGGGAAGTAAGGCTAGATGCTTAGGATGTGAAAGCACCTCTTGTACAGTTAGTCTCACCCGCCACATGAGAAATCAAAATTGAGAATGAAGTAATATGAAAGTATGGGGCGTCAAATATATGCAGGATAATTTTGAATACAGAAGCATATTTATCAGCAATATTGTTCACGGACACATGAACTTCCTCAAAGGAAAGTAAGACCAGGTGCCCCGGTAGGGTAAGCATTTCTTGTCAAACTAGCTTCAGCCATGTGTACAATCAAATGAGAATGAAGGAAATGAAAGGAACATGGAACTATGGGGTATCAAATATATACAGGATATGCAGGATAATATTGGATACAAAAGCAGTATTGTGATGGCGGCCATTAAAGATTTCGAAGACTTTGAAAAGACTAGGATTACAACAATTTATTTGTAAGGAGCTTGCTTTGTTATATAGAAATCTTTAGTGGGAAAACACTCTACCATGGCGTTATTCTGAGTTATAAATGATGCAGCACTACAAACATTTTTAAGATTTGTACTTTTACAAAGTGAAATGCATTACTCTGTTATCTTTAAGAGTATCAGTAGACAAGTGAAGGTTAATTACTCGATAAGACGGGTAATTAGTCACTATATCACGATAGCAAACATGGACACGAAAGAGTACAGGAACGAAAACAAGACGCACACACTGTAAATGTATTAATTTATGCGGGTACGCATTTTGGCGGAAACTTTGTTAAATTAACTTGGACTTGAATTAGTATAACTCTTATAAATCAGCTTCTACGGTAATTTTGTATAAAAAACAAACATACTACAGTCAAACCTGTCTGTAAAGGCCACCCAAGGGAACCAGTAAAAGTGACCTTTATGGGCAGTTTGCCTTTATATACAGGTTCAAATAATATGAATAAAGAACAATTGGGATAAAATTTTACTGGCCTTTATAAGCAGGTGGCTCTTATATAGAGGTGGCTTTTAAGGCAGTCTGGACTGTAATCCATTAAAAAATCACAATTTCAAAACAAAGTCAAAACTCTGAAACGGACAAATTAGGTTGAACAATTTAAAGTTATCGATTAAAATTAGCGGTAAATATTGCATCATCGCGAAAATAGCTAAAATTAGCACACTACTCTAAAGTAAATAATCTTACGAGTGTACTGCGAAACCAAAATGTTACTCTCTTTAACGTCATTAAAATAACTAAATCAAAAACAAGCATTCTAATCCATGTTCTAAAATAAGAACATCGCTACAATTAATACGTTAAATAATCAACTTCTGTCCGTGAGAATACACGGTTCGGCGTTGCAAATTTCGGCTGTTGAGATAAGCACGATTTTTTGAACGAGAATTGCATTAAACCCTTTATTGGCGTCACAAAATGACGTCACAAGATTAGTTTGGGAGTACTTCAATAAACCGGAAGCAGCCATGGGTATATAGTTTTTGTTACTACGAATTGCTGTCTTCATGTTTTATATGGATCAAAACGTATGTCATGTTCAAATAACGAGACAGAAAGTAAAACCACAGCGTAACTCCACTCTCTTTAAGAACCCGGATGATGTTTTTAAGAACCCGGATGATTGATGTCGTTTATAAGATAGATAATTAGTCTTTATTTGTTACTAATAGCTTTAAAAGGAAAACAATTTGTGTAATTCTCCATTAGATAGTAATGATTTATTGTGGCTTCTTAACTTGTCACGCTGAGCTGTTTAACACATACTTTGATAACATATTAAGGCTTTGATGTGCTCTAAACAATAGAGATAATATTAAAAAATTAAGGTTTTAAAGAATGTCAAGTGCTTGATTTATTGGAATGATTAGGACCAGATGAACAAATATTATGAATCTGAAGATTACAAGGGCTTAGGACATAACAAGGTGGTAATAATTATTTGAAACTGCATCTTCGTTCGCTGATATAACGTGTTTTGTACGTGACTAAAACGAAAAAATGGATTTTATTCCAAAAATGTTGATTTTATTTCGTTATTTTTAGTAACTTTAAGAAATACATGTATAAGAAATTATTAGGTAATATTTTTTCATGTCTTATTTTATATTTTATAAAAGCAATATTCTTAATTTTCATGTATTAATTTTCTGAAAGAAATATCCAAAGATGGTGTTGTTGGCATTTTTTTTTAAATTTTCGATAAGAAATATTTTCATTTCCTAAGGTTTCTTTTCGGAAAGAAATATTAAAAAGTCATTTGGTGTTGTTTCTTCATTTCTGAGAGAATGTAGTAATTTTAGTTACTGAAAGAAATATTCAAAATTATCATTATGTTATTTATTTTTGATTTTCTAAAGAAATATAAAAAATTGTATTTAGACTTATTTAGACTTATGTCTTATTTTTTCAATATTTTTATCCTAGAACATTCTGATTTTACAAATGTCTAGAACAACGCTGTGTGTAAAACGAGAAATTAATTTATAATGATCTAGAACAATATACTCATAAACTCTGCTGATACTGATAAGAAAATAATAATAAATAGCCAAATAAATAACTGTCTATATTCTAATAGAATACGAGTACTAGATTTTATTTACTTAACATAATGGTTTATACAGAGACATTCAAGTCACGCAAAGCATGTAAGAAGGAGTAGAACGTCTTTGTTGTTTCCACAGAACCCTTGAGACTAGTCATACGGTTAAAGAAATGCAATAATAGGGTTTCTTTTGTCCCCTTTCTATTGGGGCCTTATGGGTATTTAAATTTGTATTTCTAACACGTTTATTTATTGATAATTTTATTATCATAATAATTATTGACATGATGGTGTGATATTTGTATTATTTTATTATGTTCTCGTGTGTCAAAACATTTTAGCGCTTTATTTTATTTCTATATGAAAGAAAACAATTTTAAAATTTGACATATGTTATTCCTCATACTTAAACAAATCATGTACACTTACTATAATGTCCATAATTATATGGTATTTTATTTGGTAATTGTACTACAAAAATGATTTAGAACCGGTCTGTTTCTGACAGAGAAGTTACGTTTTTTTCATAAAAAAACAAATAAATCTGAACAAATATTCACTTACTTGCAGTACCTAGTCTTAACAGGAAATCTGTATGCGCATCCGATATTAGAGTAGAATATTTCTACACGGAACAAAATGTTGGCGCTATGGGTATCTAACATGTTGAAAAACCAGGCAAATGGCAGGCCCTGTTACTCTGTTTCGCATATGACGTAAAACGTAACCCAGGATATCACTTCAGTTGTTAACATCCTCATTTCCGCCATGTAAAATCCCCGTAGTGCCAACGTTTTTCTTTCTACAGAAATGCTTTATGACAATCGCGGATGCGTATACATATTTTAAATTACGACTATGCACTAGTAAATAATATCAATTTATATTTAGATTTATTTCATTTTCTATGGAAAAAAGCGTAACTCACTGTGACAAACAGATCGACTTTGACAATAACTGATATATATATATACATAGTTAGCAATAGTTGTTTCTTATATTTTTTCATGTCTTTGGGTTAGTTCATTGTTGCTTACCTTTGGTTGACTTATTTAAAGAAGCGATTTGGAACCCGTTAGATGACAAAGAAAACCAATCATTTACTTAAAACTTTAAATGACGCAGATATCCCCGCGAGTAAGGGTTTACCCAGAAGAGTTTAAAGGTCACCGGTCACCAAAAATCGAATTTTTTGTAGTACTATTTTCTGAAAGATTACATCATAAAAAGTCGATTTAGCCAAAAATAACATTTTTTAATCATTTCTGCTCTTTTCTACAGCGTAAATTAAAGTCCTGAATCTGTTGAAAAACGGTATTATCTCCCTTTGGTAGTAAAAGGACACAAAACCGGAAGTGACGCAAAAGGTGTTATACCAGCTATTTAGTAAATGAAGCTTGTATACTGAACTGCATTTATTACCCAGATTTATCGGAAATAACTTCTAGTATTTTTATATATATATTTATGTTTTAGCATAGGGTATTTCAGTTTCCTTCAGCAGACAAAAATAAATAAAAAATAAACATAATGATAAGAAATAAATAAAGAAAAAAACGATATTTCATATGTGTGTTTGCTCTAAGTATAATATACTATTTACTAATACTTTTACAAAACATAATTTTACATTATTTATTTATATATTTATATATTTATTTATTTATTTTTATCTATTTATCACAACGAATTAATAAAAAGAACACACATTTTTGTTTTTTATTTAAAATATTATTCATATTATTTTTATTAATATTTAATATCTTTCTAAATTTCCTTATATCTCTTTTAAATTTATTTATTTATTTATTTATTTATCACAACAAATAATAAAAGAACCCAAATTCCCGTTTTTTATTTAAAATATTGTTCACATTAATTTTTATTAATATTTAATATTATTTTAATGATCTTTACATATCTCTTATTAATTAATTGATTAATTAAGTTATTTATTTATTTATTTATTTTTATCTATTTATCATAAGGAATAATAAAAAGGACCCATTTTTTATCTCTAGTACAGCTTTATTATTACCTCATATTGATTTTAATTCATATTTGTTTTAGAAATTGTCCCATTTTTAATTCCTTTTTAGATTAAAATCAAAGATTTATTATTATTATTATTATAATTATTATTATTATTATTTACCCATGTAATGAATAAAAAATAAACACGTTTTCGGGTAGAATCTGAGTCCAAGACCTGTAGTTTTTGTTCAACGAAAATATCAAAATAAAGGTTTAAAAAATAACTTCTTATTGTCTTTCAAATAAAATATTCATCCCAGTATTACTTAAATATGAAAACAATTTCAATTCAATAGCTTCCTATTCTTATTTGCAGTACGTTTAATAATAATCATCATCATCATCATCATCATCATAATCATCATAAAATAAAAATAAATAAAAAATTTCATATAATAACTTTATTACACTTGATTTTTATGGGATGAAAAGAACGTCATCCAAATGTGATACCAGTGGGATTATGCTCGACTAACTAAGGACTCAAAACTCGAGTGAAACTTTCTTTCATTTATTCACAATAAATTAATATCGTTCAAAGTGTGATTTACACCTCCTCACATACTAGTAATTAAGAGATTATCAATATGCTACATATTGGGAAACATCCTGTTTAGAAGTAGACATTTACCACCTGTAATTAACAGAGTTTACCTTACAATATGCAACATTAATTGACACGTGCGTATATCTATATGATATACCCGGTAAATGTTATTTGTCAATTTTTGCTGGATTCTGAAAATCGAACACATTAAAAGTTAAATTAGATTAATTAATTTGAACAAGACATACGTCTCTGTTTGAACGTGTGACTTGGTGAACTGATTGAATAACGGAATTAAATTAATTTTGAAATTAAAATTGTTTAAAACGTATATGACTGAATTCATTCATCATAATTTAACTTGTCTTCAATGATTATACCGCTCTTATTTCCCTGACTTATCTCGTAATGTTTAATCTGAATACATTCAAAACAATTAAAAAGCTGCATGAAGGACTTGTGTAAATCTGGCTTTAATGTGTTCTGAATTTTGTGGAAAAAAACATGTTCATCGGTCATTGTGATTTTATTATATCCAAACTTTACTACAAAATATATCATTTTGACTTGAAATCAAACTTTAATACCCTTCAAAACACCACAAACCCACATGTATACATATATAGGTAATGTGTCTTTCCTCAGCAGCTTAACACCATGTACGTCATCAATTAGGTCGCCGGAAAGTTACGAGCGGTGTCGGAAACTACCGAGTATTAGCAGTTCGTTTAGGTAAGGTTTTAGTGTATTACAGGTAAATGAAAGGTGTGGGAAACCATCAGACACATCAATATTGACTATTCTACCCATAGGAATGCAAAATACAAAATTGATAAATTTGGTGACCGGTGACCTTTAATGCGTTAGGTTAATGATAATTTAAATCATTTCAGATTTTACAGGATTATAGAAATTAAAGTACATGTTTTTGTTTTTTTATTTCAACGTAACATCCACGTCTATTTTAAACTTAAAATTTTACTAAAATTTTCTACAGAGGCTGGTCTATAATGTTTTACAGTATCATTTTGTGTTCACAAGCGTTGATACAAAAATGGATATTGTCTAACAAATCAATAACAAACATAAGTGTTTATATTGATATAACAATTCCAAAAGCTAAGTAGAAAAACTTTCTTTGAAAACTGACAATTAAGGTTACACACGTGAACTTCCACCAGCGAAATGAGGCCAGCTGTAACGGACGGATAAACATCCCTTGAATGGCTTGCTACATTGGCCACGTGTGAAATCAAAATTCAGAATGAAAAGAAACATGGAACTATAGTTACGTCAAATATAGCCAGGAGAGACGTAATGTTATACTTATCAACAATATTGTAATGACGGGAATCATGAATCTGAACCAAACAAACTTAAAATATATAGAACTTTACTTGTTAAATTCATTGACACCTCTTAAACTAAAACTTTATTTTTAAAACCCTTAATTTATCAAATGGCATCCCCCCAACACTTGCGTGGAACTGTTATCATGTACTTGATTCACTAGGAATCGTTACTGGGGAATTTTTACCGTAACCACCGAAAAACATGTGTCTGCCCGGTCGATAAATACCACGTGGTGCACTCGTGCTGAACCCAAAATAATTCTAACATAAACCTAATGCAATCTAATAGATATAATACGACCGGAAGATTGTGTCTCATTTATTCATTCCATGAATGAAAAATGCATTTGACAAATCAACAGTCGGCTAAAAAGGCGTGTTCTAATTTATATTTTATGTTATATTTGCTGTTTATCTTGGTATTTTTTTTGTTCAAAATAGTTTTAATGGTTTTAAACTCTATGTTTTTTTTGCAGTTAACTTACAAAAGTGCTCAGAGGATTGATAATAAATCGTTCAGTACTAACAAACTTTATTTTTTATCCATTACCATTTTATTTGTTTTTTGTTCAAAATACTTTTAATAGTTTTTAACCTCTATGTTCAATTTTGCAATTGACTTACAAAAATGCTCAAAGAATTAATAATAAAATCGTTCAGCACTAATAAATTTTATTTTTTTTATCGATAGCCATTTTATTTTAAGGTTTGAGTCTGATATTGTTCACCCTTTAAACAGTTAAAAAAAACTCAAATCTGATGCCATCATCAGAATGTAACATATTGATTGACAAATCGTTTTTCTAAACAAACCAATTTTACCTTTTAACTCGTAACCATTCACTCTGTCTATTTATCACTCTTAACTAGTCATTCTAGAAAACGAACTCTATAGCATGACATTAAAACACATTGAACAATGCCATTAAAACTCATGATAGGATATAAGTTGTTAATTTAAGACTTCTAAAAGCTTTTAAAAAGGCTGATCACAGTCTGTAATGAGGTTTTAAAAAGAATATTTCAAAATATATGGTGCGTATCATCGTGAAATTCGACCACGTCTATTATGACACAATATAACAATTTGCTACAGACACAACAAGCTTTTTGTCTTTATTAGAAGTCAATTTATATTGACATAATATCAAAATGAGCGAGCAAAGTAGATTTTAAACTAGTACTAATTTTAGGGTATAAAAGACCAATTGTAGAAAAACGGGATTGTTATTGCATTTAAAAGTACAAACTACAAGAAATCAAACGCGACTAGAATACATTCTCTACCCGTTGAAAGTCGCATCCGTGGCAATGTAGTCTAAAGCAGATCACAGCGCCTATCATAACCTAGGGTCTAATCCAACTCATGGCAAATGTTAACGTAAAAATGTTTGTTAGTTTGATTGAGAAAGGTCATTGGTATTCTCTAGAATTTTGTTTCCAATAAATAAACTGGTATATTTAGTGAAGAGAAGGTATCTATAACGTTTTATTCCTTACATAAGCATGACATCTATGCAGATAGTGTCGTTGAAAGGTCAATCAGGACTTCCAGAATAGATCCAGATTTCCGCATGTCAACGAACTTTTATAGGTCATCTTATCTTAGCATGATCATGACCCATTTTATAGAATAGAAAACTTTAAACCATTCAGGAAAAATTCATGAGACTGGTTAAATAACTTGCATATTGAAACCGCTCAAGAATATCTTTGGAATTTTATCTTTGCATCTATAAAGAAAAGACTAATGTGTAAAACAGAAGCTGTAACGAGGTTACTTTAGAATTTAAAAAAAAAACTCCACATGTCATTGAACGTTTAAAAGCTATCTGATCTTGTTAGATCTATTTTATAAAATAACTTCAAAACATTCAGGGAAAATTAAAGAAACTGGTTAAATAACTAGCATATTGGGACTGCTAAAGAGTCAATGACTTTTTAATATTTCAAGAATAGATCTTTGTTGAGTACAGAAGCTGTAAGTTTATTTAAGTATTTCCAGAATAGACTTTTGCATGTTAATGAACGTTTAAAAGCTCTCTTATCTTGTTATGGTTTATTTTATAAAATAGTAAACATGAAACAATGTAGGATAAAACAATGAGAATAACATATAAAATTGGATCGCTCTATAGTCAATAGCTTTTAAATTTTATCTTCTTCATCTGTGTGTAGAACAGATGCTGTAATAAGGATAAATAAGGGTACTTGAATAACCAAGAATCAACTAATTCATGTCAACCAACTTTTTAAAACTATATTGTCTTTTTATAAGTTTTTAATTTTAATATTATACTTTAAACTGTTTTGAAAAATTAACTAGAGTGGTTGTATTGGAACCACTAAAGAGTTAATAATGCTTGAATATTTCAGCGTCATCTATGAAGAAAATATCTATGTGAAAGGCAGACGCTGTTATTTTCTGATTTTCTTCATAGAATATTAAACTTCAAGCGATTCAGAAAAAATCACGAAAGTGATGAAAAATTTAAACTTGAAAGCTGTCTTATCTCTTTTTATTTTTAACATATTAATTTAAACACAAACATACTGATCCATGTTCAAATCACAATCTAAAAATAAAAAATATAAAAATAAAAAAAAATTAAGAAAGAAAGAAAAGAAACGCGTTAGTACCACCAAAGAAGCGAGGCTGTTTGATAGAGACGGGAAAGTACTTTATTTCTAGCTAGCTTCACCAAGCTCTCTTCATATTTCTTACATTAAAATAGGATAGTAAAATTGTTTCAAAAAACCTTTACATCACGAGTTCAATAACACTTACATCACTCAAAGAAACACACACACACACAAAAACATAATAATAAAACAATAATTTAAAAAAAAAGAAAACATTACATCCATATAGGTTCCCTTAATGGTAAAACAGGGAAAGCATTATTCCGTCGACAGACAGGAAACAAAAATTCCTATTGTCGTGATAATCCAGTATATAAAATAGAATCTGAAAATGTGAATTTAGCAATAACCAAAATGAATGAACACGATAACAGTTATAATAACAATTTTTATGAAAATATGTCTATATAAAATAAAATTACTTTCACATGAACCTCCGCTTTAACAACAATACGGAAATATAAATTACTTCCAATAGGGTTGAAAATAAACTCAGGCATGCGTGCTTTCTAGCACTTATGTTTACAGGTTTCCGTTTATAACGTTTAGTCTATGCCATTTAAGAATAATAAAGTTTAATATCTCAAAATAAACTAAGTTTTATTAAAATATTTTTGTCTATAAATTTAAGGTAAAAAAGTAAAAAAATTAAAAACCGTTTCTGCGTTTTTGGCGATTTTACTGACATGCGCACTCTATATTTTTACTGACAATTTTTTAAAGTTTTTTATTTTAAGTTTTTTTTTTATTTCAGACCAAACCGAGTTTCAGGTTAAAAGTTAAAAAAGTTAAAATACCGTTACGGCGTGTTTCGTCAAATTTACCGACATGCGCACTTCATATTTTACAAACATTTTCAAGAAATTGAAATACTGTTACTGATTTATTTTTCTGATTTACTCACATGCGTAGTTTATATCTTACAACCATTCATTAAAGCTTTGTAAAAAATATAAATTTCAATTTTCTAAAAATTATTTCTAACAGGCGCTAGAAATTTTTACTGCTGCACTTTAAAAAATTAAAAGCATTCATTCAAATATCTGCATAGTTTGATAGATATATTACTCAATTTTTAAACGTAAAATTTTGACTTGGCGTAAACAATTATAAAAATTTAGAAAATATGTTGACTAACCTTAGTGTTTTGAAGTTCAGGAACGTTCTGCCGAAGGACCTTGTTGTACAAATGTATTTATTTGAAAAAAATCCTACATTAACCAAAATAAGTAAAGGTCATAATCTGCGTGAAATAAGGCGATTAACTATGAAATAAATGTTAGAAAAACCCCGCTTGCCAATAGTTGCCTGATTAATTCATTGTACTCGTGAAGAACTCACATGGGCAGACGAGTGACTCAAAATCAACAGACAGCTATAGTGCATGTATTTCTACAATTAATATGTCGAAAGATAACGATGCTACTAACAGGAATGCTCCTTTGCATTTTATGAATAATAGATAAATAGATAAACATTTTCACATTTAGAAAAACTTGATGTAAAACAAACCTAGGAACACTTTCAAACTTAGAAACATTTGATAACGAACTTCGGCGATAAATTTTATAAACAATAATAGATTAACACAGTATCTGGAATGTAATTTTTGCACAAACATTTTATGACAAATAAATTGGAGAATACAATTTACATTTTAGGAACAAAAGATGAAAAACAAACTCATTTGACTAACTAATTGATTAACTAATCGTCTTTTGTACAACTTGGTGGCCTTGCACTTTAATATCATTTTAAATTATGACACATATTTGAATACATATGTATTCATGTGTTATTGTAATGGTATACTCTGATTACCATAGGATTATAATTAGCCATGTTGTGGTTATAGAGAGAAAAATCGTGTCACACCCTGTAGTGGTTTTGAGGAAATTTATATATTTGAAATTTGAAAACCAGTGCTCATGATGAGAATTGTACAAAAATAAATTGATGAAAACAGAAATTCGAAACTAAGTCATATGTTCGTAATAAATATATAAGTCGCAACCCACACAACACAACATTGTGTAACATAACAAGTAAGACCACTAAATATGTACTTAAAGCATTAGAACTTAATGATGATATCATATATATATATATATATATATATATATATATATATAATATATATATATATATATATATATATATATGAAAAAATTATTTCAATCAAAATAATGGGTAAAATATCCTGGTATATATTGGTTCGTTGAATGTTGCTTAACGTCGCATCAGCGATTTTTCAGCTAATCGCGACGAGAATTATTTTATTAATCTCTATGGATAAATCTATGAACAATTTTGTGTATGCATGTAAAGTGTGATTGTGTTGTATGGTTTATCCTGTACTAGCGCGCACTCAGGGCGACTTTACCGTGTTAGCTCACAGAGTCAGTACCCTGCAGACCAGCGTACCACTCCCCCAGTCAATTATACTGATACCAGGTGAATCAGTAAAGGCCAACGGCAAGGAAAGTTCACTTTCACTGTGATCCGAGCGGGACTCCTACTCACAGCGTTCAGAGACTCTGGATTTGAAATGAAATGAAATGGGTATTACCACCCCATTAATGTTGCCCGAATCGGTTTTCTTTAACCAGATAAGACCGCGAAAATCTAGATATGACACCGTGTATACAGTAGTGAATGTCAAACCGCGAAAATTTGACATCGAGAAAATAAGCAATATACAGTACCTATTTTAGACAGACAATTTACATAATGATAAACAGTGTCCAGCGGCGTTGTTATAGTATTTGAATATGACCTTTAATCATTTAATACATATATTTTGAAATGAAACTATTTAAACTAAAATTATTAATATGAATACGAAAACTTGATCAAATCATATATCTAATATACTAATGAATATGAACGACGATTTTCGATTTAAAAATTTTAATTCAAGTTTCAAACAGATAGACATCTTGATTCGTATAGTACAAGTTCATGAACTTTGTAGATTTTATTTTATATCCATCATTTTCTGTTTAACATTTTCTGTCCGTTATACTGTTTTAATTTTGTAGCAATAGACTACCGTTTCGGAAACATTTCAATTATTATTGGAACAGTCATAAATAAATAAATATATGAGCAATGTTTCCTGCCAGAAAAAGAGTAAGAGCAGTTATGTTATATATCAAAAGCATCATAGGATAAAGCAACAAATAGCAATTAAATATTTTTAACAATTCTGACATTTTTACCACTTAAAACCAGGGAAGTGAGGAAGTGAGGCCGAGTGCTCCGGAATGGTAACCGCCTCCTGTTTATCTAGCTTCACCCGTGACGTGTGTTATCAATAATTGTGTGAAAGGAACATGGAACTATGGGACGTCAAATTTATCCAGGGCAGTCATGGACACAGAGACATCAAATTTATCAACAATACTGTGACGGTCATAAAACTATTTGAGGGCCTTTCAATGATTTATAAACTAGTTCAATAAATAATGTTCAAACCGTAATGCTAACAAAAGGCACAATTTGTATGGCAACTATGTAAGTCTTTATGGACAATATTTGTTTCTATACGACTAATGTTTAATTTAAACTATAATGATTGTTCTTGCCACACCTTAGAACAATAATTTTGACACTCTTTAGATGAGGCAACAAGTATAATATAAGTAAATCATTAGATTTACCTTAAATACTTAGAAGTCAATCAAAGTACATGTATGTAACAGGTTAGTCTTAAATCTCAATTAATCGCGAAGAAATTAATTGTAAATCAGTTTGAAAGTCCAAGGAACGTCTGAAATTACCTATATGAATAGTATTATAGGGGTGACGAACCTTTTTGTCAAAATAATGCACGATATACAAGAAATACAAAACATTAGACAAAAAGAACAAACTAATACTGGTATAAGGCCCAATAAATAAATTTCCCAAATTGTAGAAGACACAAGCCACTCTGATGCTCATCGGCGTGTTTGATTGTAAAACTTAAGCCACAACAACGAAAAGCGGAGAATATAATTATATTTCTAATAAAACGTTGCAATAAAAATCACATTGTTTTGGAAAGAAATTTGGCAAAATGTTCTTTCGATATTCAAAGAAAAATCACATAAATGTTGTTGTAGTATTAAAGAATTTAAAAATTTAGCAAAAGAACACCATTAAACTTATGATTAATTAAAATAGTAAAATTTTACTTAAATTTTAAAATAAATGATTATTTTATTATACTATTGAAATTCAAAATTTACAATAGAACCCTATATCAAGCGAGTACTATTCAAGTACACTGATTTACCTTACCTTGTTCTGTGGTTCTTAATGGCAACTTCACTTCAAAGTATCAGACAAGTCCTCCTAATTTCGTACAAAGCAACACTCTTAGACTAAATAAGGCAGAGTCTTGAAAGCGATCTGTTTATAAAGCTGAAAAATTGGCTCCCCTTCACGTGTGACAAAGAGGCGGTAAACTAGTTATAGAGATATAATGCCTCTTAATTAGGATGATCTTATTTAGCATATAATATTCCACGGAGATTACACGCGATTCTTCCAAAACAAACTGTTATTGACTAAAATGAGACACCCTCATCAATCTTCAAAGATAAAAATTGCCGCTTTAATCTACTTTGTCTGATCCACGAGGGTTCGAGACTTTTGAAGTGTGTTGCGTTACTCTCAAACCCAAAGGATCGGACGTGGGTAGGATTGGTAATGTCCTTTGAACGACGTATGCTGTTGATCGTTTATTGGTTCTAATAATGTCAAATTGAAAGCCTTTTAAGAAGGAGAAATTATCTCTAACAATATTTGTTGATTGCAATTAACCCTCTGAATTTAGAGACTATTGACACGCTATTTGGTTCCGGTCTAAATGGGGAAAAATATATCATAACAAAGTATTTGTAACAGAATTTACGTACATGAGACTTTAAGATTTCCTTTGTTAAATCGCTGTTGAAAATAACTTTTGAAAAATTGGATGAGTTCCTTCCTGTTACAAACTCAAAGCAATTTAAATAAAGCGTGCTTTTAGAGTGAAAAAGCAATACTGAAAATAAATTGGTTTTTGATAAAAATTAAAATGTTGTTATAGATTTATCAAGTCATTTTTTGTCTTTCTCTACGACATCTTTACGTTATGAATATATTAGATCTATTTTGAAAATGCTGGTATCTATACAAGTTAAACTTAACTTAAATAGAATAATTTAGGAATATACAAACTTGTAACGGATGAAAATGTACTTGAATAGAAGGTAAAAATGCAATAGATATTAGTCACCCGAAAATGTACTTAATAACATGATAAATTCACCTGGCTGAAAATGTACTTAATAACATGATAAATTCACCTGGCTGAAAATGTACTTAATAACATGATATATTCACCTGGCTGAAACTGTACTTGATAATTTTCAGATTAACCTAGTTGAAAAAATAATAAATAAAAGTCAACTGAAAATGTACTTGATAACACAGAGATTTTCCTGGTTGAAAATATACTGGATAACAGTTAACTGAAAATGTACTGGATAACAATTAAATGAAAATGTACTTGATAACACACAGATTTACCTGGTTGAAAATATACTGGATAACAGTTAACTGAAAATATACTGGATAACAATTAACTGAAAATGTACTGGATAATAATAACCTACAAATGTACTAGATAATAATAACCAGAAAATGTATTTGATAACGGGAAGATTCACCTGGTTGAAAATATACTAGATGCCAGTCACTTGAAAATGTACTTGATGAGTGTCAGATAGTTGGTTTGGTTGAATACATTTTGGTCCTTTTTTTCTCATTTCAACATCTTACCAAAAAATTTTGGATTTCTTAATTTTTTTGTCTGTGATTTGCTGATACCTAAGCGGACGTCTTGCGCTGCAAAATTAAAAAAAATATTTAGGATAAAAGGAGACAGATTCACAAGGATGAAAATGATAATGTACTTGATAACGTTAAGCGACGATGGATGAGAATGTACTGTAGATTACTTTAATATCGCGAGTATCAAATTTCGCATACTTACATCTGAGCTTCATTTCGCGAATACGTGTATTTGCGTCAACAATCCAGGTGCACATTTAATTTCGCGTCTACTTCGTGACAGCTATATAGTTATCTACATTTCTTTATGCTTCTTGTTTTGTTGATTGTTTC
The DNA here is from genome assembly GCA_021292105.1 of Anadara kagoshimensis. Classification (NCBI taxonomy): domain Eukaryota; kingdom Metazoa; phylum Mollusca; class Bivalvia; order Arcoida; family Arcidae; genus Anadara; species Anadara kagoshimensis. Next base: position 20,745,074 of record CM037867.1, on the reverse strand, counting down.
TTAATGTTCAACAGTAATTGTAAACAGTAGAAAGGAATTTTTAATTTAGCCTCGTCAGTCAGTGTTTAAAGGTAAATTTTATTGGGACCTTGTAAGTTACGGTGAAGTTTCGTCAAGGCTTGATAACGCCATACGCCGTGTTTGTGAGCTTGGCGATTAACTTTTAGGTTATGAGAAAACCCTAAATTTTTCTTTCACCTTTCAACGAATGTCATCATGAAAATTTTTTCAATTTTCAATGAATGTCATTTGTCACTGTCCTTGATAAAGTAAGAATCAATTTAAGTAATTTTTTTCACGCCAGTTTGTGTGGCTTATTAGCGGCCAGGGCCTTTTGAAATAACATGAACATTTTTACCTTTCAGTTTATGAAATCGTAAGAAATTTGTAAAATGCTAGTACAATTATATTACAAAATATTTGAATACACATAGAGTTTATAGTCTAAAACAAATATACTGATCCATGTCGGAATCACAATCCAGAAGCAAAGTAAAAACTTTGGAACTGACAAGTCAGGTTAAACACGTAAACTTCCACCAGGGAAGTGAGGCCGGGTGCTCCGAAGGGTAAGCACCTACTGTTTGGCTAGCTACACTAGCAACGTGTGTAATCATAATTATAATTATTATTTTTATGATTTCAAAAAAAAAAAAAAGAATGAATATGTGAGCAAATGATACATTTGTAGTTATGTCTTTAATGTTATTTTAAACAACCGCTGTAATGTTTTATATTATTAATTAATATTTTTCATTTTCTATTTCTTTCTATTTCCCTCATGCAAAGTATTTCCTTAGGTTATTTTGGTAAAATATATTTTTGGTCCCTTGGCTTTCTTTCAACATCTTGGAAAGGTTTTGGTTTCATAATTTTGGTCTAAGCACTACAGATGAGGAATAGTATTCCGAAACGGCCGTCTAGTGCTGTAAAATTAAAACTGGTATAATATGTAATTACATATTTACTATAAGTATTTGCTAATAATTTTGGTTGTCATTCAAACCAGTTTTTTTTTCCTATGTAAAAAACGCGCAATTTGAACAAAATATAGACCAGCAAATAACTTATATCTAGGAATTTCATTTAAAAACGGCCGTCTAGTGCCGTAAAATTAACATGTTATATGATTATATAATAATATAAAATTTATATCTTCAAACAACTGAAGGCAAGGCGCTTTATTGATCGACGGATCACCGACCACACTTACAATGTTTCGACAAAGGCATGCTTGAATTACACACTGAAAGAACATAAACTCGGCCTGAATTATGCCCCTCAAGGACATCACTGACACTAGTAACTCATTAGTTGTAGTCACGCTGCTTTGGTACCGCGATGGCGGTCAGTGTCGGAACATAAAAGGCATGACCGGCGATCCGTCAATTACCTTTGAATGTGTAATGTTGTTATACATCAGAACTTTCTAGAATCACCAAACACAAATACACCGGTCCATGTTCAAATCACAGTTCCAAAAGCAAAAACCAAAATCAAACATACCGTGCAATGTTCAAATCACAATCACAAAACAAAGTTAAAACTTTTAAAATGACAAGTCAAGTTAAACACGTGAACCACCACCATGGAAGTAAGGCCGGGTGCTCTGGAAGAGTAATCACGCCTTGTTTAGCTAGCTACACTACTACGTATAAAATAGAAATTGAGGGTGAAAGGAACATTGAATTATGGGACGCCAAAATATACTACAGGTATTTTTGGATACAGAGACATTAAACTTATAAAAAGTAATGTAATGGTGGTCATAAAACTTTTTGAGGACCTTCCAATATCTCTGTGTCAACAATTAATTAGGAAGCAATGTGCTCCGTTGTTGAAAGAAACTCTACCATAGCTTATTAGTTGTGAAACGAATACAACAAAAACAGGAGAAACTGGTATGTTGCTGCATAAAAAAGGATAATTAACAGGCTTGAAATAGAGGTTTGGAAATTTGCAAAATTTAGTTTTGCATACTATGTTAATATTTTTGCCTCCGTTTTATGACACTTTGTTGGGGCGGTTTTTTTACGTGCATGTAATAATTTTTATTTAAAAAAATCATTTTTGAAATTTAGTTTTAAGTATTATTTATGTTTAATAGCACAATGGTGAACAAATTGTTGATGTAATGAAAGTCGATGTTACGTACTGAACAATAGGATAAAAACTCGTCAATATTACTGCATTTACGATCATCGACAAAAGGTATATATTTAGTTTTGCAAAAACCAATTGATGTATCACCGGCCATACCTTTTATGTTCCGACACTGACCGCCATCACAGTACCAAAGCATCGTCACAGCAACTAATGACGTACTAGTGTCAGTGACGTCATAAAACGGCGCAATTCAGGTCGAGTTTTCATTCTTTTTGTGTGTAATTCAATTATGTCGATCCTTTGTCGGAACATAGTGGGCGTTGCCGGCAATCCGTCAATTGGAAATATTGCTATACAATTTATAATTGCAATAAATACAAAAGTGCTTAATTTATGTCGGTTCGTTGGTGTATAATACAGCTTCTTAAAAGTTAAATATTCGAAACACAGGTTGTAATATACATCGTAAATATACGAAATTAAGTTACACGTACAAATTAATATACTATAATCACAAAAATGTATCTCATTTTGTAAAATTCTTTAAAAAACGTTTCATAATAGTTGGAAGTAATATAAATAATTTGACCGTGTTTGAGGCGTGTTCTTTGTTGCTATTCCTATAGCTTTTACTAAATGTATGTGTTTCAGGTAAAATGTTTTTTTTTTTTTTTGTATTTTGTATGAAAACGGATTCTGTAATTAATTCCAATATATTTACAATATGACTGTATCTCTCTTTGATGAAACATGCAAAAGCAATTGTATTGCAAATCTCGTTGAAAAACAATAGGGGTCATGACCCTTGATGCGTACGAGTTTTCTCGAAAGATGACGTCAAATTCCCCACAAAGTGATGTTATGTGATTGTCTTTTGATTACGTTACTAAAAGTCACGCCTCTTTCCTTATAATCCGTTTATTTCTTGCGTAACTTCCTCTGAATGTACAGATTAAGCATGGTAATAATAATATGGCCGAAAATACCCAAACACTATACATATGCATGGTCCTCATGACATTGACAAACATTTAATTTTCAGTAGACGTGTCTAACATAACTTGTCATTTCCAAAGTTTTTAATTTGCTTCTGGATTGTGATTCGGACATGGATAAGTATGTTTGTTTTTTTATTTTGGACAGTGAATTTTGCTCAGTTTTAATATAACTGATTTATTTTTCATACTTCAAGTCTACTCACAACGCGAAATTGCTGTGCGTATCCACATCCTAAAGAATATATTGAAAGTCTACACATTGGGCGAATGCCTTCTTGTAGACGTTAAACAAAAAAAAAAAAAAAAAAAAAAAAAAAAAAAAAAAAAAAAAATGACAATATCTCTGCACCGAGTATAAAACTTTCACCCGTTTACGTATACCGTGTAATAAAAAAGATTATAAACAAGGATATGATTAAGGGGAATTTTTTTTTAAATTAAGGCCTCCATATGGTAAGAGCTGGGCAACAGTATTTTCCTTCTATTTAAAATCGTAATTGTTTGCAGCTTTCAGATTTTTAGCTCACCTGAGCCGAAAGGCTCAGATGAGCTATTGCTATCTATCACCGTCCGTCGTCCGTCGTCCGTCGTTCGTCGTCCGTCGTGCGTCGTGCGTAAACTTTACATTTTAATCTTCTCCTCCAAAACTACTGAGCCAAATTTAATGAAACTTGGTGATTATTATGCCTGGGTAACAGGCTTTCAAAATTGTGTTCGGGGTTTGACCACGCCCAACAATATGGCTGCCGTTACTATAAATAGCCAAAAGACAAAAAAATCTTCTTCTCTGAAACCAAAAGGTGCAGGCAAATTTTGATTGGATATTTGGATTCAGGATACCTAGATACACTAAAATTGTGTTTTTCATGAAAATTGGACGAAAAATAGGTTACGCGTTTTTTGCGTAAAATTATGTAATTTTTAAAATGAGACATTTATTGTTATAACTTCATAATGGCTGAAGATAATTGTATGGCGTTTTCACTGTTGATCTTGTCTTGCGATTTTCTTCCGATTGATGTCAAAGGTCAAGGTCATGTCCCAGTTTTTGACCTTTGATAAAAAATGCTATTTTTAAACATTTCTGGTGATAATGATGTAGGACTTTTGGTTAATTGTAGGTATTGACATGACGATCATTTTGATATATTGATTAAGTTCATGGGTTCAAAGGTCAAGGTCACAGATGTACAAGTTTACCAAAATAGTTAATTATCTGCAAAACTATGAACTTTTTGTATAGGCATGTATATTAGAATATTGTAGGTAATGGCCCAATGGTCATTTTGATATATAATTAAAGGTCATGAGTTCAAAGGTCAAGGTCACAGATGTAAACAAGTACTGAAATGATTATTTATTTCTAAAACTATAGACTTTTTGTATAGGCATGTATATTAGAATATTGTAGGTAATGGCCCAATGGTCATTTTGATATATGAATAAAGGTCATGAGTTCAAAGGTCAAGGTCACAGATGTAAACAGGTACTGAAATGATTATTTATCTCAAAAACTATGAACTTTTTGTATAGGCATGTATATTAGAATATTTTAGGTATTATCCTAACGATCATTTTGATATATGAATGAAGGTCATGGGTTCAAAGGTCAAGGTCACAGATGTGAATGAATGCCTGAATGGTAAATTATCTTGAAAACTTAACTTTTTGTATATGCATGTATATTAGAATATTGTAGGTATTAGCCTAACAACCATTTTGATATATAAATAAAGGTTATGGGTTCAAAGGTCAAGTTCACAGATGTGAACAAGGTCTGAAATGATTATTTATCTCAAAAACTATAAACCTTTTGTATAGGCATGTATATTAGAATAATTAGGTATTATCCTAATGATCATTTTGATATATGAATGAAGGTCATGGGTTCAAAGGTCAAGGTCACAGATGCGAATGAATACCTAAATGGGTAATTATCTTGAAAACTATGAACTTTTTGTATAGGCATGTATATTAGAATATTGTTGGTACTGGCACAGTGGTCATTTTGATTTATGAATGAAGAGCATGGGTTCAAATGTCAAGATCACAGATACAAACAAGTACTTAAATGGTTATTTATCTTAAAAACTATAAACTTTTTGTATAGGGATGTATATTAGAATGTTGGCCGAATTATCATTTTGATATTTGAATGAAGCTCATGGCTTCAAAGGTCACAGGTGAGCGTTAAGGCCCATGGGCCTCTTGTTTATTTAAAAAACAATCAATTGAACGCATTTAATTCTTATTAAATTGTTTATTTGGTGTTTGTATCATTTGCCTTCATTTTATTTTGAAACAGATTTTAGTTTACCTGTAATTAATTTCTATTCTTCTCTCCATGGTTCAGTCTCACTTAGCATACATAAAAATCTTACCTTTTAACCTTAAAATTCCAAATGTATGTTAAGTGAGACTACATGATATTTTTTGGTACAACAAGGTTCTACGTAAACAGTATAAAAAATCAAAGTTTATAATAACTACACATAATACAGACAATGAATCCGATACTACTGTATTTCCACAAATTCAGTGCACATGGAAAATACAAGAATAAAGCCGTATTTTCCAACAAACTCACAAAAAATTGTCAAAACTTAATACAAAATATACTGACCTAATAGAAAAAAAAATTTTAATTTATAAAAAAGTGAACTTAACTCTGTACAAAGAGAATTGTTTTAAGCTTTTTAACAAAACAACAAATATGACTATGTCAAAATTATCCCTTCTGTACCTTCCTACTTGGAACAACTATACACGTTATGTCATAATGGGAATATTCATGATGAACACACCTGACAAAACCCCCGAACAGCAATGACCTACCTGACCCTAAATGCCCTGATGTTACTTTGAATGAGGCCCAATTGGTGTATAAACTTTTCGCAAAATTTCTCTATGTACATGAGAACTGAACAATAATGTTTTAAATCAAAAATATAATTTAGTTAGGTCAGTGCATTTTAAATGCAGTTTATTAATAGTTTAATGGAAACATTCTCAATTAAAAGAAATAAATAATAAAAACCATGCGCACTCAATTTATGGAAATACAGTAACCGCGTGTTGACTTTACACCATAGTATAATGAGTTCACCAAGGAACGATAATATTAATTTCAGGTTTAATTGGTTGATTGCACCAGGGTTTAGGTCCCAATCAGAAATATTTTGTCATCGAGACGTCATCAGCTATAGGTGAACAGCTGAAGTTTTTTAACTTTTGCATTGTGCTCAGAGTAATTTGGAAAAAGGGTCGCCGATATTCGGACCGATCGAGCACTGTGTCTACTGAGCTATACTGTAGTAGTGTTTTAATTTTGAGACACAAAAATCTAAGAAAATACAATGTACGTGATTTTCTTAAAATCCATTATCTTCATTTCTAAATTAAAACCAATTATTACGCCAGACAAAACACATAATTATAGAGGAACAAAAATCACATTAATTTTATCAGGTATTGAGAAAAATAAAACCCATGTGACTGAAACTGATCGGAAAGGCGGCTACAGACACATGAAAACAGACTGTAGAGTAGTGAAGAAAAGCACCTCTATGATTTCCTTGATTGCATAAATAGAATTATCTATTATCAAAACTCCCCGTACGCTGTCTGTATAACAAGAATTTGATTTCTCAAAAGAAACGCCTCCAAAAGTGTAATTTTTGCGTAAAGCAAGTCTGGGCCGGTAACCTCAAATTAATTTGATATTCTTTATTTTCAGAAGTGTTCATTTGTTTGGTTTGAAATAAGCTTTGTAGCGCCACATAGCGGTGTTGCCGCATAAACGTGTTCAAAGGCTTACTTCCGCCGCATAAAAAAACATTTAAACCACGATACTATAATATCCTTCACTACCATTACCTACACTTTCATCATCATTACCACCTTCACTAAAAACACCACCACCATCATCGTCATTATATTATTATACCACCGCCCTTAGGGGTGAGGGGAATACCGCGCGCGCGCGCGCGCGCGCGCGTGTGTGTTGTGTGTGTGTTTTGGTTTCCGTGCATTTGAAAGAAAACCGTACTGAGCTGAAACTTGTTCAGTTGATTTATTATGGTGGTGAGTGGTATGGCATTTCCACTACCGCATCATTATTAATGTCATCACCACCGTTTTTTGTCGAGATATAAGCTCTTTTTAAGATTCGTTAAAATTAATCCTCTTTATGCGTCAAAAAGACACCCTTGCTCCGCATATAAGCAACACATCTTTATGCGTTGAACGCCGCCGCCGCATTAACGTGACCGACCTCTTTTTGCGTCGAAATAAGTAAATATTATGTACCAGATAAGCCTCTTTGATCAAACCAGAGATGATAAACGCATTAACTTTAATTTTGGTTCATAAAAATAAGGAAAAAGGCAAAATTTTACTATAATTCAAAATTTGAAATACAATGTAAAAATAAAATAAGAAAATTTAAAACACAGTTTATATATAAAAATACGTAATGTTTAAATATAAAATATAATTTTAATATAAAAATACGTTATTTTAAAATTTAAATAAAATGTTAGTATAATATATAAAAAAACGTAATTTTCCATTGTCTATTATGCATTTGATACAGAACATTATAGTTGTGTAGAATGTGTAACTAGCAAGACAAGAGGTACAGTGCAGACCTGTCGAAAATTTAACCTTAAACTTAGCGAAAAGGGGCGAAAGCTCGACGTCTGAGTAGCTCAGATATCAATTACTATAGTGAGGGCAATAAAAGCTGTCAAGAGATAGAAAACAGCTGCCAAAAAGCACCAATTCGCTAGCCCAGTGTTAAACTTTCGACAGGCCCGTATTGTATCTACCCTTTCAGGGCACGCGACCTCACTTTCCTGGTCGAAGTTCGCGTGTTTAACCTTATGTGTAAAGGTGTATATATCACCTTATTAAATATTCAAAAATTTTACTTTTCTTTTGGGGTTTTGATTTGAATATGAACCGGTTTGATTGTGTTTGATATAATTAAGAAGTAAAAATACCAACAAAAAAGCAATGGTAAATTACTTAAATTCACACGCCTTTCCTGTTTTTGCAAAGGGCTTTCGAAAATCTGTCATGTGTATAGACGAAGTGAATCTATCTGTAATAATCAGTACTTTCGGGAAATCTGGCCTCACTTCCTGTATGATAGTTCACGTTTGCAGCTAAATTCCCCAGTTTAAAAATGTAATCTCTCGACAACATTTCTGTCAATAAGTATCTATATCTCGATCGCTCGACTGCCGATCTTCGTCGACACCTTTTCCTTAGCTCATTGTAATACTTTCGACAGGTCTGTAATGCATATTTGTGTTTGATGCATTATTAATTACATCATGAATAATTATTATACCAGTTTTAATTTTACAGCACTAGACAGGCGGTTTCGGAATATAATTCCTCATCACTAATGCTTGGACCAAATTTATGAAATCACAATTGTTTCAAGATGTTTAAAATATTAACAAAAGGACCAAAATTAAGGTTACCAAATTTAACTAAGGAAATACTTTGCATGGGGAAGTATACCTTAGTTTTTGGGGAATTTCAAATTTTAACTTGAAGCAAATTTAGACATTAGTATATTTCTAACAATAATACACAATTATTGCCTACTGAGTTTGTCATATCCTCGGTGCACCAGCCACTAGTAGAGGTATAGGCTCAGGGGTTTAAATTGAAAAGGTCAAAATGACAATGGAATAATTGCTTAAATTTCTAAAAATACATCTAATGTTTTCTTGCAAAGTACATTAGAAAAACTGTCTTGTGTATAGTCAAGGTATATCTGTGAAAATCAATAAAAATGTGTCCAATACACAAATGACAATAGATAATTAGATTACTTGTTGTAGCTCTAATTAATGAAATACACACATGGCTAATACAATCATTAAATCACAGGAGACAACGTTTAGTGATTCTAAGACGTCTTTGACGTCCAAAAATTGCTACAGTACAGACCCGCCGAAAATTTAATACTGGAATAGCGAAAAGGAAGCCGAAGTTCAGATGCCGAGTGGTTAACTTTTAAATAGCTATTGACTGTCGAGAGATAGATAGCAGCTGCCGAAAACCTGTCGAGATACAGCTAACGAGGGACCGAGATGAACTGCCAATTCAGCAACGAATTTGTTAGCTTGACGTCAAACTTTCGACAGGTCTGTACTGTATAGTATGGTTACTCATAACAAAATGATTTAACACATAGTATTTAGTATCTACTTTATCATGAAATTATTTATTATATTTAACATATATGTACTTTCGTTAAGAAGCCTTTTGTACAAAAATTTGAGACAACTCATTATACTTTGCAAGTTAATAAAGCCAACGTGACATTGGAAAATTACCTTATTCCTTATATTTACAATATTTATAAAAATAATTTTATTGCCGTCTCACATTTTCCACGTTAATTTGGAAACAATTGTAAAATGCGCTGTTGGTGCATCTTCTCCTAAAATGGGGTCGTCTCCTGTCAGTAAACGAGATCATTTGACATCTGACGCCATCACGCCAGCGTGTGGAGAAATGTCTCTATGAAGTTGCAAAGTGTGGTTGATGTCAAACACTTTATTGAAGCAAAGATATTGCAATTGTAAATATTTCAAAGTGTTATGAGGAATGGTATGTACTTCGGGGCAAGTAATGGATCCTACAAGATTCTTATTTTTCTACTGGTCATAAAATATGAATAATTGCAAAATTGGAAATCTATTTGTCTATATTTGATGCCTCTGAATTTATTTACAGCATTTTCTAGTTGTGTGTCTTTGAGAGATGGAGGTTTGGAAAACATACCATTTTATGTAAACACAACGTACAACAAAATAAGGAATATTAGTAATACTGTTATCATTTTAAAAAAAGTATACTTTATTGCATTAGGAATGGGGCTCAATTTCGGCGCAAAATTTGCTTCAGTGAGACTCCTGCAGGTGTAACGACAGGAATGTATTTTAATGACCAATCAGTTGGGGTTCCACGCAGTTCTAGTTTTTATCTTCAACGAAATTATCTCCCAGCGATTTATTTATTAAAATTCAAAACTACAATGGATATAATTGATTCTACAGCATTGGTTGTACTTTTTGGTTTTGTTTCAAAGTACATGCACATGGGTGATGAATAGTATGTATTTAACAGAGCCATCATTGTCATCAACAACACAGCTCATAAAAAAATCACAAAAACAAATAATCTGATAATTTTAAAACCATCTGATATATACACAGTGAATCGTGAAGTACAGCATTGGATTAAAATGGACACATGAAAACAATGCATTATATTTCATGACGGGCTCCGAATATTTAACCATTTCAAATCTTGTTACATAGTACATAGTACAACCGTACTCGTTCGATCGGCTCAATACCTTCGCAATATATAAACGCGTAAATATGAAAATTCAAAAGTATAAAGTCGTCTCCTGAATGATAAACCATCTTTTTGATACTCAGCAATCTAAAACACAACTTGATGCAGCAGTTAATGACGTTTAATAGGAAGAGAGGAAAAATGCAAATTTGGAAACTGATAATAAAAACCGACTTTGAACGACCACTGGAGTTTATATGCAGAGATGTTTAGACTATTATGATATTTTATTATTTATTTATTTATTTATTTATTTATACAATGGAATTTTGAAACTTTCAAATTAAAGTTAATGTCTTTTGAAGAATATAAAGCATTTATTTCTCAACTTGTTAAACCTTCTTACCCTGTTAAAACTTTTTACAGCAATATCAAGTATAAAGACGACATTTAGATTTAACCTCAGACATTTCGAAAATGGTTTAAAGCGATAAAAATATTAAGAAAACAATTCCGGACTTAGCATTTAAATTCTATAAATGTGCTTTTACATAGCTTTAACCCATTAAAACATCTATCAGTCGGAGTTATTTCGTCTTCTTTTTTGATGCATTTGTTTTAAATTGTGTTTTATGTTTTTATGTGTTCCTAAAATATCCAGTTCAGGAGATAAATCCGTGTTAGGAAGTGATTTTGTATACAATATAACTACGATTTATTGTCACCATTTAGGCAGCGGCGGTGGCCTAATGGATAAGACGTCAGTCTACAAATCCAGGGTCTCTCACTGCTGTGAGTTCGAGCCCTGCTCAGACCACATATGGGAAACTGAATTTTCCTTGCTGTTGGCTTTTACTGGTTCACCTGGTTTCAGTATAACGAGGATAACTGATACGTCATAAATGACGTGTTTATGACGTAGTGTTTGTCACGTGACTAATAGTACATATATAAATTTCTTGCAGTGTCTTATCACAGACCAGTCAGTCCGTTACATTGGTACCGAGCCAACTAGTAAAGTCTTTCTTACTTTAGGCTGACAGGGTTGATCACACATTAGAAGCCTTGGGTTTGAAGGTTAACGCCTTAAGCATTCTGTCACCGCGGTCTTCATACTAAGGATATAAATGCGAAAATAAGTTATATCGGTCGTATATACATGTTCCTAAAATTATCATTTATACCCAAAACAAACGTAATACACTTGCATTTGCGTACATGTACAAAATGTATAAACAAAATTACAACTTGGTGTCATAAATTATTAAAACATTTCGTTAAAATTTAATCTCTTAAACGTCATCTAGCATCTATGTTGAATAACCTTGCGAAAGGTAATGCGTTAGTGCTATCATATACCATTTTTTTAAATGTATTTTATGATTAAATTTAAAATAAAATGGTATATGACAGTACGCAACATAATGGATAAATGGTGCCATTGTCCCTTCTAAATGAATCCTTTGGATGGTTTAGATCTGCTCTCGAGAGCACCACCTGCTAAGTGCCACCCAACTACCAAGGTAATGTAATCAAGAGTGAAAGAGTTGATTCAGCATGGCACCGTGCCATACGACGTCAAATGTTGAAGGTTTATCAATGTAGACGTTATCAACCGCTTCAGAGGAGCTACCTTCCTAGAAACATATAATAAAGCTGCTTGTGTTATAATGGCGCAAAATCATAAATATTTCTTAATGGGTTGCAGATCCATCAAGAGATTGTAGGAGTTACCTTTCTTTTAATAAAATATTATGTTTAACATAGTCATAGAAACTGAACTGTTTGTCAGTTTAGTAACTACATGTATTATAAAATTTTAAATATCTTATTAAAACTGTATGTGATGCTGTCTTACCATCTTGATTGTTTCTCTATGTTGTATTTTTATTATCATTATGTCACCAGCTATGTAAACTTTATTTGTGGCAAAAAGCGTTTGTATGCTTACTGCAATAAAGATATTGAATTGAAGTGAATAATGCTTGTTAGAATGATATACTTTCAAAAAAAAAATTTAATTTTAGATTTGTTTTAGATTGTTTTATTAGAATCCGGAACTCATCTATTTGGAATTTAATAATGGTAGTAATTGACCTCAATATATGTATATTGTAAAACCGTTATGGACTGTAAAAAGTTTAACGCAGAGCTAACGAAAACTAAAAATGACAATGTTTTTTGCCCATATTGTTATCTAGTAGTAGAAAAACTGCCGAGAAAAGCTACCACTTGCAGAAAAAATATCAAGATATAGCTATTGAGAGGCCGAGATGACAAACTTTCGACGGGCCTGTCCTATATTTTGTCATGTTGCGATGTCTTATTAGTTCTCGGTTGTAATGTTGTACCGGTAATGGCCAAGTACATACAGTACAGACCTGTTTAAAGTTAAGCACTAAGCTAACGACCACTGCGGTAGCTCAGTTTGTAGAGTGCTCGCTCCGTAAGTGGGAGGTCGTAGGTTCGAACCCCGGCCGGGTCTGACCCAAGACTTGAAAGTGGGTAGTGACTGTTCTTTCGCCAAGCACTCGGCATTACGAAATGAAAGTCACGGTTCTTTCGGATGGGAACTTAAAATAAACGAGGTCCCGTGTCACGGTGGGCTTGGCACGCTAAAGAACCCTGCTGTATAATGCCATAAGCGCAACGCACAGGCAAAATTTCTGCACTTTCGCCTATAGCTGGCGACGTCTCGATATAAGTGAAATATTCTTGACTGGGACGTTAAACACCATTACTCACTCACTCACTAAGCTAACGGATTAGTAACGAATCGACAGCTCGCTTATATTGGCAGTTTCACATTTTGTGATTGTGATATGGATATGTATTGATAATTTTTTGTTTTTGTTGATTATTTATTTCCTGTTTTCGAATGTAGGTTTCTATCGGTAATAGCTAAGTACCTACTCTATCAGTAACTTTTGTTTACATTAAAATAATATAATCCGCTTAAGAATCTGACACTTGCATATTACGTGTATTAAACTATTTTAATGTAGTGCTGTCAATTTCATAGCACGTTTTATTGTGTGTGAGAATTTGAATTTCAGGTGTACTTTTCTAGGATTGTTGTTGAAATCATATCATAATACACAGCAGCATATATCATTGATAAGTACGAATGAATTAAGGCGGGAATTGGTTTAATTACTGGATTTTGCGTAAATTGGAGGCGATCGGTATCAATCCAGATGTTAGCTCTTTTGGAATGGAAATCACTTCCCTTTCACATCGAATAAAATAATGCAAAAAAAACATTCATTTTACAATTTTGTAATTATGCAATATCGGTATAGTTTTGACACAATATTTTATGTTTGAGTTGAGTGGAATGACGGTTTCTTACGTTCGACCAATATTTTTAACTTGTATCGAAATGGTCAGTTCCGGGATTTTGTAGGAAACTAATAAATCCGGTGAAAACCGACTGACCTTTGGCAAGCGAACAACAAACGTCCTCTCGAAAGGATCTGTCCGAGCGGGGTTTGATGATAGGGACCTTGATTTATAAGCGCTCTCCTTATATAATTCGGCCAACCAATCCATTGAGTTTCATTTTCGGGTGTTTTAGTTTCAAATCCATGTGTGTTATGAAACTGCTTATGTTAAAATGTTAGCGCAAACATACATCCTTTTTTAATTGTTTGTAGATCATCTATAGATAGATTGTAAGAGTTGCCTCCTTTCAATAATGTTTATAAGAATGGTATACTTTGGATTCTAAAAAACAGCAAAAATAATTATACCCCCGTAAACTAGTTTTAGCGGTTATAATGGAATAAAAATATCCGTCTGTCCATCCGTGTAAAATCGTGTCCGGGCCATATCTCATTTAACGACGGTCATAAAACTTAACATGAATATTCTTCATGGTCTAAAGGTGTGTCTAACCTTGAACCAAGGTCATATCGGTCAAGGTCACGGGAAAAATTAAATGTTGGGGGTGTGGGTATTTGGCTCTTATGAGAGAGTTCTAGTTTTAGATAGGTTTTACATTATTTCATGATAATAATGGAACCCATTCATTTGAAATTAATAATTCTAGTAAGTGACTTCAATTTGTGTATATAGTACAGTAAAAAAAATTAACACTTGGACGACACAAATCGCCAAAGCCTAGCTGCAGAGTGACAGAGATTTGCGTAACTAGCGCTGAGAAAACTGTCACGATATAGCTAATGAGAGACCGGGATGAGCTATCGATTCGGCAATTATTTGTTTGCTTATTGTTAAATTTTCGATAGGCCTGTACTGTATATTTTTTCATGTAACGTATTCATAAATTCGTACATTGCAATGTTTTAGACAGTTTATTTATTTATGATGTCTTTGCATCGGAAATTTCCCTAAATTACCCTGGATATATTTGACGTCCCATATTTTCATATTCCTTTGATTCTCAAATTTAATTGCACACGTGGCGGTTGAAAGTAGAAAGACTTACCCTTCCAAAGCATCCCAAGCACCCGGACTCACTTCCGTAGTAGAAGTTCGCTTTTTCTTATTTATTTCATGTTTTCGAATTTAGTTTTGTAAAGGTAATAGCTAAGTACATACTTGCTTATGTTTACAAAAAATATAATCTGCTTAAGAATCTGACACTTTCATATTAAACTATTTTTATGTATTGATATCAATTTCATAGCACGTTTTATTGTGTGTGGAGAATTAGAACTTCATGTACCATTCAAGGATTTTTACATCATACCAATAATACACAGCAGCATATGTCACTTAAAATTACTAACGATTTAAGCTCGGAATTAGTTTGATCACTGAATTTTGTGTAAATGGGGGGTGGGGTGGGGTGATATGTAATTTGATCATGATCTATATGTGTTCCAAATATTAGTATATAATTAAGTTCTCCTTTATTTCAAGCATTTTGACTAGTCAAATGTTTTCAATTATTTTTGCATGAATAGATTGGCTCTCAGTGACGATCTTTTTATGGACGGCACACAGAATCAGATGGATTCCTACGCGATATCGATGCTTCTACCTAATTTCGTTTATATTGTTTTTTTTAAGTTTTAAATGAAAGAATTGTACATTTTGCCCATTTTAATTCATTATTATGACGCTTATGTTTTTTGTTGATAAAAATATAAATCATTCAAACAAAATGTCTTGATTTGATCATTTTTAATCTCATTCATTCAAAATGCAAGGTTCAAGTGAGAAGTCATCCTATGGTTTTTTAGACTAATGTGTTTTTTTGTCAATAGTGAAGCGACAAATTCCTGAAAAATAGCGGATACCGAAATACAAAAAAAAAATAAAAATAAAAAAATAAAAATAAATAAATAAATAAATTAATAAAATAATATAAGATAAAATAAAATGGTAAACAATATTAGCCATAATGTTGTGGTCAGAAGGTAAAAAACAAGTTTATCATCTTGAACATCGTTGATCCAGAACGGTCAACGCACCTATATTAGTCATTCTATATAAATATTGACCATTGTTGTTGAAAATAGGTTAATTGTTTTCTTTTACATGACTGATCAAAACAATTAGTACACGGTTAAATCATTCTATAAAACTTATTGACCATTGTTGTCGTACAATTTAGATATTTACAACCTGCTGCGATTCCAATCAGTGAACCAACGAGCATAAAATGAAATGCAAGAAGATGTGTTTGTCAAATCCATTTCTCTACGTATTATAACACTAATTAGGCTGTAACAGTGATATTATCCTCGATATAGTTTACGTTTCATAATTTCGTGTTTCTTTCATTCTGAAGTGACGGGCGTAGCTAGCTAAACACGAAAAGCCTAAGCTTCCAGAGTATAAACCAGGCATATTTTCAAATAGATAAACATGTAAAGTTGACACCTAATTTATTAGTACTTTTGTTGTCGTTCTAACGAATCTGACCAATAACGCAAATTTTGTTAGCAGAATTATAAAAGATATTGTACCAATTTTAGCCAAACTCAATTGCAATTAAAACAAAATGAAATACATGTTGATGGCTTTGTATTGAAAAAAACAATGTAACCATTTTCCATAATGTATTAATTACATATTTTACCAGTTTTATATTTACAGCACTAGACGGCCGTTTCGGAATACAATTCCTCATCAGTAGTGCTTGGACCAAAACTATGAAACCAATATTATTTTCAAGATGTTGAAAAGCTACTAAAAGGACCAAATATATTTTACCAAATAAAGCTAAGGAAATACTTTGCATGAGCGAGTATACCTTAGTTTTTGAGAATTTTCAAATTTTAACTTGCAGGAAATTTAATCAATTATAGTATATTTCTGACAATAATACGAAATGATTGCCTACTGAGTTGGTGATATCCTCGGGGCACCAACCACTAGCAGAGATATCGGTTCAGGGGTTTAAATTACATATTATACCAGTTTTATATTTACAGCACTAGACGGCCGTTTCGGAATACAATTCCTCATCAGTAGTGCTTGGACCAAAATTATGAAACCAATATTATTTTGAAGATGTTGAAAAGCTACCCAAAGGACCAAAATATATTTTACCAAATTAAGCTAAGGAAATACTTTGCATGAGGGAGTATACCTTAGTTTTTGAGAAATTTCAAATTTTAACTTGCAGGAAATTTAGACAATTATAGTATATTTCTGACAATAATACGAAATAATTGCCTACTGAGTTGGTGATATTTTCGGGGCACCAGCCACCAGCAGAGATATCGGCTTAGGGGTTTAAATTACATATTATACCAGTTTTATATTTACAGCACTAGACGGCCGTTTCGGAATACAATTCCTCATCAGTAGTGCTTGGACCAAAATTATGAAACCAATATTATTTTGAAGATGTTGAAAAGCTACCCAAAGGACCAAAATATATTTTACCAAATTAAGCTAAGGAAATACTTTGCATGAGGGAGTATACCTTAGTTTTTGAGAAATTTCAAATTTTAACTTGCAGGAAATTTAGACAATTATACATGTAGTATATTTCTGACAATAGTACGAAATTATTGCCTACTGAGTTTGTGATATCCTCGGGGCACCAGCCACCAGCAGAGATATCGGCTCAGGGGTTTAAATTACATATTAATATATTATATGGACCATTTTTCTGCCATTTTGTGGTTTTGCATTAAAATAAAATAGTACCTCTAAGCGATAAAAACTTCTCTATAATGTATTATAAAGATCGTTTTGTCTATTTTGCTGCTCATATTGACTGTTTTGTATGAAAAGCAACAGAACCTTTAGGTAATAAACAGTCTCTATAGAATATTAAATGGACCATTTTTTCTTTGTTTTTGCACGTTAATTGAAATTTCTAATTTTGCGGATTCGCTTGATGCTATACATTAACGGAAAAAATTTATTGCGATGAATACCCAGGAACAATTTAAATAATTAACAAGTTATATATACGATGTATAATTACCCTATAACGATTTATACAGTACATACCAGTTAAAAGTTTAACACTAAGCTAACGAGATAGTGTCAAATCGGCAGTTCATTTCAACTCATCGTTAAACCACTCGCTCTGTAAGTGGGAGGTCATTGGTTCAAATCACGACTAGGTCTGACTCAAAACGTGAAAGTGGGTAGTGGCTGTTCTTTCGCCAAAGAGCTCGGCATTACGAAATGAAAGTCAAGGTTCTTTTGGATGGGAACTTAAAATAAAAAAAGTCCGGTGTCACAGTAGACATGACACGATAAAGAATCCTGTATGTTTAATGCCATCAGCGCAACGGAAATGCAACATTTATGAACCTTAGTCTATAGCTAGCGACGTCTTGATGTAAGTGAAATTTTCTTGACTGGGACGTTAATCATACTACTTGTCCCTTCGTTAGCTACAGTATATCACGAACCAGCTGCTATCTATATCTCGACATGTTTTCGGACACTAGTTAATTATATCACTCTGATGTCGAGAAGCTTCGACTCTATTCTGTAAGCTCAGTGTCAAACTTTCGACATGTCTGTACTGTACAAATAAAAATATTTCTCATAAACTTGCCTGAAATTGTATCTCTAAAAATTGCTTCTTTCAATATTTGATAGTTCTGCGTCACAAAGTACAAAATGTGGCCATTAAAATATTTATTTCTAGATCACCAAATTATTATGTGCATTAAACTATAAAAAAAACTACAATTGAAACATTTAATGCTTTCTGAACAAATTACCCAGTGCTTTTGATCAATAAAGTATTTAAGAAAAAAGAATACAATCCATAATAAACATCAGTTAAAACGAACAAAATTAAAGAATATTTTAATCGATCAAAAAACAGCAAAAAGCGGTTGGCCTAGCGTGTCATTGACGCGAACTCGAGAACCAATGTTGTGTATCTCCGGTCTATAACGAGTTTTTTGTAGCATAGAAAATATTTATCGATCACGTAGTATAAATGGTTTAACCATATCTAGTTTTAATAAATCATTAAAGAATATAAAGTGCCTTTGTACCTGGATACTCGGTTTCTTAAACAAGTGGGTCCATTTTAGTTCGCATAGTGTTAGGGTTAGAGTATAAATAGTTTAATCGTTCCTAGTTTTGATAAATAACTAAATACTTTAAGCGCCTTCGTACTTTGATATTTGTTTTCTACGTGAGGTTGATCAATCTGATCTGGTGTATTATTGATACACAGAAAATGCCACCCTTCCCTTCCAACCCATCCAGTCTCACTCCCTAGGTGGTAATATAATGCTGCCCATTTCGGTACAACGTGTGTATCAGTTATATGAAAATGCATTCATATGGCAAATTGCTATCAGTTATATAAAATGCATTCATTTGGCAAATCGCTATCAGTTATATAAAATGCATTCATTTGGCAAATCGCTATCAGTTATATAAAATGCATTCATATGGCAAATCGCTATCAGTTATATAAAAATGCATTAATTTGGCAAATCGCTATCAGTTATATAAAATGCATTCATATGGCAAATCGCTATCAGTTATATAAAAATGCATTCATTTGGCAAATCGCTATCAGTTATATAAAAATGCATTCATTTGGCAAATCGCTATCAGTTATATAAAATGCATTCATTTGGCAAACCGCTATCAGTTATATAAAATGCATTCATTTGGCAAATCGCTATCAGTTATATAAAATGCATTCATTTGGCAAATCGCTATCAGTTATATAAAAATGCATTCATTTGGCAAACCGCTATCAGTTATATAAAATGCATTCATTTGTGCAAATCGCACCTAAAACTTGCTTTTGATAGAATTTTTATTATTTCTTTTTAAAGATTTTTAAAATTAAGGAAAACAAAAGGTTATGGACTTGAAGTAAATTAATATAATAATTAAAGTGTTGTTTAAAGTTGCAAACGTAGGTCGCGTGATTAAACGAGTGCTGGTCATTAACAACATTTTAGTTCAGAAATTTGCAAATGAAAACATGTACTTTGCAATAGTTGCATATACTGTATATATTTGACGTTCAATTGTCCAATGTGTCTTTCATTCACAATTTTGAGTTAATTTGATTGTTTAATGAAACAAGATAAACTAATAAAACCGGTTGGTCTAGCGTGTCTTTTACTAAATTCGAAGACCTAAGTTCTGTATCTTCGGTCAATAACGTTGCTTTTTGTGTTGTAAGATATATAAATTATATCAATAACGTGGTATAATTAATTTTCGTTTCTGGATTTAAAAAATTATTAAAGAATGTAAATGCTATTAAAAAAATCTAAAAAATATAAGTGCTATCAAAAACAAACGTATCAATCCAAATCACAATAAAAATGAAATCTGGCGTATTTGGTCAACTTCCCATGCTCCAGAACGGTAAGCACCTCTTGTTTTGTGTGCTACATCCGCCACATATGTAGTCAAAATTGAAGAAAGGAAGTCACATAGGACTAAAGAACATAAGATTTAGCCATGATTGTTTTCGTCACAAAGACATCATACTTATCAATACGTATATGATGACGACAATAACGTACTTGAATTTTTAACATTTTTGTAACATTTTGTTGTGCCGAATGCAATTTATTGATTATATAAGCAATGCATTCCGACTGCAATTCTCACCTGCAACGTGCTGTCGATAATATGTTTGAAAATATATGAACATGGTCCAAAATTATTATTTGAAGTACCAAAAAGTTCTGATTTGATATTTGGCAATGCGAATATTTGTAGAAATGAAGCTAATTGATAAATAAGTTATTTCGTGGTACGTAAGTGGTTCCCTTAATTTTACAAATGTTGGTCTCACACAAAAAGTTTCAGTTCAAAAATATGCAAATGAAAACATGTTCTTGTAAATATTGATTATTCTGCATACATTTGACACCCAACGTTCCTTCTTTAAAGCGCTTTAATTTTACACGTTTCGACCAAGAAGCTAACGAAACATGTTGACCTAGCTTATCTTTGACGTGAACTCGAAAATTTAAGGTGTGTATCTCCGGTTTATAACGAGTTTGTATTGTTAAAATATTTATAAATAACGCGATACAAATTCTTGTGTCGTACTTTGTTTAATAAAGAGGCATTAAAGATATAAGTGCATACGTACTTTAAACAATGTGGTCAATTTTGAGCGTCTAGTTAATCAGTTATTTAAAAAAGGTCATGCAAGTTGTAATTTTCACCTGATACTCGTAGTCAATTAGACTTTTTAAAATATATTCCATAGTCCACTTTTTTATTTGTAGTACCACAATATTTCTAAAGTCATATTAAGCAAAATTAATCATTGGAGAACATAAATTAAGGAAGGGAAGTAATGAAGTCAAGATTCTTTCACTATATCAAATTGGTTACTTTATGGATGGTCGAGGAAGCCAGAGTGCTCTGAGACAACCACCCTCTCTGACAAACGATTTGTTAGGAATCAATGGATATATTAACAAAAGGGCGTTAAATGTCATTTTATGATGCATACGTAGGTTTCTTAAGTTTGCTTATAATAGAAACAAAATTTAAGTTCAGAAATTTGCAAATGGAAACATATTCTTGCAATAGTTGATGGGTCTGTATCTAAAGAAGTTGTACTAGATATTTTGGACGCCCAAACGTTCCATCTGAAATATTCGGTCTTATTTCTCTTGTGGCAGTTAGCAAGTTTTACTTATTTATAAATTATAATTTGTTTTACTTTTCTATGGGGATTGTGGTTTGGACATGAATGGGTATGTTTGTTTTTTTTTCTGTATTTCCGGTTTTAAACGAAATTTTTGTAATGTAAAAACTTTATATTTAACCAAATACAATTGATAATATTGTACCTAAAAAAGTCAACCTAACTCTTGTTTGCCTGTTCACTCGTTATTCTTATTTTTTATATTTTGTTGCATTGACTGTTTCCAATGTCAGGTTATCAGTTTAAAATATTTCTATTTTGAAATACAAATACATATGCGCCAAAGTTCGAAACTTAAATTATTGTATTGGTAAAATATAACGAAACACTAACATATTAATCCATGCTGAAATCATTACCCCACAGGTTGTGTACTCCGGAAGGGTGAGCACTCCTGTCTGACTTGCTACACTCGCTCGTATAAAATGAAAATTGACAATCAAAAGAAGATACACTATATTGACATGAATATTGTGATAACAATAAAAAATTTAGAGCGCCTAGACTAACAATATCCGTGAGTCAACAATTTTGCATACGTTCATAAATTGGAAACAAGCTCTAATAGCGTATTAAGTGTAAAACTATAATCAGGAAGACCATATGTACTAAGACGACAAAAAGTAAATTGACAATAGAAAACTTTGATGTCATCACTCTTGTCATATAACATGTTATTTTTAATTAGATGCAGTGTGAATTAACTTGTTTACACATTGCTATTTAAATCAATATTTATTTTTTATTTTTTTCCAGCTTTATCCGTAGGCATTAGTAAATGCGTATATACGAGATTAAAACAACTGTATATTTTTAACCGTTTAGAGGTATTAGTTTAAACGTGTATGAGCGATGAGAAAAAGATTGTTATATTCTGTTTTATTGTGATCTATTGTCTATGTAGCTGATGACTTAACTTCCTAATTTCACAGTATTTTGGTAGATTTAAATTTGATATTATTCTGGATAAACTTAATGGCCAATAGGTTAAAGGTTCTTTTGTTTTTAATTCTTATTTCACCATGGCTGTTAAAGGTTGCTATCCAGGAAGTATTAAACATTCGGGGGTACTCGGTAAGACTTCCCTAATAGGAGTTTGCCTATCGAACTAAATTTGTCTGTCGGTACTGCAAAGTTTTGCTTTCCTTTTTCGGTTTGCAGTGGTATATTTGTAATTCATTATTTATTTGCCTAGTATCAAAGAAATTAAGTTATAGGCTAATTTAGTATTATATAAAATTAACAAACACGTAAAAAACACCAAAAAATAAAATAAGAATAAAATAAAAATACTAAAAAACCTTAAAGAAAACAATAGAAAAAACGAAACATAGTTAATTTAGTGATACATAAAATATGATTTAATTATTTAAAGAATATTATTTCTTTTAAATGAAATATTTATTTAGATTAAAACATTATCTTTCGTTTTTTTTCGAAATAAGTGTTTCGTTTTTTGATAAATATATATTTTTAATACTATACTTCTGTCCGTAATAATGATTCCTTTTTACATAAGTATATTTTTTTAGAATACAACTATTTCGTTTTTTACGAAAGTATTATCGAGAAAGATCATATAATGTAAATGTGAAGTAATTGTTCGGGGAAACAGAATAAAAAGATTTCATTTAACGGATCCCTTACAGATTGAATATGAATAGACTAAAATGTTTCTAAACAGAATTATTTTACTGATGCAATTTGAATTTAAATGATTAATGGAATCCGATTAAAAATTTTAAAATCACAAGGACATATACAATATTTACGTGGATTCATGTTTCCTCTTGCGTCAATATCTTCTATAAAATGTTTACTGTTGTTTACAAGGGTTTTCAAAAACATTTAAAAATGATTAAAAAATAGTTTCCCAGAAGTTATAGTAAATAAATGATGATCAAGCACTTTCAAGATCAATTTTACTATTTCAGTAATTGTGCATATGCATATTTCATTATTTGGAGGCGAAAATGAGGTCTCATTAGGAAAAGAAATATTGCTAATAGAATGCATTTCGTTACAAGCACAAAATAAAAAATAAAAATAAAATCAATTAAAGTTGATATTGATGCCCCTGTTTCCAAAAATACCCTGGATATATTTGATGTGTCTGGGTAAATTAGAGGGGCTTACCCTTCCGGACCCGGTAAAAGTTCACGTGTTTAACTTAATGTGAATGTGATTTAGACATGAAGTAATACGTTTGTTTTAAATTTTTTATATACTAATTATATTATTACATCCAAATGTCTGATTGTAAAAAGATGGACATTTAACAACCTCACAGCACTGTTTAATTCAAATATTTTATCGGGCATGCTTTATATCGAAACAAATTCTTTGTTTTTTTGAAATAATAATAATACATGAAAAATATGAATAAACAGATACATTAGGTTTAACAAAACCATATATACAACAAGGACATCCAACACTTTCACAAGTGACAGTTTATTACCAAAAGTAGGTAAAGTGTTTTTTAATGATACTTAGTAATGTCCCTTTATTTTACGAATGCTGGGTCCATTGTTACAGGTACACAAATGACGTGGATATATGCTTCCTATTTGCGTCAATATCTCCTTTTAAAAAGTGTCTTATGTTTACTACAATTATCAACTTAAACTACAAATCGCTAGAAGCATGATTAAATAAATGATGAGCAGGCATTAAAATGTTCAATATTGCTCTTTCAGTAAAAGTGCGTAATAGATTACATTATCTGGAGGCAGTAAAAGGGTCCCCATGAGGGAAATGTAAAATTAATATTTTTATTAAAATTTACCTTATTACAAACACAAATTAAAATAAATAAATTGAAATAAATAATGATGCATCTGTATCCAAAATATCTCTAGACATATTTTACTGTCTTGTAGAAGTTCACGTGTTAAACTTAAATTGTTAGTTTCAAAGTTTTTACTTTGTCTTGCTTGGTATGTTTGTTTTTTTATTAAAAAAATAATAATAATTAAATAATAATAACAATTTTAGATTCCTCATTCTAAAACGATAAAGACAACATCATAAAACTGTGTATTTGTGTATTTCAAATTTAGGCAAACAACTTTGACCTTTCCGTTTGACCTTTAATTAGGAATATACATATAGGAGGGTCCACCAAATTACATGGGGGGCGTTAGGATTTGCAGTTAATACATATTAAACATTGCCCATGATTAGTGTTCATATCATATAGACGAAATAAACACGCTTGGTCCCTACTACTTAAATCTACCTGTTCATAATGGATATTTAAATCAAAGGTGAAACGGACAGGTCAATGTTGTATGCCTTTACGCTTATCGAAGTATAGATCTTTTCAAAAAATAAAAATAAACAGGATACATTAGGTTTTACTGAATCATATGTACAACGAGGACACTTCTACGCTTTCACACGTGATATGGACTTAGCTAGACTGTTTTGATAGGAAAAGTACTTAAAATGTTGTTTCATGTTTTATGTCCTATTATTTAACGAATGTTTGCCTAGTTGGTAAAAGTACAAAAATCATATAGATGCACGTTTCCTTTTGCGTCAATATCGCTTTAAGGTATGTTACCTTTTGTTAATAATGATTTTCAAAATTAAAATAAATATTATTAAAAAATAATTTCCCAGAAGCAGTTAATAAATGGTGAGTAAGCACTTGGATGATAACTTTACACTTATAATTGAAATTAAAAGCAAGTTTTTATGTACTGTTTTCTTTCTGCTAAGCCTAACTTCCCTCTTCACTTGTATTTTCGGGTCGATAAGAGGATGTTTTACATGTTTGTAATAAATAAATACCATTTTTATTTGTACGCCTGTCGATTTCCCGATCTTAGCGTCTTCAAATTTGACCAGAAAGAGAGTATTTAAAAAGGAAATTTAGATAATAAAAATGATAATGTGACCATATATTTAAAAACCCGCAACCTAGACTCTGCACTTTATCTAACATTAGACAAGTTTTTCTACCGGATCTGACGAAATACAACCTTTATCGAACACGTATAATACAGAATCTTGTATCACCACAGTGTTGTGATACAACATTGGCGGTAAAATAAACGTGCACTTTTAGTCGGATTTCTCATTGTGACGTCATTGGGGAATCTCCGATTTGTCAAATGTAAATAATAATGACATTACTACAGAACATATGTCATAACATAGTTCAGTGGTTGTCTATGGTAAAATGTAATTTTTCACATTAAGTATTGTTTTTATTATTTTAAATATCCTAAGTGGAAATGTTAGATAAAAATATTATATACACAGTATGTATGTGCAACCCTTCGTATCAGGTCTCGTCTTTTTTTTCGTAGCCGTATCACTACTCGTTGCGCAAGCGCGACTCGTAGTGATAAGACTACCGAAAAAGGACGACCTGATACTGAGGACTGTACATACACACTGTGTATATAATATGTATATCTCATGTCAAGTACTGGTGATTGACGAATTGCAGTCTTACAATGTGGTTGAAATGCCGATTGATACTAATTTCCAAGGCTGTATATAAATGAATTTTAAAAGGTTTCATTTTATTATTATTAAGTATCACTGGTATTGACAATTTCAAAACAACCTTGCAACGTTACACGTATTTAGTAAAATTATGACATATTTATGAGTCGCCTATCGAGTTGCCGTTAATGAATATCAGCGAACTTGAACATGACAAGTAAGAAAGTGTCCGAGAAATAAGTTACGATAATATAAGAGCAGAGGCGTCTTTAAAAAATCGCTTAACAGAGAACCTTGTTCCGAGTGTTGATGCTTGACAAATTGTAATTATACAGTTTTGGAAACGGTGACTAATTTAATGACAGTCAATAACAAACAAACCAGTCCATGCTCAAACCACAATCTTAAAAGCAAAAAAGAAAAAAGGGGCAGATAATAACTTTTTTTATTGTCCTAGAATTTTGAATATTGTTTTAGAATTTTAAATCTGGATCAAAAAAGAAGCTCGTTAAAAAGGGTGTGTTTAGGAACTAAAATGTATTTTAATTAGTATCTTGTCATTATGTTCAGTCCACTTCAAATTGCAAAACATCCGAGTGAATTACAAAGCCTGTCATTACATAGGTTCGAATCCTACCCTCTCTATACAAATCCTAAGTTGGATGTTTGTCTAGTCGGCAGTTTAATCCTCCATAATTAAACTGACTCCTTGATAAAGGTAAAATGACTGTGACATCAAAACTCCAATACTCAACTTCTTTCAAACTGGTTTCATTTTGGTACTTACATCTGTGTTTTTATTTTGTTCAAGGATGCTTTGACTGTTATATGATATCTGTAAATAATTATTATGGGTGTAGCTAGCTAAACAGCGGATGCTTACCGTTCCGGAGCACCCTGTCTCACTTCACGTTCACGTGTTTAATCTAACTTGTCAGTTTCCAAGTGTTTACTTTGCTTCTGGATTGTGATTTAGACATGGATTAGTATGTTTGTTTTTGATTATTTAAATATTTCTTTTTGTACTTTGTAATATCTAGACTAACTAAATTAGGTTAAAACTGCCATGTGCAACTTTTGACAAAATTTGAAGATATTTAATCGCCAAACAATCAATAAACATACAAACATGTATCAAAATTATAATCACAAAGCAAAGTAAACAAAGTAAAAGTGGCAAAGTTGCTTAAACACATGAACTTTCACCAGGTGAGAACAGGTGCTCCGAGAGGGTAATCGCTTCTTGTTTAGCTATTTGAAGTGTCTGGAAATGGCGTTTATAGTGGTATAATTTGAATTGTCGAGAAAAACTAAAATAATTATATTTCTAGACACTTTAATTACAATATTTACATGACGCATAATTGTTTTTAACTTTGATTACGATATACATGTCTAGTTGCTGGCACAACCAATAAATAACAGATATTGCGTTATTAAAAAATTAGTGTCGTCACTTTATCATCGATAACTATAGCTATATAATTGTATTTGGTCTCAAAAAGAGTTTAATAGAACAGAAATTTTACATAATATATATGAAAATATAATATTTTCTTATCAGATTTTTTATAAAATTGAGTGTTTCTCGTAAATCCAAAATAAAAAATATTACGAATATAAATGTATAAAATGAAATTATCTAATTAGGATATTTTTTTTAAGTTTGAGTCTTTTGCGGATACAATATTTCGAAACAAATAAAATAGTTGCAATAAGTTAACAACTGAGATGAATTTGATAGTTAAGTATGATTTTCAGAAAATAAATGATGCAATGCGTAATGCATCAACGAAAAATAAGTGCCGTCTCTTTCTCATTGGTAATTATAGTCATATTATTGCATATTGTCTCAAAACGTTTTATACCTTAAAATTATTACCAATGTAAATATAAATCAAAATATTTTAAAATTGGGTGTTTCTAGTTAATCCAAATTTATATAATATTCTCTAGCTATTTATTCTAGCGCATATAACAAGGTGTTCCGACTTAACGGCGGAGATAAATTTGATATTTAAGAATGATTTCCATGCGTATGCAATCAATACGTATTTCAATTAAATGATTGTTTAGACATGATGCAAACGTGTGAGTGTGAGTTCAAGATCAGGAAAAATCTTTAGCCATAAACAAATGATTCTGATTGGTTTGTTAACAGGAATGTCGCAATCACAATCAGTATAGTATCAATTAAATGTGAAATTGACAACAATTGAAACAAACACAGCAAGGTCAATAGCATCTACTTATATAGATTGTCAATTTATGGTTAGTCTAGAGGAAAATGTGACCAGGTGAAATTGGAGGTGAACAATGATGTTGGAATGCAAGAAATTCTTGCTAATATGTTGTGTTGTTGGTAAGTTTTAAAGCTATTCACTCTCTGATTTTCATCTCTCTTTCTTTCTAGGAATATATTTCTATCTTTTACGCTAGAACCAATACGATTTTCATAGTCTTTGTCACCTCCATCTGAAAAGAAAAGTTTTATTTTTTCCATGCTTGAATAATTGAGCTTGCTGTCATAATCATCGCCTTCCCTTCTCTCCGATACCTTTAAACATTTACTTTCTATTTCAAGCTATTACAAATAAGCAGTGCTTACTTTACTATTTTTAAAATTATTTTATGTATTTAATTTCGGCTATTTATTGTACAGAGATTACTTTTTTGTAATTTATATTTATTTCGAAAATCAACCTTATTTTTTTATTCAATTATTGAATAGACACATGGTCGCAGGGGTCTAAAAGGTATATTATATAGTAATACCTCAATTCATTGCAACCATTAGTGTAGTCAAAATTTCCGATAAATCGAGTGAGACTTATTAAGAAACATAGAAGAAAATAAAATTGGAACTTCAAACAAGTATATTGATGAGAGAAGATGCAAAGTTATCGAGAAGCATTTTTAAGGGTTTGCTGCATTTGCTTGTCCTCCATCTCCTCTGATATTCCCTTTACAGTGATCAAATAATTATGCTTTATGTCGTACATTAGGTTTATTTATCCGTTTTAATTTCGTTTTTCTTTTAGGGACACTCCTTGCTGTTATATCCATAGCGGATGGTATGTATTGTAATATTAATATATCTTCTTTGACTACTTTAAGTAATGTAAATGTATCAATTGCAGAGTACTAATTTTATCGACGATAGGGCTTATTTTAAGATATCGCAAAGTAAAAAAGCGATCAAAGTGCACATTGCCATCTATGATATGTATATGAGATTTAAGTTAATTTATTCCCACGTAAATTTGCCGAAAAATAATTTGCACTAAATGTCGTACTTGCTAAAAGTAAAACGTTTACATGATTCTAGTCTTTTAAGAATAGACTCGAATAGCTATAAAATACTTAATCAATTGTCGAGTTTTAATGCTAGTTTATTGCA
This sequence comes from Anadara kagoshimensis, assembly GCA_021292105.1. NCBI lineage: Eukaryota > Metazoa > Mollusca > Bivalvia > Arcoida > Arcidae > Anadara > Anadara kagoshimensis. Next base: position 20,715,682 of record CM037867.1, on the reverse strand, counting down.
CAATGTATGTAAATATTTACATATTGTATAAACAAGCGGAAGTGCTGGTTCATTATTAGCTTGCTTACAGTACAGGCCTGTCGAAAGTTTAACACTAAACTAACGAATTAGTTGACGAATTGGCAGTTCATCTCGGCGAGTGTATATCTCGACATTTCTACCGCTTCTATCTTTCTGTCGGTAGCGTTTTTGTCACTAGGTAATTCGGGGACTTTACTTCTTTTTGTTAGCTTTGTGCTGAATGTTCGACAGGCCAGCACTGTATATGCCGTTAGGGACATCAGTTTTTTAAATGAACAGAAGGTTAATGTCCTCTATACATACACGAATCATAACGCTGAAATAAATTGATAGATTGAAATGGTTTTACGTTCCCATCAAGAAGATTCCGCTTATATGGAGACGTCACTGTAAAGTGCTATGTGGGCAAAGCGAAAGGATAGTTATTATACCGTGACACTGGGCATTTTTTGTTTAAGGTCTTATCCGATAGGCCCCAGAAAAAAATTTGTCGATTATCAGTACTTTGTAAGGGTAGATTTAGGATGGCTCATTTTCTTATATTAAACACTATAGTTGATATTACAACTGTTATATTTTATAATATTATAATGTTCTTAAATACTATGAAATTATTTATTCTTGAGATATCAAATTTGTCATATATACTGCATTTATACACTATGTACTAAAGTGGGTCATGGAGTCCACGAAACCAGCGAAAATTGGGACGCCAAGAATTTTATTGAACCAGAAAAACATGTATTTAATTCCAATTCTATTTGTAGCATCTTCTTGCAATCTCCCAAACACGCCATCTAAAGCTTCCATAGTCAGTTCGTCAAATAACCATGTCGAGTACGAATGTGACGAAGGATATTACCATAGTGGTGGCCTGTTAATTCTGGACTGTGATAACGGTACATGGAATGGAACAACACCTGTATGTTCAAGTAAGTAGCAGAGAGAGAACGAGAGAGAGAGAGAGAATGGGGGGGCATTCATCTCTGCTTGTGGACTAAGAATTCCCGTTAATACCATCATTGTTTTGTCAGATATATTCTGCAGTCTAAATTTACTGCAAAATAAAATCTAAAATCCTCAAAAACCAAGGTTTACTTTTTCATGCAAAGTATTTTCTTAGCTTAATTTGATTAAATAGATTTTAGTCCTTTTCAATATTTTTGTCAAACCTTTGAAAAAAACATTAGTTTCACACTATTGGTCCAATCACATTTGACAATGGGATTCCGAAACGACCGTCTAGTAATGCAGAATTAACACAAGAATAGTATGTAATTTATTGACAATGGCGAGTTGTGATGACATTCAGATAATTGTCTGCATTTCGTTTTTGCATATTTACTGAATGTTGTTTAGGTTATACAAATGTATGAATGCTTGATAATGTTATTGATAATTGTCCACAAAGTCAAGGTTAAACAAAGACATTTAACACATAAACTATTGCCCTCATTTAGCAGCATAATGACTAACGAATTGCTATCATTATATACCTTTTTTGTCTTCACTTTTACGGATGCCATGGATATGTCGACTAGAAAAGCAAAACCTCAAACCATCAGACTTTTAATTATAGTTGAAAAAGCAACGGAAATCGAAAAATCGACGCTATAAACATATATCTCAGCTTGGAGCGATTATCCATTTACGCTAGTGACAGAATGCCATTAAAATTACTTCATTTTTATTTGTCCCGTTTCCAACCTTAACAATATACATGCATGGAACATGAAAGCAGCACATGCTCTATTCAGAACTCATAAGAAAGAACAACTAAATTTGATAAAAATGATAGTGTGACAAATGTACAATATAATAAATTAAAATGATCATGGGTTTGTTGATTGGTTGGTTGAATGTTGCTTATCGTCGCATCAGCAATTGTTCAGCTATTCGCGACGAGAACTATTTATTAACTTCCATGGATTAATCTATGAACAATTATTGTGTATGCATGTGAAGTGCAAGTATGTTGTATGGCCTGCCTTGTACTAGCGCGCACTCAGGGCGACTTTAACGTGCTAGCTCACAGAGTCAGTACTCCGCAGACAAGCTTACCACTCCCCCAGTCCATTTTACTGATATCAGGTGAACCAGGAAAGGCCAGCGGCAAGGAAAATTCACTTTCCCACATGTGGTTTGAGCGGGACTCGAATTCACAGCGGTGACAGACCCTGGAATTAAAGACTGACGTCTTATCCATTAGGCGACCACTGCCTCTAAAATGACCATGGGCATGCATTAGAACGGTACAATCAACAACATTCTAGCATCTCATCGATTGCACGAATACAACATGTATAAGATTAGTATTAATATAAATAATGCACCATCGCATTACGGTTTACCGATAAAACACAGTCCCATTGAAACCAATGTAAATATTTTTTCGCTGCATTCTGATTCGCGATGTTACATCAGGCCGTTGTGAATTGAGCGGACGTTTCAGCAGGCTATTTAATAGTTTTTTCTCGGTATCATGTCAGGCGTTTTATTCCGAGCACTACTGAAGAGAAGTTGGAAATCAAAACGCCCATCTAGTTTTGCAGAATTAAAACAGGTTTTGTAATAATATACATAGATTTAAGAAAGCTGTCTCCAGTTGATCACGAACCTATAGAGGGACTCCCGATTTTAGTACAAACGTTCATGCACTAAATCACTTCTGCAGAAGACTAATAGGTCTAAAGTTAAAAAAAATATCCATTTATAACTTTGTATTTGAGAAGATATTGCTTTCCACACCTTTTTAGACTTTAAGGATTAAATTAAAATTTGCAACCATGACAAACACGTTCTTTTGGTGTTGTTTCACATTGCTAAATCCAAAGAAGGAAGAATTCTTAAGCGAAACGAAGCCCCTAAAAGTTGGAAATAGGCCTAATAGCTTCTTGAGTGTAATGACCTACTAGATTTATCCACAATTAATTGCATTTTTGTAAACATTTATCATTTTGGGCAATGATCAGTTAAATTTATTTGTGTGGCTGAAACAGCAGTTATTGAATGATACCAAAATTGCATATTTTGGATCAAAGTTAAAAGATAGACTTATTTCAGATGCAAAATCTATCTGTTTAGGTGCAATGCTTGTCCAAGATTATCGCAGATGCTAATAGGTCGCAGAGTGACACGAAAACACGCTTAGGTCAGACGGAACAAGTGACCATCGAAGTCATCTGGGCTTTGCTTGATGTATTGTTCTTCCACCGACACAGCTCATCGGATTGAGCCGTGCAGAAGAAGAAAATTTTCTACTTATTGCCAATGTCCAATTCTTTTACATATTCATTTCACACAGAAAAATCGATCCTAGCGATAGATGAATATTCTTGTCATCTTATTGCGGAAATCGCAAAAAGTCCGTATCCGCAAATTCTACTTTTCCGATTACTGATACATTGATCTCTTTTTTTCTTGTACTGAGTATTATTAAACCCGATAACGGAGGTACGTAAAGCACAATTTTTGTCGGCTTTTGGTGCCGTTAGATTATACTGAGGTGACCAAATATATATTAAGAAACTATTAATTACAATCATTCCTGACGCGCATATATTTAGGACAGGAGGTGGAAATAAGAGTGATTCGGTTTTCTTCGTCAATATGCACCGCATTCGTCAATTGTTATCAGTTCAGTTATGGTTCTTTATCTACGATACCTGAGACCGAATTTACCGAGATATCCACTAAACTACGCCCATTGTTATCGTTGAGTCCGCTCCACACTCAAAATGACAATGCTACAAAATAGTGAATGAGACGATAACATAATGTTAATGGTGATTATGTATCGTAAGCGAATGTAGGGACGCTGTTATCATGCGAAACTCAACCCCTTTCATGCACCTAGGCCCCAAATCTGTAGTAGCCGCGCACTCGTATCATCCTCGCTTCGATTTTGAATTTAATGACCTTGTATAACTCATATTAGGCCATCAACATACTGTAACTTAACATACAATGTCAAGCCAATCTAGGATGACCTATTTATTTACATTGTTTAATTATCATGCTAAGTACATTTAATATTTTATTCGTGATCAGATAATTTTACGTAGCTCTCTTAAAAAACTATTGTCAACCTATTTGCGTGAGCGTAAGAGTCAAGTTTTATGTTAAATTACTGTGGCAAACCTCTATAAAATTTAATATCCATACAAGCGAGCTATTTGATTATATTTGGTAACCAGTTTTTAATACTGCGGCCTCATATTTCCAGAACCTCCTAGCACAAAAAGACCCTTACGACGACTTAAGGCGAAATCAATTTTAGTCCTATATTCTGATTTACATTCTACTACTTCGTTGCGACGACGAGAAAAACATGTATACTTTAATGTCAGTATCAAAGCAATAATAGGTAATTAATACGGATTTATTACAACAATGTAAAGATTAATTTCTGTTTGGCCATCCTGTTTATTGTGCCATGAAGTGTTGTCAATATTTACAACTTCTTCTATCCTTGTTAAGTACCAGCGGGAACCATAGTATTGCTTATCTCTGTATATCAATAGAGAATTGTCTAAAGATTATATCTGAGATTAGTAGATCAATGAGGAATTGTCTAAAGATGTTTATTAATCCACGTATCTCAGATTAACAGATCAATGAAGAATTGTCGACGGTTATTTGTTTATCACTAAATCTGAGATGAACAAATTAATTCCAAATATTGGTGTTAATTGTATGTTGGAACATATATGTATCTAGTAGTTGATGATACTATTGAATATCTCTAATCACGAATAATGACTGCTCGATCAATTTCACATAATTAAAGGTGTAAATCTTCGCCTTATGTAAACATACATTAGAATCATTGTAATAGATGGTTATTGATCTTTATTGTGACACAACAATTGGACAAGATCGCGAGTTTATTAACCTTTTAATACAAACATCAAATTAGTTTCCATTTCTATTCAGTTTTTTGAAAAAGAAATGTTGGCTTTTTATCACTTTTACCTTAAATACCAAAGTTAATTCATTTAAATTTCAGCATCTAGCCCGATCTAAGTTTAAATCACTTCTTGTAAACTTAATGATCTTTCTGAATGATCTTGCTAACATTTTATCATAAGGATACGGTGGTTTTAGAAAACATTTGAAACGGTATATATTTCTTCGCGCTAAATTAGGTTCAATATATTTTGGTACTTTGAATATTTTTTCAACGCTTTGAAAAAAAAATGGTTTCACAATTTTGGTCAAAGCACTACTGATGAGTAATTGTATTCAGACACTGTCGTCTAATGCTGTAAAAAAACACTGGTACGATATGTTGTTAAACTGTTTTAAGGTTTTTAAATTCTTGGTGATTTTATTATGAAGTACATTTTATGGCATTTTGAATATTTTATCATTCTCCTTAGCTCAACTGCCATTAACAGCTTTTTGTCTATTTCACTTTAATGAGATTTTTTAACTTTTGAAGAAAACAAGAATACGTGTTATAATATTACATTTATTCGATATTATTCTTATGAAATATACAATAAATATTTTATTACCAAAATGTTTTAATAATAATTCTTATTCGATCGAGTTATCTCGGATAAACATGCAAATCCGAGCGCTATTTTACAAGGTGTTGTGTAGATATTAATGATGACTGAGTAATCTCTAAAACATATCTTGGCAATTCAGTTCAAATTGCAGATCAGCAGATGGCGGTTCACTTATCATACATCTAATAACGGTAACTTTATACAGCAAAGCAAGCTGTTCACAAATACGTTGTTGACGCGTGGATATTGCAAGTCTATATTTATCAAGGTCCTTTAAAGCTTTATGGATATTGTTGATGGATATGATTGCTGTCTGTGTATCCAAAATAATCACTGTTTATATTTGACTTTGTTCCTTGTTCTTTTCATTCTGAATGTTGGTGGTTGTAGCTCCCTAAATAGGAGGCGCTTGGTCTTTCGGAGCACACAGTCTCGATTCCTTTTCGTGAGTTCATGTATTTTACTAAGTTTGCCCGTTAAAAAGTTTTGACTTTTCCTTTTGGGATTTTGATTTGGACATGAACTAATATAATTTTTTACTTGCTCTCCATGTTTCTATCTTTCCCTATCAGTTCTCTTGTGGGTTTTTTACACCCGTACCAATGTTGTGTCTAAAATTCACTCGAGTATGGCTCAATTACATAAAAAACCAAACACTAATATACCGGTCCATGACCGAATCACAATCCCAAGGGCAAGTAAAAATGAAACCGGCAAAGTTAAACAGTTAAACTTTAACCAGGGAAGTAAGGTCCAAGTATTCAAGTTAATGGATTTACGAAATGACAAGTTTCTAAACCAAATCTGTGCTTAACTAGAAATGTCAGAAATTCCGTATCAAGGCATATATGGAATGTGTAATTAAATCCCAAAATCCAAGTAAATAAATTAGACCGGTAAAGTTATACAGGTAAGAACTTCCACCAGGTACATGGGATCTTATTGTTTCTACTAATGGAGTTAAGGAATCATTATTTCTAAACCAAATATTGCTGAAATGTGTAATTAAATAAATAAAGGTGACATTGATCAAGTTAAGATGTGTACATGCATCAATTGCCATGTAGTTTCATAATGTTTCAAATTATTTAAAAGTTTCAAGATATCTTGTGTTTACAGGGATATAGAACAAAACCATCTAAATGGTTAATTGAATAATTTCGTGTTGACATATGTGTTTTGATGTCTTTAGATTTCCAGATACGATTATATGCTACACGCAAACACTTTAAAACACCAATGTTTTTTCTTTGATTTTAAAAAAATCTAATTTTGCTAAAAATAGACACATAATTTTGTAAATTATTTCAATCAATTAACCTAAGATTTATCTCAGAGAAATTGAAGGTTAAATATACTGATCTTAAAAACACCCTCAACTGCGTATCCATTTTTTCATTTGTAGAGATAAGAAAAAAATGAACACAGATTTTTCACATTTTTGTTTAGCGAAATATTGAAATGAATTGATGTTCAAATCACAATCCGAAAAACGAAATTAAAACTTTGAAAACTTGCATATTAATTAATTTCAACATGTGAATCTCCACGAGTGAAGTGGGTCTGTGTGCTTCGGAAGAATAAGCACTTATTGTCTAGCGAGCATGGTATTAAAATTTTTAAACCCTATTTCCAGTAAACTACAACAACATTATTTTTCCCCAAAAAAATCTTAAATTATATGCGATTTTATAACGATAGTAAACAAACGTAAACATATCAATTAATGTCTGATATGTTAATAAAACATATTTTATGATAAAACAAATTGACACAACTTCACCATTTGCTTTTAATACATAAATCATTCACTGCTTTGATGCTCATTTACAAACAAAAAAGAAAAAAAGGAAAATGTTTCAATTAATTATTTTGGTTCATTTTAACCGCAAGTATTAATCGTCATTTGTCCCTTGGCAGACAACATAACATTCTGTACATTAAATATTTTAGTTAAGTTCCATTTATATTCCCATTAAAAGTAAGTTTTTAATATTGAACCAAACACTCTGATCTAGTGCTGTAAAATTAATACTGGTGTAATATGTAATATACATTAACAACAGGGAAATGCATTTAATTTAAAACTGGAACCGTTTGACATGTTTATTACGGAAGCCAAATGACCACTTTGTGTATTCGGTAAAGCAATACCTACGGGCTATCCCTTCTCGAAGATGAAAGTATCTTTTTTCAATTAGCATCAGCAGAACGTTTAATTTTATAGTGACATTTATTGTCTATTAAAATATTTTTGTTTGTCCATTGATTTATTTTCTGTCTATTTGCTATGCTACACTGCCCGCTCCCGGGAAGAAACAAAACAGAATCACGCACCAGTAGCATTTCATATTGATATCTTCTTTCATGGGATTTCAAACATCAGATAGCTATTTAGAGTTTTATGTTGGTTTTTATTACAAAAGCAAAAATTTATAAAAATAGAACATTGTTTCTGCAACAGTGCCCACTGTCCCAAAGAAATTGGAAAAAGTAACGCTTCAGTAGCACTTTGATAATAAACTATCCGTTTTGGAATTGTAAAACAAAAATTAGGAGAAACATCACATTGTCAAAGAAATAAAATCGTTTGCCTTTAGCGGTGTATAAACGTTGCAGTTCAGTAATTTGATCAGTGATATTCATTTGGGAAAATGTTAAAATCAGTTTTTGACGCTTTTGTCAATTTTTAAAATAATTTTATATTATCTCAAGGGTATAAATGTATCACTTAATTTTTCATAATCAAACACAAACACACTGGTCCGTCACGTTGTGATATAATTATCCTGCTTAACTTGGAAGCAAAGCATTTCTGAAATTTAGTGTCATAGTGATTTCTCAAAAATTGCAAAACGGACAATATTTTTAAATGACAAATATTTCTGCAAAAACAATCTTTGTATGATTTTTGCAGTAAGGGCGATTTTTATTTAATTTTCAAACAAGAAAATTAGGACCAAAATAAAATTGATTTATGACGTAAGTATCATTTATTATAAAGTGAACGCCATCAGGACCCTTTTGTGATGAATACGTTCATACTAGTATGTCATTCAGATTAACCTTGTGATAATATCCCTGGATAACTTTTAAACCTCTCTTGTCCAAAATTCCATTTTTTCTTTATATGCCGTATTCAGTTTGTCGCCAAATCCCATGATAGCGCCAATATTTAACTGAACAAAGCATAGTGATTAATCGAGTATATTATTATTATTTTATTATTTTATTACATTTACATGTATTTATTTATTTATTATCTTTATCATTATTATGTTTTCGCTTTTTTGTACCACGCGTGAGGTACATATACATTATTTGAATTGAGTGTACCTGATGCTTTTTGGTTGAAACACTCAAGCTGAAAGCAGAACCCGGAAACAAGCGTTAAGTGTTACAAAGTAATATTATTTTAATTACAAAAGACGATTGATGTAATACGAAAGCAATGTCCTAAAACGAGATTCAAAATTGGTTTGAGTAACATCATCGCCATGATATATTTAATTTGTTTACTCGACTATAAACAATTCAATATCGATGTTAAATCAATTTAATGTTGAACCAAAGCGTAGAGTGGCGTAGAATTATGCAGTTTATTTAGCCCGTTCAGGACTATTTCATTTATACCGAGGTGGTAAATTCGACGAAAGTATATTAATCCAAAGTGTCCGATTAAACCACCGACTTTGGCAAGTGAACTGACAACATTTCACACAACAAGGATCTGCCCCGAGTAAGGTTCAAACCTCGGCGGTTAGAGGCAATATAAATCGTAAGCTCGCGAATTAGACCACTTTGCCGAGACCCCGAAACGAACAAAATAATTATTAATATATTTAACAGGTCTGGGACGGAACAAGTCTTTACTTGCCAAATATTAATAAATTAATTTTAAAAATTTAAAAATAAAGAAATAAATAAATAGATAAATAATCCTAAATTTTGATAAAAGTTTGTTTTTGGAAAATATTAATTAAATGATTTTATATTCAAATGAAAGAACTATCAGGTCATGTGTTGACCAGAAGTATAATTTTATAACCGGTTTTTGTTACACAAGTTTGTTGCCTACATTTATCAAAGTAAACATCTTTCCTGATTTATGGATGTAAGATCGATACGGGTTTACCGATTGACCTTCGATAAAACCGATCTCAATAAAATATGCTTCGTCATTCTTACTGTTATCAAATGATGTAACCGGAAGAATCTTAATTGGACCAACAACACGATAAATCAAGCGTTAGTATATTGGTATCAGAAACGATAATTTTCAGAAATATACAAGCATGAAATTAGGATTTACTGGGAGACCTATCTAGTCTATGTTACAACTGTGATGCAATCAAATTACAATTTGAAAATTAACTTCCCAAAAAGAATTACTTTAGTAGGACTGACTAAATTCTGCAGAGTGGTTTCATCACGCTTGATTGGAACTGACGGGAATGAAAACAAACTCTTCGGACAAAAAACATACAAATTAATATTCAAATCACAATTCCAAACCAACTCAAAACTAAAAAATGAGACCAGATCTTCCAGAAGGGTACTCATTTCCTGTTTATCTTGCTTAACTCGCTATGCACAACCATAAGTCTAAAATTATGGTTTTAGCATTTATGTTTTGACCTGCAAAAGAGTGTTTATAAACGAGTCAGGGTTATTAAGTTATTAGTAATATCGAGGCAGTCAACCCTGAGATGGTCGAGTACCCTAAGAAAATCACAGACCTTCGGTGACCTTTATTAATAGTGTTTTATTCTCAAATTTTTAGTAACTGTGCAGATAAAGTTGAAAACAAACGTAATGATTTATTTACATGTCTGCTTTTAATTATTACCACTTTAGATACATTTTATTTAACTTAAGAGTATTTTTGAAGTTCACATGTTTTACTAAGTTTTCAAATTTTTAAATTTTTAAATTTTTACTAACTGCGCAGATAAAGTTTATAAATAAGCCCAATGATTTATTTAGATGCCTGTTTTAATTTATAACGATTTTAGATAAATTTTATTTGAACATTAGTAGAGTATCGACCATTGTTTTTAATTAAGATGATATATATTAAGAAGAAATAAATGTGATTGATTAGAATCAAAGCGCAAACAAGAAATTAAAAACGAAGACCAAAATCCGCGATGACATTGAAAATCTATTTGTTTATAATTAATTAAAAAGATAGTTTTAATGTAAATATCGGGTTTAAAATATGTTTAATTGGTAAGGCTTACATATGTAAATCCTTATTTTTCTAAAAGAACATTTTATATCATGGGTGAATAACAATGTACAGTACAAACCTATCGTAAGTAAAACACGGGTAAAACGAAAAGGGGTCGAAGTTCTGCTACCTAACTTTTGACAAATGGGACAGCTAGTGCCCGGAAATTTTCCGAGAGACATAGCAATTAATTGGGGCCTAAATATACTACCGATTCGTCAGTAAATCGTTAGCTTATTGTTAAACATTCAACACCTCTGTACTATTTAATAAAACTCGTTTCATTCTGTTTTGATTTTACACATGAAGGATGTATCTTGACTGAAAGTTCTTACCATTTTATCCTTCCGGAGAACCTGGCCTCTTTTCAAAAACGTTGTTTAACTTTATTTGCAAGTTTTAAAAAAATACTTTGCTTTTGGGATTATAATTTGGACATTGATTGGTATACTTGTGTTTGATTTAAGTAACAGAGATAAAGATGAAGACCAACGTTATGATTTATTTAGTCCGTCGTTAGTCGGTGGTACCGTGATGACGGCCTGTGTCGGAACATAAAAGGCCTAGCCGACGATAATTGCGAGTTAAAAATGGACCAGGTATGTTTAAAAAGGTTTACTCAGACAAACGTGATTAACTTAGGTGTAATTCAAAACGATTGTAGACATGTTTTATATGTACTTATGTAGAGTATCAAACATTGAACTGATTGTTTTAAATTAAAATGATATCTCTACTGAGCTTTTATGATTTACAAAAAAGAGAGAAAAAAACTGCAACTGAAAAGTATATTATTGACAATAACCCAACGCAAATAAGAAATTAAAAATTAAGACCATGAAATATAAAAATATAAAAAAATTAAAAATACTAATTGTTTTTAATCAAAATTCTTGACAAGGTTTTTAATTAATAGAAAAACTGTGCAACTTTTAGCAAGTTATTGACAAGAAGCCAACGCAAACAAGATTACAAATTAAAAATACTAATTGTTTTTAATTAAAATTCTTGACAAGGATTGTAATTAATAGAAAAAATGTGCAACTTTAAGCAAGTTATTGACAAGAAGCCAACGCAAAAAAGAAATTAAAAATCAAGACTAAAACTATGCGATGACATTTCAAATGCATTTATATATATTAAATTTGTAAGATAGCTTTTTAGTTTTAAAGAGATATATCGAGCTAACAATTTGTTTTACTGTTTTTCGTATTACTTGAAATAATGACATTTTTAAAAGTAAATTTATTATAGAAATAATTTTGCTATGGAAGTATGAACGAATTGGACATTTTGATGACTGAATAATTCGCGTAAAATTCGTTAACTTAGCGTTAACCTTTCAATAGGTTTGTATTTGTGTTCGATTTAAAATGAAGATAAACTTTATAATATATTTGGCTGTCTGGTCCACTTTTAATTGGTAACGATTTTAGATATTAAGTTTTATTCAAACTACTACACATTGTAGAGTATTGATCATAGTACTGATTGTTTTTCATTAAAACTGTATCCTTGCTATGCTTTTATGTTTTACAAAGAAGAAATAAATGTGTGCAACTAAAAAGCATGTTATTGACAACAAACCAACGCAAACGAGATTTTTTTTTTTAAAATCAGACCAAAATCTGCGATGACATTAAAAATATAATTGATTTTGAAGATAGATTTAATGCAATACATCAAGTATAAAGTATGTTGTTAACTGTCTTTCGTAACACTTATTGTTAATACAAAAATACCCGTCTATTTGCAAATCGCAATCAAAAACTTTTAATATAAGCCAATTTACTAGTAGTTAAACACATAAAGATTCACCAGGGAATTGAGACCGGGTGGTCCGGATGAGAAATCAGCTCTGGTGTAGCTAGTTACACCCGTCACGTGTAAAATGAAAACTAAGAATTAAATGAAGTCCTAATACATCCATGGCAACTTTGGGTACTGACAGATCCTACTTATCAAGAAGATTGTGATGATCAAAAACAAACACACTAACCTCTGTCCGAATTACAATCAAGAAGCAAAGTTACATCTTTGAAACTGACAGGTTAGGTTAGACACGTGACCTTCCACCAGGGAATTGAGGTCGGGTGCCCCAGAAGGGGTAAGCACCTCCTGTTTATCTAACTACACCTGTCACTTGTGTAATCAAAATTGGATGACTGACAAAATAGAATAAGAATTTAAATAGTAATTTTCTAAAAGTACATTATATACATTATGAGTATTAGAAAACTTTTAAAACGTATAACAATTACTACTAAATCCGGTTTAATTTTGCAGGACTAGACGACCGTTTCGGAAAAAGATTCCTCATCAGTAGTCATCGGACCGAATAAAATAAAATTCCGAGATAAATATTTAAATGAAAGGTCAAGCGGACAGGCCAAAGTCGTTTGCCTTTACTCCTTTGTGTAGATTAGGCTCCCCCGTGTTTATTTTAACATATTTTGTGCGGCCTGTATTGTCCTTGTTGGTGTTGATTTCAAGTTCTAGAACAAGTGATAATAACTATAAGTGTCTCAAACATTTAATCCGATTAATAGGATTATAGATGGAATCCGGATACTGTCTTTTGAATTTCAACCATTGTCAAGGTAAAAACAGAAGAAAGATAAATCTAATTATTCTTTTGTTCCTTTCTTTCTTTCAATTATGTTTAATCTGATTAATTCTTCTTAATACGGAACCTGTTGAAGTCTTGTTTATTTCTGTAAAACATCCTTTATTAATTAACAACATAAAATGTAAGTGAGTAGGTAAGTAAGTAAGTTAGTAAGTATAAAAGCAGACATTTTATTGATCAGGAGTCAAAAAGTACATGTTTTAATCAAGCTATCTTCATCGTTTGAATCCATACATGTAAAAAATAATATCTACATACATGTTTACTTTACATCAGCTATTCAGACAATATTTATTAAAAAGAAAATAATAAACAACACCAGTAAAAGTTTTTGTTTCTTTTTTCATGGAGTTGAAAATAAATGGCTCTTGCTGAGAAAATTTTGAATTTTTTCTGGCAAATTATTGGCTGCGACCTATGTAGACGACATTTAGAAAATACTGGGAATGATTGCCTCGGGGTGGGGGTGCAATGTATCTACTCGGGCGACATATATACGGAGATATACGGTAGTTACTTGGCCTTTACCCAATTCATGAATTTTTATTTTCGGGATTCTTGAACAAATCGCCAATATCGCAAAAATAAAGTGTTTGCGAATAAAGGTGATTTACAGTATATAACGACATGCAAGGTTAGGTGTACAGCAGTTAAAACAATGGAAAATCTATAGAAACATGACAATAAAGATACAGGCCAGATACACATGCTATGGTCTACTTAATGAATGGTTTGTGTAATCGAAGATGCTGGTCAATTTTAACACAGTCGTATATTATGTACGGAATATTTTATAGAAGCTCTTTATATTTTGGTGGTGTATAATTCTAAGAATTCAAAAGGACAATAAAAAACAGAAAAAAAGTTATGTCAGAACTGCATCGAGATAAAACAAACCCTGGTTACAAAGCTAAAAAAATAATCTGATTCATGGATATTTATACTCATATTAATCGAATCAACACAAACATATCAGAACATGTTCAATTCACTTTCCTAAAAACATAGAAAAAAAGATAGATTAAGTTTAACACACTTTCACCAAGTTGTCCGGAAGAAAGAAAGATAAGGTACGTCCTTTCTAGCTAGCTATACCAGCCACGTTTGATATTAATTTGGGAACTACTGGATATGAAATATATCCAAGATTCAGAAATATTAAATTTATCAAGAATCTTGTGATGACGCCCATAAAACTTTTAAGGAGAGCGGCTTGATGATATTTTAAAAAATAATTCATTTAGTTTGTTAAGTCTACTTCGTCAATTTATCTAAATGAATATGAAATTATGTCAAAAAGGCGTGGCTAAACGTTCTGAAAATGAACAATGGCACTATTCCATTCACTGACAAAAACAGTGTTTTGTAATATTAAATAAAATTGTAAATATATAACAAATAACTTTCAATTTTATGTGCTTACGGGGTATAAACAAGATTTTGGATGTTGGAATTTTATCATACATTGCTTCACAAATTTCATAGAATTTTCAATCCCAACAAATTGAAAGTTAATTCTAAAATAACGCAATATTTTATCTATGTATATAGTTATAGATTGTGGAATTCCCCCAGTACCAGGAACTAACATGATTTCATACTACACCGGAAATACTACTTACGGAAACGTTATCAGATACGCATGTTTATCAGGCTTTAGAGATATACTGTTCCGGTATGGTGCCATAGCAACGTGTACACAGAATGCAACATGGGAGATTGATCCAAGCGATTCTAAGCTTAATTGCCACAGTAAGTCAACTCACTTTTAGTTTATTTAAAGATTGTCATTGTTGTAATGTTTGTTTAACGTCGCCTCAGTAGTTTTGGCGCTTTTTGCGACAAGAGCAAGTTTATTTATACCTAATAATTAATCTACGAACATGTTAATGTATGCATGAGATGTGCGAGTGTGTTTTACTAGCACACGCGAGAGTATTAAGACCTATAGCAGTGTTTTCTCCAGAGTGCGTTTTTTGCGTTTTTGACGCGATTATTTCATAAATGACGCAACTTAAATGACCAAGTGCGTTTTTCTTGACGCAATTAGATTTTTACAACAATCCAAACGAGTAACATCTTCGTTTTTACTTGGACAATGTTTCGAACTGAAAACGAAAGTTAAAAACGGAAATTCCCGCTAAACGGGTTTCCTGTTGCATTACACATCGATACATCCATAGATACCCTTGCTACATTCATGATCAACTTAATGCTTGAATTAAACCACGTGATAGTGACAATGTTTGGGTGTATTTAAAGCGTTTGATCGATCGGGCTGTAAACAAAAACATGTCCAAGCCAAAGCAACGGCGATTGACTTCATTTTTTAAACCTGTCGGTGATAAAAACGTTGACAAAGAACAATCGGGTGGCACAGCAGGCCTCGACCAACCAGCTCAGGATGACGATACCCCGATAGTCAATAAAAGTGGTCCAAAGACAAAACGAGAATTTAGACCTGAATGGTTGCTGGCTGACATTCAAAATGATAAAATGATATGTAACGTGTGTTCATCAGAGGGGAAAGACAATCCTTTCACAAGCGAATATACTAATTTTAGACATTCTACTCTCACTAGACGTATTGCTTCCATTCAGCACAAAGCATCTCTTGAATCAAGTTCCCTTCGTTTGAACATGAAAAAGCAAGTGCATGATTTGTTATGTTCTAAAAATGAAGCTACAGTGGGAGCATTACTATTCTGTGTACTGGCTTGCTAAAGAACAGCTACCAACATTAAAACACAAGTCATTGCTAAATTGTTATCTAGTCAGTTACTGTAAAAGTATTTAGAATAATTGTTTAATTTATTCATTGCTAAAAAGCAGTAGAGACTGTATAGCAATAACAATAAACAAATTTTTGACTCTGGCTTCAGTTATCCAATATTCACAAAAAATATTACCAATCCCTTGCTCATTTGCATGATAATTAAATCTAGAAATTTAACAGAATTATTGTGACCCCTTGATTTGGAAAATGACCCCCAACTTCCAAGTGAGGGGGTCATCTATGACCCTTTATTTTAAGAAGTTGGAGAAAACACTGCTATAGCACACGGCATTACATGATTACACGGATTAATCTACGAACATATATACGTGAGATGTGCGACTGTGTTTTACTAGCACATACTATAGTGTATTAACACCTATAGCGCACGACGTTACATTTTCGTGGGTATTCAATGATGTGAATTGTAATCTGCTATCTATATATTCTGAAACTAAATCATATTTATATTGTTTAAAAATTCTCGAGTATTACAACATCAGATTAATCATGAGTAACGTTTTTTTATCAGATACATATGTACATTAATATTCATTACCAAAAAAACGTATAGATGGCCAACAGTCTGATGACATGTTGTACAAGGAGTTGAGTTGAGTAATGGTGTTTAACCTCCGAGTCAAGAAAATTTCACTTATATCAAGACGTCGCCAGCTATAAGCGAATGTGCAGATATTTTGTCTGTGCGTAGCGCTGATGACATTATATAGAAGGGTTCTGTGTAATGTGTATAAAGTGGAATAGAGATTAAAGATATTTAATGAGCTATTGTTTATCTACAAATTGAATGCAATTGTCGGAAAATGCAAGAAAATAGTCCTACTTTCCAACAAAATCACAAAAAACTGTCAAAACTTAATACAAAATATACTGACCAAATAGGAAAACTATTTTCCATCATCCAAAAGTGAATGTTATTCAACAATAATACTGATAATCAAATATATAGATCAACTCTTGAAGTTATTAACAAAACAGGAAATAGAGCCATGTCAAAATCATCCCTTCTGTTCCTTCTTACTTGGGGGGGGGGGGGGACTTTCAATGTGATGCCATTATTGGAATATTCATGAAGATCACATCTGGGGTAAAAACAATGACCTACCTGACCCTAATACCCTGATGTAACTTTGAACGAAGCATATATATGTATTATATAAACTTGATCACATTTTCAAAACGAGAACTGAGTAACTATGTTTTCATTTACTGGACAAATCTTTTTAAATGAACATTTCAGAGGATATGGCATCGTTCGGTTGTCGTCCTGAAGGAACAATCACGGAGATACATGCTGGCAACTATACAACTGGTGTAAGTTCACGAAAAAAATGCGTATCAAAATGTAGGTCACTGAAGAAGAGACTTGCTGCTCTAGCTCCCGATGGTTGTTACTGCTCAGATTCTTGGAATCAATCTTCCATTGAATTGACAGCGGAAACATGTAACTTTACGTGTCAGGAGTCTGATGGTATTGTAGACTCGTATTTCTGCGGAGGGCAGAATAATGAACAGTCTGTATTTGTCACATTAGGTAAGACGAAAACTATTTGTTATGTATTTTAGACAAAATCTTTATTTGTTTATAATTTTAAGAAAAAATATAATTACTGTAAACGTATTTAATTCCGCGTGTATTTATTTTCGCGGTATAGGGAATTTGGACATATCCGCGTAGTTAAATTCTCGCGTTTTTGAAATATGCACTACAACACAATAATTTTCGCTTGGTATAATTTTAACAAACAACAGCGAAATAGGCGAAAATTAGTACACCGCGAAAATAAATACGTTTACAGTATGTGTTAAGACATTTTTTTTCAATTGAAAAGTAACTAAAATGCATATTAATAGAATCTATCACAACTGGTGGTGCCAGATAGGAAAATCTTAACCCGAGTTCTAATATATTTGGTCCGGAACGAGATTTGCCGAGTTTTTGGCCAAATATATTAGAACGAGGGTTGAGATTTCCTTATCTGGCACTACAAGTAGTGATTGATTCTATTTCTTGCATCAGAAAGTACAACTTTTCAATTTAAAATCAATTTCAACTTTCGATACACCTCTGATTTTGTTGATAAAATTTTGCGGGGAAAACGGCTTGTGGGCTATCTTGCACAGGGGGGTACAAGATGGAGATATCTTGCACCTCTCTTTTTATTGATTCTTCAAACTAGGGTGCATATATATTTTTTGGATAAAAGATAAGGCTAAGGCTCTCTTTTGCAAAAAAAAAAAAAAAAAAAAAACACCAAATATTGTAAAAACTCCTTTGGTAATACAAAAATGTTTTGAGCGCATTTTGCGATTGAGTTATGGGTAAAAGCATTTTGGGATAAAGCTATGCAAAGCGCATTTAATGCTAAATAAATTGTGTGTGAAACGCACTTTGTGAGAATTTTTTCGCGATAAAAGTATTGGCAAAGCGCCTAATTTGCGACATAATTGTGTTTTAAAGCGCAATTATTACTATAAAATAGTGTGCAAAGCCCATTTTATATTATGTTGTAAAAATTGTATGATTTATAAAAAAATATATTTTTGGGTAGACTATCTTGTAGATAAAGCAAACTTTGCGATTAAATATTGTGTAGAGCGCATTTTTTCTTTTTCTTTTTTTTTTTTTTTTTTTTTTTTTTTGCGAAAAGGGGTGTGAAATGTGCTTTTATTTATTTATTTATTTATTTATTTACGTATATTGGTTTCTTTCTGTGACATGAAAAATAGTCAAATTGTAATATAATAATTGTTGAGGAAACCGGTTTATATAAGAGTATACTCTTGTTTTGGTAAACCTAAACCTAAATATTGTTTAAGCTAAAAAAAGCGTTTTGCGATCAAACATTGTGTCAGCACTTTTTATAGAATATTTGAAAGTGCATTTAGCGATATAATATTGGGAAAAGCGTATTTTGCGATATGGCAGTTTATAAAGCGCACTCAGCGATATAATATAATGCATTGCGCATTAGCTGTTGTATAAAGCGCATTAAGCAATAGAATATTGTATGAGGCGCATTTTTGATAAGGAATATGTTAATATATTTTGCAATAGATTGCTGTTTAAAGCGCATTTTTTTCCTCTTGGTTGTGTATAAAGTGTATTTTGCACTAGAATGTTGAGCAATCAACTTCTTTGCGATAAGGATACATATAAAGCTCATTAAGCTCATTCATTCATTTGAATATTTTGTAAAGCAAATTTTGCCGTAGAAAATTATGTAATGCGCTTTTTTGGCATAAGGTAGCGACAGAAAATTGCGTAAATTTTTGGAAATAATATTAGGTAACGTAATTTTTTCGACAATGTAGTATATAAAACGCATTTTTGCGAAACAATATTGAGTAAGGCCAATTCTGCGATGAGGTAGTGTATTAAGCGCATTTTGCGAAACAATATTGAGTAAGGCCATTTCTGCGATGAGGTAGTGTATAAAGCGCATTTTTGCGATACAATATTGAGTAAAGCGCACTTCTGCGATGAGGTAGTGTATAAAGCGTATTTCGCGAAACAATATTGAATAAAGCGCATTTTGCGATACTATATTGAGTAAAGCGCATTTTGTGATAAGCTAGTGTATAAAGCGTATTTCGCGAAACAATATTGAGTAAAGCGCATTTTGCGATACAATATTCAGTAAAGCGCATTTTGTGATAAGGTAGTGTATAAAACGTATTTCGCGATACAATATTGACTAATGCGCATTTCTGCGATAAGGTAGTGTATAAAGCGCATTTTGCGATACAATATTGAGTAAAGCGCATTTTTGCGATAAAGTAGTGTATTAAGCGTATTTGGCGACACTATATTGAGTAAAGCGTATTTCTGCGATAATGCTGCTTGTTATGTGCATTTTTGATAGAATTTTTAGTAAAGCGCATTTTGTGATAGAGTAGTGTATAAAGTGTATTTTGCGACATTATATACAATGTTGAGTAAAGCGCACTTCTGTGATAAGGTAGTGTATAAAGCGTATTTCGCGAAACAATATTGAATAAAGCGCATTTTGCGATACAATATTGAGTAAAGCGCACTTTTGTGATAAGCCAGTGTATTAAGCGCATTTTGCGATACAATATTGAATAAAGCGCATTTTGCGATACTATATTGAGTAAAGCGCATTTGGCGATAAGGTAGTGTATAAAGCGTATTTCGCGAAACAATAATGAGTAAAGCGCATTTTGCGATACAATATTGAGTAAAGCGCACTTTTGTGATAAGGCAGTGTATTAAGCGCATTTTGCGATACAATATTGAATAAAGCGCATTTTGCGATACTATATTGAGTAAAGCGCATTTTGCGATAAGGTAGTGTATAAAGCGTTTTTCGCGAAACAATATTGAATAAAGCGCATTTTGCGATACAATATTGAGTAAAGCGCACTTTTGTGATAAGGTAGTGTATAAAGCGCATTTTGCGATACAATATTGAGTAAAGCGCACTTTTGTGATAAGGTAGTGTATAAAGCGTATTTCGCGAAACAATATTGAATAAAGCGCATTTTGCGATACAATATTGAGTAAAGCGCACTTCTGCGATAAGGTAGTATATAAAGCGTATTTCGCGAAACAATATTGAATAAAGCGCATTTTGCGATACAATATTGAGTAAAGCGCACTTCTGCGATAAGGTAGTATATAAAGCGTATTTCGCGAAACAATATTGAATAAAGCGCATTTCGCGATACAATATTGACTAATGCGCATTTCTGCGATAAGGTAGTGTATAAAGCGTATTTCGCGAAACAATATTGAATAAAGCGCATTTTGCGATACAATATTGAGTAAAGCGCACTTTTGTGATAAGGTAGTGTATAAAGCGTTTTTCGCGAAACAATATTGAATAAAGCGCATTTTGCGATACAATATTGAGTAAAGCGCACTTTTGTGATAAGGTAGTGTATAAAGCGCATTTTGCGATACAATATTGAATAAAGCGCATTTTGCGATACAATATTGAGTAAAGCGCACTTTTGTGATAAGCTAGTGTATAAAGCGTATTTCGCGAAACAATAATGAGTAAAGCGCATTTTGCGATACAATATTGAGTAAAGCGCACTTTTGTGATAAGGTAGTGTATAAAGCGTATTTCGCGAAACAATATCGTGAAAACGAGGTTTTGAAAACTCGACAATTTACAAAATACAACAAGTCATAAAAAGTGCACGGTCACACAATACAGTACTATATGAATTGAAGTAAATATTGTTTGGTTTGAACAATGGTGAACTATATACAGCCGAATATGCCTCAACAAAAATCAGGTAATATACAAACTTAGCTTTTATAATCTTATCTTGGATCGTTGGTAGCCTTAGAATATGAACTATCACGCCTGGTACACGCATTTTGAAAAGGAAAACAAATCATAGAAAACCTCAACCGTACATTGTCGAGTTTTCCGAAACCTTATATTTCTTTAACAAACTCTGGCCCCTTTGCAATGCTCTATGGCGTTGACTATGTTAAAATCTTTACATTTTTAAAATTAATTCGTTATACAAGGTGTAAACTATTTTTCCCAAATACATGTATTTTTGCACAATTTCCATAAAGAAATGCAACAAATATTTAAAAAATTCTTTAGTTATAAATCTTCACACTTGTGTAGGTAATTTCATAATTATACCCCACTTTCACGTTTTTCAACCAAATGGTTTTCACTTGAATTTTCCTACTTTAATTACCCTTAAGCGCTTTTGTAACAGAATATTATGTAATGCTAGTTTTTCATAATGTCAAATGACGTAAAAAGTTGGTAATATGAAATATGGACCGATACTTACAACTCAAATGGAAACATTTCTGTCCAGAGAGAGAAAATCAATAATTTTAGACGAGACTTCCCAGATCTATTGAAAGTAGCTGGGGTTCCATATTAACAAAGCTTGTGAACAACATGCTGTTTCGGGACAAAATTTTCTTAAGTTGCGGGTAATGTTACAAATCACTATCTATTGCTTTGTTATATTGCAAATGCATTTGTATATAAATGACCTGATATTTATTATTTAGTTAGTTGCTATACGGATTTCAATTTGGAAATGGAAAATATTACCGTGGAAGTGAATGGTAATCCTTCTGAAACATGTAAGCAGTTCTGTTTAGGACAAGACGCTTATTACGCCATATTGTTTAAGAACACTAGCAACACATGTGTTTGCACAAATGAGACTTCCAAAACAGCAGTCCTTAGGCTACCAGAAGCTTGCGGGAAAATGTACACGGATATCAAGCCTACATTGTTTGGAAAAGCATTTGGATATGTAACTAGTTTAGGTACGTTATATATATGACGCATCCAGTTATCCGAAAATGCATAATTATTATTCTTAAATCTGTGACAAAGAAATTGTATAAACTTGTGTTTATGAAATAAATTACTGAGGTAATTATGATTTAGTCTAATGCTCCCCAGCCAGAAGCATTGGACCTAGGCGGTCGGGGGCTCTGTGATTCCTAAGTTGCAGTTTTAGCGCCTTTTTTCATAAATATTTTTTCTTGATCTGGATGACGATACATATTTTGAAAGGTAACTTTGGTAACATAAGCGCAATTTGAACACTAACTTTACTATCTTTCTATTGCGATTGTGTAAGTGGCAATATCGTTATCTTATCATTTATACTTCTTACTACGTATATTGTATCTTCAATACGTTTTGAATATTTTTTATCCAGCTACATTTCAACCAACAGCGTCGACTTGTGCAGCTTTATACAAACAGGGCGTTAGATTTAACGGGGAGTACTATCTTGGTGGAACCAAAACTTCATGCGTATTTATGGGTAAATTTATATTCTCCCGCTTAAAAACGTATTACGTCACATCGCTGTCCGTCTGTCCATCTGTCAGTCCTGAGACAGTTGTATTTGGGACACTTCGGATTATGATTTTAACTGTATTTGTTTGAAAAGTTAAGGTAAATCTTAATAGTTCAAATACCTCGCCTACAGTTTAAATTTTGGTCATGTACAGGTTTTTTTAGCTGTTGATGAAAAAAAGAAACAAAGGTTATTGATAATACATGTACAACTTCCGACTTTGGACAGACGACAAAATAAATAAATAAATAAATAAATAAATAAATAAATAAATAAATAAATAAATAAAGTTGACATTTTTTCAATCCATTGAAGGTCAATCCCAACTGCAAATTACTTTATTTCTTATAGCTATTCAAAATAAATAAATAAATAAAATAGGTTGGCATTTAATAATATATTTTAAGTTGAAAACATTTTATTTTATTTTTACAACAGACGGGACAAAGTGCGATGAAGGGTGGATAGGCTTTGGTGGCGCCTGCTACCTGTTCCATAACAAAACTGAGTTGTTCCATGATGCGCATGCCCATTGTATATCATATAATGCAACATTAGCTTCTGTTATTAACAATGACGAGAAGGATTTTATCGTCGATACAATAACAGGTACGTAACCGTTTCCATATTTTTGTGTTATAAATGGGTGAAGTCATAGTATTTTATGCACAATTCAAGAGCATTTCAATAATATAGAAGCGGTCAGTTCATGAAGGTGGAGGAAACTGGAGCGCCCGTTTCAACCTTCTGATCTTAATATGCCAATCATTTACTGTAAACGGATTTGTTTTCGCGGTGTACTAATTTTGGCTTATTTCGCGGTTGTTTGTTTTGCGCAAAAATTAATACAGAGCAAAAAATAAATTATGCTTATTGTTTTTATAGTGCATATTTCAAGAACGCAAAAAATTAACTACGCGGATATGTAATAATTTCCTTAACCGCGAAAATAAATACACGCGAAATTCAATATATTTACATTTTATTTTGGTGTAAGGACCCTGTCCCGTTGTTCAATGTTCCTGTCAGTGTCAATTTTAATTTCATATGTGGTTATCCCTCCGAAACACCTGGCCTCACTTTCCTTGTGAAAGTTTGCATGTTTAAATTAATTTGTCGCTTTGATGGCTGTCATCGCAGTTTGATGTCTCTGTGTCCAGGATTGCCCTAAATGTATTTGATTCCCATATTCTGTGTTTCTTTCACACAATTTTGATTATACTAATGGCGGGTGTAGCTAGCTAAACAGAAGGTGCTTATCCTTCCTGAACACCCGGTCTAGCTTCCCTGGTGGAATTTCGCGTGTCAGTTTTTACATTGCTTCTGGGTTGTGATTCGGACATGGATAAATATGGTTGGTTACGATTTTCAAGGTTTTTAGTTCAAATTTACGATAGTGTTTTGGACATGGATTAGTATGCTTGTGTTTGATTGCTTTTATTTAGTTATCCATTTATATGTTTTTATTTTTTGGATTCAGGTTTTCCAGATCTATCAAATCCATATTGGTTCATTGGTTTGTACGATCAGTTTGGTGTATCTTCCTATGCATGGATAGAGGGAATGATCGTATCATATACCGACTTTTTCACATCAGAACCTTTAGGTGAAGGTCATAAATGTGTATACGTTGGAGATAGTAGTCACAGTACCGATAGGAAATGGAGGGAAGGATCTTGTAATGCATCTATGGCATTTATCTGCAAGAAATACTCAGCTACTACCATAAGTAAGTACCTTATCAAACATTAAAGGCACTGAAAAAATCAAAGTCTGATACTTCAACTTTCTCTTTATAATTTTGTTGATTTTTAAGATATTCAGGAATTTAAGATGTCATTTTTAAGATCACTTCTAGGTTTATGCTTGCTTAATAACGTTTTCTGGATTGATTTTAATTATTTTGAGAAATTGAAAAATTTCCATTTTTAAGGTATGCTGAAGGTATTGTTACTTTTGTTTTGCAGAAAAATTTCATTGTATCCAAAATCAAACACAACTCGTCACATCACCACAAACTTCGTCAGAGGCCATGTCAGTATCCCTATGTATTCAGATTTGCACAGGTCAGCAATTAACATACGGATTTATTAGAGGACATGACTGTTACTGTTCGTCAACCCTTCCAAGTTACGCAGAACTTGGTTGGTCAGCGTGTGATCAGAGTTGTGGGGGACATGATTACCAGTTATGTGGTGGCCTAGATGAAGACATATTTTCATTAGTAAATGGTAAGTATCTTTATTATAAAGGAACCTTATTGGAAGACAGAGTGACCTGAATTACCATCTTACTGTGCAGATACAATGATAAAAAAGATAATCAAAAACAAACAATCTAATCCATGTCCGAATCATAATCCAGAAGCAAAGTAAAAACTTTGGAACTGACAAGTTAGGTTAGACACGTGAACTTCCACCAGGAAAGTGAGGCCGGGTGCTCCGGAAAGGGTAAGCACCTTCTGTTTAGAAGCTTGCCGAAGGTCGATTTTTCAACGGTCGATTTCTCCCGTCATCCCAGAACTGACCACCTCAATATAAGTGAATGTTTAAATGTTTATTGACTATAAGAGCGTAAAACACCATTAGTCAACTACACTATTTTTTATTTATGTTATAACCATGCTAGTTTTATTTTCAATTTCAAAAAACAATATACATGTACTTTCGAACATCTTTTTATAATAACTGTAAAATTATTATTTCCGTTGGTGTCCCAAATTCCATTCTTTTCACAGACACCCTTACCGAAACAATGTATGCTTACTGCTTCATCTAACAGAATTTCTGATTACACATGTGCCGGATGTAGGTAACTAAACAGGGGGTGCTTACCCTTCCGGAGTACCCGGCCTCACTTCCCAGGTGGAAGTTCACATATGTACTTTATTCGCCATTTTTATAGCAAACTTTTAGGAAGTTTAGATAGGTTTAGTTACTAATTTACGGACATTTTTACATCCAACACAGACTCGAAAAGAGTTTAAAATGGCCCACTGATAATTTTAATCCACCGAGTTTGACGAAAATCATAAGAGAAATAGACATCGAGACCTAAAATAATATGGCAATAAGCGATGTGGCAACGGTATCGAGGTTTTAGTTTACTTTTTATTTTAAATTGTTAATAATCTTAATTGTTACTAAATATATTTTGTGTTCGTTTCTAGTATCAAAATATATGAAAGGCGGGAGTTGTGAAGACTTACTTGTACAAGGAATGAGTGGATATAATTTCCTACTCGAAGGTTCTCAACAGCAAACCTTTTGTAATGACACAGGTAAAATATGAATATTTCAATAACTATAAATACAGAAAACGATGAACAATATCAACGTAAATATCACACGTGTTAAAACCGTTGCTTATCACTGTATTCATGACTGTAAAAAGAAAAGTAACCCTTCAACTAATGGTCTCCCATCATAATCAAAAACAAACATACACATCTATGTCTAAATCGCAATCATAAACAAAGTAAAACTTTAAAAATGACAAATTAGGTTAAACACCTTAAATACAAACAAAAAAGTTACCCAGGTGGTGCGGAAAGATAAGCACTCCCTGATTAGCTACGTGAGTAATCAACATTTAGAGTAAAACAAACAATTAATTATTAATAAATTCACTAATTTGTTCAAACATAGTCAAAAATCAAATCACAATCCCAATATCAAAATACAATCTGGTAAATAAAGTTTTTTTTGTGTTTTTATTTTTTTTTTTTTATTTAAACAGATTTAATTTGAACATATAAGAATGACAATAACATCTTGCAATAAAAAAATTGATTTGGCAAATAAAGTTAAACAAGTGAACAAGTGAAGATTCACCAAGTCAGTGAGCCCGGGTGTTCCAGAAGGGTAAGAACCTCCTGTCTCCTGACGTAGCCCTGTGTATGCTAGTAGTTCAATGTTATTTTGGTGAATTTGTTTTAACCTGTCAATTTTTTACGTCAAATAAACCGCCTTTATCACAAAACGAATACGTTTACGTTTTGACATTTTAATCATCGTTTTCTTTTTAGGTTGTCCTTATTCCTGGATTAAAAATGGTAAAAGTTGTTACAAATTTATGATCGGCAACAAAAATATGGACGAATCCATAAACAAGTGTTCCCTATATAACTCGTATCTGGTATCAATCAACAGTCAAGAGGAGTTAACGTTTCTATACAGAACAATAGCAGACGTACCGTCATACAGAAGTAAAGATATATTTCTGACTGGTGTGTCAGTGTTAGGAGGGCTTTTTGTTAGATACGCATCTGGTGAAGATTACGAACAAAATTCTAACCTGAGTATTCCTTTGACAAATAAGGTGTATATTAGTCAAGTTGGATTTAAAATACCAGATAAGGAAATTGAATTTTCTGCTTTTATTTGCGAGAAAAGTAGTCGTAAGTATACAAATTCGCATTTGTCCAGAAATACAGAACTTTTTAATGAAACAAAATTTATATTTCTTCTTACATGGTTTGTGTAGTTCTTGAGTGAAAAATGATATAGCCGGCAACTACCTGTCAAACTTTTTTTCGAATTAACTAAATCATTGAATTGATAAAAGTAGTTTTACAACCAATGATGGATATACCTTCCTTCATTGATCTAAGAAAGGCCATTCTGCTCATGGTATTTTAAGAGGTAATGCAAGATAGCGTGGTGCGTGCTAAATTCGATGAAGGGCGATAAATGGTTTCGACATATCTTTTTTTCTATTCTATGACCGCTGAATATGAATAAGCATCATTCCTAAAACCTTTTTTAATTCATTTGATGACAGCTTTGTCTATAAAGGTGGATATAATGGTTTGTTTGAAAGTATAAAAATGAATATTGTTTGGTTAATGTGGAATACTCTCAATAATATTAAATTAAGATTGATATTAAAAATGCGATGCACTTTTGTTTATTAAAAATGTTTTGCAATGCACATTTGCGTGTCGTTCATTTCATGTTCAAAAGTTTAATATGTTGTAGATTTTCAAAGTCAACATATATGTCAAGCACACACTTTTCTAACATGACAAGTAATGTTGTATTATTGCCATGGGATTTTTTTGTTACTGATGAATAGCAAAAAATACGGTAAACTTAAATGTCATAAAAAACAAATAGCAGAACATTATTGATTGGATATTTTAAAATAGTTGATGGTATAAATTCTCAAGCACAGGTTTAGAAAATGTTATTAAGAATATATGTATATTTTAAAGAAATTTATTTATTTTTCAAATTATTTGTTTCTATAATTGTATTGATTAGTTGCCCCAAATATTACCAATAAAGTATGTTTTTACACAAGTAGTTAAACTGTTTTTTTATTTTGCAGATTATATTGGTTGTTTTCAGTTAAGCGAATCAATTTGGCAGTCGCTGAATATAACAAGTGTGTGGATGACTCTTTCTACGTGTATTGAACTGTGTAGGGTTTCTGGGTTCGGATATGCTGGATTATACAATACTAGTTGCTATTGCAGTAACTCACTCCCGTCATTACCTGCTTTGGAATGCTCTAATAAAGATTATCGATACTCAAAACAGTTAAATGGTGGAGAATCCAGTCTATCGGTTTACGATATTGGTGAGTTGAATGTATATTTGCAGATTACAAATTTAGTATAATTTAACATTGATTACACATGTGGCGTGTGTAGCTAGCTAAACAGGAGGTGCGAACCCTTGCGGAGCACCCGGCCTGACTTACCTTGTTAAAGTTCACGTGTTTCAAAGTTTTTACTTTGCTTCTTGGGTGTGATTCGGACATGGATAAGTATGTTTGTTTTTTATTAATACTTCAGTGCTATATTTTTAGGAGTCGTGGTTTTCTGTATTAAATAAGTTTAGTGTGTATATAAGAATAATCCTGTTCTACTGATGGTCTGACCGATCGTACTAATATTGTGATTGTTCAGTATCTCCCGTGTGTCTAAATGGATTTTGACCAAACTTGACACAAAACATGAAACGTCAAGGAACAAGTGTCAATGTCTAAATATGAAATCTAAGAAAAAACAACTCGACAATGTTGGGAAAGGATTATTTGTCTCTCAAGAGAATGATCTTGTTTTTAAAATAGATATAATTACTAGTTATCTATAATCATTTTATGTCAATAAAATCAAATTGCCATTTTTCAGAGCTATATCCAAGCACCGTAAGTTCATGCCAAGACTTATTTGATAAAGGAATAAGATTAGAAGGTACATACATGGTGGGAAATACGTCTGTATACTGTAAATTTTATGGTAAGTGTTACATTCATTGAAACTCTTTAAAACTGTTTTCTTAAAATATTCTGAAAATGAGAAAGACCAAATAGTTGTAATACCTAATCTTTGTACTAAGGAGCCTCCTCTAATCCTATGCTATGGAATTAATTTAGTTATGTAGGGACTATCTACCAGCTAGTTGTACATCTACAATAAACCCGAGATGATTAGCAATTGGATTACATGGCCTGCTATAGTTCTGTGGATTAAACTTTTTCAACACACTTGTATCTTACTATTTGTAATTTAAACTAAGAATAAAACCATTGTTTCTTAAACTTACACTCAGGGTTGTATAAAGATTTAAGAGTTGAGTAATGGTATTTAACGTCCCAGTCAATACTATTTCACTTATATCAAGAGTTATATAAAGAGATGCAGCTGAAAAACAAATACTAAGCAATGGTAAGAGCACCTAAAACAAACCACAATAAATGGATTAATTACAATACAGGTAAAATATTGTAACTGGATAAGTATGTGATTTTTTTCCAATTACGTATAACAGTTTTAATTTTACAACATTAAACGGCCGTTTTGAAATACAATTCCTCATCAGTTGTGCTTGGACCAAAATTATGAAACCAAACTTGTTTTCAAAATGTTGAAAATAAACCCAAAGAACCAGAATATATTTTTTTTCAAAATTTAGCTAAGGAAATACTTTGCATGAGGGAGTATCCCTTAGTTTTTAAGAAATTTCAAATTTTAACGAGCAGCAAATTTAGACAATCATATAAAAATAGGAAATAAGATTCAATCCAAACGTTATATACAGTTTTGCATTCTTCTGAATGTTACAGACAATACAACCTGTGATGATGACTGGACAGGCTTCAGGGATGAGTGTTACCAGTATATACACGATGTACATACACTTGATGGGCATATAGTTGTGTGTAATGGTTTAAATTCGACACTGCTGACCATTCGTGATGAAAAAGAACATGACTTCATAGTGAATTTATTAGCAGGTTAGTTTTAGTTACGGATAAATTACATATTATACCAGTTTTATTTTACAGCACTAGACGGGCGTTTTGGAATTACTCATCAGTAGTGCTGGAACCAAAATTATGAAATCAAATATTTTTTCAATATAAAACAAATTACTCATTTTATTTCATGTTTTATGCTATGTTGACCATACATATGACACACATGATATTTTTTTTCAGAACTTTCGAAAGGCATTTAAGGCCTGGAAATTGTATTGTATTTTAACTTCATAATGGTAGGGAACATTTAATATCTTGTTTTAATCACAGTGTATACCTATAACTATAGTTTCATTTATACTTCATAGAAACAAACTAGACAAACTAAACAGAATTGTCCCCGATATAATTAAAATATAATATTTTTTTCAGTATTATGCGCATTATGCGCAAGTATAATGATAAAGGCTTACTGAAAACTCCAGAAGATACTCGGGTGGTTTTGGCTATTGTCAAAAACAATTTTCAGCTGCAATTATCTTTATGTAATTTGATAATGTTTTAATTTACAAAGGTCATCAGCGGTCAGACACGACGGGAATCATGATTGGATTTTATGATGAATTTAGATCGAATAGCTATTCTTGGGCAAATGGGATGGTGACGGATTATTTCCCCTTAGACTCTATCGGAACACTTTCTGAAGACTTGATAACGATACAGCAAGCTTACAATTATTCCTACACACCAAAAAATTCCAGTGCAAAATTTGCAGGAGTGTGCCAAAAGGAAAAAGGTATGTTTTCCAAATGAGCAAAAGTAGCTATTTAGGATAAATACAATCATTTGCAATCCTTGTATCGATCTGATACATTTAAAAGTTCCGATTTTATACGCCGAATGATACATAACCGTTCGCATGTGGCTTTGTTCTCATTACATGTTGTTTTTAGAATTGCAATTCTTGGAAATAATAGGTGTAAATCCTGATATCATAGCACATTGATAAGAAATCTCAAATTGTTCAGCACTTGCATATATTGTGCGTAAAAAAACCCGTTTGCATATAACTTTATTTATTCCGAAAATCCTTTAATAATTGCAATTCAAAGAATATATAATTATAAATATTTTATTCAAGATATCGATACAATTTCAAACTGGAATATTAACAAGTATCGCTTAATACAAGTTTGAAAAACATCGAGCATCACAACATCCGTTTGTATTGGTTTTTTTTTCGTTTTGAAAAAAATTATGTTAACAATGTTAATCAAAATAATCAAAGTTTTTGTTTAATGCTTTACATTGTAGATTACAACGGATGCTTTGTTAAACCTTCCAATATCGAACCAATATTTTCAAACTTTTCGTCAATGGACCTAACATTTTGCAAGCAACTATGCATGAAAAATGGTAGTAAAAAAATAATGGTTGATGAAGCGTCGTGTTCCTGTATAAATTCAACTGATGAGCTTACTTCAGTTGTGAATCAGCAATGTTTTCAGCCATGTCCAGGAAATCGACTCCAGATATGTGGCGGTAAAGGTGTTGTTAATGTCTATGATAATGGTACATAATATTTTGAATTATTTTATTGATTACAATTTGTAAAATGCGCCTTGCATTATCAGATGTCTTTCTGTCTGATATTTCATGAGTTGTGGCATTTTAAGAGAGTTTTAGAAATATTATTCTTATTCGTCGAAACATGACTATCTGAAGATAATTTTATTCAAAAGGTGGATACAATACAATACAATTGGGATATAAATCAGTGAGCGAGTTAATTCTCTGTGTCAAGTTAGACTTGTTTTAAAGAAAATTGATGCAGCATGTAGACATGTTTAAAGGACAATTATGGCAGACTGGTTTAAACAAAACTGGGGTTCACTGATGCACGGAAACTTGCTGTATTAAAATATAAATCTTATACTTTTGTAATTTAGTACAAAGTATTTTTATTATATTGTAGATTATAGAGACATCGCTAAGTCGTGTGACATACTTTACCGCCATGGTATATTTTACAATACAACATACCTTTTGCAGAATGAAACGCATGAAAATGAGTACATTACTTCAAAATGTGGATTTACGGGTATATGTTATTTTAATATTCTTTGTGAGCATATTTAGATATGCTAAATCCAGGTAACGAAACATTGTCTATTCTGAGACCATTTTTCTCTTTCTATGCTTCTATTGTGTAAGTAAAAATGGTCATCAATCTGAGAAATCGGAGATGAGTAGTACAACATATATTATACCAGTGTTAATTTTACAGCACTATACGACCGTTGAATTGTTGAAATAGACGAGAATCACTAGCAGTTGTAATACTCAAGGGATATTTTCTTACGGTAACTTTAACAACACGACAATATGTCAACGGGTACTGAATATAATCATTAAATAAAATCAATGAAGTCAAGTGTTGCGTTTTCATAATCATTATCAAAGTTACCTTTATCATGCAAATTTAAAATTGAAGGAAGCATATACTTGGTAACATCCAAGAATTAATGCATCTAAGAATTTAAAATAAAGCCATAATATGATGATATCAAGTTATATAACAAAACGAATAAGAAAACACATTTTGACCATTGACTATAAATTTCATAATTTTGGACGGACATTGGAACAGTGGTTTGAATATATTGTATTACTCCTGGGGAGCCTGCAATATCTCACCTAATTTACAAGCAGTTCTGAATATACATGCATTTTCAAAAGTAAGACCGTGTTTTATTTGTTCCTTGATATACTTATAACACCAACTAGGCATAAAAGAATTTCTACCGCTTTCAAAACCAATACTTTTCTTTTTTGACAGACAGTACAGCATGTGAAAGAGGATGGTTAGGGTACAAGGATTATTGTTTCAAAATCATACCAGAGAAGTTGACATTCACCAATGCTGTCCAGACCTGTGGTTCATATAATGGATATATAATGACAACGTCGTCTGCAGTTCATTTGGATTTTTTGAAAGCTATGTTAACTGATGTAGACCAGTTTTCACTTTTTCCTGATTGGTGGAGTGGGTTTTTGAATCAGTTTCTTAACGAACGTTATCTGAGTGCTGATGGAACCATTATATTTTCTGATATGGAGATACTAAATGATAACACCACAACTAGCGGGGAAACAGTTATTGCTTTTAATTCATACAACTTGACATTTAGCAAAACTTCAAACAGCATAAAGTTACCAATTATATGTGAAAAATCAAGAGGTTTGATTTGATTTTATATTATTTTTCAATATTTTTCTCAATATAATTGATAGTTATATGAGAGAGAGATAGAGAGAGAGTTAAATTGTTGAATTGTCCTTTATTAATTCGGATCTTTAAGATATTATATTATATTATATTATTTATATTATTTATATTATATTATATTATATTATATTATATTATATTATATTATATTATATTATTAGTTCGGATCTTTAAGATAACTTTTAACAAAATTACCCCAGTCCCAAGACATATGGCACGAAAAATTATTATATTAAGATGAATTACTGTTCTATCAATATACTGTCATTTAATACTGAACAAAATAACTTATCTTTGCCATTCGACATCATGCGTTATATGCTAATATTTAAAATAAATTTATCAAAGACATGCACACCGTCTTGAAATCTCGAGTACATTTGTAAAATACAGTATGTATAAATATTCAAAACTGTAGGACTTATTTCCACCTTAACTGGACTGGTGTTTTAGGTTCAATAAATATATGAATAGAACACGCAATTTTATGAAAAAATCCAGTCTTTATATTATGATGATAACTAGGCAGTGTATTTGAAAATCATCGATGAAACAGAAGGGAAAATCATTTTGCAGTGGACAAAGGTGTACATGACAATGTCCAATAAAACCAAATCACGAAACATAGATGGAGAAGCAAAACATAGTCATAATAAGGTGCTGTGTTTTTCTTATTATTTTATTCAATATTACCTTACACGATGTTATCCGTTAAAGAGAGATAATAACCAATATAGATAATTATGAAAATAAATTAATGCATATTTGTTATTTCTACCATTCATTTTACAACAGGATACATAGGATGCGTACAAAATCTAACTTCTATTGCTAAAGCGTCACTTCCTAATGTCCAATGGATGACAGTAACGCAATGTATTCAGTTTTGTTTGGGCCAAAATGCATCATTTGCAGGACTCGGCAATACCACCTGTTACTGTTACGATGCTGTAAACGAAGATATTGCCACTGCAGATACATGTATAGGTTGTCATGGATATCAAACTCAAATATGTGGAAGTGGTGCTGATGTAATTGCTTTATATGAAGTTGGTAAGTCTTATATCATACTACTCTGTGTTAGTAAAAGCGTCAATTAATCCTCCGGTGTTCATGCATTTTGCTGTTCTAAAAGATCGTTTTAACGACATGTCACGCTTGTTACAATGTTTTAAAACTAGGGACCCTACATGAGTTTTCATGAAATATTGAGTGTAATAAATTCAATATCATATAAACATAGATGTTAGATGCTGTTGCTTATGCATTGGGAAATTTGTTCTTCGCTATAACACAAAGTCAAAATATTAGCATTCCATATTAGTCACACCGCGCAAGTAAATGGTACAAAAGGTTAACGCCAGTAGCCTTATAGATCAGTTATATAACACCCTTGTAATGCAATAATTATAACATGACTTAACCATACGGACTTTGGTTCAGATTTTAAATTACAAATATACCGATTAATGTTCAGATTGCAATCCCACAAGCGAACAAAAAACTTTAAAAACTGTCAAATTAATTTAAAAAGAACTTTCGACAGGAAAGTGAGACCGGATGTTTTGGAAGGGTACGCACCTACTGTTTAGTTAGCTACATCCTCAGTCACGAGTGAAATCAAAATAAAGAAAGGAAAGCACATGAACACAGAACTATGGGGCATAAAATATATGTAAGAGGATATATTAGCAAAACATCATTTAAGTTTATAGATTCGTTTAAATTTTTAGAATTTTATGAAGATAACCTTGCTAAAAGCTGTGATGAGTTATATCAATATGGAGTCGTCAGTCCAGGCTTTTATTATATTTCTCCGGCTAGTGATGGTACAAAGGAATATGTACAATGTTTTATATACGGTAAATATAAAACAATATTATTTTAGTGTTATACTAACAATTAAAAACCAACATACCAATCCATGTCCGAATTAAAATCCAGAAGCAAAGTAAAAACTTTGAAACTTACAAGGTGAACACGCACTAGAAAATTGAGGTCGAGTGCTCAGGAAGGGTAATAAGCACCTCCTGTTTAGCTAACCACACCCGCCACGTGTGTAATCAGACCTGAGTGAAAGGAACATGGAACTATGGGACATATTGGCAAATACGTGTTACAATTGAAGGTGACTAAAATGGCTACCAATAAAATTAAAAGAAAACAAAAAATGCGAATTTGATCTCATTTATTTTTCCGGTATCTTAAATAATAGCGAAACTCAATTTAGATAATGACAGCAACCATTTTATCGTAGAAGGAAAATTTGCAAAAAAAAAAAAAGAATATGTAGCCGAAAAAGATGCAAATGTTACAAGACAAGCAACAACAAATGTAAAATGCAAAATAAATATATTGATATTTAGTTTATATATTTTTATTTTTCAAATTTATACGCCTTGGTTGTAAATCAATTGGAATAGTTTGTCAATCGAAAGTATTAACAAAAACACATCACTAGATGTCATTTTGTAATTAGAGTCGTTACCTGTCTAATGTAAATTTTGTTATGACATGGATTAGTATGTTTGTTTTTTAATTTCGTACCTTGTCATGTTTCAGATGAATCAATAGCAGTTTTAGAGGCTACAGACAGAAATATTTATGCATCATCATATGAAGAACCGTTTTTACCACCAAATTCTCGGTAAAAAAATTACACATTTAAATTTATAAAAAATGATTTAAAACCTAGATTTATCACCAACATGTGTTTAGGCAATTACTTTTTCAGGGAAAAGGGCCTTAGAATTATGAAAACTTCTAACCACAACAATATAATTTTTGTAACGTTGAAGTGTTACAAAAATGATAAATTTGCGGTTAGGACCAAAACAGCTTAAAATGATAGATTTATGGGACTTTTTGTTTCGAATAAAACATTTTTCATTACACAGATTGTGGCAATAAAATTTAAAAGATTAAAAATTCTTGTCAAAAAGACCTAAAAGCTAACTGCAACATTGTCATTTCTGTATGGCTTATAGGTGGCTTATATTTTGAGTGCCAATAAGCCAGGCTTATAGATGGCTTACAGGTGGCTTATAGATGGAGGTCCTATAAGCCACCTATAAACCACCTATAAGCTCCTATAAGCCAATCTATAAGCTCCTATAAGCATGGCTTAAAGGTGGCTTATAGATGGCATTTCATCCTGTGTTTATTATTATGCTATACAAGGATATGCATCGTCCTGATTTTCATTTGCTTCGGATGTAAGTGGTGTTTGCGTTATAGGTTTTGCAAACGAGGGCTTATTTTTAAAGTTTCAAATTCATATATCTAATAACTTTGTGGAGTGGACTGGAGCAAAGGAATTTACCATTTTTTCACATTTATCCAATGATTTTGTGGTATGGTGTGTAGTGGAGTCAAAATGGTTTACAATCTTATTAAGATTTGCTCGCTTATGTTGTCGCAGTCAGTTTAAATCGCAGTGGCCGATAAAACCACTACAACTTTCGGAAAGCGAACAGACATTTTTTCTCACACTAGAATCTTAGCCTAGAGCGATTCAAGCCTATGCTTTTTCAGGGACGTTTTTACCCATAATCAAAAACAAACATACTAATCCATGTCCGAGTCACAATCCAGAAGCAAAATATACAACTTTGGAACTGACAAGTTAAGTTAGCACGTGAACTTCCAACAAGAACGTGAGACCATAAGTGATTGAATGAGATCCCTTCGTCCACCGATACAATGAATGACTTTGTATGGGTCTGTTTTTTCTTGTTGTAGTATTCAGTTACCGTATTCCTCGATTAGTGTTTGGAAGCCGAAGACGTCTAATAGTAGCCCGTGGATTAAAGTAGCTATACCTCCGGGACACAATATTATTACAGGGTTTATTTTTCAAGGTACACATCACGTAACTAAATGTTTGAAATTTTCTTTTATTATCCTTTGCAGTTTAAGCAAATCTACTGAATGTGCACTTTATTTTTGAACTGCATTATATTTTTGTAGCTGCTACTAAGTAAATAGACTTAGATATCAAATTGTAGGAAATAACTTAAAAAATTTAATAACATGCTTTGAAGGTAATAACATGTCATCATGTCATGTGACCCGGTGTAAAAGGTCTACATTTTATGATATACATATTTAAAGGGAAAAAGTGCAAATGTAAATTGAAGAACTACAAGGACTTAATTGCTAGCTGGTCAAAACCCATACATTGAGAATATTAATATATGTTATTTGTATCTAGGTTTAAAATTAAATATTTATGTTATGCATTTTTTAATATGGTGACCATAAAATAAAATAGGGTTATTGAACTGATATTGTGAAATATTGTCCCGAGTTGACTCGACATTTGCACGAGCTTGCGAGTGCAAATTTCGAGTCAACGAGGGACAATATTTCACAATATCAGTTTAAGAACCCTTTTATTGTATAACAAAATCAGTTTCGTTTACTTCGGTCAAGTATTTCATCTAAAATAGCATTTTGTCGTGTAATACATAAATATCACAATAGTTCTTGTAAATGAATATAAGAATTAGTGCAATATAACAATAATACAGCCATGACGTCGTCAACAATCATATGACTTCATAAACGACAGCGTTATATGAAAAAGCGTGCAGTATGGAAAAATTGATTCGGGAAACCCCGGACTGGAACAAAGTTAGCCTGCAAATATCAATATTTATTGCACGCTAACACCTCGGGATGTATCGTTTATTTTCTATGCGAAGCATATATTGCTATATAATAATTTCCAATATTTCAATGCATTATTTATTCTTTCATTTCTTTTAATGTCATTTTACAATTTCACCAGTATTCTGTATTTAATGGTAACACAATCCGTCGGGAACTGAAAACCAGAAAATTCAAACTTACAATGTATAATGGATTAATACGATTGTTCCATTAGATGTTATTCGCGTAAAATTACCTTTCGCCTGTTTTGCTAGGATAGACCTTTAATAAAAGCGAAAGTCAATCGTCACGAAATTTTTTCTGAAAATAGAATAAATTATACAAATATTCTGTCAGAGTCTATATCACAAAAAAGTAATGATTGCAAAATGGTTTTCATAAGATAATTTCGAAAGTTTATAATTAATAAAAATGTGTTTATGTACAAGACCTTTTTATTTTTTTAAATTCTGAACTTAAAATAAAAAAAACATTTTTTACCATTTTATGTAAATGAGTCTTAGAAGTAATTTTTTGCTCTGGTCACTATTAACAGAATTTAGATTTTAATGTATCGATAATCTGTCTTCAATGCGCATATTATATTTTGGTTAAGACATTAACGTTTCTTATTTCAGGGAGGCCTTCATTAGAAGTACTTGAGTATGTTACAGCTTTTCAAATAGAATATAAAATTTCAAGCAAATACCACGAGTACTTACCACAGGTAAATTTCCCATAAAAAATGATTATTTTCCAAAATGCGTTATTGGACATATAAGTATTTAATTAATTAGTCGGGGCGGGTGTAGCTGCTAGCAAAACAAGAGATAAGGAGTCAAATCACAAGTCCAAGGCAAAGTAGAAACGGTAAAAACTGACAAAATAAATGTAACACATGATCTACCACCAGTTATAAGTGAGGATGTGCTCCAAAGGAAAGGTATCTCCTGTTTAGCTAGCTATATAGCTACACCTGTTACGTGTGAGATCAAATTAGAAAATGGAAGAAACATAAAACTATGTTCTCTTAATAATAGGTGGATATTCTATACAACTTAATTTCGCCAATAAATATTCTTTTAAAAGTTTAAAAATATTTCAGCCAACACACAATTAAGACATTTTGATAACTCGAACTGCTAGGAACATTTGTAATGACTTAAAAGTTAAGAATCTGTTCCAGTTTCTTAAATTCGAACAACAAGCAAAATTAATCAAGACTAAATAACAAATACGAAATTATTAAGTCTTGAATGTTTTCCTGTAAAAATTCTGGGATACCGTTATGATTTTAGAGTGAAAAGATGAAGTGTCTGTGTCCAGGATTGTCCTGGATATATTTGACGTCCCATTGTTCCATGTTCCTTTCTCTCAATTTTTCATTACACACGTGGCGGTTGTAGCTAAACAGAAGGTATTCATTTTTCCGGAACACTCGACCTCAATTCTGCATGGAATATTCGTTATGATTTAAGAGTTAAGACTCTGTTATAGTTTTCTTTTTTCAATTCAGAAAAATTACAAATTAATAAATTTTTCAGATACAGTACAGGCCTGTCAAAAGTTTAACAATTAAGAAACGAATAAGTACCGACTCGCCAGCTCATCTCGAATCCTCCATTGCTACATCTTGACAGCTGGCATCTCTCTCTCTCTCTCTCTCTCTCTTCCTCTCTCTCTCTCTCTCTCTCTCTCTCTTGGTAGCATTTCGTCCATTAGCTATCCATATTTCAGCCATTCGGAAACCGAACTTGGATACCTTTTCGCTAGTCCAATGATAAACTTTCGACAGGTCTGTATTGTATGGATATTCTACTGTACATTGTAGGTACCAGGAGCCATAGGAAGGACCAATATTTCATTCTACTTCTTCCCACATCCTGTAGTGGGAACTAAAGTTAAATTTGTGCCTGTGACTTGGGTTGGTGCACCATCTGTTCGAGTGTCTGTAATGGGACGTAGATTTATACACTTTAATCGTAAGTGCCACATGGAATATATGAAATTAATAATTTTATGTCTGATAATAAAGAGGTACATGTAAATCATACAATGGTTGATGGTTTGTTAACAAAGTTTGTTTTGCAGTCTGTCCCGAAATGGTGTAGAAAAACGCAGAAAAAAATGTTACAACCTACCTTAATGGTCTGTAGACTATTCGATCACCCTATAACCTTAATATTCTTTACTTTTACTTTTTATTATGGCATTTACAGTTTAACTTATTGTAAAACAATCTTAAGGTTATAAGACTATATTTCAGTCCCATTCTCACATCCAAGTGAGATATTTTGGTTCGTAGCGTCAGAAAGTAAAAAAATTGCATGAAATTAAATTTCAAGTGTGATGATGAACTGATATGATTTACATTGTACAAAATTAAATAATGATTTGATGTGGTCCTTAACTTTGTTTGTTAGTATGTTTGAATTTTGCCAATGTTATATTTTAGACCACAATACTTACCTAGGATGTTATGGAGTGTGTCCAAGCGACTCGTTTAATCGTTCCGGATTCTATGGTAATAACCATTCAGATTGCCAACCAATATGTAACGATTTAAACACGCCATTTTACTCTCAAGGTAATGATTTTATTGCATCGAAATAAGACTAGCTTATTTTGTACAAGCTGGACAATAGGTACTTGCTCTTCCGGAGCACCTTGCCTCACTTCCGTGGTGGTAATTCATGTTTTCATTTGTCGGGTTTCTTAATTTTACCTTGTGTTTGGGAATAATATTGATTTAGACTGGTATGTTTGCTTTGTTTTATTTGTAGTTTATGTTAAGGTTTTAAAGTTAAAATAGTTCAATTGTACGGAAATAGTTTCATGTATTTCAAAACTATCTCGTGCAAGATCAGAGGCTGCATAAGAGACATCTCTATTCCAGATCAAAGTGACATACTTTTAAAAATACAATGAAATTATCTATATTCGAAGATTTGCATTTTCTTGATTGAATATAAAACATATCGCGGTATATGTTTACATTTAAAGTGAGTTTGT
Organism: Anadara kagoshimensis; assembly: GCA_021292105.1. NCBI lineage: Eukaryota > Metazoa > Mollusca > Bivalvia > Arcoida > Arcidae > Anadara > Anadara kagoshimensis. Next base: position 20,674,495 of record CM037867.1, on the reverse strand, counting down.
ATTATATACTATGTCTTTAAAAACGCAAAGTCAAGGGTATCTAGGAAAACTAAAAGTATACTGAAACCTAATTTATATATTTTTAGATTTAAATACGGCAGAATGTCTTTGTGGAACAAGTATTGGTCACTGTGCTAAATTCAATGACATCGAATGCACCATCAATAATACAACTAAGGCATTTGCAGTTTATAGAGCATATAGTGCGTATCTATTATTTAATTTATCGTCTTAACTACAACTGTCAGTGAAACCTACTTATATTACTGGTATAATATGTATTTTAAACCCCTGAGCCGATATCTCTGCTGGTGGCTGGTGCCCTGAGGATATCAAAAACTCAATGGGAAATAATTTCGTATTATTGTCAGAAATATAATATAATTGTCTAAATTTCCCGCAAGTTAAAATTTGAAATTTCTCAAAAACTAAGGTATACTCTCTCATGCAAAGTATTTCCTTAGCTTAATTTGGTAAAAAAAATTTTGGTCCTTTGGGTAGCTTTTCAACGTCTTCAAAATAATTTTGGTTTCACAATTTTGGTCCAAGCCCTACTGATGAGGAATTGTATTCCGAAACGACCGTCTAGTGCTGTAAAATTAAAACTGGTATAATATGTAGTTGTACCCCTTTAAGTCTTTGGTTAATTATCCTTGACCTAGGTAAATTTAACTTAACATTTGTGTCAAGTTTGAAGTCAAAACGCATCAATAGACATGGAAGATATGAAACGGAAAAGTATTGGAACGGACGGTCAATCAGACAGACTGACAGGGGATTACTTATACCAGTTTTTTTTTTTACTTCGAACTCCATAGTATATTTACATAAACTAGGAAATATCAGAACTCGATACCTCCAGACACCAAAACCTAAGTATTGCTACATTTATATATTATTCCTAAACCTGTGTAATTTTGCAGCAATAGACAGCCGTTTCAGAATGAAATTCCTCACGAATAGTGCTGGTACCAAAATTGTAGAAATCCAAATATTATGAAGAAGATGCTGAATTAAGAAAAATAGAAGACCAAATGTATTTTACAAAATCTACATAAGGCAATACTTTGAATGATATAACAGCATAATTTGCAATGTACCGAGTAAATGTGTTTGTTCGTCTGATTTTTGTAGCAAAGCATTTTCCTGACTTGCCTGATATCGAACATGGAACTAAGCCTTCGACTTAGCAAGTCAGCAAGATAATACTTGGTCCAATAGGAATGTATCAAATTGTTCAAGTACCTGTTTGTTTGTCTTTATGGTATCTTTACATAAACCCATAACTCCATTCAACAATAACTGTGCATTACTACACTTGAAAAAGTTTTCATTATCATGTTTATGATTTTTGTAGCAAAGCATTGTCCTGATTTGCCTGATATCGAACATGGAACTAAGACATCGACCTATAAGCATACAAATGGTGTCTTTACTGTCTTGTCAACTATTGTATACACGTGTGATAAAGGATTTGTCTTTCCTGATAATACAACGACAGTGACTGCTACTTGTCAACAAGATAATACTTGGTCCAACGGGAATGTATCAAATTGTTCAAGTGAGTATTTCTGTTTCATTTTCAAGTTTGATTTTCACGTGGCGGAGCCCCTGGGCTCACTTGCTTCCCTGGTCACGATTGTTACTTAATTTGTCAGTTTTAAAGATTTTGCCCAATAAGTTTTGAACTGAAAAGTATATAAACTGTGCTGTTTAATGACGTTTGTTCGTGTTGGCTACTGCAAAATAAATTTTTAGTCATAAATTCAATTTAGCTTAAATGGTTGTAGCATTATTATATTTCTTATTACATGAGTTTTGGTTGTATCATAAATAGTGTAATTTTAATTACCGTGTACAAATCAAATTTTAGTTGTGGAGTGCCCAGATGTTGTCATCCCAGAAAATGGAATAGTGGACACAACTGAGAAGACATATAATACCAATGTAACAATTACATGTAATCCTGGATACAAGTTACCGGATAATACAAGTACCCGTGTTTTACAGTGTCAGTCTAATACGGCGTGGAATGGTTCATTTTCAAACTGCACAGGTATGCTTACGTTTAATCTTTCAAACTGTAGTGGATAGATTGCCTCTCTATCCCAATTTGATAGCTTTTCCTTGATGTCGCATGTGACGGGACACAAATTACCGAATAATACAAGTATCCGTGTTCTACAGTGTCAGTCTAATACGGTGTGAAATGATTCATTTTCCAACTGTACAGGTAAAATTGTGTTTAATCTTTCAAACTGTGCTGGATAGTTTTCCGTTCTTTCTTAAGTTTGGTTTCACATTTGGCGGGACACGCGTTACCGGATACTACAACAGTGTCAGTCTACTGGAGCGTGGAATGGTTCATTTCAAACTGTACATGTACATTTGTAACAGTAAATTCTTTCCAACGAGACTTCTTTCCAATAGGAATAAACCCACAGGTGTTTTCTTTCCTCGGCAACAATAGACTGGTGATTTTATGTCCCGCTAGTGCAGCATGAAAACCTATATTTAATTTTATTATTTATGTCTTTGTTCCATCTACTAGAATACAGATATTGTCACATATTGACGTTTAATCAAGCCGACTTTGCCGTATGGTCAATCACTGTCCAAACCCATGTAGGTCCCTTAGCAAGTTTGTACCCGATTAAACTTCTATAACCAAATGCAATACACATTACCAAACCATAACGTTGACTCAATGACTTAAACTGTGGTTTTATAAATAGAAATGTAAAAATTCTGTGCAGGATGTTTTAGTCAGTTGTACATCCTATTAGCAGAACCATGTAACCCGATTAAAATTAATTTTTACTTCTGTTGACAGTTGTTTCATGTGGAGAGCCGCCTGAAGTATTGAAAGCAAATCGCACAGGGAGCATTTACACATACAACAATACCGTTAGTTACACCTGTGATTCACATAGTATTTTCAGTACAAATAGCTCTAATTTCACCATCAGATGTCTAGAAAATGGAAGTTGGGAATCAGTACCATCACACTGTGCCTGTAAGTATTCTGTACTCCTAAATTGAAAGTGTTGTACGATATTTCAAAATTTTAATTTAAAAATTAAAGTTTAACATTTATGTATGTTTTATGGTTATAACAAATACGAATCTAATATGTATACTTTTAACACTATATAATTAGGGGGTGTTTTATTTTTCGCGTTTTTCGTTTTCTGGCCTTTTCGCTTAAACAAAATTGCGCTGATTTCTTTGTGTTCTAGAATAAAGACTTTTTGCTAATATAAGGCTTATTCTTTCTACAAGATGAAAATATGCTAATATAAAATGATTTCAGTAATTGGTTTTCTTTTACATATGACATTGATCTTATATTTAATTGTGTGTATCAATATACATTGTATTTACATCTCGTTCTGTTTCAGATCCTTGCAATAGTCCCCCTCCTCATTTACCAAATGCCAAGATGTTACAGTCCTACGATAAAGCAACATATATATGTAATAAGTACTATAGGTTTTCTGATGGTACAAATGAGAAGACTATCGAATGTCAGAATGATTTAACATGGTCAGATCATAATGATGAATGTTTACTAAACGGTAAGTTGAAGAGGTAGCTCACTTTGGGATCCAAAATAAAAATATTAATCTTACATGGTGACACCTTTATGGACGTAGAATTTTTTTAGTTTTCTCTCAACAAGAAGCAAATCTATACATGTTCAAATTGCAATTCTGAAATTGCACTCTGAAAACTGGGAAATTAATTTAAATGGGAATTCCAACCAAGGAAATGAGCCCAGGTGTTGCGGAAGGGTAACCAATTTCTATCTAGTTAGCCACGTGTGCAAAACAAAATAATTTGGAACGAAAAGAACAGGGGTTATGGATCCAAATCATAGCTAGATAATTTTTAATGTAAAGACATAACATACGTTTAATTATCTATAAGCTATTTTATAACAATGTAAAATAAATGACTATATAATTACATATTATACTAGTTTTAATTTTACAGCACTAGACGGCCGTTTCGGAATACAATTCCTCATCAGTAGTGCTTCGACCAAAATTATGAAACCAAAATTATTTTGAAGACATAAACTACTCACAATATCAGTCACAAGAAAAACCAAACACAACCATACTAGTCCATTTCCCGGTCACAATCCCAAAAAGCAAAGGCAAAATTTTTGAAACCGGCAATCGAAGTCAAACACTTAATTGAACTCTCATCAAGGAATAACGACAATCGGACTTGTGAAACTAATAACTACTTTTTTCTTGAAAACATGCAATTTCAAAATAATTTTTCAGCATCTTTGATTAATACTTAACTTGAAATGAAAAATGTGTACAGTATTTGCTCTTTTCAAAATCCATTATCTGCCAACTAAAGGATTAATATGTTCTGTAACATAATAATCTTTTAAAGAAATTATTTTTACGAGAAACCACCGCCATGAAATTGAGGCCGGGTGCTACGGAAGGGTAAAATCATATTATGAATATATTACGATGTTACTTTAAATTTTCTTTTTTTCAGATAATGCAATTTTTAAAAAATCTGCCAGATTTAATTTTGTTGGGAAAAAACGGAGAACAGACACGGCATCTAGTTCACTGCTGGAAATATTATCAACAAGAAGTATGGCAGATTGCGCAAAAGAATGTTTAAGTAACGAAAAATGTGATGCCTATAATTTTAATAATTTTCAATCAACGGAGAATTGTAAAACATTCATCTACTTCCAAGTCCAAGCTGCTCTACAACATGATAATTCTTGGCTTTATTTTGAAAGAGAAGAATTGGAGTTTACGGGCTTTTAAACATTTAATCGCCAAATGTTTTGAAAATCCACCAACATCGAATGGCGTAATATGTTATTTCAATAAATATTTGATTTAGTCTTTAAGTATTTAATTATTAGTCAAAAAACATACCAGTCCGTGTCTAAGAAGCAAAGTAAAAACTTATAAACTAGTAAATTAAGTGAAACGCTTCAACTAGGTAAGTTATTGTCTGTGCTCCGGAAGGGTAAGCACCTTCTGTTTAGCTAGCATTTATTGAGGTGCATACCCTTCCCCTTCCGGAGCACCCAGTCGCGCGTCTCCGTTTTTAACCTAACTTGTCAGTTTTAAAGTTTTTACTTTGCTTCTGGATTGTGATTCGGACATGAATTAGTGGAAACCTCTAAAATTCTAAATGATCCATATCTAATATGATATCATATATCACTAAAAACAGTAAATATTCACTAGCGCTTTCATGCCTGCTGGCAATCATCAGGTGAATGATTAAAGTAGATTTATTTATATTCTGTACACAAATCTAAATCTGAGATATATGTGTGTGTGTGTGTGTTTAAATGAAATCAAAAACAAACATACCAATCAAGATACATATCACAATTCCAAAAGCAAAGTAAAAACATTGAAACTAAGTTAAACACAGGAACTTCCACCAAAGAGGTAAGGGTGGATGCTCCTGAAAGGTAAGCACCTTTTAAGTAAAAAACAAATTAACATCACTGGCAATGAATGATGTGCATTCATTAAATATGTCAAACGCTTGTTATAACCATTGATATCGAATGTGTTTGTATTGGTTGGCTCTTGGCATGTCCGTGTCTGTAAAACATTGTAAAAATGTAAAAAAAAAAAAAAAAAAAAAAAAAAAACAGCTTGTGATCAATATCGAAACGTTTTTCAACACTTCTCATGTATTGCAATATCCATGTATGCAAAATGTGTGTATTTGCAAACAACAATGACTTGTCTGCTTGACCTTAGTTTAAATGTTTATTATAGACCATTACATTAATGTAAGGAAAACACGGGTTGTATGTCTTCTTTATCATGGGAAATATGCATTGCTAATTATAATGTATCAACTCTGAAGCTTAACACTACCCATTTATTGCGTGAATATTCTTCATGAAAGGTCAAACGGACAGGTCAATGTTGTTTACCTATATCGATTTACATAATATTATCATTATTACTAGTAAGGTGAATAGACACATTGTCATAATGAAAGTCCCTGCACTCAAACAGGCATCTTAGTTATATTTCATTTTGAAAATTACAAGAGTTATCGCTCCTTCCGCTAAATTTAAGATATTCAACTGTGGGTTTCGGGCAAGAAAAACTGTAAAATTATGTTATCAGAAAACAAGACCAGATAAAGAGATAATTCGATTGCTTAATATATGAAAATAGATATACAGTGTATTGAATACAGAATTATACAAGTGTTAATTTTAGAGCACTAGACGTCCGTTTCGGAATAAATTTGTTTCGTCGGTAAATTGTGAAACCAATTTTTTCAGCTACACATTTTGTGTATCTCTGATTTGTGAGCTGTTTAAAAAATTGCTTGTCTAAGAAGTTCCGAAATATCCTGATATGGTAAATCGGCCGATATTTATATGGTCTTTTAGCCCTAGGGCTGATATGTCTAAATGACCAATGGCAATAAAACATACCCGGTATGCAGAAACACACATATTAATTGAATGCATATGATAAACCAAATTATCTAATCACCACCATAGAGATTGGTGTATCAAAACCAAATTAACAAATCCGTGTTCATCTCATAATCCCAAAGCAAAGAACTGCCACCAGGGAAGCGAGGACGGGTGTATAACTTTAAAAATCTACCAACAGCTGACGCCTTGGTCGACTTATATTCGTAATTTTGTAATTTTCTTTACATATTGCTTAACGATGTATAAATTGATTTAAAGACCAATCATTAAACCGTCTTTTCACTCCAAACGTTTACTCAATGATTGAAAAACTATAAGTAAGAAAGTAAGTTATTTATTTATTATAGTGACAGTTGCATATTTACAAAACATTATTACGAAGAAAATATATCAAATATCTGAATGCACCCGGCCCAGAGGACCTGTCAGTCACTTAATATACATACACTAATTATAACTATTTACATGAAAGTTTTGATTGACGGAGTTGTAATGCTGAATATATATATACTATAAATAAGAAGTCAATAGCATGATATTGAGACTACTCATAAATACCTCAATAAAGCCTATATTTCGTTTCATTTGATTTAGAAACTGGTAAAAAATGCATTGTTCATTCCTCTATCTGCTATTATGCGCTTACATCCAAAAATTACACTTTTAGTTTTTTATTAGTTGAGATGCACACGTTTCTACAAAACATTACTTCATTATATACAATGGAAAAGGAATATAACAATCATTGAAAGTTACCAATGCGCAACCAATAAATATCATAGAAACGTATACAAAACACGATTGTAAAAAAAAACATCATCTTTGGAATGACATTGGTGGAATGGCCGTCATCACAGTATTGTTAATAAGTTCGATGTTTCTGTGTCCAGGATTGTCCTGGATATATTTGACGTCTCATAGTTCCATGTTCCTTTCACACAATTTTGATTTAACACGTGGATTAGTATGTTTGTTTTTGATTTCAATATCAAAATGGTATCTAGTTGTTTAGGCTCTGTAGATCCCTGGCCTCCTTGTCTATTTGACAACCAGGGCCTAGTTGTTCGAGTCCTGGTTCGTTTAATTAATATGTTCTGGATTTTTTGTGTTTTAGCTAGTGGTTTTTTTTTTTTTTTTTTTTTTTTTTTTTTTTGTGATTTTATGTTGGTCAGGAATATTGCAAGCCCAGGCTTATCAAGGCCCTCAAAAAGTTTTATGGCCGCCATCACAGTATTGATGATAAGTTTGATGTTTCTGTGTCGAGGATTGCCCTGCATATATTTGACGTCCCATAGTTGTCAAAATTGTGTGAAAGGAACATGAAGCAATGGGACTTCAAATATATCCAGGGGAATCCTGGACACGAAGACATCAAACTTATCATCAATACTGTGATGACGGACATAAAACTTTTGAGGTCCTTGATGAGCCTTAGGCTTGCATTATCCCTGGATCAACTATTTATTTGCAAGCAGCCTGCTTCGTTGTACAAAGTCCCCGTAGTGGGAACAAGCTCTACCATAGCTTATTGATTGGGAAACAAATACACCATACGCAGGAGAAGCAGGTATATTTCTGTATGGAAAAGGAAAGTTGACAATAGAAAATTGAAGTCATCACGTTTGTCATAAAGTAGACTTTCGTGTGCGTCATAATTCAGGTTTAAGTCTTAATATGAAGCAGAATTTGAGAAATCAGTCGTGTCTTTTATTTCAAGCTCACTAGGATAGATGCCATTCACATAGTCTCCAAATTTAGAATTGTTAAGAGACAGAACATCATCTATTTTTCTGTATGTGGAGTTGAATAATTTGACGACAGACTTCTCTCCTGATTTAAGAAGTTCTGCATAAATTCTGCTTCATAAAATAGAAACAAAACAAGCAATTGTGTACAGTTTGTACCCATTGTTTGCTGGAAAATTAAATCTATTTCCTTATTTCTTTGAAAGTTTGCAGTTGTATGAAAAAAAACAAGAATGATAATGAAATAGCCGACAAATGCGTTAAGCTCCATATTATGAATTCATTCATTTTTACCACTGCAAATACTTTATACTGAGATACATAAACAGATACAAATTGTGCAACAATGTTTGGTCATTTCTAAATCTTAAAAATGCATGTTTCGTTTCATTGTAAAGAAGTATGAAAGGAAAGGAAATGAGGACTTTCTGTCCACTGCCGTAACTGGAAACTCGGTGACAGAGTAGTTTAAAGCGAGCGCTGATGGTCACAGCGCCCCGTCGCCTTGTTTCGAATCTTTCTCGTGACAGGTCTTAGTTTGAGAAAGTGTGTTCGCTGGTCGAAGGCCAATTTTTGGCTGAGGGCATCCCAATTCTCGAAACGACCGCCTCGATATTTAAAGTAGAAGGTTCCTAACTTAGACGTAAAATCCATAACAGTCCACTGCCGTAATTTAAAATCGGCGAGGTGGTCGATTAGGATACTGCCAAATTAATTGAATCAAGCAACTTGATAACATATATTGTACCATTTTATCTCAGTTCAAATTGTGTCACGTTTCTGATTTTTGTTTGTTGTTTATCAGATATTGATGACGTTACACAGCGATCTGGTCCCTAAAAGGAGCTTGTTTTAAAGTTTTCTAGGAAATCATTGAATTCGTTTTACATTTATGTGATATCTAAAACAAAAGGCTTAAATTCTTCCTGCGTAAATTACATTTACTGTTAGAAATTGAGTCGAGAAATTTGCAACCGAAAACAAGAAGTCAACAAAATAGCCCCACCTAACAAAAAGTCGGATATTGGGATAACCGATTATAAAGCTACAGGAATCAGTCGTGTCTTTTATTTCAAGCTCACTAGGATAGATGACATTTACATATTTAGGATTGTTAAGAGACAGAACGTCATCTATATGTTGAGTTGAATGATTTGGCGACAGTTTTCTCTCCAGATTTTGAAAAAAACACTGTTCTGCATTTTTCCGAAAAGTTTCAAGACGAATGTGGTCACTGCTTCACTTAATGGTAAAAATCAGAGGTGTATCGAAAGTTTAAATTGATTTTAAATTGAAAAATTGTACTTTCTGATGCAAGAAATAGAATCAATCACTACTTGCAGTGCCAGATAAACCTCGATCTGTACCAAATATATTAGACCTCGGGTTGATATTTCCCTATCTGGCACCACAATTTGTGATAGATTCTATTAAAAGTCATTTGAATTTTTATCATATTAGACTAGGCACATTTTCAGAAAAGACGTCGTTTTAAAGAGGAAGAGGCATTTTTTAGTAAAAGCAAACCATGTATCCTTCTTACCTAATTTGAGTGTGCTAAGTCCGAAAATGGCGGATACCAAGCTGAAAAATTGCTCTAAGTAGGTCAAAATTTAAATACAAAATGGCCGCCAAAATCAAAATGCATTTTTGCATGAAAGTTGATATAGAAGTTGTTTTGGTGGCAACAAACAGCTATTAATCAAAGATTGTAATATTTCAAGGCTTACTTGGGTGTTAATGAACAGAACATTTAAACAAAATACCTATGAGCCTTATTGCTGACCTAAAAACATTTAAAAGATACTGAAATTTTAGGGGCAACACCACCTTTGTTGATTATCACACACAAAATTTGCTACGAAGTAAGATCTTGGCATGTTGATTATTTTTGCAACTTGGTGTTGTTATCTATTTATAATACTCTTTAAAAAATATGGTCAAAAACACAAATTCGCAAAAACAAATATACTCCAGGGGTAACAACTCCTCTATGGATCATCGTATTCTTACAAACATTGCTACTAAGTTTGTCATGTTCATTATTTTTAATGTCTTCTTTATATAACACTAATAGTTTTCTAGTAAATAGCCACACAACCAGCACAATTTTTGAAAAATCAAGCATTTTTCAGGGGCAATAACTCTGTAAAAAGGGGTTTGATATTTATGAAATTAACAGATCTGGCATGCCGGTCAGCCTTCGTCTCAGGTGGCCTGGCGACAAAGGACATTATGAAAAAATATATATATTTGACTCATGAACGAAGTTCACATGTTTTATCTTAGCCAGCTTTAAAGGTTTTCGCTTTTGGTTTTAGATTGAAATTTGAACATAGATCTGTATGTTTCTGTTTAATTCAATGAATTAAGTATGGCACATAACATGCCGAAACACTGATATATGTAGTCTAGAGTGTGAATGAAATAGCAGAACATTTATGATGACCCAGTCATAGAAGGTATGCCACAGTTGCAACCCCAGAAATGGTCGATAGAGCTTTGTTTTCATTCCATTCATAGTAGCCTAAATCACCATTGGTTGCTCATTTTTGAGAAATCCCTTTCTTTCAAAAACAAAAAAATTGCTTTTGCAAATCTGTAAAAACAAAAATACTCTAAACATTTTCACAATTTTTTAAAGTTTGGCCACTAATCATTTTAAAATTGTGGAAACGTAGATAAAAACCATGGTATTGTTATGACTAACAGGTGAGTTACAGAAAATATAAGGGGAGTGAGTTGGCATTTCACAGAGAACAGTACATTCTTTTCTGACATCTTGCAATAAGAAAGCTGTATAGTCTGTTGGGATTCTTGCACAGAAGCACACAAGATGCACTTTGTCGCGTGTTAATCTAAACATTTTAGTGGTAATCCTGCTAGCTCCCATAAGAGCTTTGTTTCTATGGAGGCAAAGCGGGACATTATTTTGTCCCTGAGCCCAAATAACAGTCTAAACAATGGAATCACCCTGGTTCATCTCCGCCAAAGAAGGCAGAGGAAGACTGTTCCATCACCACAGTTAGCTTAGATACTGATGGTATTCTGATGGTGCATGTAGATTATTTCCAAAAGGGACAAAAATAAATGGCACATAATTTGTATTACTTTTCAGGCGGTTACGGAAAAATATTCAACTCAAGTGTTGTGGAAAACTCAGTGAAGGTGTCTTGGTCCACTGACAAAATTCTACCATTGCCTTGACTGCAATTAACGATTGTGGCTTTAAATTTTAAATTGAGTGGCCACTTTTTGCTTAAGCTTGCACGTCAGTCTTGCTATTTACATTACCCAGTTTTATAGCGAGTATTCATTGGAGGACTTTCTGAATTTTCAAGAAAATTAATTATTTAAAAGTTGCATTGAGCTCCTGGCAAAACTGTATAGAGACTGATACTATGTTGTAAAACAATGCAATATTACCGTCAAAATTCAAACCACTACATATGAGATTCACAACGTATCAATCGATATATGTTTTTAAATAATGGTTGTGATTCTACCTATTTAAGCTATATCATTCTTAAAAGTTTGACGCATGATGACATAGTAATTATACTTGTGGCAAACTCTGTATAAAAGAGTGTTCTTGAATATTCTCTTTTGCATTTCAACCACAAGTTTCGATTTTGACTGGTAATTCCACACCATGAGCAGTATTTCAGTATGGTTTTGGTTATGCACTCAATTTATTAGTCATGTAGATTTATCAGTGTATTATGCAAAAGGCACGCGTAATAAACAAACACTTAACTATGGCCACCACTTTATTTTTAGAAATTGTTTTAAATTTGGTTTAAGAATTTATACTTCGATTTAGCCTTTTTTATTTTAATGTAACAACCCCAAGTCTGCAAATGTCACAAAGTACCATCTTTTGCTAAAACATGAACTTAAATAACACTGAGAAATTATATTCCAATAAATTTAAACAGTCGCCATTTTGTTTTGGGAATTATGGGTTCAAATTTTAAAAGCTCAAAATTTTACTTGATATTCGTCATTTTTGAAATACAGCAAACTCGAATTATGTCAAATTAAGCATCTTGCCAACTTTTTTCTAAAAATTGAAACCCCAAGTAACATTTTTGCATTAGTACACTATAAGTCACCATTTTGTTTTTTGAATTATGGGTTCAAAAACTCAATATTGAGCTTGGTATCCGTCATATGTGAATTCGGAATCCTCAAATTATGTTAAATAAGTCATGTTACCAACTTTTACTAAAATTTGAAACCCCAACTAACGTTTTTGCATTGGTACACCATTAATTTTAGCCACCATTTTGTTTTTGGAATTATGGGTTAAAAAATTCAAAACTGACCTTGGTATTCATCATTTTTGGAATCGGCATCCTCGAATTGTGTTAAATATATCATGTTACCAACTTTTACCAAAATTTCTCAACCCAAGTAACATTTTTTGCATTGTAACCGTTAATTTTAGTCGCCATTTTGCTTTTGGAATTATGGGTTCAAAACTCAAAATTGAGCTTGGTATCCGTCATGTTTGAATTCAGCACCCTCGAATTATGTTAAACAAATCATGTTACTAACTTTTACCAAAATTTGTCAACCCAGTAACATTTTTTGCATTGGTACACCATTAATTTTAGCCGCCATTTTTGTTTTTGGAATTATGGGTTCAAAAACTCAAAATGAAGCTTGGTATTCGTCATTTCTGAATTCAGCATCTTCGAATTATGTTAAATAAATCATGATACCAACTTTTACCAAAATTTCTCAACCCAAGTAACATTTTTTGCATTGGTACACCATATTAATTTTAGCCGCCATTTTGTTTTTGGAATTATGGGTTTAAAAACTCAAAATTGAGCTTGGTATCCGCCATTTTTGAATTCAGCACCCTCGAATTATGTTAGAAATGCATGTTACCAACTTTTACTAAAAAATGCCGCTTCAAGTCACATTTTCTGAATTTGTTCCTAGTCTATATTGGCATCTACGTGTATTTCAGCATATCCGCTAAAATCTCATTTTCGGTTTGGAACCTCCATATATAAGCTTGTTTTTCTCGTGTATAATCGCATATGTGTAATTAAAATATATAATAATTTAGACTAACCACTTTGATAATTGGCATAATAGTGTCTCAGTTAACCCATGGGTGATGCAAATTAGGCTGATAGGAATTTAAATTAGAAACTCATGAAAGACGCCATATATATTCAAACATCAGCTGACGCTTAGAGTTCGAATTAGTTTAAAGCTTGATTAACTAATTATTCAAAATTTGAATGATGTCTCTTGCATAATACAAATATTTCAATTAAATGTATCAAAACATTTTCAGATTGCCATACACGGTCCCAATTTTTCAAAGTTTTATTGTTGAATCTAGTGATTTCTCAAAATTTGACTCAATTAAATGAGCTACTGTAGTGGTACTAATAGTTGAGACACTAACGAGAATATTTTTAATTCAATACAGTTACTATTCACCTACCACTTATATCGAGACGGGGATTTCTAGGTCGGTAGCGACCTTTGGTTTTCGTAAACAAAATGACAAGGATCTGCATTAGTTTGATTTTAACCGAGGTGGTGAGACAACTCAGTCACTGACACCAAAAAACGAAGAACCAGTCTCTCCCCCTCCTCCCCACCCCACCTCACCCCGCCTTAGCTAAGAATTCCTTAACTTAAATGTACAAAATTATGTCAATCTTTGTTTTTAGAGCTACAAAAAAACATTTTCATTTCTGTAAATATTAATATTGTTTGAAGCTTTGAAGTGACCTTGAAGTGACCTTCAAACTTAAGCTTAAATTCCTGACTATCTGAACAATATTAAAACAGTATCTTTACAAAATTAAGTAACGGAAAATTCTAGGTAAGAAAAGATGACCTCAGAAAATCTGAAAAAATTTTGACAATATTTTAAGGTATTACAATTAAAAGGTTTCAACAAAGTTTGGATATAAATAATAGTAAGCTTGGGGTGATTTTCAATATGGCACCATAACTTCCTTTCTTATAGAATATTTACCAAAATGATTACGGGGCCAGTTGTTCGAAGCTTGATTAGTTTAATCAGTGATTAGGACAAATTCAAAATATCAGCAAAATCTGAAATATCATTATTAAATCAATATTTCTATCGTATTGTTCTTCACTTTGATAAAATTTTATCCATTTTCGAAATTTTCAACGTTTTTTCAACAATATATCAGAAATTACGCAAAAATCAAATTTCAACTAATCAATTTTCGAACAACTGGTCATTGATTTTATGTGAAACTGGGTCCTGTACGGTAGAGTGATTATTGAAAGATATATACATGTCACCAAGTATAAATTTGGCAAATTTCAAATTTTAATAATTTTGTTTATTTTTAAGATTTTAAGTTATTTAAGGTGTCATTTTAAAGATAAGTTCAATCTTATAACATCTGTATTCAGTTTTTGTCAAAAATATTAACTTGTAATTCCGAAAAAGATATCCAAAACAGTAAGCTAAATTTAAGATAAGGAAAATCTTAGTCAAGGAATGATTGTGAAACCGGGGCCAGGATGCATAGACTATATAAATCATTTTACAAAGAGTGCATGTCAATTACTTGAAGTCCATGATGCCACATATTGCCTTGTTAAAGCTAAAAATGACACAATTCGTGTGGTAGTAATTGTTACATCAACATCTGGTACAGTCATGCATGCACGTGTAATGGATATAAATTTTGAAATGCTGACTTTGCAGGTTGTACAAACTAGAGCGGCATTAAGACGGTTTTACGACATGATTTATTACTCTTGTGTACCAGATAATTTCTCCAAAATTTCCAACATCCTAAGTTACACCACGTTGATGATTTTGGCTTGAAATCGTCAAAATTTTGTGCACTAAATAATGTCTTCAACATCCAGTATGACAAACGCCCTGATATCTGTATTAAAAAATTCAACATTCAAACGTACAAGTGATGATATTAAAATTTTTGTGTTCTAAATAAATTCCTTAAAAATCGTAGTTGCAAATGATAATGTAAGCTTGAAATCGTCAAAATTTAGATGTATTAAGATGCTCGTTATTTGTAAATGCCTAAGAGATCATCGCTTGTATTTCATGTGAAAAAATCCGTTTTTAAACATTAAAATTAGAATATTCTGAAAAATGTATGATGGAACCATTTCTAATAATATTGAACGGGATATTTTAGCTTATCATCTCCGATTTAATTGGAAATGGTTCGAACCCCGGCCAGGTCTGACCCTAGACTTTAAAGTGGGTAGTGACTTTTCTTTCGCCAAGCACTCGGCATTACGAAATGCGGTTCTTTAGCGTGGGAACTTAAAATAAACGAGGTCCCGTGTCAGAACCCTGCTGTATAATGCCATCAGCGCAACGCACAGGCAAAATTTCTGCACTTTCGCCTAAAGCTGGCGACGTCTCGATATAAGTGAAATATTCTTGACTGGGACGTTAAACACCATTACTACTCACTCACTCACTCCTGTCGAAAGTTTAACACTAAGTAGCGAATTTGTGCCGAATCGGAACGTATCTTGTTCCATCGTTAGCTACACTTCGACATTTTTTTGCAGGTGCCATCTTTCGGTAGTTTTTCGACCACTTGTTAACCATATCTCGGACACTTGACAACCGAGATTCGGCAACTTTCCATTGACTCAGTGTTAAACTTTCGACAGGCCTGTACCGTAGTTCATGTAAACTGAACAGGCTACCATTTTTGTTTGATTGAAGCTGTTCATCTAGTTGGTCACTATGAAGTCGGTAATATGCGTACGTGCATTCCATAATAAGCGACTACAAGTTCCTCAGTCGTGCAAACGGGGTTGTACTGTCTGCGAAAATAAATTACATAACGGTATTGAGAGAGAAATGGTTATTCCGTTCAACTACATGTAGTTCTCATGTCACAATATTAACCATATTAATGAATTTTAAAAGTTTTTGGTCTAGTTTTGAGTATAATCAGTGGTGTTTGAGTTTTAGAATGCTAAATATCAAATAAGATGATAAGTTAAAAATGAAATAATGCTAGCTAAACAAGCGGTCACGACTTGTCCTTCCTGAGCACCCGGTCTCACTTCCATAGTGGAAGTTCACTTGTCTAGCCTAACTTTTTTACTTAGCTTCTGGATTGTGATTCAGACATAGATTAGTATGTTTGTTTTTGATTTGAGCAAACACAAAGCTTGCTGCTGTAAGTGAGGAAGGATATATGACTATTAGCGAGCTGTTTGCAACTCGTCCCTCAATATACTTTGCTCCAACCATTTTGGGCATAAAATAATTCCTTGATTTTCAAAATGAGTATTGTATAAAATATATTACCGGTATTAGTCTATGAAGTTTGAATAAGAGATCGTTTTTATTTTGGGGATGGGGAGCATGTAGGCATGCCCTTAAACCCGAGATGTCCACATAGGCCGCCATTGCTGCTCAAATAAGTATAATCCAAGACCTACATAATTATGTATACTAGTTAAGGTTCTAGGACAAATGCACCGTTAGTGTACTGAATCGTAGACATTTTGATATAAAGTTTAACAAAATGCATGGTTGCTAAATATAGAATCACATGTTTTAATGTGTTCCGATGTCAAGAAAACTATGGAAGCTCATAACTGCAATGATAAAATTTTTGAAACTATGTTCAATGGCATTCATCAAATTTTAGGATTCCATAATTTTAAAATAACTTCAAGCTAAATTTCCGAAATTTCTAAAAATATATATAGTCTATATATATATATATTTTTTTTTTTTTTTTTTTTTTTTTTTTTTTTACAAATTTGCTTAAATACATCTAAGGTGCTGGGTGGGTGTGGGGTAGGTGATGATCATAAATTGAAAGTTGCCGTCATATTTCGAGATGGTATGTGTCGAGTATTTTATGGTACATTTCGAGTTTTCTTTGCCATTGGTCTTTGATGCTTAGTCATGTGAAATTCGCTGTGACATCAATCTAACCCCGACTTAAAGTTAGTGCCACCATCTAGTTAGCTCATTATCATTTTAATAAACTAAATGGTCTTTATAATGTTTATTAGCGGCACTGTAGGCGGGTTTTCTAGCACGCTAAACTACTGTCTGGTACAACACAGATCAGAAATACTTACACAAACCCACACATCACATGATGAATTTGTGTTAAAACCTTTTGCGTCATGGTCAATAGATAATTGCTAATGCGACGTAAAACAACATTCAACCAACTTGAAGTCAGCGTTATAGCATTCAAATATAACATTGAATTGAGCTCTTTTGTTTGTGTAATTACTTAGATCATGTAGATTATAAAATTGTATCTGGTCATGAAAAGTAAAACATATACTGCTATTGCTTGTAATATACATAAAATGGTAATCAACATTCAACCAGCACTTTTTCATCTTGAACTTGATATGTGCTCTATATAAAATACTCAAATAACAAAATAACCATCTCTCTCTCTCTCTCTCTCTCTCTCTCTCTCTCTCTGAAGAATTTTTCTTGTAAAAATTGTTTTTCGATATTTTTAGAACAAAGAAGATTAAATTTCAACTTTTTGTTAGACAATCCATTGTTATTAAAAATGCATGTCAAAGAATTTTGAAAGGATAAAATAGTACCACTTTCAGAATAAAGTAAAGCCGATG
The DNA here is from genome assembly GCA_021292105.1 of Anadara kagoshimensis. NCBI lineage: Eukaryota > Metazoa > Mollusca > Bivalvia > Arcoida > Arcidae > Anadara > Anadara kagoshimensis. The sequence continues at coordinate 20,656,648 of CM037867.1, read as the reverse complement.
ACATGGCAACAAAATCGGGAGTGTAACTGTGTAACTTTTACTTATATACATGCTATAAGATTTATTTCATTTTAAAAGAGGGCTAAGACAAAAAACATATGTCTAGCCGCCACTTACTATGTCACAGGGGTCAATACACGCAAAGGTTGCTGAAACTGATACCAGACTCAACTAACCGATAAATCCAAAATCTCGTTCTTCAGAGATTTTGTGTTGTTTAACCATAAAATATTTTGTGTAGGGGCAAATATATACACATACAGGAAATATCGTAGACCTGTTATTTTCTTTTGTTTTGTTATTTATTGAAACCCAAATTAATTTCGATTATTAATAATAAAAAAAATCTTAAAACACAAAAATCCAAGTTTTATTAATAAATGTAGTTGGTCATTCCATGATGATTAATCAATTAATGGTCAATTAATGGTGCGCAAGTGCGTGTTTATTGATTGATTGATTGATTGGTGTATTTATTGATTGATTTATTTATTAATAAATATATATGTGTATCTATTTGCAAAATACCGCATATACATCATAATTGACAATTAGACCAATGATAATAGGTAATTAATTGTTCATTATAGGCAAACTATATATTTATTTTTTATTTAATATTGTCAATAACTATGTCCTAAGAATAATCGAATTGATAGCACGTTAGATTTGTAGGTTTGCTGAAACCCCATTTTGAAAAATTGACATTTTCTATCATTGGAAATCATGTATGAATTCAATATTGAAGATTGATAGAAAATGGATGATGATGATGATGATGATGATGATGATGGCGGTAGTGGTGGTGGTGGTGGGTGGGTGGTAGTGGCTATTATAATAATTATTATTATTATTATCGTCCTCCTTATTATCATTATTATACATATTTTATAGTTGCCATAAAAATATAACTTTTTCGGCCATTACATTCTTTCAGTGTAAAAATAATGGCAACTACCTATCAATCAAGAGGTCAGAAGAAACCGACTGCCAAAATAGATCACAGGCTTAATTTTAGAATTTAACTAAGAATCATGACCCGTGTTACAGCTGAGATCAGCATATGTCTGCCTCTAATACACACAACCCTCCGTAAAACATATTTCATCCGATCATGTTACTTGATCGCCTGGTAAGATTGCCGCACTTTGCACAAAAACTGTTTCACGTCACTGCAAACAGCTACTGAGGAGATGAAAAAACTAGGTCACTTATTTTCCCAAACCCTCTGCGCCATGCTCTCTGACTAAGGCTTCCCGCGATTGGTTCATTCACATAGATAGGTATATTAAAAGTTTTCATTAGAAAACACTAGTTTGATGCAGCCTCAAATATAGCTGCTCGACTCAGATCTCTTTTCTCGGCGTCTAGGAATCCGCTGTTCCAAAAAATTGGAGCAGGGCTCTTCCTAGCTTTGGAAAAGCCAGGATTTCTGGCTTTAGGAACTACCGTTAATTTCCTTTGATCATTCTAAAACTTTCTTCTCTTTTTTACTTCTTAATGAGGTAGAAACAAGCAGTTACATCTAAAACAATGGCTCGGTGGAAGATTATACCACCTCTAATACTATGCCTTATAGCGGTCACAACGGCACAAGAAGGTAAGTGAATTTTATAAATTTATATATTTTTGTGTTTTTGCATTGTTTTGCATGGAAAAAACAAAAGTTTTTAAAATCAGAATGCATAAAAATGTCCGAAAAACAGTTTCCGAAAAACGGGGATTTGACGCGTCTTTGTGTCATGAATTAACTGAATTGGGCTTTTTGTACAACCATTTGATTAATCGTATGCATACTAGGTAGTAAACAAGGTTTTATTAGTATTGTAATGCCAAATGAGTATTCTAAGCAATTAATATTGTTTTTTAAAACCTTTTTTTCAAAATGTTTAAATTGTGAAAACAAAATGGCGACGTTTCTTTTTGAAACAACATTTGAATAGTTTTGTGGATATGTAGTTATATAGTTTTTATAAAATTGTAATGTTAAACGAGTATTTTAAATAAATGATAATAATTTTAAAAATCAAAACTTTTTAAAAAAGGAATTGTCAAAATGGAAAATCAAAATGGCGACGGTGACGGTTTTCGCTTAAACCTTGCAAGATGAATGTAGCCATTTTGTATTACATTGAATTTTTCCAAACCAAATGAAATGCTGTTGACGGAATATTCATAAATTGCTTTAAAATTTTATTTTGTATGAAATTGTTATTTCTCAATAGAGGGGTTGTTAGAGCCCTCAAAAAGTGTTTCAACCACACCACATGGACACCATGTTGTCAAATGTATCGTCATTGCATGTCTTAAGTAAGTGGAGTTTTAAAAATGTGATATTAACAAGAAAAATGGCCCCATATACGCAATCAAGGCATATTCAGATTTTTGCATTGTTCAAAAGCATTGACTTCATAACATGTAATGAAAATTTAAAATCAATATAGCAATTATTCTTAAATTTTGAATGGATTTACTATTCGGTGTATCATATAGCTAGTGAGATGAGTGAGCCCATTTATAAAATGCATAATGCGCAATTTGGTAATACAAAATTTCTGCCACATTGTCTTAATTTGATGCTTTGATTTTAATGTACCCGTTCTCCCAATAACAGTCCCACAAATATTATGGTTTTTTAGCTGAAATATTATCTTGTTTTCTTATTTTGCTGCGGTTTATTGTGGCGTGTTTTTCGTTGGTAGTTATTGCCCGGGACCTTTTTCAGGTTTTTCTTTTCTTTATGCCGTTATTGGTGACGTGTCCATTCAAAACTGAGACATTTCATACGGCTTGTATTTAGCTATCAAACTTACCATCCCCTTGACCGAACCACAATCCCCAAATTAAAGCAAAGTGAAAACTGTTAAAATAAGTCAAACACGTGAACCTCTGTGACATGTTATACTTTTACTCGTTATTTTCAAGTATTACTGGTTTTGCTGTATAAAATTGAAAATGAAAAATGCATATTTGCATTATGCATTCAAGAGAACAGACCATGTACTGGGCAGAAATTGAATGTGTGGTCGGTATTTGCTTCATTTGGTTTATCAGAAGTCCGATGGACGTTTGGTGTCGTATATATATGCCGTGGCTACAAATTGAAGTGTTATGTTCACAGCATATAAAGCCCAGACTCATTTTAAACAAAACACAACTTTTCAAAAATATTGATACATGTGCATTTTCAAAATCTATCTTCACGTCTTGTGTTTTTGTACGTTTTATAACATGGTTCAAACATACACGAATATTGTCTGCATATTGCCCTTTTTGTGTTTGAGATGACTATGTTCAAGTTACTATTGTCTTATGAGTAGCAATTCATGCTTCAATTCCCGTAGTATTTTGTCTATTAATGATAATGAAAGAATTTGGGTCAATTATAATTTTTCAAATCAGACAAACAATAATAATAAAAAATAAATAAAATAAAATAAATAAATAAATAGAATAAAATGTCTTGAAATACGATCTACCGTGTCGTCAATAAAACGCACATTTTCTTAAATTATAAATTACAAAATTGTCTTTGTTCCAATGGTCAATATCAGAATTGACCATTTGTGAATGTTTTCTTGCATTTTGATAAAGGCTTCAATTGAAATGCGTGTCAATTTTAATGGTGAATTTGTAACTACTCTATTTCAGTTGCGATCACAGGGAGATTACATCCAGTGTTAGTGACGTGTTTCATATTTTGCTCCCAAATTCTTTGTATCTTCTTCATGTGTAGTAGAGTTAGTTGATTTCTAAAGCAAGATTTTGATCAATACGATTTACTTTGTCTAATTTTCGGGAATTTTTAATTAATGTATTATTGAATATAAGTAATATTATTTATTTATTTGAATACTTTGGATTTAATGATTGTTCAAATTTGATGACGTGGACTTGTTGCAAATTTTACTGACTCGAAAGCGCATGCGCTAAGTGAACTTGATTTCTACAGTTTTAAAAGTACACGTAGGCATAAAAAGTTTAAGTCCCACATTTCGTGAATAGTTAATTAAGTTTCATTTCCATGGCATCTGTTATTTTTAAAATTTTGATTAAAGTCGTTATCAAGGAAACTAACCAGTCTCACGTCAAAAGAAATTCCGATCCAAAATAAAATGGTACCGTATATTGGTTTCATGGTTTCAATTGGGCGACTTCCTTATGTTACTCCCCATCCGGTGGAAGGGGGTTCCACCCGCATCAATTTCTAGGCTATGTGAATAATTGAGAAAAATCACAGAAATGTTCAAAACGTTTCAAATGCGGTATTTTAAGCTTCTTCAGAAAAAATATAATTTTAGTTAAGGGTGCCAATAGAAGTTTTTCCAACCTGAAAAATTCACAAGGTGATTCGATTCCCCGTACTTAGATACCTTGCAGTCTTTATATCGACAACTTAACTCTAAGTTAAAAGGGCAGTTCTGAACATCAAATTTGATATCGCTTTTTCGCCCAATCTATCAATAAATGAACATTAGGGAAATTTAAAACTTGAATATACATGCACATATACAGTCGGTATAAATATAAAAAAAATCCACTTCATTGTAAAATGCAATTCCAAATATAAATAGTTTTGGTATGATTTTATGCCTATCCCTTGTTGGTTTAAACAATATTTATTAAATGAATATAATTTCACAAAATTAAAGATTACAAAATATAAGTTGGGATTCTGAAACAGGAATTAAATTCTTATACTAATCAGTCTCCCACAACTGCATATACAATTAATAACATGTGGAACAAAAGTAACATCCTATCCCTTGTTGTTACCGTATTTATAGATTCATAGAAACAGCGAAATATTGAAGTTTTTATCAATTTTCCTCTGAAAAAAGATATCACGAATCAAAAAAACTATATGTTTGTTAATATAAGAAAGTTTTGACAAACTGTGTTGTTTCAATTGGGTGAATCAATGACTAGTTTTTGTTAAAAATTATGCTTTTTGTTGTTTTGAGAACAAAGAACATTCAATATCTACTTTTTAAAAAAAGATAAATGATTGTAAAAATACAAATCAAAGGATTTTGAAAAGCTAAAATAGATCGAGATGTGTATTAATACTGTAAAACTAATTTTTGTAGGCCATCCTATTAATCCATTTTCAGTAATAGAACTTGAAAATTACAATACTTATAAACCACTTGTCATATATATTAATTCATTTTTTCACACAGTTTAATTGGATCATAATAGTTGTTAAATTCGTTAAAAATCCACAGTGCACGTATTGACACATAAATGGAACTTTTTCAAACAAGATTTCAACGAGACTGAAATATCCGAGAATAATACATAACTGATTTTCCGGGATACCGAATTTCCCGCTAAATTTTTCTGGTGTGTTCCAGTTACATATTTGACTTGAAACGTCTGAGTAAAGTCTGAATGTCTAATAATAACATAAAATAATAAAAGATCAAGCACACGTGTATTAAAATAACATTTTAATGTGTCCGTTTTTTTGAGTTTTCATTTAATTCCGGATTCACCTTTTCCTATTTTACTTTCACTACCCGACAGGCAACTTCCGTTTGGTACCGCCATAAATTTTGATTAGCAGGTGTGTGTTACGTAACTTGCAATTTAGAACCCCTACTTTGATAATGGAGGACAATCGAAATGTAATATGTGCTTATAAGGTATTGAAAATTAAGTTACAAATTTGATTATTTCTCTACAGTTTTCAGTTTATCGTACAACCATTGACCATTTCGAAAACACGACAGGGGAGATAACACCTATGAACGAAAACGAGGCTTGGGGGGGGCAAGCTACATCCGTCCAGTATAGTTGCAGCGTAGAATATGACGATTGAAACGGAGAAAAAAAAAGACTTTTGTTGTACCCCAGGTTGTACAGAAGTCTTAAGTATATCACAATCTTCACAATTCATAATCCAAAAATATTTGTCAAAGAGTTTTGATTATTAAAGCATTTATTTGATGTATTTATTACAGCCGAAAATCATCTGTCAAAATTACTGGACAGTAGATATCAAGAAATGAATTTCATCTTCTATAGAATTACTATAACATTTAGTGCATAATTTATCTTTTTTCTATTTTTGAATAACGTCCAATTTCAATTTTTTATCTGTGATGTAATTCTTAATCTGGTTATATTTAAATAATCCAGGCCCCGGTTTCAGTATCATTCCTTAGCCAAGATTTTCCTTAACTTGAACCTTGCAAAATTTCAAATCTTTATAATTTTGTTAATTTTGAAGATATGGAGGAATTTAATGTGTCATTTTTAAGATCACCTCTAGAATAAAACATTTGCATTTAGTTTTGATAAAAATATTCACCAGTAGTTCCAAAAAGAGATTAACAAAATTTGCTAAATTTAAGTTAAGGAAAATCTTAGCTAAGGAATGATTGTGAAACCGGGGCCAGTTTTGTTTTCCTTATATCTGTGTATGGCTAATGTAAAATTTAATATTTTATAATGTATTAAAATCAGTTTGGCAGTCTTTTTTAAGGTAAAATAAACAAAAATTTTCGAAAGAATGAAACTTTACTCTAAAAATCTTCATATTTAATTTGATCAACGCCAATTTAAAGTATTCTGTGTTCAACGTCGCTGATTATATATATCACATTTCTTCTTCCTTATTTAACTTTTTTTTTCATTTTAAGAGGTTCTGAATATATTAAACAAATTTAAACCGCACAAACATTTTTAACTGTTCATTTTGAAAATTTTATATTTTGATTATTTTTTATTATCATAATTTCATTCTGTAAATATTTCTCGAAGTCAGAACTTCTGTAATAGAAAATTACTGGAACCGAGAATCTTTATTTCAAAAGTGATAGTTTTGACTTGTACGAAAGTGTATATTACATATTTTTACCCACAGGTAAAGGTTGCTAATTAATGTTGATAATCTGCATACCTTATCAACAGACGCGGTAACTTATTGATAACGGAAGCAAATTCCAAATTCCCATTGGATCAGATGATAGTATATTATACGTGGAAAATGTACCTACATGGTGTTAATCTCATTAACGGATTAATTAATTACCTTGATTTATGATGAATATTATGATTCTGAATTACTAGTACCCACACTAGTTTTAAAACTGCCGTGAATTAATACTTCTAATTTCATGACTTCGTATAGTTAATGACTGTGTATTCAAATAAATAAATAAATAAATAAATAAATAAATAAATAAATAAATAAATAAATAAATAAATAAATAAATACATTCATTCATTCATTCATTCATCATTCATTCATTCATTCATTCATTCTAAACTTACCGTTGAAGAGCACATGAAATAAAATTCTGTGACGTTGAACCAGCTACAATTATAGACTGATAGATGTTTGAACTATATTCTCAAAATGATTTTTAATTTTAATTTTTATTACTATTATTATTTTTTGTTAAAAAGACTTTATAATGAAATAAAATTTAAATTCTTTAATTTCTAAAACGGAAAACTTTGGGTGTAAATTCTGTAACGTTATGCCGGTTACCTGTGAAATACCGGTAAAAATCCGGCGTAGAATTTTGTCATCTTTAACGCAAATTGGAAGCAAAAAGTCGTTTATAAAAATGTAAAAATATCCTGAGAAACAACAAATGTCGAAAAATGTAACCATAATCAAGATTTTGGATACTATAAGGGGAAAAGGGTGAAATAAAGGCAATTTTTTAAACAAAAATAGAAGGAAAGACATCAGATATAAAAATAATTTTTACACCATAGGCACGGGATTATTTCGATCTTTTATAACTTATGATAACAAATTGATGGTTTAATGGTAAAAAATACTTTTTCAACGATTTTATTCACGTTCCTTCATAATTTAATTACTGTAAATCGGAACTTGAGCTATTCGGGGTCTATCGATGAGGAAAAGTTGTACTATGGCAAGTGATTGGTTTATTTTTATTTTTTTAAATAGAAACAATTACTAGTTCTTACTCTCAACTAATAACTGTTTTTACTTATTTATATACCACTTTATTTGACACATAGGAAAGATATATCAACTACAGATAAATTTACAAACGTAGACATCTTTTAACAGCCGTGTCAACTTTCGGTTTCCTTTTTGGTTGCTGTAATTTAAATAATTTCTACAAATAAATGATTAATACACACTGTTTTAACTTTCTGTATTATTTTATTTCTTTTATTCGTCATAATTGTTGGTGAAAACGATAACGAAGAACTACTAATTCACAATTTTCGACAGCGTAACCGCATCTCAATGTAGTCTTTCTTCAGCAACCTGTTGGACTTGCCCCCCCACGAGACTTAAACGAGACTTCGGTAGACGCGAGACTTTGTGTTTTCGAAATGGTGAATATAATTTTGGAAAGTTGGAAAAACTTGCATTTGTAACCTCCACTAAAATTTCAATTTCGATCAAAAAAGCCTAAAATTCACAGAATCAAGCAATTTTGAATATTTCTGTGAAAATTATTTTTCAAAAAAAAAATTACATACAATTTAATAGTTTGGTGATACAAAAGGAAGTCTTGCTCCATATTTTTCTGAACAGGACAGGTTTAAATCTACATTATCTTTTAGAATCATTACTTATTCACGGTCCCTAGAAAATAAGCCCAGGGAAGTTTCTCGTGTCCAGGAACTTATAAGGCATTGTTCATACTTATTCATTCTGATAAAATCTGTGGTTTAAAGTTAAATGTTTTATGAACATTCATAAATCATGTTCAACAAATGTGTTGAGAAAAAAAGTGGATTATTACCACATGTTTTATACCAGTATTATCTTACTATACTTCATACATTGATTGATTTGGATTAAATTGTCAAATTTTGAAATGATGTTTTTACTGAAGCCATTCATAACGTTATATAGTCCATATGTAATAATAAAATACATAGCAACTAGGTTTCCATAAATTTAAAATAATTAGTAGCCAAATTTCCAAAAATTGTGGAAATATAGTTCTTTTTAAAGTATTTTCCCACAAATTTGCTAATATAGGTTACTTTTTGAAAGAATTCCTCAGAAATTAGTAGCCAATGGCGATTCTGGCTACCAGGAATGGAAACATAGTTTGTTATTGCCAAGTATATATAACCACTCCATTAAAATGTTTACATTATTAGCCTAGTTAGCCAAATTAAAAAAAAAATAACCCAACAAACAATGAATATTGAAATATGTAAGTGATCTAGGTTTCCATAAATTTAAAATAATTAGTAGCCAAATTTCCAAAATTTTGAAAATACAGTCATTTTGAAGTATTTTTCCACAAATTTGCTAAAAAGATAAGATGATAGTATTAAGTAATAAGGTATATCACTTCTATAGAAAGGACTCGGGAGGGGTGATGATGATTGAAAATTATAAAATAGCAAATAATAAAACACAAGAAAACCAGAAAAGAACCTGACTGTAGGTCGGATGAATGTTGCTTTACATCACGTTAGCAATTTTCTCAACTATTTGTGATAAGAACATTTTTTATAGAGGATTAATCAAAACTTTTAGTTTGAAGACCTGACGTGAAAACCATTCAGCCACCATGATCCCTTCTTAAAAACTGCATGGCTTTGTGAGTGTTGGTAATAACAGCCAGTCCTATACTGGTAACTTGGAGGCTGCTGTGGGCTAATGGATAAGATGTCAGTCTACAAATCCAGGGTTTCTCACTGGGAGTCACAGCTGGGAGTTTGAGTCCCGCTTTGACCACGTGCGAGAAAGTGAATTTTCCTTGCTGTTGCGTTGGCCTTTACTGGTATAACCGGTGTCATTAAAATTTGACTGGGGGAGTGGTATGCTGACTCGGTTAGCTAGCACATTAAAGTCACCCTGAGTGTGCGCTGGTACAAGGCAGACCATAAAACACACTCGCACTTCACATACATACACAAACTTGGTCCTAGATTAATTTATAGATATTAATGAAGAAGTTCTCATCACGATTAGCTGAAAAATTGCTGATGTGACTGCAAGCAACATTCAACCAACCAATTAGACTGGTAACTTGAAAATGTTGTAAATATCAGACAAGGGCTGGTTTGGAATATTGGACTTTATTGCCAACTTTACAGTTTGTACTTGGCTTCTAACAATAAGAAATAAATTGGGTTTATCTGAAAGCCTGGATTCTGTTTGATGTACGAAAGTAGTCCCTAAACAAAAAACCTACCAGTAAATGTGTTGCTAATGTCACAGTTTCTCTACTCATTGAGCAAAAAGCCCACTATAAAACTAATGGTCAATTTTCTTCAACATCTGATGAATCTGATTCATTATTCTCCTCACAGTTTCGTATTGCTCATTAAAATTAACTGGATATTCTGTAATTCTATATTCCCCCGTTGATCGGCAAACTAACATGACTAGAAGCACACCCTTTCAGTCTTTGCAACCCAGGTAGTTGCCAGTGTGTCATGCCCACTTTCGCACTACATGTACTTCTTGATGATGCCACAAGTGTGATCGTTGAAAACCTGAAGTTGCCTGCACACACTTTATTACAAATTTTAACAGGTGCAAAAAGGATACAGCTTGTCTATCTAAAGAATGAAACCATATTAAGATCACGGGATTTTCGATATTGTTTGAAATACAACATTTACTTTTTATGTTCCTTTTTTTGAAAATCGTTTAACTTACACTTTAAAATCAATGAATGGATATGATGATGATTGATACTATATTACAGGTAAAGCCTGCGAATATAATGGACAGACATACCAAAATGACGACATCTGGAAAGAATTAAACCCTTGTCAAATTTGCACTTGTAATGATGGTCAAGTGAACTGTATGGATTCAGATGATTGTGGAAACACTGGCGGCAGTGAATCTGGTATGTATGGCTTACAAATGTCCCTTGCTTATCATACAGTAGTTTTATATTGTGGAAACATTCAAGGATCAAGACTTGGTTTATATATGTTGTGGAAACTTTCCAAGGCAAAAACTTAATTTACATTGTTGAAATGTTTCAATTCCAAAACTTTTTTGTGTGGAAACTTTCCAACACCAAAACTTGGTTTATATTGTGAAAACTTTCAAAGGTCAAAACTTGATTTATTTATATATATTGTGGAAACTTTCCAAGGCAGCTACTAAAGAGGTATGGCGGGTTTAATAGGCGCTCTTTTTACATTACCCCCTGCTTGAACGGATAAATGACGTAACAATGTATTTTTAAACACCTGAGGTTTTCCTCTTCTATAATTGGACCAGGTCTCTGAACAGCAAGCGCTTCGTTTGTGTAAACATGTTTTTTTTTTGAAGAGCAAAGGGTATTGAACAAACCTTAACATCCACAATCTTAACTTTTCATCTTTATACAATAAACAGAAAACTCGATTAATAAAGTATTAACTAACATCTAGCTTCACTGAGAATTTCAGGTGATATATGTGTACATGTAATGTATAAATATATAACCCGGCTTGATCTGCTAGTAAGAAGTGTGTTTTTGAATTTTTTAAAAACACATTTGTAAAAATAATAATAGTAATAAATTTTTTAAAAAGGCAAAATTTAAGAATAATATTTTATAAAGATAAAATTTTAAAAAAAGAATAAAAAATTTCCAGACGGGATTTGAACCCATGTCTTATAGGTTACAAAGCGTCCTGGCTACTCACTGAGCTAACCATAGCAGTTACGGGGAAAACTTCCTCATTTTTCATATTTTAGCAAAATAGATCACAAAAATGTGTTTACTTGGAAAATGCCTGTAAAATAGATCTTTGTATGAGCCAAAATCTGAAAATTCACATAAAATACTGCTGATTTTTTATTAAAGTGCAAGACTATTAAAACTTTTATTTTTCAAAACCAAACCGGTCCATTTAGGATAAAATCCCATCAAACCAGCCATACCTCCTTATATTTTTGAAATGTCCCAATTCCAAAACTTACTTTATATTGAGAAAACTTTCCAAGACAAAAACTTGGTTTTGTTGACTGTTGCTTAACGCCGCATCAGCAATTTTTCAGCTATTGGCGACGAGAACTGTTTTATTAATCTCTATGGATTAATCTATGAATAATTTCGTGTATGCATGTGAAGTGCGAGTGTGTTGTATGGTCTGCCTTGTAATAGCGCACACTCAGGGCAACTTTACCATGCTAGCTCACAGAGTCAGTATGCTGCAGACATGCGTACCACTCCCACGGTCCATTATACTGGTACCAGGTGAACCAATAAAGCCACAGCAAGGAAAATTCACTTTCCCACATGTGGTTTGAGGGGGACTCTAACTCACAGTGGTGAGAGACCATTATCCATTTTATTATTGAAACTTTCATAGGTCAAGATTTACTTGGTTTATAATGTATATATTGTCGAAGCTTTCCAAGGCAAAAACTTAATTACTGGTAATATTGTTGGAACATCCAAAACTTGCTTTTTATTGTGGAAACTTTCCAGTGCTGAAACATGGTTTATACTATGTAAACTTTCAAAGTTCAAGACTTTGATCTATTTCCCAAGGCAAAAGCTTGTTTTATTTTGTTGAAACTTCCCAATGTTTATTTTTTTTTTTTTTTTTATTTTTTTTTTTTTTTTGTGTAGACTTTTCAAGACCAAAACTTGGTTTATATTGTAAAAAAAAACCTTATAAAATTCCCAACAGTGATTATTATTTAATTGCTATGTTTGTAAAGTGTTTTTTTTTATATGACATGTGCTTTGTTGTCAATTTTGTGGTGTACAAAAATAAAGGGCTGGAGTTAACCCCTACAACAAAATGATTAAGAATTGATTTATAGAAGAATTAAATAAGAATTGATTTAGCATTCTGTTTGTTAAAAAGACAAAGCAGAAAAAATGGTCAGATGACAAAATTTTATTTACATCATTTTATTTATGAATTTTTTTTTCTTGACCATGGCTCCAAAAATGAAATGACTAACAAATATTGAATTAATGCAGGGTTTTATTAATTTCTGTATGTACTTACATATGCACGTATGGTGTTCTATGGTTGCCTTAGAATTTACATATTTTTTTGGTTTTATCAACAGGTAATACTGGGGAGGCGGTGCTGTTCTACCTCCTGTAAGTATCAATTACAGTTATTGTGGTGACAGGGTAGGGTGGCTGTTGTATCTGGTGTGTGATAGATTTTGTAGTAAAACACTAATGCAACCTTACCTCCAGTAAGTATTGCATTGATTATGATGAATGTGGTGTTTGTGTGGTGTAGGGGTGGCTATTGTATCTGGTGTGTGACAGATTTGTGACTGGAGCACTAATGCTGCCCTACCTCCAGTTACTTTGGTGTGTGTGTGTAGGGGGTGAGAGTTGTATGGGTGTGTGTGTGTGTGTGTGTGTGTGTGAGAGAGAGAGAGAGAGAGAGAGAGAGAGAGAGAGATTATGTAATACTGGAACATCTGTTGGTAGTTTGTGAGTGAAGCACTAATACTGTCCTACCTCCAGTAAGTAAAAGCTACCATTAATGTGTATGTGTGTGGGGTGGTGGGGGTGCTGACAGTTGTGTGTGGTGTCTGAAGGATTTACTAATAAATACTGACCTGTTGCGATGACTCCAGTAATTCTATCAAAACAGGGTTTTACACAATGTGGGTTTTTGGGACTCCAATAAAAAAATTAATGGGGTCCAAACCTATAAATGTGGGTCCCATAGCTGAATTAAATTAAAAGTATTAATTACATAATTATGTTTATATATAGTCCTGGTGTCGCGATAATGTTGAATTTTGAAAATTGTTACAACTGACTGAATGCATTGTTTTCCGATGTACGGATGCATGAATCACACACCATCACGTTTTTTGTGCAGTGTTTCAGCCATGGATATTGTGATAATTATGCTGTTAAAAACCATCAGTCTAATTTAAAGTCAAGTCAGACTAGCCCGGCTGCGCAGGTTCTGAATCAGGTGCCTTTGGTTCTTTTTCTCTTGGTGTATAGTTAAGAAAATCGCCAATATGACTCTGACGTTTAGCCATTATAACAGTATATGCAAGCTACAGCTGTCAGAGACATTGGCATCAATCACATGTTTAACCGATTCAATACAAATACGAGTACAAGCCAATCAAATTTTTGCCAGAAATTTATGAATACTATTTTTACACACTGATGTATTTATAGTATGCTGGGGAATTCCAACATTTAGAAAGTTCTCGAAACATCCTCGTCTATTAACAGAATTCTCAAAATGTTTTCTCTGTTTATTCAAATTTGTTAACAGGAATTTTTTTGCGTCCTTCTGGATGCATATGATAATTTTTTTGCATCCGACATAATTTATTTTTGCTTAAAAATACAGAATTGCGCGTCCCATAAAACCCTGATCAAAAAGCATATTGCATGTGTAATATCATGAATATATTGTAGCAAAACCAAGCTAGATAGTCTGAGCTACGTTTCACAATCATTCCTTAAACTAAGATTTTCCTTTGCCATGTTAACTTAAATCTGGAATATTACAATTCTGATTTATTTTGTTTATTGTTAAGTTAACTAGGTTTGCACAAATTTGAAATACTAATATCAGTCACGTCATTGTTGATTTTGGCTACTAGGTAATTCAGGATAATATCAGTCACGTCATTGTTGATTTTGGCTACTTGGTATGCAGATGTTCAGAAATTTAAGGCATCATTTTGAACATCAAATCAAACTTATAACATTTATGTTTAGTTTTGTCAAAGATTTTAATTCACGAAAAAATCACAAATTTGCTAAATTTAAGTTAATGCATTTGAACAAATGATTGAATCAGTTTTTGTTACCTATTCCTTATAGACCAGGCCCCGGTTTCACAATCATTCCTTAACTAAGATTTCCCTTAACTTAAATCCAGCAAATTTTGGTAAGCTCTGTTTGGAACTACAAATAAATATTTTTGTAAAAACTAAATGCAGATGTCATTAGCTTGATATAATCTTTAACATGACACTTTGGAATTTCGTATTATCTGAACAGTTAACAAAATTATAAAGGATCTTAATTTGCCAGATTTAAGTTAAGGAAAATCTTAAGTTAAGAAATGATTGTGAAACCGGGGCCAGTCACTGTTTCTTCAATTCTTAGATCTAACATAATTTTTTTTTCCTTTTTTTCAGACCAGAAATGCCCGATATGAAGCTATGGTAAGTTTTTGTGGGTTTTTTTATTTTGATGGGTTAAAATGGTGTAAAATCGATTTCAATATATGCATAAATTGTGAGTGCAAATTGATTTCTCGCAATTTGTTTAGTGCGGGACTTCTTTGTATAGATCTTGCAGCCATGTTGGACATTGAGTCGCATGGTACTGTAGAAACCTAACTTCTTAAAATATGCTAAGGTTTATATTTTTCACCAACATTGAGGAAAAAATAGTCAATACTAAATCGTTACAATTTTTATTTGCAACAAGCAAAAAAAAAGTATCGGTTAAACCATGCATATATATACTGAAAAGAATTCACTTCGACATCGATTATTGCAGAGTACTCAGTATTTTCAAATTTTCATAATTTCATTTTTGGAATTGCAAAAATGGGTTTTTGCATATGCAAAACTTGTTACTAATTTTACACATGCAAAAATCGATTCCAACATATGCATTAATTGTTTTTTACACATGTAAAAATAGCTTTGATTTATACATTAATGCATATGCAAAATTCGATTTTTGAATACATGTATGTAAAAATGGATTTTATGCATGTGTTAAAATATTGAATAAATATAGAAAAAACACACATTATAATATAGATGTACATTCTGGTGACGGCCTTATGTGCAACCCCAGTAATAAAGACAATAAAATATACAATATTATAACGGATAGATAAAAGTTACAATTAAGACTGTAGTACAGTGAAACCTTGATTCATCACCACCATTTATTCTGTCAAATTTCGGCATTATAAAGGGGTTTGGTGATAAATTGGGGGGGGGGGAAGATAAAGAAAAACATAAACAAAATGGATTTTGGGACTTCAAAATAATGTGGCGATAAGCGAGGTGGCAAAGTTATCGAGGGGCATTATAACGAGGTTTTACTGTATTATCGTTCAAATCAATTATGAATGACTTACTAGCTTGATTTATGCCCCTTGTCAGGCTTGATTCCCTGGATAACAAAGGGATGCAACAACACTTTGCGACTTCTGTACCAAGCCTGTTTTTTACAGGATGGGGATATTAACCCTATGCCCAAACCTCCTCCTTTATCTGGCCTTGGGACCCAATGATTATATCCAGAACATTATGTCCAGGTTAGGTTCAGTTATGAATATTTTCTTTTATTTATTTTATTTGAATTGTAGGGTAAAGAAGGTGCTATGGGTCAGTCAGGTTACCAAGGACGACCTGGATTACAGGTATATAATATATATAGATAAAACATGTTCATTAATCAGGGTTAGCTCTGGCTCTCAAAAAGTTTTAGCCAAGACTTTAGCTTATGTTAAAATTGAGGAGCCAATTCATATGTTAAAGAGCCTGTAAAACCAAGAAAAGTAACAAAAATGTCTGAAATGTAGTTTTCCTAATCTGCTGTAATTCATTATCAACAAACTTGTATTTTTTTTTCATACTTAAGAAATAAAAATAAAGAAAAAATCAGTAAATTTTCATACCCCTCATATGGGAATTTTTAAAATATCTTGGAGCAAAAATATTAGTCAATAGCTATTATTTTGAGCCAGAATACACAAAAACTAGCAACTGGTGAATGACAGAGCTAACCCTGCATTCATCACAATAATTAATCACACAATTAATAATTGACCATTGCTCATATTGGTGAGTAGTTCCTGGACTTGTCAAGTCCATTTCATTTCCGTTTCTTTCTTCTTAAACAAGATGGCTGGCAGTGATCAGATCATGTTATCCATATCCAGGAACTACAAGTTTTAAAGTTTTGGAGGTATCATCACTAAGCAAGAACAATCATCACTAAGCAAGAAGAAATTTAAACTGAACATATGACTGACTTTTAAACACAAATTAAACACTTGTAATGATATTGTCAGCTTTATTTGTTAATGATGTTCAATTTTATTATAATGCAAAAATATACCAGTCATTTGATTACAGTTCAACCTGCCTTATAGGTCACCTCTATATAAGCACCACCTGCTTAAAGAGGCCAGTAGAATTCAATCCTAATTAGTCTTCATTCATATTATTTGAACCTGTATATAAAGGCCACCTGCCCATAAAGGCCACTTTTTCTGGTTCCCTCAGGTTTGACTGTATATATATGTAATGCTGACATACACAACAGTTCAACCTGCCTTATATGTCACCTCTATATAAGCACCACCTGCTTAAAGAGGCCAGTAGAATTGTATCTCAATTGTTCTTTATTCATATTATTTGAATCTGTATGTAAAGACACCTACCCCTAATAGTCGTTTTGACCTTTATAGACAGGTTGACTGTATGGCTTGTTTTTTAGTTTTTGTCAGATTGGACATCATTAACAGCAGCAGGACTTGTGGATCCATTATGTTTATGTGATTTATTTTAAGTTAAGCATCATGTGACTATATGTTATTGTTATATGTACATGTATATTGGTGATGATGCAAGTTCATTTTTTTGTCGTATTTTTCAGGGTGATGTTGGTGTAGCAGGAGATCCCGGAATTCCAGGCCCACCAGGAATACCCGGAAAACCCAACATGGTAATTTACTTATGTCTTCTTTGACTGCCTGTTTGGACTCCTGACAAAAAAAACCTGTGTCACTGTCATATAACTGGGCCAAGTTGTTAGAAGCTTAATTGGCTAGTTTTTTCAATGATTAACACAAATTCAAAACATCTATACCAATTTACCACTATGCTAGCTTTGTATGTATGAGGGGACTTGAACCCCGGTCAGGTTCTGACCAAGGCTTGAAAAAAGATAGTGAATGCTCTTTGGCATTTAGAAATGAAAGTCATGGGTTCCTTCCAAAGAGACCTCAAAAAAGCAATGCCCCTTGTCATGGCAGACATGGCATGTTAAAGATCCATTCTTGCACATTGCCCTTAGCACACTGCAAAGGTAAGAATTTTGTCACTTCACATGTGTCTGTTTCCTTCTTGGAGCTTACTAACCACAGACAGATTTAGTGTTCAAATGCTGATAATATTCCCAATTGAGTCTATTTAAAAATTCCAATTTGTGTGAGTTGGTTGGTTTGGTTGGTTGAATGTTGCTTAGCGTCGCATCTACTTTATTAATCTCTATGGATTAATCTATGAACAATTCTGTGTATGCATGTAAAGCACAAGTGTGTTGTATGGTCTGCTTTATACTAGCATGCACTCGGGGTGACTTTAACAGGCTAGCTCACAGAGCCAGTGCCTCGCAGACAAGCGTACCACTCCCCCAGTCCATTATACTTATACCAGGTGAACCAGTAAAGGCCAAGGAAAATTCACTTTCCCACATGTGGTCTGAGCGGGACTTGATCTCACAGCAGTGAGAGACCCTGGATTTGAAGACTGATGTCTTATCCATTAGGCCACCGTGGTCTCCAATTTGTGTCAGGAAAAGCGCATCCAATAATCTGACGTTATTTGTATTTATAGCCAGCAGATCAAGCCTTTGCCGCCTACTACCAACAGAATTACGGACAGAAAGCTGGTGGATATGCAGCCACATCTTACCTACAAGCACCTGTTGTAAGTAACATGATTTTGTTTGTATAAAATTGTTCAACAAACACAAAAAAGTCAAGTAGTCACCCTGCTTGTTCTATGTACGGATAAAATGAATCCATATTCTGAGAAGTCCACAGTTTTATCCAGAATACAGAAGTTTGTTGCCGAATAAAAGTAGTTTCTCCTAGGAAACAATAACTAAAATTATTTCCCAATTTAACTGCTTAAATTCCCACATGTGAATACAGTGATAAACAAGTAAACCACTTTCATTATTAATTCAATGATTTTGTATAAACTGACCTGATCTACATAAATTTCATACATTGTCACAATATAATATCTAAGCAGTGAATATCCTAGCTATATTTAACAAGCTTGTGGTTGGTTATTTGTTTCAGAAATTTATAAAAATAGTTCAATTTTTCACAATTCTCAAGACAGAAGGTAGTTTCTGAAAACTAACCAAATTGCTGAAGTTCAGATTAAGTATTGCGGTATGTGGTTGATTTACCCCATTACTTCCTTTAACAGTTTATCCATATCAGATGAACAATTTTTAAAATGAATGTCAATCCTTATATTAACAATCTTTTATATACATGTAGTACAACAAAAAACAGTTTTAAATTTAATATTTTTATCAATTTCCTAATTTTATATTATTGTCAAGAACTAAACTATACAAAACAATTTGATTCAGAAATTTCCCCCCATAAGTTAGGCACACCCATTTAAAAAAAAAAAAAAAAAATAAGAAGCAGCTGTTTGGGTTTGTAAAGTGTCTTCAGTGCAAAGTGTAAACTGCATGTAAATACACATGAATAATTTAAAATAATTAGAACCCTAATTTCTTAAGAAAATACAGTCCTTTTTTTAAATGTATTTTTTCACAAATTTGCAGAAATAGGTTACTTTCTGAAAGAATTTCTGAGAGAATTAGTAGTCATTGGCGATTTTGACTACTAGAAATGAAATCACAGAATCACAGTGATTTTTTTTATTGTTTCGTGCAAGTTGTATTAATTGATCATCATGTCTAAATTTATTTGTAGGGACCAAGCGGACCCCGAGGATCTTCAGGACCTCCCGGACCACCTGTAAGTATTAGAACTGGTGTGCTTATGGTTATTTAATTTACAAAACAAGAAAAATAATAATAAAGATTTAACTACATGTACATGTCACAAAAAGTTTCATAACTAAAAATGTTTTGATGTAAGTGATTCATGTATTGGTTTAGGTACTGAGTTAAATAATCAGAAATATTAAGATAAATATTCACAATCTGTGCAACCATTTGTGTATTTCGCCATTGACTGATTGATGAACTATTCTCACATGTCTCAAGTGTTTAAAATTGTATTATTATTTTGTTTTCTCCATTTCTTCTGGACATTTTTTCTGCCTGTTTTCTTGAAAAATATTAAACAGATCTTTATGAAATTTCACAGGAGCAATCTTTGAGTAGAGAAGATGTTTCATTGGCTCTCATATTTTGATAATACACATGGCTGAGGCTCAAAGTGCTACCTATGTTAATATGTAGGATAGTTTTGACATGACTTCCGATTTTGGTTATTACTTGTTATATACGCTAAAAAGGACAAATATATATACATGTACTTATTTTCAGGGACCACAAGGTGTTGTTGGACTACGTGGTGAACCAGGAGATCCCGGACCTCCAGTTAGTATAATAGTTGTTTTAGTTCAATTTGTACAAATCGGCATATGCATTTTATTTTATTTCCTATCTTGACTTTACTGACCAAAGTTTTTTAAATTCGTTTTTAAATTTCTAAAAATTATCTTTCAATAAAATTGCAAAATCCCAAATTTGAGATATCATAAAGGCGACATACAGTAATTAAATACAATGTAGTACTGTTGTTTTATTTTGACAATTGTCATAAGTAATTTCCTTTCTAAAATTGAAACTCAGAAATGAGTTGACACAATTCAAGGGAACAGGTTACTGTGAACTGTTCATAAGCATATTACTTATAAAGTCTTGAACATTCAAATGAAAATGAGAAAAGAATATAATCTTATGAAAATGTAATAGTTTTATTTATCTGAGAAAAATTTAAATTAGAATGATTAACTGAATTTTTATTTTCCCCCCTTTAGGGACCAAACGGACCCCGTGGAGCACCTGGACCAGTTGGATTACCAGGACCAGATGTAAGTATAGAGGATTGATATACTGGCAGAAAGAATGCATTAATTAATGGGATTTGCCATGATTGTACCACGTGATACCTTCTAACGTGCCTGCGAAACGCTTGTTTCCAATGGACATGGAATCACACAATATGACGTTTTCCTGTAAAAATGACATTATTCCAGGAAATTGTGACGTTGACGTTTTCGAAAATGTTCCGCACAAACGTTAAGAGGTATTGACCATGTGGTACAGCGGCGAACCTCATTAATTAATGAATGAATGAACTGATGACTAATTTGATAGGATAAATAGTTACCTACAAATAAATTCTATATACATGCACATATACCATGCAACTTAATGAAAGTAATCTCACCAGGTCCCTGTGATGGCCTACAATATCATCACATCATTAATAAACAGCTTTTTTCTTTCTCACTTTCTTTCTCTGTTTTTTCTTAATGTCTTTATTCTTTAAATTTTTTTCTTTCTTAAAAATCTATCGGATTAGAAGACATACAATTGAGTTGTTTTGTAATCAAGACTTGAATTATTATGAGGAGTTTTAACTCAACAGTATTGCAACATGTGGCTCATTGGCAAAAAATGTAAAATTAGTTTTCGTTCCTCACAGACTGTCATTTATACTTTAATCTCAGTCAACACTGGATTAAATGAAAGAAAAACAAAACTTTTCTCAGGTTTTCGGTTAGGCATTGGCACCTTCAGAGTTGTTTCTATTTATTTAATTGGGGGAACAATTTCATTTCTAATAAATTAATTTTTTACAGGGCGACCCAGGCAGAAATGGAGAACAGGGACCACGTGGTTTGGAAGGCCCACCAGTAAGTATTTATTTGTGTATGTTAATGTGGATTCCTGGTCACAGGAAATGTTGAAAGATTTCTAATAAAGACCAATTTCGAAATTAAAATGATTTCATAATTAAAAAAAAATTCACTTATTCAGAACTGCAGCCATAACCTTTCATCAAAAAGAGGACCAATCAATAATTTGTTTACTTTAATTTTAAAAGCGTTAAAAATCTAGTCACAATCAATCAATTATTGATTATATTCCATCATTAACACATCACTAGGATATATAAATTTGTGTTGTATTTTTTACACATATTTTAATTATAGATATAATATGTAGGCCATATGTGGCCGGATATAAAAATTTTATAATCATGTTTTTTATGTGTATGTGAACATTGAATTTTTATATGTGACACTTAAATAAAATAATTTATTATTATTATTATACACATCAAGGTTTTAAAAATATGTTTTGTAATGGAACATGTGGAAAGTTCAGCACTTTTGGCAGGTCCTACATAAAGTTATGAAAATCCAATATCAAAATTGAAAGTCCATATGCAATTATGCTATCATATAGAAAAATCATTTTTTTATCCTGGTAAAAAAAAATTCTATCAAAATTCTGATTTTAAGATCCTACAAGATTAAGATCAATTTAAGACCATAAATTAAGATAGAGAAATTCCAGCATGGCTTTGTAATGTTACATTTTTTTGCAAGATCATATACAGGTCACCTCTATATACAGGCCAGCAGAATTTTATCCCAATTGTTCTTTATTCATGAACCTGTATATAAAGGCCATCTGCCCATAAATGCCACTTTTCCAGTTCCAGTGGGTGGTCTTTTATAGACAGGTTTTATTATATTTTCTATATTTTGAAGCTACATGTATTTTGTTTAACATCAAATTATATTTATTATTTTTAGGGGCCCGCTGGACCTTCTGGTGTCCAGGTTTTCCAGGTTCCAAAGGACACAGGGTGAGTAAAATACCGTACACATAAAAAATCGACAAGTTTTAGTTTGGTGTAGTTGTTAGTTACTGTATAGCAACTTTATTTGCATGCTATTAACTTTCACTTGTTTCAGCAAAATAATCACAAAAGTTAATCATTGTAAACTTGTTTCCGAAATGATATTACTTAAACAAAATATTCAGCTACCATGCTACAGAGCAAATAGAGAAAGTTAATATTTGCAAAATAATGTTGGTGGGAGAATTGGAGAAGTTATAAGAGGGACAAAAATGAAAAAAAAAATTAAAATAACCTGGTAACAGTGAAATAGCTGCTGATAATCCCTAGATTAAGTTTTGAAAACCATTACCCTAATAGTGAATTTTATTTTTAAAGGGATTCCGTGGTATGCAAGGAGCACCTGGAGAACAAGGTTTGCCCGGAGAAAAGGGAAGCATTGGACCACCAGGACCACATGGTGCCCCAGGTTTACAGGGTTCTCGCGGTATAATGGGAGAGAGAGGAAGAGATGGTGAAACTGGAGCCTCTGTAAGTCTATCATTCATCATCATTTTATGTTAGATTATAATAATGTACTAGTGACATTCCCCAATTTGTTTAAAACTACCACCACTGTTTTGAAATCTCCAGCCTAAGTTTTCACAATTTTTGAAACTATTAGTAGCCAACTTTCCATAAAATGTGAAAATATAGTGCTTTTTCAAGTATTTATTTTACAAACCTGCTGAAATAGGTTAATTATTGAAAGAATTTCTAAGAAATTACGATCCAGTTCAATTTTGAAATCTCTGTTTTAGGATTCTGGTATTTTAAAATTATTGGTATCCTTATTTCCAAAATTTGTGAAAATGAAGTGCCTTTTAAAGTTTTTTTTTCCACAAATCTGGTAACTTTTTAAAATTTAGATTAGACAAACTAGAGAAAAACATGATTTTGAAATTTAAAAAGAAAAAAAGAAAATAGTGCTACTTATAAGCTGAAGTACATGTTTTTCCTTTAGTAGCCCATAGGCAACTTTGTAATGCTGTAGAACAAGCTCAGTCAGATTACCATGGATTTGGCCATGGTGAAGCTTTCACAGTATTATACTTGAAATATATATTGTATTACAGGTTATAAATATTGGTTTTATGTTGAGTAAAAGTGTATTAGTCTCCAGTCAATATGTTTTCACTTATATCAAGACAGTCAGTTTTTGAATGGTGGACGAAACAGGAGACCACTGACCTTCTGCAAGTTTAATACAAGAGTGTGATTCAAACCAAGGTGGTGAGAAGCACTGATGCTCTGTAATTGTGCTTTAGATAACTTAGCTACAAAGGCCCCCTTTTTGTTATTATTACTATTTTTTGGAATAAAATTATTTGAATATTTTTTGCATGTAGGGTCTGCCTGGCGTTGATGGACTTCCCGGTCAACCTGGACCCCCAGGACCATCGGGACGTGTTGGACCACCAGGAAACCCCGGAGCCCCAGGACCAAAGGTAAGAAACAAATTTACAATAATTATTATGTCTAATACAAAGAAGAGACAAAATTTTATGCAAGAGCGTGTTTGCGCCACCATGAGCATTATGAGTACTGTCAGCAACATTGAAAAAAATTGAGTTTATAAAGATGTTTATTATTGAACCCTACAACTTAATACTCTCGTACCTGGTTGAATCAACCCAGAAAGTTGGATAGTCAAGATGTAATAAGGTCAAACAAAAAAGATGCACTTACAGTTTCCTGACCAAGTGTACTTTTGTTTAGATAATCCCCAAGCTTTTTTTCTATCCTTATGTCTGATTTTACAGCTTTACCTGTTTTTCTGAAAAAAGCAACAATGACCAAAAACATTTTCTTTTGAGAATGAAACCTGAAACACACAATTTATTTTGCTTGGTCTTAAATTAATTCTGGTTTTTGTATTTTTTTTGATAGGGAGAAGCAGGAGCTGCCGGTCCTAAGGGATCAATGGGAGCCCAGGGAGAACGTGGAGACAATGGTCTTGCTGGACCATCTGGAGATGAGGGTATGGCTGGACCTGATGGACTTCCAGGAGCAACTGGTGAAAAGGGTGCTACCGTAAGTGTTGGCCTGATAGCTTGTCATTGAAGTGCCATTACTGAAACATCCCCATGTAGACATTTCACTTGGTCGTTTCAAAATCTTGTGGTATTTTCACAATCACTATTCACAATATAAGATTTCAGCTTTAAAAGCAATGTACTTTTAAGTTTTGTATCACTTAATAATGAATTTTTCTTTTCACAATTTGGCAATTATGATGCCTTTTTCCACAATAGAAAGGACTCTGGTCCCACTTACATTTAAGGTTGAGACCCCTGCCATGCTAAGGTTGTACTTTATGTTGAATATGTACATACATGGTCATAACAGAGCCCGAAAATTGACTGAGGCACGAAAATCTGCAGAACATTTGCTAAAAGCCCATATCGACTATTTTCAAAGCAACTACGCCATTGACAGATTTTTCTGCTGTCAAAGCCACTCTGTTTCTGACAATGAATTGTGCAAATTTTTTACAGAAAATCCAAAAGACATAATAATATTTGATATTGTTACTTTAAATCAGCCTAATTGTAACTGAAAATACCTATGGTTATTCTTGATTACCAAGCCTTGACTACGGCATTCCTTCCATTTTTCTTGAATTTCCCACAGTCCTGCATGCGGAAATATAAGACCAAAAGTCCTGGGATGGACTTTATATGAACACCAATTTCTAGTCTTCCACTTTGAAGGGCCACCACACTGGCCACCAGACATTAACAAGAATGAGAAAAAAAATAATCCAGGCTTCAACTGAGGATTGAACCTAGGTCCTCCCAAATGATAGGTTAGTACTCCACCCACTCTGCTACCCTGACTACTACAATAACAAATGTAGACAGTACAGACCTGTCCAAAGTTTAACATTGAGCCAAATAATGAAAGTAGCTTGTCTGTTGAGTGACAGAGACAGATAGCAGAAAAGCTGCTAAAAGATAGATAGAAGCTGTCTATATACTGTATAAGAAGAAAAATTCACAAGGAAAAAATATTCGCGATTTTCACGATAACACTTATACCGCGGATATATCTTCTCAGCGGAAATTTCTTATCTCCTTGGTACACTGTCTCTATAATCAGAACTGTTAACATTTCTTACCATGAAACATTTTAGAAGATCAAAACCGCAAAAATTTCCTGCCGCTTATGTTTTTTCTTGTACAGTGTACAGCTAACAAGGGGCCAAAATAAGTTGACTATTCAGCACTAGTTGGTTAGCTTAGTGTTAAACTTTCGACAGACCTGTACTTTAGACACCTGTAATGTTAACAAGTAAATGTATGTCATTTATGCGAACACAAGTTAAATTTATGTTTCAGGGTGAACCAGGACCTGCTGGTGCCCCCGGATTCCCAGGACCTCGAGGACCACCAGGTATGCCTGGTAATGCAGGATATCAAGGTGCCAAAGGACAGGCTGTAAGTTATATACTGATTTTATATTCTCATGATTCTGTAAATCTTTTTTTATTTTTGTGAACATAATTTTCACGTTAATTGGCATTTTAATTCATTCACTAATTCAATATCCTCACATACATGTATTATAAGTATTCATCTTAACTTTATATTGCTAGTCAATAACAGATGACTGGAATATGAATTCATCTTTTCGTCAATATATTGCATACATGTGATTCGCAAAAAAAAAAAAAAAAAAAACCACTTGGATTTACAGTATTTATAGATTTTCATCCCCAATAACCTCACTTTGATAGATAAATTTTATACATGAAATTGAATTGGAGGAAAAAGTTCAGTACTATATAGAAATTAACAAAATTATTAAAATCTTTTAATGGGATACAATTATGTCAAAACATCCCCTTTTACGTGAATTATGGGGAAATTCAGGTTTTTTTCAACTCTGATAATTATTTACATTGGAAAGAACCTTTAGCTTCAATGTGCCATATTGCCTAAATAAAATTTACATCATTTCATGTTAGTTTGGGCTGTATCTTTAAGGGTTTTAATAGAAATTTTCCCCATCAGCCTGGTTATTTTCAAAAACATTTAATGCAAATATATATATTATAGTTACATGTACAATTGTACATGTCTGGGTCAGATCTTTTAGCCAAGTGGTAGACTAAGTGTATTTGCTTACCATCCAAAATGGCAGGGCTTGACTGTCAGCTTGGATATTAATTTTTTCTAGTGTATCCTTTCTCCTGTTTTAATTCCAGTCGAGTCTGAACAAGTCTTGAAAATAGGTATTGACTGTTCTTTCCCAAACATTCGGCATTTAGGGGTATTTGGGAGAAACCTGAAAACCAATTCCCTGTGTCACGACAGGATTGATTCTGGTCGAGTCTGACCAAGTCTTGAAATTATTGACTGTTCTTTCCCAAACATTCGACATTTAGGGGGTCTTTTGGGAGAAACCTGAAAACCAATTCCCTGTGTCACGAAAGGATTGATTCTGGTCAAGTCTAACCAAGTCTTGAAAATTGGTATTGACCGTTCTTTCCCAAACATTCGGCATTTAGGGGTCCTTTGGGAGAAACCTTAAAAACCAATTCCCTGTGTCACGACAGGGTTTGCATGAAAGAACACTCCCTACACATTTTCATAAGGGCACTGCAAAAGTCAGAATTTTTGCAATTTCACCTATAGCTGGTGACATCTCAATATAAGTAAAATATTCTTGACTGGACATAAAACCCAATTCAATCAATCTTCTGTTTTATCATAAGTTTAAACTTTGTTACAGGGTGTTCCAGGTTCTTCTGGATACAAGGGATCAAGAGGACCAGCAGGTTTGAGAGGTGGAGCTGGAGACCGTGGACCACCAGGATCACCAGGACAGGAAGGAAGACGGGTAAGTCCTATGATATAAGTCTAGCTTTTAATTGAACATGTGGTATTGCAATGTCAATGCAGTTGCAATGTCTTCATTAGCAATATACATGAAACCGGTTAGCAGAAATAAAACAACTACTGCTCCTGCATATTTTACAATGTTTATTCTCAAGGGTTGTCGATTCTTTCTACCGAAATTATACAAATATTTAATTCGCCTACAAATACATAAAATAATAGGATTTTGAGAATGAACTGATATAATCTATTAAATAATTCCAACCGATATAATAAATGTAATTTAGAATATAAACTTGAATATAAAGAGTTTACATACCAGAACAGATCGTATAAGTGTAGAATTATACCAAATCAAGATCGATGTTGTTGGTTGGAATACCACAGCCAGAATGAATTTTAGAAATTGTTAGCGCCAAAACGAAAGTTTAGTGAGTAGTATTTATTACTATAATTAGAATAAAACCCGTCTGACCAGTCACGTGATATGTCCAGTCCCAAGAATACATGTAATTAACGCCATGAAAGACAATCACGTTTACATAACATGACGTATACAAAGACATATACAGTACAACACAATAGACAGACAATAGCTCACCTGGCATAAGGCACTTGGTTACATACATGTACATGTATATTCATAGGGATTTTTCTGGCCACACACAGGGACAAATATAATAACAAGGACTCATTCCCAATGCAAAACTGCCGAATTTTCTAAATCTGTAGGTAAAAATTGCCAAGTGACTCCATATAAATAGAGTTTGTATATCTCCATGATAACCCACATTTAGGCATACAGTGATGAGTATTCAAGTAATTAACATCAGTTACCTCCTTCTGTATATCCGCAGTAATTCTCTTAAATTATGAAGCATTATTTTACAAAACTTGGTGCAAAAAATCAACATTAAAAGGAGGTGCACATATCGTTATCCTGAGTTACTTTGCTTATTTTCCTTTGAGTAATGCTCCTTTGAATATAAATGCAAATCACATTTTTGAAATAAGTGCCTACTGACAAGGGATCCTAATTCACTGAATTTGCTTGTTTATTTCAAAATTAAATACATAAGTTTTGATTTGTTATAGGGACAAAGAGGATCACCAGGTGAACAAGGTGAAGCTGGACCAGTGGGAGAAAGGGTAAGTCAACATATCTGTTCAGAACTTCTGTAAATCAAGAAATTTTAGTGGCAGTTTTATTTTGGCACATTTTGCAAACTGCTGTAAAAGTCTATATTGTATCAAATATTTTGTAAGATAAAAACACAACAAAAGAAGGGGAAAAACATCACAAGTCGCTTATTCTTTGAAAAGCTTCTATTGTATTGGTACTTCTAATCCAGAAATTACATACATCTACTTTTTTAAGTATATTTAAACCAACTTTTTTCAGATGTGATTAACTTTCACGAAGACAGAATGATCATAAACCTTAATTGCTGTGAACTTGCTTATGAAAATGGTTTTATTTGTACCAATTATTTAGCTATAGTCTATATCACAAAAAGGCTTTGGTAATAGAATCTCAAATGTTAATAGTCGCGAAAAAAGTCTGTTTACTGTGTATAAACACCCGCCAAGTGTAAAAACATGATAAAACTATTAAATAGTGATTTCTAAAACATTTTATATACTATTTATGACAGGGTTCTACAGGTGAGAGAGGGTTACCTGGTTCCGCAGGAGACCCTGGACCGTCCGGAGAGGATGGTGCCGCTGGACCTAGGGGAAGACGAGGAGAATCAGGACCCACTGTAAGTCTTTTATTCATTTATACCCCCTTTTGTCATGTTTGTGATATAACATAAAAATATCAACATTAGGATGAATCGCAAAGAGTCTTTAGAATTTGTAACATTTTAATAACAGTGGATATTTTAAAAGAATAGGTTAAAATATTTAAGGGAAAAAAGCCTATTTTTTAGGACGTCTTTAAAAATTAGCCAAAGGAGAGATTTTCAATGAGTAATTCTTTTATTTCTGTTGTATGTTCATTTTTGTACAATTTAACCTATATTATATCCATAAATGCATAAGCTAAAAAGTGGTAAATATTTGTGGAACTCCTTGATAATTTGAATTCATAGATTAAGAAATTCAAAGGGTACCGAATATGGTTAATCTCACTTTTGATGTTTATTTTAGGGTGAAGCTGGTCGTATGGGACCACCAGGAGCTAGAGGTGAACGTGTAAGTTTATACTTCTTTTATACACAAAATCGATTATTTTTATGCAGTTAAAACATTTAAATTATGTAAATACCTTTAATGTCAGCCCAGAAATAAGCAATGGAGTTATCAAAGTTCTCTGTACTTAAAAGGATTATAATGAATACAAGAGATACATGTAGCTATTCTCATTCCTCCATGTATATTAAGCACAGACAAATTCCATTTGCTAAAAAAACCAACACTCATGGTTGAAAATTTGATCACAAGATGTAGAGTTCATTTTAGAATTTTTCAAAAGGGGCCATTTTCAAACCCTTTCCTCTAAAACACCATAAAGTCCAATATTTTTGGATTAATGTTAAATATGACCCACTAAGGCCTTAGCAATGGGTTAATTTGACAAAATAAGGGATAGTTTGCCCGATGGCCCCTTCTAGAATGAACACTGCTTTGGTTTTTTTTCTGACTTTGACCCATGACTTGGAAAACTCTTTGTAGTATTCCAACAGATTCTTTAC
The DNA here is from genome assembly GCA_021292105.1 of Anadara kagoshimensis. Taxonomy (NCBI): domain Eukaryota; kingdom Metazoa; phylum Mollusca; class Bivalvia; order Arcoida; family Arcidae; genus Anadara; species Anadara kagoshimensis. The sequence goes on along the minus strand of CM037867.1, from coordinate 20,626,500 downwards.
TATGGTGAACAATACTAAATGCATGTTTAATTGTCTCAACTTATGATCAATTTTGTTTCAATTTTAGGGACCCCCAGGAAGACCCGGTCTTGATGGTTTAGCTGGAAGACGTGGACCACCAGTAAGTATATTGGCAAAATTATTTTTAAAATTTCCCTAAATTCCTAGCGAAATGGTTCATAAGGTTGTTTTCATTACATTTTTTCTGGAATTTTCAGGAAGTTTTTACTGATGATATGCATTTGTTGTGTTGGAAATGTACTTAATGATTTCATGGGTTCAAATTTTCAGTTTTGTAATTATCAACCTTTTTAGATGATTTAATATTCACAGATTAACATGTATGAAACTGACTTTATGAGCAAAAATAAATATTGTTTACCAGGGTTCCTAGAGGCCTGGTAAAGTCTTTAAATTTCGAGATTTGCCCTAAATAGACCCTAAAAACAAGTATGACCCTAAAAAGCCCTTGAATTTATCCTGAAGGCCCTAAAAGCCCTTGAATTTGGCCAGTTTGGTGTCTGTATTTTGATATTAAGTGGTTGCAAATAGACCGATATATATATATACATAAATTAATTAATAAGTTGCATTGAAATGAGCAATTGAAAGGTACCTGGACCTGGTTATTATCTGTAGAATTTCTTTGTTTTTTATAAATTTTTCTTAAAAATTCCGTCTGTGAAACTTTTTCTTTCCATGCATGGAAATGACCTGCCGACGATGGCCTAGATTTTGTATGCCTATGGGTCTTGTTTAACATTATTCTGCCATTTTGAAATTTTCAAATCTGTGATTGTATTATTAATTTAGGGTGTCCAAGGTGATGATGGTCGCCCTGGAGAAATGGGACCACCAGGTAACCCAGGACCAGCTGGAGTACAAGGACAACAGGGACCACCTGGAGAAAGGGTAAGTTCATTTCTGGACCCACTTCTGAACGTGCAATCTCATTCATCTGAAAAAAAAGTTAAACTTGTATTTTATATTTATATGGTAATAAGGTATGGAAACCATTTCATTGAAGGGCCTGTTTTCTTTTCAGATTTTACGCCCAATTTTGAAGGTGACTGGGACTATATAAGGGCCTTTTCTTCTTGCAAATTGTAAGCCTAATTTTTAAAGTATTGGAGACTGTAAGGGTCTTTTTGCAAATTTTAAGCCAAATTTTGATGGTTTGGAACTATAAGGGTCTTTCCTTTTAGATTTTAAGCCCAATTTTGACAGTGTCGGGGTCTGTAAAGTTTTTTTTTCTTGCAGATTTTTGGTATTGGGCACTACATGGGTCTTTTTCTTTGCTTATATTTGCCTGGTTGATTTTATTTTAAACCCAATTTTGACAGTGTAGGAACTATAAGTGCCAAAAGTTATTATTTTAATTTACTTTTTTAGGGAGCACCAGGAAGAGATGGCAACAACGGAGCTCAGGGCTCACGTGGACCACCAGGAGATGCTGGACCTACAGGAGATCAAGGACCAACAGGTTTACCTGGACCAGAGGTAGGGTTTAATCTCAAAATGTTTATTAGTACATGTACAATTTTATACCTCATACCTTTGCATATAACCTCCCAAGTGTTGTAGCTAGATTCCAAATTTTTCACAAAAATCTAATTTCTGAGATTAATTTCCATTGACATACTTAAAAGCACAAATTCATTTTTAGATACAAAATACAAATCTTTAGCATATATCTAGGCAAGTATTGTTAGGTTCAGGAATCATAGAATATCAGAATTCTTAAAAAAAAAAATCATTGTAAATTTCCTCAGAAAACTAACCCATGCTTAAATTATTCATAGTATTGCCTTAGGTAAATTTGGTAAAATAAATTTTGGTCTTCCTATTTTTCTCATTTTAACATCTTAAAAATCATAGTTTTGGTCCAGGGGCGGATACAGGATTTTTTGAAAGGGGGGGGTTGAGAACTATCCAGGATTTTTTAAAAGGGGGGGTTGAGATCTATACAGGATTTTTTTAAGGGGAGGGGCGAGAATTATATCAATGCTAGATGCGAGCGCCGAAGGCGCGAGCTTCCAGAGACGATGGGTCTAGGGCAGAGCCCCGATGGGGGCCAAGAAAAAAATTTTAATCAGTCAATAACTCACTTTCTCTCTCTTTAAATTTTTCAAAGGGGGGGTTGCAACCCCCGCAACCCCTCCCCTAAATCCGCCACTGTGGTCTAAGCGCTACTGATGAGGAATTGTTTTCCTTAACAGCAGTCATTTTAAGATGGTACTGGTGGAGTGTTTTTACCTGTTTTATTTAGTACAAATATGTATTTTTCAGGGTGAAGCTGGAGATAGAGGAGTACAAGGAAACCCAGGACCTCAGGGATTCCAGGTAAAGCTAATTATTTATTTATTTATTTATTTATTTAATTTAATTATTATTATTTTTTTTTTTTTTTATTCATATCTTTATTTATCTTCCATATATAATAGCAATATTTATTAGTTTTATTTATTTATTTATTTATTTATTTATTTATTTGTATTATTATTATCATTTTTTTGGTATTGATATCTTTATTTATCTTTCATATATAATAACAATAGTTACATAAAATATGACACATAAACATTTCAATAGTTATTTTACATTGACTAACATATTTTTCAACATATCCCATTTCTCTTTAATATTATGCATACAATTAGATCACTAGCAAAATTTATGCAGCCCCTGAAAAGTGCAATATTAAAAAGAAAGGGAGATACTGTCGTAAAAAATCATATTTTTCTCGAAGAATGTAATCTTACAAAGACAACTTTGTAATTTAAAGGATATATTCTTCTAATATTTCAGTCTTGTTAAAATCTTGTTTGATAATAATTTCTAGAATATGCAGCACTTGTGAAATTGATACTGCATTTAACAATTATTACAATCCCATTAAAATGTGTGAATAAATTACGTATTTAGGACAAGTACTTTTAGAGTACTGTTGACTTTCAAGTTTTATAAAAAAAAATAAAGGTAAGTGGCATCAGTCAAAGTGTGGAGAAAAATAGGGAGGAAATTGCCAATTACAATGATTTTTTTTTTACATTTTAGGGTGCACCTGGAGCCCCAGGAGTACCAGGTGAATCTGGAAAACCAGGAGAACCCGGAGTTCCCGGAGAAGCAGGCCCACCTGGAAGACCTGGCTCACCTGTAAGTATTTACATTAAACTAAAGCGGTATAGTCACATGGTATAGTGTACTATGTAAAGCTTAAAAAACCTTGAAGTTATAACTGTCTCACTTACTTTTAAAAATAGACACTCGCTTTGCAAATGTGACGTATATCCACATGCTATATAGTGTGAAACTACGTACAGCTTAAGAAACCTTTCAAGTTATTACTGTCATGCCTACTTTTAATGGTAGACACTCACTTTGCAAATGGCACATATATCTACATGTTATAGTATGTACTATGTAGAGCCAAATAGTACAGCTTAAGAAACCTTTAAGTTATTTTTCCACTTAATGGTAAAGGCTCACTTTACAAATGGACGCCCTGGGTTTGATTCCAGATGTCTAGGGAAATTTATTCCCCCGAGGTATCAGGGATGACCTGTGTAATTGTTGCTGAGTCTGTAAGGCCGAGGGTAACATTTCCATCGACCTTCCATGATAACTTTTTCCTTACCTAATCAATTCAGGGTTTTCCCTTGCATCCTTTCTTTGGGAGGACTCCCAGGGCAAATTTGCAGTGGTCCTTGACCAAGATTTGGGAGTCTCATTTATATCCATCATTTTCCAACACTACAGTTTTGTGTGTTTGCTACAATAACAGGAAATACGTAACCATTATCATTGTAAAAAAAAGTGTATCATACAATGCTTGTTATTTTATGTCAGATTACTATCATGATCGCCAGGATAAATAAGAACAGGATTGCCGAAGGAGGAAATTGTCGGTTGTGATGCCATGTGGTTACTCTCAACGATGCAGGGTCACACAAATGCTTCATACTTGCGCTTTACAAAAACGAAAGTAGGACAATCTGAGTCAAACAAGCATTTGTCAACTATAAATAGCATTCAAATATTACTGCCGATATAGACTGAAAAAGATTATAGCCTAGCATGGATTTAATTTTTGCGTCCCATGGGACACACAGGAATATTTCTGGGGGTTTATAAAGAAAAACTTGTGTCAGATACGCAGAAAACTTGCGTCCGGGAAAACCCTGCAATTATCATATTTTGCATTAAGATGTTCAATTACATATCTGACATGTCTTCAACTGGATACATTGTTTACACTGTTTGTGCATTAATCAGTTTGTTCTGCCATGAAACAGTTCATGAACTGATTCATGCCTGTCTAGAAAAATTACAAAACCCGCAAAAACAGTCAAAAGTACTTCATATATCATTACCATTTTTATAGAAGATGGGGTAATAATATTATTTGACCAACACTTATTACAGGGAGAACGTGGTTATCCAGGAGAAGTAGGTGAACCAGGACCCGCAGGAGAACCCGGAAACCCAGGACCATCTGGACCACAAGGCAGAGATGGACCCAGAGTATGTATTATCTTGTACTTGTAGGATATTTATGTTACTTAAAGGTGACATGTGACTTCTGTGATTATTTTGTTTCCTTTGAAAAAATGACTAAAATTTCCCAATTAGACCACCAAGATTCTCAAAACTACAGTGGTGCACTAGTAGCTAAGACCTAGTTGTCTGAACCCACAAAACTACAGATTTGATAATTTGAATGAGGATCCTAACGAGGGATATTTGGCACTAATTAATCTCGGGGTCCAGATATTTTAGTTGTCGTGGAGTTCAGCTTATTTTTCCCCCCAAAACAGCTTCTGACAGTTTGTTTTCCCCAAAAACTGCCAAATCCATAGAGATTGTAATAGTTTAATGGCAAAAAATGTAAACCTTGTTTCCATTCCTGGAAGCCAAAATCGCCATTGGTTACTAATTTCTGAGGAATTCTCTCAAAAAGTAACCTATTTTAGCAAATTTGTGGGAAAATACTATAAAAAAGACTATATTTTCACAAATTTTGGAAATTTGGCTACTAATTATTTTAAATTTATGGAAACCTAGGTAAATGGTATATCTTGCCTACACCAAACATCATTCTTGTTTTGAAGTGCATTAGAATGTCAGGAAAATCTGGATTTCTCTCAAGGAAAATGTTAAGCAATTTTGAATGAAGTCAAATATGAGAACAGCAAATGAATATTGACCAGCCCCTTTGTCAAAACTTCCTTAACAAAATTTCAGAATTGTCTGTTTATACATGTGGTTTCCCTCAATGTTTTTAAAAGCTCTCGTAGCCAACAACAGAACACGATCAGCCCAATCTTTAAAACTCTCGTCTATTGTCTGATTCAAGTTTTGGAATTGTATTTGTGCAGTTTCTACATATGGCTTCTAAACTTTTGAACTACATGTATATTGCATTGTAATCAGAAATACCTGACATAAGAGAGGACAAAAATAGACAATACCTGGTGCACAATCTTATGCAAGTAATTTCTTGAATAAAATATTGTCTATATTAAATTAAATTGAACTTTTGGTTTGATTTTAGGGTGTAAATGGTGAACCCGGACCCGCTGGAGAAGTTGGACCACCAGGACCATTAGTAAGTAAATTAATTATTTTTTATCAGGTTAATTTAAAAAATTGATTTTTAATATATAATTAGAATTATTTGAAGTAGTACTGTGTTAGTTCTGGCTGTTAAAAAATTTTGAGCTAAATTTGACATTTGATAATTTTAAATTTTAATTTTCTCAAAAAAACCTAGGATGTGCTTAATATTTCAAAGTATTGTCTTAAGTGTCTTTGATGAAAGAAATTTTGGTCCTTCTACATGTATTTTTCTCATTTTAAAGTCTTAAAATTATCAGGGTTTGACACTTTTTTTCAACAGTAGCCCACAGGGCTAGTAGTGGTTTGAAATCACACGCCCTGCTTGAAGTTGAGTAGTCTGGGGCATGTCCTGTTCCCCCTTCTAACCCCGAAAAAATTGGGAAAATAGAGCAAAATTCTGCAATCTGGAGAAGTTTAGATAATGATTATATATTCGTTGGTCGATTAGGTCTAAAAAGCTCTGTATAGAGTATAAAATGAAGTAACTGTTTTGAGATAAACTACTAGCCCATCAGGCTACTGGTAATACAAGATTCACTAGCCCTGATCAATTTTTATTAGTCTCAGGCTAGTGTTAGTGTCTATCCCTAAATAGTTTGATTTCTACAATTGTGGTCCAAGTACTACTGGTTTTTAATCATGATTTTGTGCATTAAATCAAGATTGTGTGCATTTCATATATCAAGTTTTAAATTTTACTTTTAAAATAACAAACTGTGTCCAGACTGCTGAACTTATCCATCTGCAAAACTAACTGGTACCGGACAAGCGGACAAACCTAAACGGATTGCCCTGTGAGGTCAGAAAATTGTGTATGTTTAACGTTTACTCCATGAATGTAACTGTAAAGGTACAGACTTTTATGGTTTACTGATACAAATAGATTTATTAAGTTTTTAACGACAATTTGCTGTTTGTTATTTTTAGGGCCCACAAGGACCCAGAGGAGCTAGAGGTGACCCAGGTGGTATGGGAGAACCAGTAAGTTGTATTACTATATTGTATAATGGCACTTTGTCAAATGTTATAACCTGTTTTATAATCTGACATGTAAAATGTTTTCCTCTGGATGTCTTTTGCTTTTTTCTCTCTATCATCTTTCATTTTCTCCTGTCATCTTTTTTTCTATGTCATCTTTTCTTTTCTCTCTATCATCTTTCATTTTCTCTTATCATCTTTTTTTCTATGTCATCTTTTCTTTTCTCTCTATTATCTTTCATTTTCTCTTATCATTTTTTTCTGTCGTCTTTTCTTTTCTCTCTATTATCTTTCTTTTTTTCTCTATCATCTTTCTTTTTCTCTCTATCATCTTTTTTGTTTTTCTCTCTGTCATTGTTCTTCTACCTTTCTCTTTTATCTTTTTTTCTTTTTATCATTTTTCTTCCATCTTTTTCTACCATCTTTCTTTTTCTCTGTATCACTTTTCTTTCTTCTTTTTCTCAGTCATCTTTCCTTGTTTTTCTCTATCACATCTTTCTTTATTCTTTCTCTCCATCACATCTTTCTGTATTCTTTCTCTCCATCACATCTTTCTTTATTCTTTCTCTCCATCACATTTCTTTTTTTTCTCTGTCATCTGTCCTTGGAACTTGGTCATTCTTAAACAACAAAATAAAAAATCCAAAGAAAACCTGACTTCTCAAAATACCTCTTTGTTATTATCAACATACATGTATGTAGCTAAAAGTCTCTTTTATTCTTTAAGGGAGACCCAGGAGCACCAGGTTTGGACGGAAATCCAGGAAGAAAAGGACAATCTGGTTTGCCAGGAGCACCAGGAAACCCTGGACCACCCGGACCACCATCACCAAAGGGAGAAGCCGGAGACCCTGGACCAACAGGAGAGACTGGAGCTAGAGGTTCTCCAGGAGAAAGAGGTCCACAGGGACCACAAGGAGAACAAGGTCAACCTGGAATGCCTGTAAGTTTATCTCTTGACCCCTTTTAAGCCAAGGTTCTCCAGGAAAAGGGGTCCACAGGGACCACAAGGAGAACAAGGTCAGCCTGGAATGCCTGTAAGTTTATCTCTTGACCCCTTTTAAGCCAAGGTTCTCCAGGAGAAAGGGGTCCATAGGGACCACAAGGATAACAAGACCAACCTGGAATGCCTGTAAGTTATCTCTTGACCCCTTTTAAGCCAAAAAAAGAAAAATGTGTTTCTGGTTTTCTGACTGACCCTATTTTATTACTAAGGCAGACCCTAAAGTTTTTTCACCCCTTTTAAACAATTTCAATCTGTAATATACAAAAAGGGTGTTTTTGAAAAAAAAACATACAGAAACACAACAGTGATAAAGATGATAAGTAAGTTTTAGTGAGTGTTAGTAGATCTTCAGCAGGCAAGCTGACAAACCTTTTCACACCATGATCAGAACCTAGGCAGTGAATAGCTCCACCTACAAGCTTGTCAGGTCATTAGTTATCCATCAGGGTTACCATGGTATTGGTAACCATAACCAAGACATGCCCAACTATACAAGATTCTCCATGCTTTTTTGTTTGGATTTCCTTCCTTAGTGATTTAGAGTGCTGATCTTATTTGAATTTTTGTCTTCAGAACTCTGTGTTCAATCGAAAAATATAGTTGAAGTCATCCTGGCCCAGGCCTTGAAATATCAGGGATCATGTTTTATCACGCTGGGCTCAGCATTTTAACATAGCTAATTAATTTCATTTGAAAACTCAACTTAGACTAAAGCTGTGGACCAGGGTTGGTCCACAGACAGCAAATTAGTAGAACAAAAGTATCAATTTTGGCCAATTTTTTATTTTGGTTCCAGTGGTGCAAGGCCCCCTTTTAGATTGAATACTGACAATTATTGAATTGCATATATGTATGACTGTAATTTTTTTTATTCTTAACAGGGACCACCTGGACCACAAGGAGCTAGAGGACAAAATGGTAACCAAGGTGCTAAGGGAGAATTGGGAGAACAGGGTGACTCTGGACCACCAGGACAGAGAGGATCACCAGTAAGTAACATCACTGTTAGGGGCTCCTCGCTGGATCGTTTTCGGGGCCAATATTCTGCCCCATTTATATTTCAAAACCCTATGCTTTTTTCAACTTCTCTTTGCCAGTTTTCACAATTTTGAAAATTTAAAAACAGTATTTTTTTTAAGTTTTCTATCATTTTTTCTTTTTTACAATATGTGCCATTAGGACTCTTATTTTCACAATTGCATGGGGCCCTAGCCCCATTCACAGAAAGGTGGGAGAGAAACCCCTTCTGTTAATATACATGTAACAAATATTGAAGAAGAATAGGAGAAATGGTTATCAACAGAAAATCAAAAATGAAAAGAAAAATACTCCAGGGGTTCAAAATTATGTTTTGTTATGGAAAAAATGACCTGTCTTTTAAAGCTTTTTTTCGGCAGGTCCTACATTAAGTTTTGAAAGTCCAATATCAACATTGAAAGGTTTTTTGTACAGTTAATTATGTTATAATATAGAAAAACACAACAGTATCTGTTTTGCCTTTTTAAGCAATGTCACATTGAAATAAAACAATTCTTAGCCGCAGCTGTTCCAGAAAATTGTCAAAGAACTTTTGATTTTACCATAGAATCGGCAATAAGATAGGCTAGTTAAAATTGACTTCAGGATTGTTATTATTTATATGCAGAGATAGAATAGTTGGAAAATGGATCCAGGCAGGTCCTTCAGACTTTTATAGATCATAAATCATGATAAAAAATAGAAAAAGTCCCAAACTCTGAACCCGAGAAATTTTGAACCTCTTTGCAACAAATAAATACTCCACAATGACGCCTTTTGACAGAAGTATTTGGAAAAATGACACTGTTTTTGTGCTTTTTATAGGGCCCTAGAGGTGCTGATGGTAAAAAGGGAGTCAGAGGAGAACGAGGGTCTGAAGGTTTACCAGGTCGACCTGGAGCACCAGGAACAAGTGGACCTCCAGGACCCCCCGGACCATCAGGACAAAATGGACCATCTGGAGAGCCAGGAGCACCTGGTATTAAGGTATATATACTCTACACTTGTAATTTATTGAGATTCAAGTTCACACATTTTTGGAACACCTGACTATGGAAAAATGATCAAATGATTTTATTGTCAGGACGCTTACATTGAGCCAAACAATCAATTAATAATGAAAGTTTACAGTGATTTCTGAGTAAATATGACATCATTAGGATCGCACACATATGGCCCCACCCACCATACACATACGAGAATTAAGTGCTAAATGCACAGGTTTAACAAACCACGAGTTTGAGAGAAAAGTATTAATGTCAATGACCCAATATATTATTGAAATAATACACTTATGTTTTGTTATTATTGTATGATAATTGCTATTACAGGGTGGTAGAGGTGAAGCTGGACATATGGGACCACAAGGTGACGATGGTTTATCAGGACTTCCCGGAGAAGCAGGACAGAAGGGAGAACGTGGTGAAGATGGAGAACAGGTAATATATTCATTTCAGTAATTGATATTTAATCCATTGAAGAATCAAGGTTTGGGGTCATCTTGCCTAGCGGCCTTAAAAAAAAACGGGTCCATGTTTTTCAAAAATTGTGGGATGATTCCATAACTTGATGAAATGGAGTTTGCCGCTGTACCATGTCATACTCCCTAATGTTTGTGCAGAACTATTATTTTTATTGAATATTGAATCCATATTGGTTCATGTTTTCTTGTAAAAGTTATGTTGTTCTGGGATATTGCGTTGTTAACTTTTTCAAAACAACAAGCACAAAGGTGTACAGCATACTGGTTCTACAATGACACCCCCCCCCCCCAAAAAACAAAAAAAACAAAAAAACAAAAAAAAAAAACAAAATATATAAAAATATATTTCCTCTACCTGATGAGAACACTAATCATGAGCAATGTGTATATGTATTAACTGCGAATCCTAACGCTACCTATGTATTGGGTGGACCCTCCTATATGAATATTCCTAATGAAAGGTCAAACAGACAGGTCAATGTTGTTTACCTATTCTTTTACATGTTTTATTCATATGGCTAGTTTAAGTAATATTTTCTGTTTTACAGGGTAATGTTGGAGCTTCAGGCCAAGTCGGACCTCAGGGAGAACGTGGAGAACCAGGTATCCCAGGAGTATCAGGAGAACGTGGACCAACTGGACCTGTAGGAGCAAGAGTAAGTTGAATTGAGTTGAGTTGAGTTATGGTGTTTTATGCCCCAGAATTGCAACTGTACTGCAATATGTGACTTGACTTATGCCTCTTGATTCCCTGGGGAACAAAGGGGCACACTCTGTAAAATGTATTGACTACCTATTTTGCTGGTATAGCTCTATTAGAACCCTGTTGAAAAAATTGTACTTATCTTTATAAAACCTAAGACTAATTATAAGCTCTAGGCTTGTTGAGGTTCTTGAATTGAAATAATGAGTATTTGTTTAAACCAATGGTTGACTATGAAAAAATTCATAAATTCACATTTAAATGGTTCAGAAACATTGATTTTGGTACTAATTGTGAAATTGAATTATAAGCTTTAAGCTTTAAGCTTGTTGAGTTTCTTAAATTGAATTAATGAGTTTTTATTTAAACCAATGGTTGATTGTGACTTCACTGAACATGCTGAAGTAGTTTAAATAAAAAATTAATAAATGAATTTTGGCAGTGACTAATTGTGAAATTGGATCCTTTTTGGACATTTTTAACTGTATCAGAGCTTTAGGATATTTGAAACTACTATCATGGTACCGATAGGAAGTCCAATAAACTGGTTTTAAAACTAGTATATTAAAATTGGCATATTGCAGGGGTCCTTTCCTATATTTCCTATAATTTTGTCATTTTCCTATATAATTTAAAAAACCTCCTATATTTTCTATATTTTCCTATATTTTTGTTACTAGTAGCTTCAGAAATTCAAATTAGGGACATTTTTTCCCACATTTAGTACATATCTGAAGCAAGATTAACATTGATGTAAGTCTAAAGCAGCAAGTGTACATTGCAGTAGTCAGTATTTTATGTTTGTTAGTAAAACGAGGAAAGGAAATGACTGAAGGGGAGGAAATGTGGCCATGGATGTATTTTTTTGTGTAAATTATTAAAACTGTTTAAAAATATTCCTATAATTTTAGTGAAATCTTCCATAATTTCCTATAAAACTCATATAATTTTGACCCCATATTCCTAGTTTTCCTATATTTTTGGACCCCAAAACTGGTAGGACCACTGGTATTGCTCTAATACAATATACCTGTGTTTGATTTCATAGGGTGACCCAGGTATGCCAGGTAGACCAGGACAAGATGGCCAACCAGGCTCACAGGGACCACAAGGCCCACGAGGAAGCTCCGGACCACAAGGAGAGCAAGGACCAGTTGTAAGTATTTATTGTAGTCTATTGACTGTATATACATGTACTAGGGTTAATTCATTAATCTTTGAATTTAAACATAATGCAGAAATGCCAACCATTACAGATTCTCCGTAATTATCTGATTATTACTATTTTACTACTTAAAAATGAAAAAAAAAGGCATTACAGCAAAGGTATTGGCAATTACAGCAAAAACAGAAATTCTGATTTTGTTTATTTTCGTTACCAACTTGGTTTATAGAAAGTGTTTGCTTCCTTTTATTGAGCAATGCAAAACTAAAATTAGTTCCGAACAGTTAAAAGACGAATGACCTAGATATGGCGTTACTACAGACAAGTTACCCAAAATTACTGAAAAAATGAGCTGGTATTACTGATGACATCAATGGTTGGCATCTCTGATAATGCTTTACAAATATGACTACTGACTGCAAAATTAATGATAACCATTTTGTATTCATCAAACCAATTTGCCAAACATTATACTTAGGTAAATTCTCAGTAATTATATCCAGGCATACAAGTTGCAAAGGGTCATAACAGGGGTTGAAAATTCTTTAAGCCTGGCACGGGGGACTAGAAAATTTGCAAGCAGGACTTGGCAAAATTTCACTGAAAAGCCCATCAGGCTTAAGTACTCAGAAAACAAATAAATATTTCCGACTGTCGCCTGGTTCTTGAAAAACACATTAAACAAGCAGGTTGCTTACAAGCAGGTTGCTTGTTTGAGTTCTGACCATATCTAAACCCAGAGCACAGTCGAACCTGCCCTAAAGGCCACCTCTATATAAGGGTACTCTGCTTATAAAGGCCAGTAGAATTGTATCTCAATTGTTCTTTATTCATATTATTTGTACCTGTATATAAAAGCCACCTGCCCATACAGGCCACTTGTACTGGTTCCCTTGAGTGGCGTTTATAGACAGGTTTGACTGTACTTGTTTGTGAAGACATTAAAATTAAGATTATTTTATGCTTTAGGGACCACCAGGACCAGATGGACCCCCAGGATTACAAGGACGTGCTGGAGAACAAGGAGAAAGTGGTGAAGTTGGACCACCAGGTGCCCCAGGACTTACCGGATTCCCAGTATGTATTTTTTGTATTATTATAAAATTATTATTTGACTGTTAAGATACTGACTTTCATTATATTGGATTTACAATTAGAGTCATTTGACCATTGAATTGTCGACATTTTATTTCACATGTATTAAAAGTTAAAAAAAAAATTGTATTTTGGTTTGGAAAATTGTTTTTTTTAGATTACAAAATTATAAAGATTTTATTTTGATACAAATGACTTTATATAATATAGTGTGAGGCAAAATAAGTTCTTTTTATTTTGTACAAAAATCTTTCTTGTATCAACCAATCTCTTTGTAATTAAGGAACTGTTAAACTCGTACAATAAAGTACCAATCTGTTTTATTTTAGGGTAACCCAGGACCCACAGGACCTATGGGATCAAGTGGAGCCCGAGGAGAGAAGGTAAAGTACTTAAACAATAACATTCTGTTTGAGTTTATTTCTTCGGTATTATGAATGAGAGTCAGGAATAGTCATGACAGAAAAGTAAAATTATCGCTACAGTTTTTTTGTTGTATCCAAGTTTCCGACAACCATAATAATGCATGACATAATAGGATGACATTTAGTGACATCTTCAGATAGTTTAATTTTCGTATTCAGAGGTCATAACGTACGCCATATTCATGAGCAATTGAATGCCAGCAAAAACCAATAAGTTCATCAAAAGGAAGTCAACTTCATTTCTATGATTCTAACCATAACTTGCTTTCTGACTACCCAGGATTAAATGTTGTTAAAACACCAGACAATGACAGTAAATGTATCAATTTTATCATTTACAAATTTTAGCACAAATTATGAATTTTTAGCGCATTTTATAAATAAGACCAATTCACATTGACTTAAATTAGTGCAAGACTCCTAGATATCCTAGAGCACAATAATTCTAGTTAGCTCACACAAAAGTGCTGAGATCTAATGTCAAACCTCCAGCATGATACAATTACATTTAATATAGTATAATATGTACTATGTATACTATAGTGCGAGGCAAAATATGTTCTTATTAAAAAAATAAAACAACCTGTAAAATTGCCAACAAGAAGGGGGGAAAAATTATGAAAATTGTTATTTGGATAGGCAAAATAGGTTCTTTCTTATTTAAGAATAAAATGACCTGTAAAATTGCTGACAAGGGGGGGAAAGTTATGAAATTTGTTATTTGGATAGGCAAAATAGGTTCTTTCTTATTTAAGAATAAAATTACCCGTAAAATTGCCGACAAGAGGGGGCAAAAATTATGAAAATTTGTTATTTGGATAGGCAAAATAGGTTCTTTCTTATTTTAACATATAATCACCTGTAAAATTGCCGACAATAAGAGGGAATGAAATTATGGAAATTGCAATTAATTGTGTCTGTAATTATGTTTTAATAGGGTGAAGCTGGACCTGATGGATCTCAAGGTGTACCAGGACCACGTGGACCACCAGTAAGTACCCACCTCTCTCTCTCTCTCTCTCTGTGTGGGGGGGTCTGTGAAGAATTGTCTATATCACATGGCATAAACCAAACAATCTCTTTTAAATCTCTCTCACTCTTTCTATGATATCAAACAGTAAATAACTCTCTCTCTCTATGTGTCATATTATACACATTAAGCAGCACAGTCTTGTTATAAATTTTTAATTATAATTTCATCCAGTTTAGATTAAGCTTTAAAACTATTGTTTCTCTATGACAATTATATTAAGAGTTTGATAAATATTTATATATTTGTTTTGTTTCTAGGGACCCCCAGGGTTACAAGGACCTCCAGGATCATCAGGGGATAATGGTGAAGATGTAAGTATATCATAAATATTATTTAACTCTCATTTATACTAATTCTTTCAGTTGATAATCAGATAGTATTTACTTCATTTCTTAAAACAATATTTTGTCCGATACTTTTCTTGAAAAGACGTTTTTATAATTCTTTACGGAATTTCAAAGGAACAGTCTTTGGTGTAATACACATGTCATTGACTATTTGTATCTTCAATATGCACATGGTTGTGTAAATATGGGGTTCATTTTGGGGACACTTTTGAAAAGACATTCCATTTCAGTTTTAGTTTGTTATGATATGTAATTACATCAAGATAATGACCTTTGACTTTTATATTACAGGGTGACAAAGGAGATCCAGGATATATGGGACTTCAAGGATTACCAGGACCAGAGGTATTCACATTACTATGTTAAAGGGTTAGAAAAAATGGTTTTGGGCCCAATGTTCCTTATTTCTGGATATTACCAGAGATATCTAGATTACTATATGGGTTTAGAAAAAAAAAATTGGGACCCAATGGTTCTTGTTTCCAGATTAGTATAAATTTTACAAAAACAAAATTGCAGGACCAGTGTAATTTAGATTAATGTAACTATTAAAAGAATGAGAAAAAAATCAACTTAGAACCCATTTTTGGAACCTATTGGTCCTCATTTCTAGATCAGTATAGATTTTACAAAATACAGGTTTAAAACAAAATGGCAGTGGTCCAGTACCAGCCAGTCTGTGACATGAGTACACATGTCTTATTATTGTATCAAAATATCCGATTCATTAGACCAATAACATGAACATAGAAATTTTTTTTAGAGTCCAAAATTTGTTTTAGCGAGTCCTTTTGATCTTTTGTTCTTGAATTTGTATTGCCTTTAATGTGCTTGTGTTGCACATTATGTTCAAATTGATAGATTATATTTACATGTATTGTATGTTATATAGGGACCACCAGGAGAACAGGGTATTCCTGGACCACCCGGACCACAGGGACAACGTGTAAGTACTCAACATCTATAGTCTTAATTTAATGGCTTGTTATTGCTGTTATAACATGAATAAATCAAACTCATGTATATTATCACCCACTATGGTACATTAGTGCTGGCTCTTATATCAGAATTTGAACCCTGACTCGAGTCTAACAAAGATTTGGGAAGTTACAATTCTTTTACTAAGCATGGTAGGCATGGCACAATAAAGACTTCTCCATCCACATTGCTTTGAGTGAAGAGACATAGTAGTTCTTCCATGGCATCATTGGCAGGGAGTCGGATAGAACAGCCATGTTGTCAAATCCAGTATCGTAACAAGAGAATTTTCATGACATCATTGGCAGGAAGTCAATAAAACAGCCATGTTTCAAATCCAGTAATGTAACAAGGGAATTTTCATGGCACCATTGGCAGGGAGTCAAAGAAAATAGCCATGCTGTTCTTTCTTATTATATCAGGGACAACCGGTTTAAACAAGAATATTCTCATATATGTTAGAATACAAAAATAATTTGTGAATAATTTCTATAATTTCAGGGTCAGGAAGGTAAACGGGGAGCAGATGGTACACCAGGACAACAGGGTGAATCTGGACCACAAGGACCAGCTGTAAGTTTGATTGGATTATTTTTACAGGGTTCAAAGTTTTGCATAAAATAGATGCCATGGCAAAAATTCTGATTTTGCAACCATTTCCTTGCTGTTATGGGAATGAAGGAGGAAACATAGTGTTCCCAGAGAAAACTGCCTACATTTGGCAGGTGACCTTACAAACTTTCTCCCACTAGAATATGTCTGTCTAGGCAATGAGATACTGTGATATGTAAGGTTGTGCTTTAGACCACTAAGCCACAGAAGACTTCTGAATGTGTAGAAAGAAAACATTTCAAAATATATTTACTCATTTGGCCAGTGATTTAACTGCAAAACTGTTGGTTTCATTGGATATGGAATTGCTGAAGTTGTCGTTTTCGTTAAATTGCAGAAATTTGCAATGTACATGTAAATATTTAAGAACACTTTATTTTCATCAATCCATACCTCATGTTCGAAAATAAGGTGAGTTACAATAAATTAAGCCTCAAATTCAATAAACGTTATTCTGTTGAAAATGTTTATATGATTTTGTATGTTGTATAACTTATAGGGACCAAGAGGACCTAAAGGTGAAGATGGCAGAAATGGACCAATGGGTGAAATGGGACCACCAGGACCACCTGTAAGTATTGGGGGATTTTCTTTGTTTTTGGACAACTTGTAATTAAATGCTCGATTTTGATATGGTACATTTGGGTGTATCATGAACTGTATCATACAAAACGTCTGACGGTATATTGTTACAGCCCTAGAAAGCATGAAATTAAAACTTTCCGTGAATTCAGTCTGACATTTCATATATAAATTGAACAGGTTCAAATTGTTAACTGCAGCAGAAAAATTGCTAAGTAATTAAATTTTTTCTTTGAACTATGATTATTAGACACCATCAGTCTGTCAAGTGACTCCTGATTTTCCTGATTTTGAACTGTTCCTGATTTTTTCCTGAATATGTTAGATAAACTCCTGATTTTGAGCCTTTTCCCCACAAAAAAAAAAACAAAAAAAACACCATAATAATATGTTGAAATTTTTTTAGTGTAAAGCAAGTTTGATTTGTAGGTTAGTAAGATTGATTTGAGGCTGTATTGCTGTTTAACATTTAAATTGTAACATTTCTTTCTATAAAGGTCTTACTTAGAGGGGAGGAAGGCGGCCATTTTTGTCTGCACCATGAAAATAAACAATTTCACAATAAGATGTTAATTGTCTAGAATATCATTATTTATACTTGAATGTTTTTACATGTATGTTTTAGGGATTGCCTGGACCATCAACATACGGAGGTGCTATTACCAACTGGTTTACAAGAGATCAGTTCAAAGGCAACACATATCAGGTATAAAATATAATACAGGTTTATGCTTCGATAAACAGCTAAATGGTTCTGGAGAAAAAAAAAACAGTGATTTTGTTACTTTTTTAAAAAACTACCTTCTGCCTTTTAAATTGGGAAATTTTGAAGTTCTAAAATACAGCAAACTACATAATGACTTGCTTGCAAAAGCTTAGGAAAGATGTTATATTGTGACAATATCTATCTTATCTGTGATTAAATTTAGACATAATACTGTTTTACCTCTGTCCTTCTGTTTGTCTGCCAAAACAAAAATTTATTTAAGTTTTCTCAGCAACTACTAAACACAGCCACTCGAAATTCTGTATGCAAGTTTTGTATAAGGTCCCATTCTGCAAGTACCGATTTCAAGTCAGCCAGACATCTACTTCCCGTTTACTGACTTTGCTTATTTTTCGATCAATGGTTGAAGTTAAAAGAGGGGTATACTTAATGAGCAGTAGTAGCTCACAGATTTCTTCTTAGGAAACTGGAATATCATGATAAACCACCAACATTCATCAAAGGAATTGATTAAACTTTCTTGCCTAAAATCGGGTTTCGAGCGGAATTCAAACCTAGTATGATTTTATGAGGACTATGATGCAATGATTAGTGCAATATTGTTGTTTGTACAGTACAAATGAATTTATTAAACATTTTTTTTAATCTTTCAGGGAGATGCACCAGCTGCAGAAGATGCAGTAAGTGTTTTATATGTTTTATTTATTTATGTATTTATGTTAACACTGTCAAGAACTATATAGACCATCTTGAATCCAGAAATTAGTCCCATTTAGGGGGATTCCTTATTTGTCATAATTTAGATCACACTTTTTCTGATTTGAAATCTGTCAATAAATATTAAAACATCTAAAACTGTAATATAAAAATAACCCTATTTAAACATAATTCAATATACTGAAATTCATAACTTCCACATCTATCGATGAATTTCCTCATGTTCCTTCAAACTATGCACAAATGTAAACCAACCAAAGATGATGTGTTGCATACAAATATATGGTTTGTAAGCCAAAGATCAATGTCATGAGGTTGAATTTAAAATTTTGGGATGGGGCTTTTTTCGTCTCTCAAGCCACTGCTATAGTTGCATTTGATAAATAGATAAAAAAAATTACATATCAGATCAAAGATTTTAGGAAAAGGGGCTTCTCTCTTTCTTGTCTCTCAAGCAACTACTGAAGTTGATTTTGATAATGGATAAAAATCATATTCATCTAGCAGTACACAGTGATAATTTTACTTTTTTTTACAGGATGAACAGAATGTATTTGAAGCATTGAACAGAGTTGTAAAGACCTTTGAGAGAATGCGTAACCCAGATGGATCCGAAGAGGCACCAGCACAAACATGCAGAGAAATTAAAAAGAACAATCCCAATGCTGAAGATGGTAGGTTTCCTATATCTGTATATAGATTGAAATAAGTTTAAAACCAGAATCCTTCACAACAGAAATTTGGAATTTTTAGTTGAGTTGCAACTCTACCATGGTTCAGTGAAATTATGGGCTGTTGACTTTGAAAATTTCTTTAAAATAGCAGTTTTCTGGACTTTTGCTGAAGGAGTGCAGATATTGAACCAATATTTGATATGTGAGCCTGCCATCATGATTTACAGATCGAGTTTGAGTTTCATTCCAGTTCAGTTGAGCTTAAAATAAATGAGATCCCATGTTGCAGAAGGCATGGCATGATATATAATGCTGTGTAATGCCATCAGCGCAACATACAGGCAAAATATCTGCACCTTCCCCTATAGCTGGCAACATCTTGACCATTACTCAACTCAACTGTTAAGTGTAGGAATGAAATGCAATATTTCCTTATCAGATTAAACAGAAATCTCAAAATTTTAGGCATCATTAATGAAATGTACCTTAGTTTGATCATAATCACATTTTACTTATTCTAGGTGAATATTACATCAAGCCTGATGAAGGAATTGTATCCAGCAGAGCCTTCAAAGTCCAATGTATCTTCAAGAAGAAGAAGACCATCACATGTGTCAGCCCCATCAAGAGCTTGGTGAGTGATGATATATAGTGTTTACTCATTATTGTTTACAACACATACCTGACAAATGTTTAACACTGAGCTAACTAAAATGAGTAAAAGCTTGACTGCTGAGTGACAGAGATATGAACAGCTATGTCTGCATACATGCAGATATAGATAACAGTTGCCAAAAATGCTGTCGGGAAATAACTAATGAAGAGGCAAGATGAGCTGCTGATTAGGCACTACTGTAGATTACTTCAATATCGCGAGTATCAAATTTCGCGTACTTACATCTGAGCTTCATTTCACAGATACGTGTATTCGCGTCCACAATGAAGGTGCATATTTAATTTCGCGTCTACTTCGTGTCGGCTATATAGGTATCTACCTTTCTTTATGTTTCTTGTTTTGTTGATCGTTTCTTAATGTTCCATAGTCATTGTAAACAGTTGAAAGGAATTTTTAATTCAGCCTCCTGTTTATCGGGAAATTTCATTAGAACCTTGTAGGTTAGGGTGAAGTTTCGTCAAGACTTTTTTTGTAAACGGCTGAAAGGAAACGTTAATTATGCCTGTTTAACCGGAAATTTCAATGGAAGTTACTGCAAAGTTTACGATTTACTTCATTGCATTTAATATGGCATGCTATAACTTTTACGACAGTCATAGTCAATTGCCCTCATTTTTAAATTTGACTTAATAATTTTCGCGATTCTGGGAATATTCGCATGATATTTGAATTCGTGACTAAGAGTCCTTGCAAAATTACGCGTTAATAAATCTCTAGTGATAAAAAAGTAATCTACAGTAATTCGAAAGCTTAGTGTTACTTGTTTAGACAAGCCCATAACTTGCTGGTTACCATGGCAGCATTTTTTATATTTATGCAGAAATAGAAATACAATGTGATTAGAATGTGTATAGGTACTTGATAAAGGCTTAATTGCCAAAATGTTGCAAGATGAGCAAAAATTAAATATTTAATTGATTATTCCTCTCTTGGTAAATTCTTTGTGAGTCGCACAAGTTGACATCAAATTTGTTCTGCACAAAGAATTATCATATTTATTTTTCAACTTCAAAGTTTGATTCTTTTTTGATGCCGTACAATGACATCCATGTAAAATAAGAACAATACCCAAAACCTTCATTCATTGAAAATAACAGAATTATTAATCTGTTAATACATGTTATACATTTATCTGTTGTAGAACCAAGCTAAGGACTTCTCTTCACCCAATCCTCTTACAGCACATGAATGGATCGCTCCACAGATGACAGAAAAGAAAGAGGTAAGGCCATTATAGAGGTGGTACATTAAATCTAGAGGTTTTTCTACTCACATTTTAGGATTGAAATTTGGCCCAAATCCCAATGGCAAAAACATAATCCTTGCCTTATTGTTTACACCATCTACCTAAGGATGATACAAATATGCATTTTTATGAGAAATAGCTTGATTTTTAATTTTTAAAAACACTGGGACGTTTAGTGTGTTGATTATTAATCACTAGGGTGTTTGAGGATTTTGATGGGTATTTCTAAAGTATATATGCATATATTTAATAAAATATCTTCATCTAAAGCCGGTGACATATTGATATAAGAAAATTCATCTTGGGAGGTAAAAACTGGTTCTATCAAACAATTCATTCTGATACATTGAAGTTTCAAATATTTACAAAACTTCATACTAATGCTTTTCTTATGAATTTTCTTTCAGTTTGTATATGAAGCCAACACCGTCCAACTGAAATATCTACAATACCTCCACAGTCAGTACAGACAGAAGGTCTTCTACAAATGTCGTAACTCTGCTGGTTATTACGATAGTGCAGCTGATAGCTACAAGAAAGCCATCAAGATTCTCACCTGGGATGAAGAAGTCCTCAGTGCTGAAGGAAGAAAGAAATTCAGATATGATGTATTGAAAGACGAATGCATGGTAAGGATTCACATTTTTAACTTCCTTAAAAAACTACTCTCATGCCCAATGGTATCTGCATTAGTGACAGGGTTCGCACAGGCCTGGAAAAGTCATTAAATTTTAAAGTTTATCCTTAAAAGTCCCTAAAAACAAGCCTGACCCTAGAAAGCCCTTGAATTTATCCAGGAGACCCTAAAAAGACCTTGAATTTGGCCAGTTGGGTGTCTGTATTTCGATATTAAGTGGTTGCAAATAGACTGATATAAATAAATAAATAATATTAATTAATAAGATATGTTGAAATGAGCAATTTAAAGGTACCTGGCCCTCCTGACCGCCCAACTTCAACCTTATCCACTTCAAGTGTCATTACTATGGACACGTAAGTAATTGTTTTATTGATTTAATTGCCTTTGCACCAATATTTTTTTGCTAAAATTATTTTTCTGATTTGGCCTTGAATTTACAAATGAGACCCTGAAAAGACCCTAAAAAGTTCTTAAATTTGGAGTCCAAATGTCTGTACAAACACTCAGTGACAATGTCTTGAGTGGGAATGGTTGATATTCAGTTATTTTCATATCGTTGTATTTTTGAGAAGAAACATTATTTCAAGCTATTTGTATACTTTTATTTAATGGCCAGTGAAAATGCACAAAAATTGTATCAAAATAATATTAACATGGAGATTTATTTCCACTTCCTCTTATTCTCATGAATTTATGCTAAAATAAAGTGTGCAGGCAAATTTTCCCCATTAGCAGTAATTTAACATTTATTCAGTTTAAAAATTATGTAAGTAATGCACATTCATTAATTTTATTAAAAAAACTTATAATAATTAATTTTTAATTTATTTATTATTTCCAGGAAAAGAGCAACGAATGGAAGAAAACGGTATTTGAAATTAAAACAAAGAAAGCGTTTACCTGTCATAGATGTAGCAGTCTTTGACGTTGGTGGTCCTGGCCAGAAATTCAGTGTGGATGTGGGACCAGTATGTTTCAGCTAAATTAGCTTAATTAATTATTAACTTTTTTTTTTACAAAAAAAAAAAAATGAATTTTCATTATTTTAATTATTTTAATTTTCAATCATTGACATTTTAGTTTTAGCTCCATTTCATGTATATGACTGTGATATGACACCGTAATTGTTATTATGTAAATGCAATCATACTCATTTCTCAAATTTTATGATCATGTTGCTGAAAATTTCTAGGTTTCTAGGTTTTTAGAAGAGATTTGATGTTGTATAAATTTGTGGAAAACAGCTACGTACTGAATTATGTAGACCATTCCTTTATCTTGTTTTTGTGTCAGGGACGGGAGATTATTGGGAGTAGTATAATAGAAAAATTATTGTTGTTATTTTTTTTCTATTGAATGAGAGTCGTCATGTAGAATGAAGACTTATGACATCATTGCCATGGGAACCACCTGCGGTCCGCCATGATACCGCCCGGAAATGATGTCATATGTCGGATGTATGTGGTTTATCTGTGATAATACTAAATTAAACACTGCCATGATTTCAAGTAAAATTGTTTCTTATGATGCTGACATCTGATATATGTTCATAATTAGCACTTCATTGTAACATTACTAGAATGTTCGCCATACATAGACCATGTCTTAGGTTTTCAATTTTGTATCAGGTGTACTTTTTTCCAATAAAAAATTTTAAAAATGGAACCATTGTGTTGTTTGTGTTTTCATATTTTTATTTTATAAATGCACTGAAACCTGTCTAAACTGAATACCATCGGTACAAATATTTTGTTTTTATACCCATCAAAAATGGAGTTTATAGAGTATATATAGGAATATTTGTCTGTTTGACCATCTGCCAAATATTGTCTTCACTTCATATTTTCTATGTATATGGATGGATTTTGCTAAAAGGTCAAAGCTCAAAACTAAGAAAAAATTTGGGATGGTGGGGGGAATTGGCAATGTTTGGAATGGGGGTTCTTGTCTCACAAGAGGTTTCTCTTGAGCTTATGTTTATACATGTATGTTTTTAAAACTTGACTTTAAATAACTATTGTCACCATTTGTTCAGTCAAATTGGTCTTGGCAATAAATAATTGGACCTCACACACATAGAACAAATGATTTTTGGAACTTCAAAATAGTGTGTCGATAAGCCAAGTAGCAAAGTTATCTAGGATTCAGTGTACTCAAAGTTTACATCAAGTTCTAATAAAATATTTCAGTTTAGACAGGTTTTTGGTTTTCACATTATAGTGTAATTTTATCAATTTGCATTCACAAAAGTGCAGATAAGTGACTGATTGATTAAATAAATGGGGTTCTATGCCCGAGTCAAGATTATTTCACTTATACCAAGATGTCACCAGCTATAGGTGAAATGTCAGAAATTATTACCCTTTGCAGTGTGGTCAGGGAGGGTTCTTTAACATGCCATACCTGCAGTGAAATGAGGCATCACCTTTTAAGGTCTCTTACAAAGAGCCCTTTCACCAAGTGCTTAACAAAGAACAGTCACTATCTATATACAAGCCTTGGTCAGATTCTGGCCTGGGTTCAAACCTGACCTCCCACATATGAAGTAAGAACTTTTCTAACTGAGCTACCCAAAGTGGTAAAAAGTGAAGAAGACTTTTATGTCATAATCCAAAACAAACATACCAATCCATGGCCAAACTACAATCCTAAAACTTAGAAGCTGGCAAACTAGGTTAAACACATCATCTTCCACCAGGGAAGTGAGGCTGGGTGCTCTGAAAGAGTAACTTCCACTTGTTTAGCTAGCTACACCCGCCATGTGTGTAATGAAATTTGAGAATGAAAGGAACATGGGACGTCAAATATATCCAGGGCAATTTTAGATAAGGAGACATCATACTTCGATGATGGCCACAAAACTTTTTGAGGGCCTTGATAAGCAGTAGGCTGGCTATCTGTGGTCATTACATGTACAGAGGGCGCTTACAACTAGAAGCGATTAAAACAGCAAGATAAGAAAATTGAGCAATAAATAAACACATTAGATTTTATTTATTTTATTGTTTTTTTACATAGTAAAAAACAAAATATAAACTAATTTTTAAACATTTAACCCATTTAATGACTCCGTTTCTTCCATGCATTTGTTCATTTACAACTTTTAATTCCACAAAGTTGTTACAGGTCTTTTCCAAATTCCTGAATTTTCTCCACAATATAGTCCATATCAGCATGTCCAACTAGAGGGTTCTCCACAATCACTCTGAAGAAATTCACAAATCCTTTATTTGATAATGGTTGATATTGTATCATTAAGGATCCAGTTTTCATCATCCTTTCTTTAATCTTTGGTGCAACCTAAAATAAGAAAAAATTGAAATCAATGTCTAGATAAAGGCAACTATGTGAGGATGAAAATTTTGGTTTGTTATATATATATATAGGTTCGTGCTTTCATTTCCGGTGGAATTCTCCTGTTACTCCAGTTTCCTTCACCATCTTATGTTATTTATTACTTAAAATATTTCTGTACTGTTTTTTTTTCAACATAGTACATGGGGGGGGGCACAGAGATAAACCATCTAAAATTGGCAAGTGAGCAGACAAGCGTTGGAATTGAATTTCAATAAAAATAGTTTCAAAAATAGTTTTCTGAAAAAGTTCTAGTTTAAGATACATGTATACAGTTGAATTTATCGTAAAGGCCACCTCTATGTAAAGACCACCCACCTTTAACATGTTTAAAGGCCAGTAAATATTTTATTCCAATTGCACCAAATGTAATTTGAATGTGTATATAAGGACCACCTGCCTATAAAGGCTACTTTTACAGATTTGACTGTTCTATTTACCTTTCCAATCTCTGCCCACCATTCTGGGCTCTCTGGTTTTCCCCTCAGTCGTGGTGGGACATACCAAAAACTGATGTTAGTGCACTGAAACTAAAAACAAATACAACCTTGTGAAAACTAGAATTTTTATTTTGCCATGTTGAAAAACCCAAAATGGTTAAATACATGAACGGATAATTACCACAGATGTTAAAAAACTTGTTGCATTAAACTTTTGACACAGGAACCAGATTAAAAATTTCAATTGTATATAAAAAGAGTATTTTTAGCTCACCTGACCGAAGGTCATGTGAGCTTATGGCATAGCGCAGCGTGTGTTTGTGCGTGTGTGCGTGTGTGCGTGTGTGCGTCGTTAACACCTATTTTCGACTTCTCCTCTGAAACTACTGGACAGTTTTTAATGAAACTTTGTCAGAAGTATATATGGGCCGGTGCAATTCAGATTTGTTCGGGGCGTTGCCATGGCTACCATAACTAGGTCAAGGTGACCTAGGGGTGCAAAAATCTTAAAAAATCTTCTTCTCCGAAAGTACTGATTGGAGAAAAAATCTGATGTAATATTTGGCTTCTCTAGGGTCTTAAGCCTATAGTTTGTTCATTTTATGAAATTCGGATAAAAAATAGGTTACGCGTTTTTGCGTTTAATTTTGAAAAAATCGTAAAATAGCTTCAAATTGTTATAACTTGACTATTTGACCAGATAATGACATGGGGTTTTCATTTTGACATCTTCTTGTTAGTATCTTCAAAATGAGGTCAAGGTCAATTGTGAAGGTCGTGACCTAATTTTTTTTACCTCTGATTATAATTATTATCTCGAAAACTATAAACTTTTTGTATAGGCATGTATATTAGAATGTTGTAGGTATTGATACAACGATCATTTTGATGTATAGAAAAAGGTCATGGGTTCAAAGGTCAAGGTCACAGATGCAAAACAATACTGAAATGGTTAATTATCTCGAAAACTATAAACTTTTTGTATAGACATGTATATTAGAATGTTGTAGGTATTGATACAATGATCATTTTGATGTATAGAAAAAGGTCATGGGTTCGAAGGTCAAGGTCACAGATGAGAAACAATACCGAAATGGTTAATTATCTCGAAAACTATAAACATTTTGTATAGGCATGTAAATTAAAATGTTGTAGGTATTGATACAACGATCATTTTGATGTAAAGAAAAAGGTCATGGCTTCAAAGGTCAAGGTCACAGATGCGAAACAATACCAAAATGGTTTATTATCTCGAAAACTATAAACATTTTGTATAGGCATGTATATTAGAATGTTGTAGGTATTGATACAACGATCATTTTGATGTATAGAAAAAGGTCATGGGTTCAAAGGTCAAGGTCACAGACGTAAAACAATACCGAAAGGGTTAATTATCTCGAAAACTATAAACTTTTTGTATAGGCATGTATATTAGAATGTTGTAGGTATTGCTACAACGATCATTTTGATGTATAGAAAAAGGTCATGGGTTCGAAGGTCAAGGTCACAGATGTGAAACAATACTGAAATGGTTAATTATCTCGAAAACTAAACTTTTTGTATAGACATGTATATTAGAATGTTGTAGGTATTGATACAACGATCATGTTGATGTATAGAAAAAGGTTATGGGTTCAAAGGTCAAGGTCACAGATGCGAAACAATACTGAAATGGTTAATTATCTCGAAAACTAAAACATTTTGTATAGGCATGTATATTAGAATGTTGTAGATATAGATACAACAATCATTTTGATGTATAGAAAAAGGTTATGGATTTAAAGGTCAAGGTCACATATGAGAACCAATATCGAAATGTTTAATTATCTCAAAAACTATAAACTTTTTGTATAGGCATGTATATTTGAATGTTGTAGGTATTGATACAACGATCATTTTGATATAAAGAAAAAGGTCATGGGTTCAAAGGTCAAGGTCACAGATGTGAAACAATACTGAAATGGTTAATTATCTTGAAAACTATAAACTTTTTGTATAGGCATGTATACTAGAATGTTGTAGGTATTGATACAATGGTTATCATGATGTAAAGAAAAAAGTCATTGGGGTTTAGTATTTATGTTTTCTTTAAATCTTTCAGCTAGCCATTAGTTATCAGGTGAGCGTATCAGGCCCATGGGCCTCTTGTTAAATTTTATAATGAGTTGGGCCCTATGAATTCAAAATTTCACAAACAATTTGTCTCTCAATGCAAAGCACCATTCAGTTAATCATTGACATTTAACTTTTATGTAAATGGTACAATGTTATAGGGTTATTGAACTGATATTGTGAAGTATTGTCCTGAGTTGACTCAACATTTGCACGAGCTTGCAAGTGCAAATTTCGAGTCAACGAGGGACAATATTTCACAATATCAGTTCAATAACCCTTTTATTATATAGCAAAATAAATTTTGTTTACTTCCCAATAGTATTTCATCTCAAAATACCAATTTTTCTTACAATACATATATATTGCACTAGTTCTTGTATAGGGATATAAGACAATCATGACGTCGTCAGACATGTAACAACAATCATATGACGTCATGAATGACAGCATCATGTGAAAAAGTGCAATATGAAAAATTGATTCGTAAAACCTCGAACTAGAACAAAGTTTGCGTGCAAATATCGATATTTATTGCACGCTATCACCTCGGGATTTATCGTTTAATTTCTATGTAATGCATATATTGCTGTATAATAAAATATTAATATTGATCCTAAAACTTATATACATGTCCCAGTATTTTCTTTTCAGCAGACAAATCTGCAAGAGAATTTTTAAACAAGAGGCCCATGGGCCTGATACGCTCACCTGACAACTAATGGCTAGCTGATAGATTTAAAGAAAACATAAATACTAAACCCCAATGACTTTTTTCTTTAAATCATGATAACTGTTGTATCAATACCTACAACATTCTAATATAAATGCCTATACAAAAAGTTAATAGTTTTCAAGATAGTTAACCATTTCAGTATTGTTTCACATCTGTGACCTTGACCTTTGAACTCATGACCTTTTTCTATACATCAATATGATCGTTGTATCAATACCT
Source organism: Anadara kagoshimensis (assembly GCA_021292105.1). Classification (NCBI taxonomy): domain Eukaryota; kingdom Metazoa; phylum Mollusca; class Bivalvia; order Arcoida; family Arcidae; genus Anadara; species Anadara kagoshimensis. Next base: position 20,597,916 of record CM037867.1, on the reverse strand, counting down.
ACAACATTCTAATATACATGCCTATACAAAAAGTTTATAGTTTTCGAGATAATTAACCATTTCGGTATTGTTTCGCATATGTGACCTTGACCTTTAAACCCATAACCTTTTTCTATACATCAAAATGATTGTTGTATCAATATCTACAACATTCTAATATACATGCATATACAAAAAGTTTATAGTTTTCGAGATAATTAACCATTACGGTATTGTTTCGCATCTGTGACCTTGACCTTTGAACCCATGACCTTTTTCTATACATCAAAATTATCGTTGTATCAATACTTACAACATTCTAATATACATGCCTATACAAAAAGTTTATAGTTTTTGAGATAATTAACCATTTGGGTATTGTTTTGCATCTGTGACCTTGACCTTTGAACCCATGACCTTTTTCTATACATCAAAATGATCGTTGTATCAATACTTACAACATTCTAATATACATGCCTATACAAAAAGTTTATAGTTTTCGAGATAATTAACCATTTCGGTATTGTTTCGCATCTGTGACCTTGACCTTTGAACCTATGACCTTTTTCTATACATCAAAATGATTGTTGTATCAATACCTACAACATTCTAGTATACATGCCTATACAAAAAATTTATAGTTTTCGAGATAATTAACCATTTCGGTATTGTTTTACATCTGTGACCTTGACCTTTGAACCCATGACCTTTTTCTATACATCAAAATGATTGTGTATCAATACCTACAACATTCTAATATACATGCCTATACAAAAAGTTTATGGTTTTCGAGATAATTAACCATTTCAGTATTTTTCGCATATGTGACCTTGACCTTTGAACCTATGACCTTTTTCTATACATCAAAATCATTGTTGTATCAATACCTACAACATTCTAATATACATGCCTATACAAAAAATTTATAGTTTTCGAGATAATTAACCATTTTGGTATTGTTTCACATCTGTGACCTTGACCTTTGAACCCATGACCTTTTTCTATACATCAAAATGATCATTGTATCAATACCTACAACATTCTAATATACATGCCTATACAAAATGTTAATAGTTTTCGAGATAATTAACCATTTCTGTATTGTTTCGCATCTGTGACCTTGACCTTTGAACCCATGACCTTTTTCTATACATCAAAATGATCGTTGTATCAATACCTACAACATTCTAATATACATGCCTATACAAAAAGTTTATAGTTTTCGAGATAATTAACCATTTTGGTATTGTTTCGCATCTGTGACCTTGACCTTTGAACCCATGACCTTTTTCTATACATCAAAATGATCGTTGTATCAATACCTACAACATTCTAATAAACATGCCTATACAAAATGTTTATAGTTTTCGAGATAATTAACCATTTGGGTATTGTTTCGCATCTGTGACCTTGACCTTTAAACCCATGACCTTTTTCTATACATCAAAATGATCGTTGTATCAATACCTACAACATTCGAATATACATGCCTATACAAAAAGTTTATAGTTTTCAAGATAATTAACCATTTCGGTATTGTTTCACATCTGTGACCTTGACCTTTGAACCCATGACCTTTTTCTATACATCAAAATGATCGTTGTATCAATACCTACAACATTCTAATATACATGCCTATACAAAAAGTTTATAGTTTTCGAGATAATAATTATAATCAGAGGTAAAAAAAATTAGGTCACGACCTTCACAATTGACCTTGACCTCAATTTGAAGATACTAACAAGAAGATGTCAAAACTGAAAACCCCATGTCATGATCTGGTCAAATAGTCAAGTTATAACAATTTGAAGCTATTTTACGATTTTTTCAAAATTAAACGCAAAAACGCGTAACCTATTTTTTATCCGAATTTCACAAAATGAACAAACTATAGGCTTAAGACCCTAGAGAAGCCGAATATCACATCAGATTTTTTCTCCAATCAGTACTTTCGGAGAAGAAGATTTTTTAAGATTTTTGCACCCCTAGGTCACCTTGACCTAGTTATGGTAGCCATGGCAACGCCACGAACAAATCTGAATTGCACCGGCCCATATATACTTCTGACAAAGTTTCATTAAAAACTGTCCAGTAGTTTCAGAGGAGAAGTCGAAAATAGGTGTTAACGACGCACACACGCACACACGCACACACGCACATACACACGCTGCGCTATGCCATAAGCTCACATGACCTTCGGTCAGGTGAGCTAAAAATGTTGTTTGATACCAAAAAACATTTCACCCTACCTCTGACTAAATTCTATGAAAAACATAGTACATGAACTTACTTCGGGATACACCAGCTTAAATCCTTCTGTTGCTTTTAATTTCTTCAGCAGGTACCTGTAGGGAAAAAATACAACACAGATTTTTTTTTTTTTTTTATTAGCAAAAAGAGCAAATCTTGGCATTATTAGTTGTGAATAATTACTGTTTGTTTCATTATCACATTGTTTTCATATAAAAGCGGTTGTTATTAATATCACTTTAATTTTTACTAGATTTAGATCACTGTGGCAGCTCAGATGGTGGAGTACCGGTACTCACTCAGTATCTGGGAAATTGGGGTTCAAACACTAGCTGGTCTGAACAAGACTTGGAAATAGGCAGTTTCTGTTCTTTCGCTATTTAGACATTTTAGAAATCGAACTCAGTTTCTTCAAAAGAAACCTTAAATATTCATGTGCGTTTCATGGTTTTCTTTCAAGCTAAAGAACTCTGCCTGTACAGTGAGGTAAAAGTTTCTGTTACTTCCAAGCAGCTGGTGATGACCCAGTATAAAATGAAATATTTTACCAAGATGTAAAACCCCATTCAAGAGTCAGTCTTTATTTGATTCTATAAACTGTAAAATTAACCATTTCATGGAACTGTTAATGTCATGTTCGAGTCAAAAATTAAATTATTGAATCTAGAACTATTTATATATAAACATGGTAAAGAAGATAATTATGTACCCTGCATTTTCAAAAGATCTATCCACAACTTCTCCAAGACCTTTATCACCACGGGCTTTCCACATCAACCATAACTTTAAAACATCAACCCGCCTTCCACATTGTATTGTTTTATCACCTATAATAATAATAATAATAATAATAATAATAATGATAATAATCTGTTTTAGAATCGGTGGTCTTAACGTGTGTTTATCATATAACTAGGATGTTACATTCTTAGTGGTTCTGGCTATTTGCAACTAGTAATAATAATAACCTGTAATCCACAATTTATCTGATGGATAGTCTTTCCCTAACAGCTACTATCAGTGCCACGGTTTTATGGTATAAAGCAGCTGTTTATGAACCAGAGTACCTCCAACCGGCAAGGTTGAAATCCTACTCGGGACGAATCCTTGTGCGATAAAGTTTTCTCAGTTTGCATGCCCAAAGGTGATTGCTGTTCTCGAGACACTCCTGTTTTCTCCACCATTTATAAACTGATGTGAAAGAATCTTGACTGGGGAAAAAACACCATTATTCTACTCCACTCCAACAATGAATACACTAGTAAGTTGTAATATACTTGAATAAATGTGTAACACACACACACACACACACACACACACACACACACACTTTAAGCACATACCTATATCGTAGGAGGTATCATAGAATTTGTCTGGTTGAAATAAATACTCCGCTGATGAAGCATTACACTTCTCCATTAATCCCTGTGAATAATATACATGATAATTATCTATTTTCCAAAATATGTATCTGAATAAAATATACACTTTCTATAAAACAACAATTCATATAATGCAGTACTTAGTACATTTAGTTGCAATTATTTATTTATTTATTTATTTATTCATGGGCAAAACATCTGACAAACCAAAAGATCACGTTAGCATCAGCCTGTATAATTTTATTTATGGTGTCGTTTTCGAATAAAATCAGAAATATGTTGGATCGTTTGCAATTGAGTGAACATAATATTTTGTGCCCTGTACACAATTTGTTCGTTTTCAATTCAAATCATTCACCACTGTTGGTATTTTAGGATTTTAAAGACACACATGGATAGCTCTGTTAAAATTACCAGGTGTCCTTACTATGCAGGTTCAGCTGTCCATATCTCATTATAAAATAATATTATATCCTTACCTTCTGATTTACAACAAAAGCTGAACACTGTATTGGTACAGCACTCCATTTATGGAAGTTCCAAGCTACAGAATTAGATCTACAAAGATAAAGAATCACTTAAACCTATACAGAAGAGAGATTTATATAAATGACACTTTATTATACCATGATCTTACCAAAATCAAGATCATATCAACATAAAAAAAACAAAAATATATCTGAAAACACATTTTTGATGTTCCATGCTAGGAAACTAAACACTGTTGAAACTATAAGGAAATAAAGATTCAGCAATTCTTTGATGTTTCAAGGCAGTTACAAGTTGTTATTGAAAAGCTTCAAGACATGTTACTATATTTTTTTAATTTATTATACAGTATTACAAGTGAGATATAGTCGCTTGCTATAGAATGGACCTATGTGTACTGAAGAATTCTTAGATGGACATCTCCAATCAAACTTGAGATGGTAAGCTTTTTGTTTTAGCAACCGTTTTTTAAAACTAAATTGAAACTATTTTTCATTTCATAAGATCAAAAATTACCTTTCTACTCCATTCATAAGATGTTTCCACTTCTCAGACAGCAGAACACCTCCTCCCCAGGCTGCCTGTAATAATACACAGAAATTTAGATGTTTGCAATGCGCTCAGGACAATGTGTGTGTGGAGAGAGAGAAAGAGAGGGAGAGAGAGAGAGGTTCTTTAGAATGATGCCGCGCTTATGTACCATATGTCTTTTCCAAAAAAAAAAAAAAACTAAAAGTTTGGGCTTACGTGCACTCTTATGGATCACAGCACGTCACACTGCCTAGGTAGAATCGAACATACCACAGTTCTTTGTGTAAAAGACTTTGTTAGTTTGCTTGAAGAAGGTCTTTGTATTTTCTGGACATTCCGGCCTGTGTCCTCCATGATAAATGAACTAACCGCTTCAATAAGTGTACCCACTTTGACGTTCGCCTTCAAAACAGGAGAACTCCAGCAAAGGGAAATAATCCCAATTGACTTGGTATCATCGTATTATTTAGGAAGAAGAATAACTTACATCAGTATGCATCCATACATTATGTTTCTTACATATATCGGCTATCTGGTCCAGCTGGTCAAAAGTTCCCAGGACGGTGGTTCCAGCTGAAGCCATGACCATCAGTGGTACACGACCCTGTAATTATAATGAAATACATACACTCAAATGCAATATTTAGAGATTTTCTTTATACTTGTAAAGTCGAATCTTAAAGGCCAACTTTATATAAGGGTAACGAAAAAGTGTCAAACTTTGACTACCGAGGGATCGAGATATGAGTACCCGGTGACCAAAAACCTGCTGAAAGATATGTAACAACTGTCAAGACATAGGTAACAAAAGGGTCAAGATATAGGTATCAAAAGGGTCAAGATATAGGTAACAAAAGAGTCAAGATATAGGTAACAAAAGAGTCAAGATATAGGTTACAAAAGAGTCAAGATATAGGTAACAAAAAGGTCAAGATATAGGTAACAAAAGGGTCAAGATATAGGTAACAAAAGAGTCAAGATATGGTAACAAAAGAGTCAAGATATAGGTTACAAAAGAGTCAAGATATAGGTAACAAAAAGGTCAAGACATAGGTAACAAAAGGGTCAAGATATAGGTAACAAAAGAGTCAAGATATAGGTTACAAAAGAGTCAAGATATAGGTAACAAAAAGGTCAAGATATAGGTAACAAAAGGGTCAAGATATAGGTAACAAAAAGGTCAAGATATAGGTAACAAAAGGGTCAAGATAAAGGTATCAAAAGGGTCAAGATATAGGTAACAAAAGGGTCAAGATACAGGTAACAAAAGGCGAAGATGAAATGCCTATGTAATATCTTAAACTTGTTGTTAAATTTTCGACAGGTCTGTACTGTATATTTTTAAATTTAAAGTGCAGATATTTGCTAAAATTGTGCGTAATAATTATCGTTCATAAGCGTCTATACAGAACTATAAAAAAGGTATGCATGTTAAATAGATAATGTTTATATGGACATTATTTATTTTTATTTTTCAGTTTAATATGAGTTTATAATTGGTTGGTGTTTTATAAAATGAAATGAGATAGATAGATAGATAGATAGATAGATAGATAGATAGATAGATAGATAGATAGATAGATAGATAGATAGATAGATAGATAGATAGATAGATAGATAGATAGATAGATAGATAGATAGATAGATAGATAGATAGATAGATAGATAGATAGATATAGATAGATAGATAGATAGATAGATAGATAGATAGATAGATAGATAGATAGATAGATAGATAAATAAAACTTACACTTTTCTTAACTTCTACAATTTGTTTTTCTAGTTCTATGGGATTCATTCTGCCTATACTGTCTGTTTGTACCCTGACTACATTGTCCGTACCAATACCTAGAAAACTGGCCCCTTTAAGGATTGAATAATGACCCTAGATAAAATAACAAGAGAAAACAAGACTAAGATGTTTGAAAAACAATAAGAAAGTCTCTATCGTGTCTATATGTGAATCAAGATGTCCCAATCTTTTTCAGGGACTTGGTGATCGAATGGTCTAAAGCGCATGCTTATGGATGACAGCTCGAATCACACTTTGGTAAAATCCTACTATGAGATTCACTTGCAATGGGAAGAATCTTAACTGAGGCATAAACTCCTTTATGTCAGTCCAGCGGCTCAACTCCACTTTTGATTCTTTCAGCCATAAAAACAATAATGACAATGTTTCTCGGTCAATGACTTCTACTAAGTCAAGAAGTGTTTTTGGTAAAATAATAAAAAAAATTCAATTAAAAATCGAATTATCAACCCCGCCCGACAGACGGTCTCTCACCCTTCCCCAATGTTTGTCATTCTATACAAACCGGATTTACACTCTGTGCAACCTGACCAAAAGTTAAAAATTAGCCTTAAATTGAAAATTGTTTTAATACCTCCGTGAAGACAAACAAACCAACACAGTTTCCCTGTCCAGTTTTCTCAGATCTTGATCGTAATTTCTAGTATATCCAGTAAGATGTACAACAGGTGTCTTTTCTCTTTAACCTTTTTTTATTATTAACTTGTATTAGTTCCATGTTTTTGGTTGTGTTGGCTGTTGCAAAGTAATATTTGTCAGTTGCAAATGTTCTTCTTTTTTCTTTATAAATTATAATTTACCTCTGTTGAAGCAAACAAACACAGTTTCTGGTTACCATACATTCCAGTTTTTCTCAGATCTGGGTTATAATTATATCGAGCTAGATGGATAGCTGTCATATTGCAAAACGACCCACCTGTAACAGGAATAAAATATATGTAAGGTCAACTCAAAAATCTCTAACAACTCTACTGTGAAATCATTAAATCTTGTGGTATATTAATTTTCGCCAATTTCGTGGACAACTTGACCCACGAATTTACATGTCAACGAAATAGTACTTATACCATACGTATCTACAAGTCATTAACTTATCGCCCCACGAAATGTTTTTTCTTGGAACCACGGAAATGAATGACTTCACAACATTTTAGATACAGCTTTCGATACATTCTTGTCTGATATATTAAGCATTAGCCTAAACAAAATATATTTTGTAAGATTTTATTGAAAATTCAATTTTCAATAATGTCAAATATCAGGTATTACAATTCTACGAAACTGTAAATCAGTGTATTCAGTTCGTTTACCAAAGGTCGGTACCCCGGTTGCCGCGACCATTCTAGAACTGACCGCATCGATATAAGTGAGATGATCTCGACTGGGGCGTAAACAACCATTACTCCACTACACTACTCCTGAATCGAATGGCTCTATAGCTTAAGTCATCTCACCATATGCGATATGTTTTGAAAAGACATTTTCCTGAGACATTTTGATAGTGGCATACTGCCCGTGACCAAATGTTATCTCTAAGCTAGCATAGAGGTGGATTAAATATAGTTCAATATGTTTATAAGCCAACTTTAAACTAGCTTTAAGTTGCCTTTAAAAGGTGATCTTTAAGCTAGATTTAAACTGCTTAAAGTTGTATCTTTAAGCTTAGTAGCTAAGTATACTATAACAAAAAATGCTGACAAAATCTGTATTTACCTGGTCCGAATACGCCATCCCCGTCTTTAAATCCTATTATGGAACAGAGTTTTTGAAATATATATTTTTCCATGACAACGAAAACAGGCGCTACTTCATATGTGTGTCTGTATAAATAAAGATATTCTACTATCAGAATCGCTGTAATTGTGACAGTGAATTATTATGCACAGAAAATTAAAAAAAAGAATAGGTTTGGTAATGTTCATTTTCTCGAGTCAAATCGCAACGAGTAACTTCTATGCACATCTGCGATTACCATTGACAGGATCAACGTTGCTGCTACGTAGATTGTGCAAGTTCATGAAGTTGAAAAATCAGGCAAGTGTCAAATGTTATTCAAGCTATTGAATTTTCTTTGAAAATTTACATTATTCACCGTCACAAAACACAATGAATTTGAAAGTGAAATGTTATTTTCTTTATTCAATAATGTTAGGATGATGTACATTGTACACTCGCGAAACTAGTAATATACGTACGATGTCTCAATCCCCATGATCTAAAATTGTTTTGCCATTAGTGATTAATTGCATACACTTTGTCAGTAAAGTATTTTCTTATTATTATAATTAAGATTATTTCGGTATAATCCTGGATGTAGTTGATGTTATCAAGTTTCTAATATCGAATTGTTATGTTCAAAAGTTTCATATATGTTTAGGTACATTTACAATGTTGGTCTCACAGACATGACATCCAACATTATAGCTTTATGAAGAATCTTCAGCACCTTAAACTTGTTATGTGAGACTTTGGATAAAATTGTCTTCAAACAAATATTATCCAGGTTCCCGTAAACAAAGTACAAGCACTTGTCCAACTTTTGGACAATGACAGAAATTGAAATTCTCTCTCTCTCTCTCTCTCTCTCTCTCTCTCTCTCTCTCTCTCTCTCTCTCTGTTAACTTACATATTGGTATTCAGACAGTCTGTTAACCATGATCCCGCTAAACTAAATGGATCAGGTCCACCATATAGCTGATTGCAAAAATTAGGATTACCTGAGAGAAAAAATAATGTCATGATGGTTTGAACAAAAAATAACTTTCGAAGGAGTCATCATTCACAAGGCTATGAATGATAATGGAAGTAGTATCATGAATGTATAAAATAAAGGTACAATGTATAGAATTGACGGCTCATCCGAATGATCCTTTGTTAGCATAATCGGCTTTTTTCGCCAGCTGCTATCTATCTCTCGACAGCTATAACTAGTTATTCATATCTACGCCACTAGGCAGCCGAAGACAGGCTCAGAGTCATTTTTGTTATCTTTAACCCTTAATGTTAAACGTTTGATAGGTCAGTTCTGTATATGGTTATGAGAGAGAGAGAGAGAGAGAGAGAGAGAGAGAGAGAGAGAGAGAGAGAGATTATGTACCTGTTCTGATACTGTGCTGTATGACATTCTTGCAAAGTTCTAAAAGCTTTGAATGGGAGACAGGTTCTTTTCCGACTTCTAGATCCAGACTATTCTACAATTCAGAGCACTATAAATGATCGCAAAATACGTTTGATTTGTATAGACGTTTTACACATTATTATATGCATTTAAAAATTTGAGTGATAAATTTTACTTTTAGGTTTTGAAGTCTTACAAAACGTTGCTTAAAATAAGCTTACTAGTAACGTCCTGCAGTCCTACAACGAGAACTATTGCAAAATAAAGTACTATAAATGTATTCATTTAAGCATGTAAGTAGTAGGGGGTGAGTCTGTACCTTCCTTGTTTGCATCACCCTTTGTTCTACTAGGACCTACTGCATCACCCTTTGTTCTACTAGGACCTACTGCATCACCCTTTGTTCCAAATATAGGTCACCGCATCACCCTTTGTTGCTTATATGGACCTATCGCATCACCCTTTGTTCTACTAAGACCTACTGCATCACCCTTTGTTCCAAATATAGGTCACCGCATCACCCTTTGTTCTACTAGGACCTATCGCATCACCCTTTGTTTTTATTATGCTAAATAGACGATACAATGGGGATAGGGTTCAAGCGTTGGTTCAAGCGTGTGCTAGCAATCAGAATTCTTTAAATCTTGTTCATTTAAATAATGTTCCTTATATGGACCCAATGCATCACTCTATTGTATTGGCTTATGTTCGGACGTTTATATTTTAAAACTTATATGGACGATTTAGACGAAGGATTTTTTGAAAAAGAAATTGATCATCTGTGTGAGCTGTTCAAACGATTGCATTTATAAAACAGAGATATGGATTCAGGTAAGTCTGATTAGTTTACATATAAACATTAAATAGAAATATACTTGTAAGAATTTAACTTGTGTGAGAGTACACTTGGATGTAAAACGCAAAACCTAGAATTATTTTGTAAATCTTGTAAATGAATTTATATTACGCGCCATACGATTATCCCCCTTAAAATGTCATATTATCTTTAAACAGTCTACTTTTTTACATCAAAAGAACGAACTATAGTAAATAAAGTTCATTCACGCGTTCAGTAGGGTATAACCTTATTGTCATTTTTTTAAAGGTGAGATAGTGCGTTAATATGTGTAGTAACAGATGTACGTACTAAAACTAATATAATTTTGGTTTTTATTATTGTAGAAAAAGTCAAACAACATACAGAGGATTGTGAAGATTTATTTTTAATAGAATGTGAACACTGTTATGCTGTAATTAGTTACAGAGGACAACCTCATAATTGCCCCGTAGATCAGGAGGAAGACGTGGGCTTTGTTGATGATTTAGAACTTTTATGTGAGGAAATCGGGAGAAAATTATAGTATCATCTAGAATGGAATCAGATGCACAACTATATTTGTTGGATATATATCATAGAATTGTTTTCAAAAATGACAAAGTGAAAACTGTAAAATGGGAAACTCATTTGAAATCATTTTGTTGTAAAGTTGTATCAATTAGAAACAAGGTTATGTATATAAAGTGCAAGTATTTTTGTTGTTATTTTTACTTCTAACATGCATTCAGTGAATAGAATCCCATCATAGCTTAACAAGTACTAGGTTCGAATCATGTCTACTTCTATCACAAAGGTACCTTGTCAATAGAGAGAAGAAATCATTGGTACATAGAGTTCGAATCCGACCACAGAATTTTAGAGTATGTAAATAAATAACAAACGCAAAGAGTAAACTAAAACTAATTTTTTTTATTAATTTTGAATTATTTGTTTCACTAAGTATTAATACATTACAAATTAATAATATATACACACTGTTATATACAAATAATATGCATGGATATACATAAAAATTACAAATCTTTTACATCACTCGCTTTTACCCAAGAATTGAATTTCTTGGGCCAATATAACCATTTAACCAAATATTGTTTATTTTGACCTCTCCCCTTTGTTTTTAAGATTTTCTCAATTTTCCACATATCATCATCTCTCACATCTGATTTAGCTAATTCACTTTGATAGAAACTTCCAGAAATTGCAGAACCATCATAATCTTTGAGTTTATAAATTGGTAGACCGTCTCTTAGAAATCGAGAAGCAATAGTGAAAATTTCGCCTGTCCACTTTTCGTCATATTCGCGACTAAAAATATTTTTTAAGTGTGAAATTCTAACTTTATCGCCCACTTTAAACCTAAAAGGCTTTCGTATTCTTAATCTTTTTGGAGAAGAACTTTTCTTTTTGTCTTGTCTCTGTCGAGGAATATACATACGTTTCCATATACGGGGTTGTTGTTTTTTAGTTACGCTAGCAGGAGCCATTCCTATAGTGCGGTGAAACGTTTGATTATAACTATCGGCAAACGATTGAAGTTCTTTGACATATTCATAACCTTGTTTAAAAGTGAAATATCTATAAATTTTGCTTTTCAAAGTTTTTATCGCTCTCTCGGACACTGCAGCCTTGGTTTCGTTATACGCTAACAGGTGTTTAATGTTTTTGCTTTTTAATAGTCTTTGTACGACTTTGGCTTTAAATTCCTGTCCGGCATCTGTTCGTAATTTATTTGGTATTCTCTCTTGTTTAAAATGTCTTCAAAGGCTTCTACAACACTCTGTCCTTTCTTATCTTTCAAGGGACGTAACCAAACATATTTCGAAAAGACATCGATCACTAGTAGCACATACTGTATACCATCATTGTACTTGGCAAATTTCACCATATCCATTAAATCTGCTGACCATTGATCGTCAATACCGGAGACCACTATCTTGTTTCTTTTAAATTTCCTTCTTACTGAGCGTTGCAAACTGTAAGATTCTTGTCTTTGTAACCATTTTCTTATTTTATATTTGCCGATAACGTATTTACCATCTCTTTTTACAAATCTATACAATTTGTCTGGTCCCGAAAATGCAGCTGGTTTTGAAGGGTCAAAATAAATATCCTTCAAATAATCTTCCCAACTAGGCATCTTTACACCTTTAAAGTCCACTTTATACTGTTTAATTTAACACAAAATGTTTCTATTTTATACACGTTAATCTTCTTCAGTCTCGCTTTCAACATCACTGACCTCGTCTGTTTCATCATCATCATCACTCATATCATCTGTTTCATCATCATGGTCATCATCATCACCATCATCATCTTGACTTCTAGTCAAAGTTTCAATCATATCATTGAGTAAACTTTTTCGCAATTTAACTGCCTGCTGGATGGCTTCAAACTTTTTCATGTCGAAATCAGTCTCGAAACGTTGGGCTGTTTTCATGATTTCAAGGTGCACAGGATCATGGTTTAATTTATCCACGTTGATTAACAACTCGACATAGGCTTTTCTAAAATCTTTACTTAATGCCGGCAAATAGTCTCGAATTGCTTTTCGACGAGCTTCGCTTTGAGAGTAATCGTCTTGTGTATATGATTTCATGGCAGCTTGTACTTTTGCATTGTCTTTGAATACTTGACCACCAATAAGCTTAGCCCACACTTGACTACTGGATACTTTTGCTTTTTTGCTCAGGCGTCCTCCTATCTGCTCCGCCTTACGTTTATTGGATTTAGAATCAGTGCACCAATTTTTCACATGTCGCTGAACATCACTGGAATTATCAAACACGAGTCCACAATCGTCGCAAGATGGCATACTTTCGTATTCTTGATAGGTTGGTGTCACTGCAGTCTGTGTTGCAACAGTTGGTTTTTCAGACATCCTTTCAGCCCAAGTGTTTTCTTGTATTTGATAGTTTGGTGAAACAACCGGTGTTTTAAATGCGTTAATCACTGTTGGATTTAGAAGAACAGCTGTTGTTTTACTGGTATTCTCCGGCGGATTTAGAAAAGCTGCTGTTCTTTTTTCTTCTAATTCTCTATCGTTCACTTTATCATTGAATTTGTAACTGTTGTAAAAATGTTTTCTCTCAATCTATTATTTTCCGATGTAGTCGGTTTTAAATCCACCAATAAAAAGCCTCTCTCTTTCATAGTAGCTTATCAAATTTATCCATGAAAATTTGACTTTTTCCGGGATACATTTGTCTGGCTAACGTCATGATTTGCTGTTTATCAACCGGGTTTTTAAACAGTACTAAATAGTGACAGTTTCTTCTCTGTGTTGGGTCTTTACTGAAGTATAAATTCTGACTTATGGCTAACACTGACAAATTCCTATGGTGGCTTCCTTCTGTAAACAACTCGTTAAATCTAGAATCTTTGGCTAAACTGGACATCAAGTCATCTATTATAATTAAATTTCTGAGTTTAGGATTAATAAAACTATCATTTTCAAGATCTATAGGAATGCCTTGTATAAATTCGACGGGTGGTTGTACGGTCCTCTCTATGACATCATATAATGGCTGCCATCTCTTGTAAAGCCAAATAATTCGATCGGGTTGTGGTTCAATCAGCTTTCTTTGCAGTATTTCTTTCACGAGATAAGTCTTCCCACAAGATGTCGGTCCTGTAAATAATGCCGTGAAAGGATGTTTAAACTTAAACTCATTTAGTTTCGATAGATGATAGACAGGCCGCCGATGCTGCTGCTGCTGCTGCCTCCTCCTGCTGCTGCTGCTTATGATCCTCATAGTAGGGCCTTGATAATTGCTGCTGCTGCTGCTGCTGCTGCTTAAGATCATCACAGTAAGGCTGCAATAATTGCTGCTGCTCTTGCTGCTGCTTAGGATCATCATAGTAAGGCTGCGATAATTGCTGCTGCTGCTCCTGCTGCTGGGATTTTAATATGTTTAACTGTTCCTGTGTGTTGTGTATTACTTTTGTGTGTCTTCTTAAATCATTTGGCCATACGTATGATTTTTTACATAATGTACATTTGTGCGACATGTTGTCACTTCAAATTCTTCCAAGTAAATGCTAGGTCTACCTTTTGAAAAAATATATACAGAAAAAGAGCCGCTGTTCTTTTTCAATTAAGACAATATCGAGAGACATAGTTACAATTACACATTGAATTACATACACTTTTTACAAAAAGAGCGGCTGTTTGTCTCAATTCTACATTAAATTATCTACATTTGTTACAAAAAAGCAGCTGTTCTTCTTAATTCTACATTGAATTACATACACTTTTCATAAAAAAACAGCGGCTGTTCTTCTTAATTTTACATTGTATTACATACATTTTTTTTTACAAAACAACAGCTGTTCTTCTCACTTACACATTGTCTTTCAATCTGAGACATTATTCAATACATATTTATCCAGATAGTCAACACTCTGTCTTACAGATGTCCATTGGTTAAATGTAAGTGCAATACCCGTTCTTGATGGAATTAGAGTTTGGTTTTCATGCGGGATAAACCACTTTCTTAATTATGTCCACCACTTGAAATGGTTTCTTGATATTAACGAATATATTCCTACCCAAGTCGATCATGACTCCCATTTTATAACCGTTAAAACATATTCTTTGTCAAAATTGTCAATCAATATTGAATTTCATTCCAGTGTACCTGGTGTAGTAAATTCCATTGTTCTACACTTAAAGCAATTCCCTTTTTGGTAGGATAATAACCGTGTTCTCCTTTACCATAATGACGAATGTGTATCAAAATATGGTCGTTATATCTTTGTGCAACCACGAAACGATCATTTCCGATATTTAGAAGACACAAATCTCTTCTGTTTGTATTAGCTTCGTTTCCTACAAATCAAACTTATTCATTAATATTAACCATAAACACACTTTTAATTTTCAAAGTGTGTATGTGTGTGCGTTTTTGCACTTTTACCCCGCTGATATATTATTTTGACTGACACTTTATACAATGTTTAAGTCTCACCTTTAAAAAAATGACAATAAGGTTATTCCCTACTGAACGCGTGAATGAACTTTATTTACTATAGTTCGTTCTTTTGATGTAAAAATAAGTAGACTGTTTAAAGATAATATGACATTTTAAGGGGGATAATCGTATGGCGCGTAATATAAATTCATTTACAAGATTTACAAAATAATTCTAGGTTTTGCGTTTATTACATCCAAGTGTACTCTCACACAAGTTAAATTCTTACAAGTATATTTCTATTTAATGTTTATATGTAAACTAATCAGACTTACCTGAATCCATATCTCTGTTTTATAAATGCAATCGTTTGAACAGCTCACACAGATGATCAATTTCTTTTTCAAAAAATCCTTCGTCTAAATCGTCCATATAAGTTTTAAAATATAAACGTCCGAACATAAGCCAATACAATAGAGTGATGCATTGGGTCCATATAAGGAACATTATTTAAATGAACAAGATTTAAAGAACTCTGATTGCTAGCACACGCTTGAACCAACACGCTTGAACCCTATCCCCATTGTATCGTCTATTTAGCATAATAAAAACAAAGGGTGATGCGATAGGTCCTAGTTGAACAAAGGGTGATGCGGTGACCTATATTTGGAACAAAAGGTGATGCAGTAGGTCTTAGTAGAACAAAGAGTGATGCGATAGGTCCATATAAGGAACAAAGGGTGATGCGGTGACCTATATTTGGAACAAAGGGTGATGCAGTAGGTCCTAGTAGAACAAAGGGTGATGCAGTAGGTCCTAGTAGAACAAAGGGTGATGCAAACAAGGAAGGTACAGACTCACCCCCTACTACTCATGTATGAATAATATTAGCGCGATGCAAATTATAATTGGTGTAAATTCACGTGGACTTGAATTAGCGTAAATCTCATGAATCACCTTACGTTCTACGACTCTTTTTAATAACCGTAAATTTAAATTAGCGCTATCATCGCAAAAAAACGCTAAAATTAATTATAAAAAATGAAAAGACTGCGTTTAGCCGTTGACAGTAATAAATACCACAAAGTTAGAAATATCCTTGTTTATTTTCGCGTAAATTCGTAAGAGTAACAATACTCGAAAGTACAGTTTTTGCGAAAATTTAATAAAATTCAATTTCTTTTGCACTGACTGTTATATCCGAATAACGTGAGTAATTTTTGAAATGTTCGTCAAATCGGCATAAAACAAAACAAATAAGAATATAATTGGTTTCGCCGCCGTACACGTGGTCAACACTCCTTAAGTAACGTTTGTGCGGGACGTTCAGTTCGAAAAACGTTAACTGTCACGAATTCCCGGAATAGCGTGTTGTTTATACGGAAACGGGAATTGCTAATGGAAATATTTGTTCCGCACAAACGTAAGTTGGTGTCAATGTGATACAGTGGCGAAAGCAAACGTGACAAAAATAGAAAAAAAATGTATAAACATACATATAAATCCTCTGGTTGTTTAAAATTACAGACTTTTGTATCACGTGACTGTCCGGCAATGAGTGCATCATGGAGCATCAGTTTGTGGAAATCATTTAAAAACTTCTGTATCTCCGGACTCTCAAATGCACTACCTGAAAAAACAGAAACAGTTAAATTGCGTTGTTTAACTTCGCATCAGCACACGAACGGGGGTACCCAACAAGCATAGTGTTCGTATGGTGCGTGTGTAAGTAATTTTGAACTACTTTTTACCACTGCGTATGACTGCATTGGATGACTAATGCAATGGATTGAAATGTGGAGCCTTAATCTAGTATATGAATAGCAAAGTCGAAAAGCGAGAAATATGTCCTTAAATGCTGTCTAACGGCGCAAAAGAGGCGTTTGCAATGATGAATTTGAAGACTTTCACGGCTACATTGTCGACACTAGATTATATTAAACAAGCGCAGAGTGGAGTACCTATGTATGGTTCAGTCGAATTTACGATTCTTGCTCTTAAATTAACTTAGGCGACCAGTTCAAGGCCAATGGGACTATTACCACAGTCCAGTGTGGTATGCAGTAGATCGCGGTTCAAACACAGGCCGAGGCAAAGCTAAGACTTGAAAATACATAGCGACTGTCCTAAGTAGTTAGAAATGAAATTAACGGGATCCTTTGGAAGAGCCTTTAAACACCGAACCCCCGTCTGTGGAAACAGACCATGCACGTTAATTAGGGATTCTTCAATGCGCATTGCCCAGTGCACACTGCATACGTCAACATTGGCGTCTTGATATAAGTGGAATATTTTTGACAATCAATCAATCAATCAATCAATCAATCAATCAATCAATCAATCAATCAATCAATCAATCAACCAAGGATAATGGAGGAAACCGGATTATCCCGAGAAAACCAAACTATCTGCGTAGGTGGTATTCGATAGACAAATCGTATTTAAAACTAGGCGGTGGGAAGCACAATGATCTGTAATACTACTAGTACTCAGACACCAAGGACTGCTTTATCATGCTAGTATATTCTATTATATAATTACATTATACTGTGGTATTTGAATCATGAGGAAAACGTTTGTTCTCAAAATTATAACGATTATCTTAAAACTACTTAAGCTCGATTAGATACTAGAAATAAAACAGTTAACATGGTTAAATCTAGTGAACATACAACAAAAGTAAAATTTATTATACAGTCACATATGTGCGTGCGTGACATTTCATAAATTTAGATTTATGAGTATAAAAAACTATAAATAAATACTGTACATTTCTTTCATTTTGACGATATCACATTTCGGTGGGTAAGTACCATTATAATAATAACAGTACCGTGAGTATTTATAACGGACTTTGCATCATCAAATTTAAAACTATTATAATTATCATTATTCGATTTGTTTAAAACAAAGAAGCCTTTTAGTGGTCAACTAGATGGACATCCCATTTAACTAATGATGTTGCGTTTTTGTTGGTGAACCCTATTATGTTCTGATCGTTATACAATATCTATACATATCTTACTTGACGTCATCGGTTCTGTGTTAGTTGACGACATAAATCTAGGATGTACCAGACGTGGTAGTTTAGTAGTAGTAGTGGCTGTTACCAGTCTGTTTAAAACATACCTATACATGACATCACTCTCTAAAAAAGGATAAAAAGTCATTAAAATACAAAAGTACGATGGCACAAAAGTGACATAGACTATTTTTATATCTCGTCCCAGATAGCAAACTAACGTTGAACCAACGTTGGCATATTGTTTTATGGTTGGCTTTGGCTTAACAGTGTTGGGCCAACATTGGACCAAACATAGGATTTCTAAACAACATTGGGCCAACATTGGACCAACATAGGAGTTCTAACTGTTGATTAAACAACATTTGACCAACATTGGACCAAACATAGGATTTCTAACTATTGATAAAACAACTTTGGACCAGCATTGGACCAAACATAGAAGTTCTAAGTATTAGTTAAACAACATTGGACAAAGTTTGGTTATTACGTGACGTGCGCACGAAATAGTTACTTCTACGAACGCACCTACTGTATGCACGTATTATAACATGCGCGCGTAAGTTTAGCAAAATATATCGTGTCACTTCTGTGCCACTGTACAACGGTATATAAATTTGTTTGCACGGTTTATTTAAAATTTTAATATTTACCTACAGTACAGACCTGTCGAAATTTAACACTAAGTTGACGACTGGGTACGAAATCGGCAGCTCATCTCGGTCGTCCCCCATTAGCTTATTTTGACAGCTTTTTGACAGCTGCTATTTTTCTCTGTAACTTTTTGGACACTAGCTACATGTATCTAAATTATATCGGCCTCTCTACAGTTAAGCTTTCAACCTTTTCCGTTAGCTTAGTGTTAAACTTGCGACAGGTTTGTGCTGTACGTTTTATCATCCAATAATACACAGGCTGAAGTCTACATGTGGCGAATATAATCAAGAGGCAACGAAGCCATTTGGATTTGTTTTAAAAATATTTTATTTGTCAATCAAAGTTTCAAGTGTATATGTGTATTATATATACAGAATAGACCTGTTGAAAGTTTAACAATGAGCTAACAAAAGGTAGCCGAAACTCGAATGCTGAATGACAAAAATAGCTGCCAGGAGATAGATAGCAGCTGCCAAAAAAGCTGTCGGGGTCACGATCAGCGGTCGATTCGGTTCTAATCCGTTAGCTTTATGTTAAACGTTTGACAGGCCTGTACATTTTTTTTCCTTCAAAATATCATTTCAGCGTATTGAAAGTAAATTAAATAACATACATAAAAGTTAATAACACTTTATAATATTGCCATGTGCTACATCTAAATATGTTTTATAAAATAATGCATTAAACACGTTTTTCTTTTGAATGCAACACAGTAGAGTCCTGTCGAAAGTTTAACACTAATATAAGTAATTAGTACCGAATCGGCAGATCATTGCTGTACCTCGGCAGCTGGTTTATCTACCTCTATCTCTGGGCAGATTTTCAATCTCTCTAGCTATCCATACCCGGTCACTCGACAGCCGAGCTTCGAACTCCTTCATGTTGGCTAAGTGTTAAACTTTCGACAGATCTGTACTGTATTTTATAAAAGTAGCACACGGCCATTATTATTTAAAACACTATTATAATAACAAAATCACTTTTCGCGGATCGCTTACTTAACACTCAACCATTTTATATAAAACTGCAACAACGTACAATTAGATGACTTGGTCATGAAATTCATTGCTATTGCGGCTTGTAATTTAATGTGTGGTGGCTTTCACACTGTCAACACCGATGCAGAAATATTTCCAAAAAAGTTGTAGCATATAGAGCGACAGACTTCACATATTAAATGGTTTCAAACATGGACCGTACATACTTGTCGAAAATTTAACACTGATGTGCTAACGAAAAGAGGCCGAAGCCTCGCCGAGATATGAATACATATCGTGACCGAAAAAGCGAACGAGAGATATTAGAACTCCACAAAAAGCTTCTGAAATAAAGCTAACAAGGAGCTAAGATGCGCTGTCGGTTCAGCGCCTAACTCTTTAGCTTCGTGATAATCTTTCGACGGGTCTTTGCTGTAATAATAAGTGCGGCTTGCCATTGGGCCTGAGAATCTTACACCTTTAACACCTTTACATGGTATGATTTCAAGCTTACAAAGTTACAGCCGTTACAACAATGTACACTGGCCAAAAATACTTAAATCGGTATGAATCATGTGCTACTTTTGAATGCATTATGTTATAAAAATCCAAAAGTAGCACATGACATTAATATTAGAGAATTTTCCATGATTAACTAACCTTGTTGTCTGTGTATGTAGTAGACATACTTATTCACCCCGTATTTAGTGGGTCATCTGATAGCAGCTTACTTATAAATACTAGATAGACCCTGACATAGATTTATTATTGACCTACATGCATCATGTTTGCACGTCGAGAATTCAATTCTGTGATGTTGGTTTTGTTGTGATGTGTGTAGTGACAGTGTGAAATATGTTCCATGCATATTGTGCATATATCCGGTCCGCCACATTACTCCCTTTCTTTTTTCGATTCAGCTTTCTTGAATCGAAATCACCAGGTTCCATCCTGGGACTAACCTGTTGGTCGATTTAACATTTTCTAAACGGTTGATGTAAGTGTATATTTTATATACATTTATTAGTTTTCTGTATAGCATGCATGGATACGTTAAGAAAGTATGGTCGGAAATTTCTCGTGGCTAGTTATTTAATTTTAAACACATGTTACCAGTGGAGAGATTTTCTTCCCCGAGTTATAAATATCATGGTTTTATTCCACTGTAATAATTACATATTATGCGAAAGTTGCTGAAACAGTTTTCGTGGCTAATTATTTAATTTTAAACACCTGTTACCAGTGAAGAGATTTTTTCCCCAGTTATAAATATTAGGTTTTATTCCACTGTAATAATTACATATTATGCGAAAGTTGCTGAAACAGTTTTCGTGGCTAGTTATTTAATTTTAAACACTTGTTACCAGTGGAGAGAATTTGTTCCCCGGGTTATAAATATCATGGTTTTATTCCACTGTAATAATTACATATTATGCGAAAGTTGCTGAAACAGTTCAATGTGTATAAAAAGCTTCAGTCCACGGTTACACAATCATTCCTTTACTAAGATGTTCTTTAATTCAAATTTAGTTTAATTTTGACGGTCTTTATGGAACTTAAAATACAAATTTCGATAAAACTTAAAATGCATTTGTTATAACTTTTAAAATAACACTTTAAATTATCTTGAAAAATAACGAAATTGTTAAGATTTAAATTTTGCTGGATTTAAATTAAGGGAAATCTCGGTTAACGTTAATGAATGACTGCGAAACTGAGTCCAACATACGCCCAACCCCCATCTTCCATAAGTTGTGAGACTAACGTATTTTCGTTTCATAAATGTTGAAACACCTAAAGTTTTAAAAAACTTTGTATTTAGTATAAATCCTAATAGTGTTAATCATGAAGCAACTACTAGTATACATATGTGGCTGTGTAGCGTCATGTCAATTGAAAGATCGATTGCCCAGTGTCCAAGATAAGGATAACCAGTGACCAAATGACTACCGACAGACAGATAACTAATTAACTGTCGAGATAAATAAATTAATTCCTTAGCGTAATGTTGACGTTTCGTCAGGTCATTTTTATAAATAGCAAAGGGTGAATTAAAACTTGGATATAAATTCGGGATAACATTATCCATTACATACATACTTACAGTTGCGGCATGCAATCATCAGATACCGGTATAAAGTGTCGGTATATCTTATAAACTAAGATGTTCAACTTATCACATATAATCAATAGCAACTGAAAAATTACCGTTCATATCAAAATAAAATGATAAAAATATACCAGTCATCAAGTTTTAAGGAATGTATTTTAAATTTCCCTGGGATAAGATTGCACAAGACATCAAGCTTAAATACTGACTACATACTGGGAAGACAGAAGCCATTTAAGAAGTCGCACATACCACATGTAACTATAAAACGAGGTTCACAATAAGTTCAATAATTATCCTAATGAACTTGTTACCGGGCATGAATTTAAAATTCTATAAAGCTCGTAACTATCGAACAAGAACAAGTTGTCAAGTGTCCGGTTTTTTTTAAAAACAATCCACCCATTTTTAAATTCGCCAAACTGGTGTAGAAAATCTGATTTCCTCACATATTTTAAGATGGCCAGTTAGCCACATTATAGTATAGTTTGTCGCAACGAAATGAATTTACAGTATAGACCTGTCGAATGTTTAACACCGAGCTAACGAACATGTTTAACACCGAGCTAACGAACATGTTTAACACCAAGCTAACGCACAGACCTGTCGAATGTTTATCACCGAGCTAACGAACAGTCGACTAGTCCTGTCGAATGTTTAACACTGAGGTAACGAACAGTCCTGTCGAATGTTTAACACCGAACTAACGAACAGTCCTGTCGAATGTTTAACACTGAGCTAACGAACAGTCCTGTCGAATGTTTAACACTGAGCTAACGAACAGTCCTGTCGAATGTTTAACACTGAGCTAACGAAAAGAAGTTGAAGCTCGACTTCCGAGTAGCCGAGATATAGATAGCTGTTGTCAAAATACTGTCCACATATAGCTAATTGACGTATCGCCGACCACGCCCACAATGTTCCGACACTGGCCGCCATCACGGTACCAAAGTAACGTCACGGCAACTAATGACGCACTAGTGTCAGTGACGTCATTAAATGGCGCTATTCAGGCCGAGTTTCATTTTTTTGCGTGTAAATCAAGCATCCGGCCATTTGACGGAACATTGTGGGCGTGGCCAGTGATACGTCAATTAGGTAGAGAGACAAGCTGCCAATTCGGCACCAATTCGTTAGGTCATTGTTAAACAGTCGACATTCTGTACTTTTTCTCAAGTGGTTGGACTTGTTGTCTAAAGAGCCAATTTATGGACTGCTAACTCGCCTAGGTTCAAATCTCATTCAGAAGTCCGTGCTTTCTTCGGGTACGCCAGTTTCCCTTAGTTTTCTTTACAGTTTCAGATTTAGAACATAAAATAAACTGATATGCAGCCAACATGTAGAGGCCTACTACAACCCTTTGTCACATGTGGTTCACCGGGGTCGATCGGAGTGAGAGGCCTTGGGTTTGAAGGCTAACGCTTTAACTGTTCGGATACCCAGGATTGCAGCATTTTGTAACCTTTAAGTGTACACTAACTATGCACAAATGTTATGACAAAACCCCTATGGCAACTGGTGGATACGTTAAGTATTTTTAATTTGTGTTGGTTAACGCCCTACAACGGTATTTATTGAAATGTAAAGTTTATGGTTACTGTCCAAAGAATACATTTGTTTTTTTTCGGTATATTGTTCTTGTTTCTTTCAAAAAATTAATTTGGTTGTATTGCAAACATCCTTCTATGATAAAAATAAGTGATCTCAAAATGTGCTCACACAATTTGACCTTTCTTCTCTCACGTGTTTTGACCACAACGATAGCTCAGTTGGTAGAGTGCCTGCTCCGCAAGTGGGAGATCAGGATTCGAATCCTTACCGGGACTAGCCAAGACAGGAAGTGACTGCTCTGTATACAAGCACTCGACCTTTAGCAATGAAAGTAACGGAAAGAAGATTCAAAACCGAAGTCCCGTGCCCCAGTAGGCGTGTCACGCTAAAGAGGCCGCCATGAACATTGCATTGAGTGCTTTGCATAGGTTACAACTTCTATGTACATATAGCTGGTGATGTCTCGATATAAGTGAAATGTTCTTGACTGGGATATAAAACCCCAATACGTTCATTTAATCAATCACTCACATGTTTTCTTTAGCTTAGTATTAAGATATGTGGATTTTATTCAGCTGCAACTGTTAAACATGACGTGTTTGTTTTGAAAATATAAGAAAAACATACCAGTAGATGTCCAAATCACTATACGACATGTATATATAATCTAGCTTTAAATATTTGCGTTCTGTATTTTGTCTGATATGGTATCTATTTCAATGAAAAAGTGAAAAATTGAGTGATGTACAGACTCAAGCTCCGAAACAGCGCCCACCTCCTAGCTCCGTATGTCGCGAGGTACAATGATGTTGGCCGCTGTTCGGAGCTTGGTACAGACTATGTAATATTGATAGAGTACAGGCCTGGCGAAACGTTAACAATGATAGGGCAAAAAAGTGACCAAGTGGCCAAAAGGGTAACAAAATAAGGTAGAGCAATGGCTGCAAAGTGCTCCTTTGATTTTTTTAAAAATATTTTTCTATTGAGTCTTAAAGTTAAGCCAGGCGTGTACTTATAAAACAACAAGTGCTTAGAATAAGACAAACAATAACAGTACTAGTGCAGTACAATCCTGTCGATAGTTTGACACTGAGTCAACGATATTGAGTCGAAGCTTGGCTTCCAAGTAGTCGAGAATTAGATAGTTAGCAACTGCCAAGAGATAAATAGCAGCTGCTGAAAACTTTGAAGATATAACTAACTAGAAGCGGAGATCAGATGCCGATCGCTAGCTTAGTGTTAAACTTTCGACAATTCTTTACTGAAGAAAAAGACAAACAACAACAACAAACTACATTTTTAAAGTTTTATTTCATCGATGGTTTGTAAAGCTACTGAAATGTGAAATGACACCGTAATGAAATGTAAAAATGAAAAATAAGACAGGTTAGTGGAAAGAAAGACAAAAAAACTGCCCTTCTCTTTGACATAAAAGACTTTCACACATAACACATAAATCTTAGATAAACAGATAAAAATAGAATCACAGATTTGCATATAGCCTCTCTTTCGGTACAATCAATTTTAGGAATGATCATATCTTTCAATTTCTCTCTTGCGTAACACCACTTTTGAAATTGAGGCAGAAATTTAAAATACGAATATTTGGACGGAAGTCTGTAAGGGCGCAGGCTCCATTCCGATATATCTTGTCTGTAACAAGGACATTGATTGGTTAATCTCAAGTCGCCATGATTTTTTTATATTTAATGTCCTTTTAACATATGATGGTATTTGCCATGATTTATTTCTTCTTATTAATATGTTAAATATGCCACGATTTATCAATATTGTTGCCATGATTTCAAGTATTTAAAAATTCTGCCATGATTTCAAGAATAATTTATTAATAATAATATCTAATTATTTAATTTATAAAAATTAGGCCGTTGGATCATTCCAAAAGCAAACTTGTCCTGGCTGTATAGAAAATTCTTGATCGTCACCACCTACGTCATATAATAGCATGTCTCTTACGGGTAATCTGAATGCCGGTGCTTCTATATCGAATCTAGCTTGAGACCACTCGCCATTTTTATTCTGAAATAATAATAAGTGAAAATTCAATGATATTATATGATAAAATGTATTAAAAAATGATTATGAAATAATAATAAATAAGAAGGTTTAGTAAATATTTAAGAGAGGGCAGTTCAGTAGTTCCAAAATCTATTTCTTACAGGTTTTGTCTTTATAATCCCCCCCCCCCCCGATGTATCGCCAATCCTCTTTGTAACATTAAAACCTCACTTGGTAATATTAAGGATGATCCAAGTTTCACCGTATGTACAAACTTTATGTAAAAGTGTTTTTTCCATAATCGGATTTAGTATTTTATCACAGGTTTACAAAATACTTTTTTATTTTATAAGATTTTATATTTAACTCGGTTAACATAGCGAGTCTAGCCATTTCCAAGTATATTTATTCTGATGTATCTTGTGACATGGTGGAAAAAATTGCAGGGTCGGACCGGTTATCGATACTGAGACCTCCCGCATTGTGTGTTCCCGGACGGCTAGATTCTTCCCCTCGTATTTTTGAGTTTCTAACGGCGGGGAAATTCGCCCAAATTCTTTCAAATGTGTACTTTATATGATCACAACATTGCCATTCTACTTTTCTTAGGGTAACACTGGCCACCACAATTTAACAGGGTCGAGATAAATGCAGGGTCGAAGGGGGATTGGACACAGGACTTCCCAAAGGAGTGCTCTTGAAACTAGGTTGTCCAGAAAGAAACGTTTCTATATTTCGCTTATACATTTACTTATTAATTTATTTCAATACTTACAGAACAATTATTTGTAAATTGGACAATATTTCTTCTTCTGAATATATTATTTAATGTTTCAATATCTGAGTCGTCATCACCAACAAATTTAGCTCCATCTGGGTTGGAGTTCTTGCAGTGGTAGTAGACTGTCTGGCGTGCACGGAATGATCTTAGTTCCAAACCATGATATTGAGCATCACTGATTTGATATGTGAACTGAAAAATAGAAAAAAATGTTGACAAATTTGCTAGTTTGTGTTTGTTTGGACCATGAAGAAACCAGGATATTGAACATCACTGAGTAAAAAAAAATAGAAAGAAAAATGTTGAAAATTTTGCTGAGTTTGTGACCAAAGCTTTTTCTGAAGAGTAGTTTTGCAAACGATTGTTTGTCTGTCTTCGAGTCTTTTTTACTGAAGGGTAGAGTCTTATATATGTTTGTCAATTTGCGTTTGAGCCTTATTTTTGAAGGAAAGCTTTGGGAACGTTTGTAAGCACTAAGTTTTTTCTTGGGATTTGTTTCTGAAGTAAGGTCTTTGACCCATTTCTTAGTTTTTCTTGGTATTAGTTTCTGAAAGAAGGTCTTCGATCCATTTTTTAGTTCGTTCTTTGGTCTTGTTTCTGAAGGAAGGTCCGAGACCCATTTCTTAGTTCGTTCTTTGGTCTTGTTTCTGAAGGAAGGTCTTAGACCCATTTCTTAGTTCGTTCTTGGGTCTTGTTCCTAAAGGAAAATCCTAGACACAATTGTAAGTTTTTTAGTTCATGAAGTGCACAATACTCTTAAACTGAATTAAATAATACTCACGGTTTCAGTTTTCTTGCCACCCTGAAATTAAAAACGAAATCTTTTTAATAACATCGTGTTTTCGGATTACACAATGATATATTGTAAATCATCAAAGAACAAAATGAAGCGTATGTATAGCAAATATGTTATATTGACCTATTGCCTTATATTTAAAATTTGTAGTATTTAAGTATTTAACGTTAACTAAACACGCTTATCTTAACACCTTATTTTGCTGAAATGCCTATTTTTGTGTCCTGTACTACTTTGATTAACTAAAGGGGATTATGTCTACGCATGTACTTTGGGAACCTTGTTGACCTTGGTGGAAGAGTAACTATAGCATCACCGCGAGTGCATGACAGAACCTACGATCGAATTCCACTCAATGCAAATCCTAATGCGGGAAAGTATGTAGCCATAATTATTTTTGATTCCATTCATGGTAACATAAAACTAGTAAAAATTAACATTATATCATTTGAATATGATTGTATGCAGTAACCAGCACAGCTACTTGGTTGTTTTATTTTTACATTTTAGCACCGGTAATAAAATAATAAATTAAAAAAATATATATAACAAAAAGCAAAATTAATAAATACCCATTGCGATTACAAATTAACTTTAGAAGTACTTACAGGTGCGTTGATAATATCTTCAAAGAAGTATTGAGATCCTCCAGATGATTTGGTCCATCTTTGACGGTTAGTCTGAAAAAAAAAATAAAAATTTAAAAAAGATTTATGTTGAGATTTTAATGTTGTTGCATTCAATTGGAGACACGAGATTAAATTAATTATATAAAAGTCAACGTAACCAATTTGGATATACATACTATATTTGATATCTTTAATATACACGCGTGGCGGGTGTAGCTAGCTAAACAGGAGGTGCTTACCCATCCGGAGCACCCGGTCTCACTTTCCTGGTGAAAGTTCACGTGTCTAACCTAACTTGTCAGTTCCAAAGTTTTTACTTTGCTTCTGAATTGTGATTCGGACATGGATTAGTATGTTTGTTTTTGATCAATACAGTCCGGTGTTACACTTGTGCTATGTAACAGGAATCACCAGCGTACAAAGTGATTACCTTTACATTTTTGCGGAACAATAGATTTTAATTATCCAACATTGACGGAGTTTTTTTTTTGTGGGATAACGTCTGAATTGTTCTGCAGGAACATTGTGGTGTACCTATCACGTGACACGCTGGAGAGTCTAAATTTGTCTACAACGGATATTAATTGGACATGAAATAGTTTCTGTAACATAGTTCAGCCTTCAAACAAATCCACTCACTAACACATTTAAACCAACTTATTCATTTTATTCAATTTGTAGCTAGCTAAACAGGAGGTTCTTACCCTTCCGAAGCACCAGGTGTCTCTACAGTGATGGTAAATTACATGTTTAACTTAATTTACTAGTTCAAAACCTTCCCTTTACTTTGCTATGGGATTGTTATTTGGACATATATTGATAGGTTTGATTTTACTTTGCTTTAGGATTGTGATTTGGACATACATGTGTATATTGATAGGTTTGATTTTACTTTGCTTTGGGATTGTGATTTGGACATATATTGATATGTTTGTTTTTACTTTGCTACTGTTACTATAGGATTGTGATTTGGACATGGACCAGTGTGTTTGCGTTCGATTTATTTAATCAAAGATTCAAAGCAATCAATCCATTTTATTTATATTAAGAGGATATTAGAATTTAAAATTTATATTTACGTATTTGTCAACTGGTTGAACGCAAGTTTGAGCATATGGTGTTTCCATGATGCAGTGTACTCTAACAGCCTCTTCATCTTCAAGTGGCTGGATGAAATAATACCCTGAAAAAACAGAAAGACAAATAAAACTAAAATTAACATACAAGTGGAACACGCAAAATAAAAAACCACTCATCACAACTCGGTCGATTTCATGGGTTTATCTAACCTCGTCAAATTATGTTCGCTTCCATTGGACGAAATAAATGCTGTGCATATACTTTGCAAAGTAGATGTTACTTAAATAACTTTGCCCTGTGTTTTGTCAAGTAGATGTTATGTAGCCAAGGGTGGTTAAATATCAATATGCGTGCTGCTACTGGCTTTTGCATAGTAGATGTTACAATGGTTAGTCGGGATCTTTCAATATGTGTGATCTGTCCTTTGCAAAGTGGCTATTCCATTGTGTCGAGAGATCAAAATGCCTGTGCCACTGGCTTTGCAAAACATGTTATCAAGTCAAAATTGGGAGATGTCAGGATGTGCCCCTGGCTTTTGCGAAGTAGATGTAATTAAAATATATCTGTATCCACAATAACCCTGGATATACTCAACGTCAGATAGTTCTATGTTTCTTTCATTCTCAGTTGTTATTACACATGTGGGGGGTGTAGCTAGCTAAACAGTATATGCTTACCCTTCCCATGCATCCGGCCTACTTCTCTGGTAGAAGTTCACATGTTTAACCTAATTTGTCTGTTTTCAAAATTTCTACTGGGTTGGTATATATGTTTTTAATTATTAACTGTAGAGTCGAGAAATATTTATCTTTACGCATATCCTATTCCGACCATTTGTTATTGTTAATTTACATATTATACCAGTTTTAATTTGACAGCACTAGACGGCCGTTTCGGAATACAATTCCTCATCAGTACTGTAGTGCTTGGACCAAAATTATGAAACCTAACTTGTTGTTAAAATGTGAAAAGATACCCAAGGGACCAAAAGCTACGAATTAACTTACTATATCGTCTGAACTACCGTTTTTTTAAATAAATATTGATTGTAAAAGTTTGTACCGTTCTTGGCCTCTGGGTTCTTGGTTTTAATGTCAGCACATGTTCTTCCAGGTGCATCTTCTGTTCCCAATGGTGTTCTTACATCATCAATTGCTCTACGTACAAGATTCAGCGTGGAGTAGTAGTCTCTTCTCTAAAATATATAGCCATGGCTATTAGCTATTTCTGTTTGAAATTAACAAAAATGATGGTAAAATTGCATAATGTTGTTACACAGCCAACCCTATTTTGACAAAAAACACTTAAGGGAACAAGTAAATGTGGCCTTTATGTTGAGGTGGCCCTTATATATAGTTTGAAATAACATAGGGGTAAATTCAACTGTCCTTTAAATAGATGGCCCTTATGTGGAGTTTACCTTTCAGATAGCTTCGACTGCAATATTAACAGTGATGGAAAGAAAATTGTGACATAATACTAGAACTGTCAGTTAAGCTGACTTGTACCCACCGCATTGGGTCACAACACCGTCTCATGTTGGTTTTCATTTGTGCCAAGTTTAATCAAAATCATCCATAGATATGGAATGTAAGGAGCGGACGCCCAGTCAGAAAAATTAGACTTACAGAATATAGAGCCATGAATATATATCTGAACTTTCGTTTGCAGCGATGGGATATAATAATATAATATAAGATAATATAATATATAATGCTTAGTTCAGTGATAGAAAATTTTGATGATCGTATGGAATTTTAATAGGAGGGAAAATATTCTGCCTATTTGATGAACTGGGTTTATATATTACAAGTAAAAAGTTATTATTATCAATGATTCAATTTGTTGTTCAGCCGTAATACCCGTCAAAAAGAAACTGGCAGTCATAAAATATCCCACAAGGGAAAGTACAATATTTATATTTACAGATAAAATTATATCATACCTGCATGGTTTCCATGGCAGCAGCAACTGATTCATCATTTTGCTGTAATTATGAAAAACAAAACATTAACAAATATAAAAAACCAATGGCCAATATTTCCATTTGACAAAATTAAAAAATAACAATAATAGCTTTGAGAGATATGGAGTTTTTTTTAATTGTTTGGCGTTTCTTTGCAAACACAGTCAAACTTCTGAAATAATATTGCTTGTATTGAAACATTATAAAGAAGCATGCCTGTATTGCGTTTAATGCATTTTAAAATTTTACCGAGTGATTGAAGTAATACCAATATGGTATCAGCATGAAAAATAAAACATTTGTTAGCATTTTTTTTGTATCTACATTCCTTTCTTTATGTATTTTGTACAAAACAAGTCATTTGATAGACAAGGAAATTGATTTGTAATATCAAAGTCACGTGTTTAACCTGGTTGGCCAGATTAAAAGTTTTTGCTTTGTTTTTTTATGTTGAGATGTACAAGGGTAAGTATGTTTGTTTTGATAATATCCATTTAATTAGTCAATGAAATCAAATGTTTACATGCAATATTTAATGTCAATGTCTAAAATATTTATTGGTGTAAATTCTAAGTTATAACACTTACATAGCCGTAGTAATCTGATCTTGGATCTGGTCCCTTTGTGTCAGGTCGTGATGGCCAAACTGGAGCATATCCCTGTCAAACGATATAAAATTTCATTATGTTAGGCGAAAATAAGTGGCATTTAGTGAAACAAAGTCAGATATAACAGTTACCCTAGACAAAATGTGTTGACTATAACAGGTTGCGTTTAACACAATTACAGGTAAAATAGTTACATTTTGTATATTGGTTAAAATAATTCAACTTTAAGAAGTGGAATGTAACCCCTTCAAAACTAAAGACTCAGATACATAAGGTGTCACAGAATAGGATTATTGTTTCCAAGTTTGATCATCGGTTTTCAGCAATAATTTATGTAAATAAAAATTATTTTATTTAAATGTTTCTAATTAAAATTTGAGGGTCAGAAAAGTTTTATGATCAGCCTTTGCTGTATTGATACAGGTTGTAGAGCAGACAATGAGAGAGAGAGAGAGAGAGAGAGAGAGAGAGAGAGAGAGACTTACTGGTGGTCCTGGTCTTCCTGGGCGACCTGGTGGTCCTTGTACTCCCTAAAATATAGAACAGACAATAAAATTTTACGAAATTCAACGATAATTTTTTTCGTCTCGAAGTTCCGTGTTCCTTTCATTCTCAATTTTCGATAACAAACGTGGCGGGTGTAG
This sequence comes from Anadara kagoshimensis, assembly GCA_021292105.1. Taxonomy (NCBI): domain Eukaryota; kingdom Metazoa; phylum Mollusca; class Bivalvia; order Arcoida; family Arcidae; genus Anadara; species Anadara kagoshimensis. The sequence continues at coordinate 20,565,766 of CM037867.1, read as the reverse complement.
CTAGCTTAAGAGGAAGTGCTTACCCTTCCGTAGCACAAATCTTACTTCCCTGGTGGAAGTTCTCGAGTTGAACAAAGCGGTCACTTTTCATTTTTTTTACTTTTGCGTTTGCGAGTGTTATTAGGGCATATACTAGTGTATTTGTTTTTGATCGGTAAATCATATCAAAAATGTACTACAAAAGCAACACATTTTTAGGTTTTTTGTCGACATCGAAACGGAATATTTAATAAAGCTATGGATTATTTACCTGTTTTCCATCATCTCCATGTGGTCCTCTGCCTCCCTATAGAAAAGAAAACAAAGCCATGTTATTATATTGAAAATCTACAATCAATATGTATTCAAACGGCTATTTATTGTTGAATTTTTAATAACATTTTAACAGAAATAATAATTATTATCTAAACTGCATCTTTGCTCTTATACAAGTTACAGAAATGAGAAGGCATTTTGCAACCTGAAAATATATAAGTTCTAGGTTGATCAATGTTTAATCCTTTGTGTGCTAAGTATTTTCAACGCACCTATAAATTACATATTAAACCAGTTTCAATTTTAAAGCACTAGACGTTCGTTTCGGAATGCAATTCCTCATCAAAAATGCTTCCACCAAGATTATGAATTAAGAATTATGAAATATGTAGTCCGTCCAGCAATCTATACACTATAATACTATTATTTTATATTTATAAGCATAAATCAAGAATGATAATGTTATAAATTATGTCTAAGAATATTTAGCATAAATTGAAAAGCGATAGGAAAAAGACTTTGATATTATTCTAAAATGTTTGCATTTACTTGAAAAGCGTTAAAAACTTTAATGTTATTCTGAAATATTTGCATTTAATTAAAAATCAAAAGGAAAAAGACTAATATGTTTCCAAAATGTTTATAGTTAATTCAAAAGCGAAATAAAAATACTTTAATATCATTCTAAAACGTTTGCGTTTACCTTAATTCAAAAGCGAAAAAAGACTTTAATATTATATAAAATGTTGTTTGCATTTTGGTAATGATATACGAAGAAAACTGTAAGCATGTTATCTATTTAAGTTTTTGTACATACTGGGGGTCCTGGTGGTCCAACGGGTCCTACATCTCCGTCACGTCCTGGGGATCCACGCTGTCCTGGTGTTCCCTGGAAATAACATTATACATTATGTTACACGGTTTTTAAGTATGTTTTTGTAAATATATCACTAATAATAAATAAATAAATAAAACAGAAAAACGATTTTCTTTTAAATCTGAGGGCTTACAGATATTTTAACAAAAACAGAAACTGAACAATTACATTTTCTAAATTGGAAAAAAGAGGGTTTAAGATAGCTTAACAAATCAATGTCAATAAGCTATACGCTAACTTAATGTAACACGAGGAAAAACAATAATTTTGTCTTGCAATAAAACATACGTTGAAGATGATCATATGGAACACAATTATACAAGTTCTCTAAAATTGAACACTTTCATAATCGACAAAATGAAAATAAAATTATCAATCATGGTTCAATTCATCGCAAATATTTCTAATTTCTAAGTGGCTTAGTCCAGACACTTTATCTTTAATTCCTTTTTATTTCCAACAAATGGCTGTAATAATGCTGATGAAACTCAAAACAATAACCCCCCTCTCTTCCAACAGTTGATTTATTAATTGAAAAAGTTGCATCACAAAAACTTGTAATGTAATTATGCTTATATTTTTTGTACAGTCAAACCTGTCTATAAAGGCCACCCAAGGGAACCAGTAAAAGTAGCCTTTATAGAAAGGTTGCATTTATATACAGGTTCAAATTATATGAACAAAGAACAATTTAGATACAATTGTACTGGCCTTCATAAGCAGGTGGTTCTCATATAGAGGTGGCCTTCAAGGCAGGGTCGACTGTAATAAGCATAAAAATGAATAGCAGACTTTTATTAGCATTACAATGACGATTAAGTCAAGAAATTAATAATTCATGAATATTAAAAATATAAAAACTCACTGATGGACCTGGTGATCCAGGTGGACCGGCAGTTCCCATGTCTCCAGAAGGTCCCTAAAATATAAACAATGGTCATATTCCTATTTAGTTTCTTTAAATTTTCATAGAACAGAAAAGAAGCACTGTAAATTAGCAAGTAACTGATAATTATAAATTAAGAAGAATAACTCAATTTGGGTACTGGATTTCTTTATAAAAACCCCCAAAATTGATAAAAAGGGTGAAAATGAGAAAAAAGACAAATTAGGGGTAATTCACAAGACTATAACGAAAACTAGTCCAATACCACAGGTTTGTATCCATAAATTATGTTTTATAGACATATTCTTTAAAGAAATAAACTTAAGAAAAAAGTTTAATGCAGATACGTTGGGACTTCTCAGAAGAGAAGAAAACATCCATAAGGATATGTCTTTTACAACAAAATGAAATATTTCAGGATTTCACAATTTTACAATGTAATATTTGTGTTGATATTTAAATTTCAAATGATTGATTTAATTCGAGTTGTTGAACTTTTTAAAAACTATTTTGATTAATCTAATACTTCATAAACAATTATGTTTGAATTTTTGCAATGAATGGGCAATTTGTAGGTGATACACGGCTATATGATAATCTTACCTGTGGTCCTTGCATTCCCTGTGCTCCAGGCATACCTTGCCATCCTTTGTCTCCCTACAATCAAAACATACATGATGTGTCAATATACTTCACCATCAGGTTCGAAGTTAATCTTTTTTTATTTTTGTTTTTAAGATATTACATTGTTGGTAATTACGATTTATCTATAGCCAAAACTGTCTGATATTTGTGACGGCTCATAGTTCCATGTTCCTATAATTGTGTTGGGTGTAACTAGTTATGCAGAAGCTGCTTTCACTTCCAGAAAATCTTGACTTACTTCCCTGGTAGAACATAACATGAATTACCCGTTTTCAAAGTTTTTGCCTTTAATTTAGGATTGTGATTTGGAAATACAATGGTATGTTTTTTTGATTGATATTTAACAAAAAATTCCCAAAAGATTTCATCGTTAGTTGAACCTATGATTAAAAAAGTTCGATGCCCGTAAAAATTAGTTTCTTTACGTAAGTTGTTTCAAAGCAAAGAAAGAAGGTTGGTCAGTTTAAGAATTATGACTCTTTTTATGTGAAAGAGTGTTGAATTGACATAAAACATTAATACTGCACTTCACAACTATGTGTATTAAAGACAGTATTAATAAAACAGTGTCATTTTTGCCATATACAGCTGTATGTTGATAAAAAACATTTTCTATCTTGCTTGATAGAATAGGTTTAGGAAAGTGTTTCCACATGAATGTATAAATAAATGATATCTGGAAAAGGTCTATAAGAAGTAATGTCTATCTTAACATTTTTATCATTCAGTTCAGTATGTTTGATCAAGAATTTTGATAAAGGTGTCTCAGTGAATCTGTGTAATATGCTACTTGTGTTCAACGACAGTTATTATAACACAAATCGCAGTGAAGCTGTTGTTTGTGTTATGATGTTTTTGATACAAACCTTTTGTCCAGCGGATCCAGTATCTCCCTTTTCTCCTTGTGCTCCAGTGTTTCCCTGTAAATATAATGTATCATTAAATGTACAACCATCACTAATTATATATCATTATATATATGTTAGCATAAAGGTAAAGGAATGAATATTGAAAGAGAGGACTGGGTAACTCAAAGTTATCTAAGATTAACCTTCCGAGCACCCGGTCACACTTCCCTTGTGGAAGATCAAGTGTTTTACCAAACTTGTCAGTTTCAAAGTTTTTACAATGCTAGATTGCGATTGGGACATCGATAGGTATGTTTGTTTTGATTCTACAAACATCACTTTTCATGCCGACCTATGGGCAAAGGAAATATTATTGCAGGAAGTAACAAAATTATGAGACTCTGAGATACATTGTGGGTTTATTTGTCAATCATCTTAATACGTGAGGCATAATCTTTAAAACTGAAGTCTTAAATTTTTCCAAACACATTTTGTCCATAATTTATAAAATTGTTGAATGAAATGTGAAAATAGTAGAAGTTTATTCTTTCTTCATGGTCTTTAACGCTTTAAACGAGATAGGTAAAATGTTATGTCTTGACATTGGTAATGGGTTCAAAGTGTGTTTAGTATTGTTTTGTAGGATTTATACAAGCGCACCACAATTGACGTATCGTCGGGCATGCGTTTGATGTTTCGACACTGGCCGCAATCACGGTACCAAAGCAGTGTCACGGCAACTAATGACGTATAGTGCAGTGACGTCATTAAATCACACAATACAGGCCGAGTTTCATTCTTTTTTGATTATAATGCAGCATGCCGAACCTTTGTCGGAACATTGTAGGCGTGACCGACTATTCGTCAATTATGTTTACTTACAGTAAGACCTGGGGCTCCTTGTGGTCCCATCAATCCGGGCATGCCACCGTCTCCCTGAAAGAAAAATTGTTTATTGTTTATATTTCAAATCCCATTCACAATAATATGTTGTGTACTGTAGTTAAACTACTCTGAACGCCTTTAAGTAATTGTTGTGTTTTGTTAAAATACGATTTACGATTATATGTTTGTGCACTTTAATTAAATAACATTGAAATTGCATATCGAACTGTGAATTTGAGCGAGCGAGCATCATTCGACTCTATCTCTCTTGGCATAAATTTGCATCACCAAGATAATAAAAAAAGTATTTGCCAACTTTTAAATCGTTTTTAAAATGTAACCAAATGAAAATATGACAACTCCATACTTAAGCCACGATATGAGATATATTAAATAAGCATGCGGTAAGAGACAAGTAATTTTGAACATTTTGGCATATATTGATACGTTTGATTTCCATTTGTATTTGTATAACATTGCTTGTTTGAAAGTTGGTCTGTCCCCTTGACCTTTAATTGCCAGTTTTAACAATTTTACTTTGCTTTTGGATCGTGATTTTGACTTGGCTTCTACGTTTGTGTCTGAATATTTGACGGTCTACCCAGTACAAAAGTAGTGTTAGGATTCGCAGTTAATACATAAACAATGTGTTTCCCAATGAAGTAAACGATATATAGACCTGTTTCCTGTACATAAATGAACTGTTTAAATTAAAGGTCAAAAGGAAAGGTAATTTTTGTCTGCATATACCTATGTATGAAATCAAAGTATATTATTAAAGAAAGAAAAGGTTGTAAAACAATAAGTCGTAAATTGGTTTCAAATAATATATTTTGTGCATGGGTTTTACATCTGTTGCACCACTAAATGAATTTCGCCTCTGAAAATAGGAAAAATGCAAGGTTCCATTTAGACTGCACTTCTTAATTTTCCCATATAATTCATTTTTAACATTATCCTTTTCATTAAAATACGACGACAAATATATATAAATGTTTGAAGAGCGATTTTGTATACTGCTTACCCTTTCACCACGTTCTCCTGTTGGTCCTGGTGGGCCGGTGGCTCCTGGTGGTCCCTGAAACATATGATCATATCATCAGAACACTAAGCGAAGACATTAGGATAATTCATAACGTTTACATGATTTACTTACATTTTATACCAGCGCTTGGAACTAAAACTTGTTAATCAAAAAGGGATTGTTAAAATATCAAAATGACTAAAAAAAAAAAAAAAAAAAATACAAACGAACCTTGCATTTTGGCAAGTCTTTCAAATATTTTAGGTCTTTTTCGATTCAATATTTATACAAATGTACAACGATGACGAATTATTTAGATAGGCGACACATGTTTTGACAATTGGCGTGAACCGTTAATGCACATGTTAGTCCAGCTCTGTACAGAAACATTTTTGACGATGTTTTTAAGAGAAATGATGAATAGAAGATGAAATGTTCCATTTTTCTCATGTATTGTTATCATCGTTATCAGGGGCCTCAAAAAGTTTTATGGTCGTCACCACAGTATTGTTAATAAGTATGATGTCTGTTTCCGTGATTTTACTGGATATATTTAACGTCCCATAGTCCCATGTTCCTTTTCACTCTCAATTTTGATTGCACGCGTGACTTTTGAAGCTTGCCAATAAGGTGTTTACTCATCCAGATCACCTGGTCTCATATCCCTGGTGGAAATTACCTTTACCTTTGAAAGTTTCAAAGTTATTACTTTGCTTTGGCATGTTTTGATATCATTATGCTGCCTTTTGCTCTAAACCTGTCGCTTCATTATCTAAACATATAAAATGTTATTTGATTTTTATATGTTTTACCTGATGGCCTGGTCCTCCTTGTAATCCTGGGGCGCCAGGTGGTCCTCGTGGTCCTTTTTCTCCATTTCTTCCGGAATTGCCAGCGGGTCCTGGAGCTCCGGGTGAACCCTGAAATCACATATTATGCCCGTGGTAATTTTACAATCGTTTCGAAATACAATTCCTCAGCAGTAGTGATCAAATTTTGAAATTAAATTTTATACGAGATTGAAAAATATTAGTTTCAATGATTATATCAGTTGTTCATAAGCGTTAATAGTTTAAAAGTTTTAAGTAATACTAGTAAAATGGTTTGTTAGAAACTTTTTCAAAATAACTTCAGCCATTTTGACTCACATGGTGCCCGCTTTCAGTAAGAACACTCAATGGATAACTTTCATAACGGCCATGAAAAGGAATTGTTTAAAAGTGAAATTTCGGCCCTAAAATGACACTGGCAAATTGTATATATTTTGAAGGGATAATGTGGAAGAATGATGCAATATGTCCGTCGATATTCAAATCTTTAAATAAGATTCACAACATATCAATCAGTCCCCGTATATGTTAACACGTGTATCATTAACTGCCCATGCTATGTTATTTACACAACTCGTAAAATCCCACAGTATCACTGGCCGCTAAATCTTTCATTTGGGCATTCCAGGCACTTTAAAAATATGAAATTTCTTTACTTCATCTAATTTTTCCAATGTTTTTATCAAAAAGTAAAGTGTGAACAGATGAGACACTTACCGCATCTCCAGGAAGTCCTGGGTATCCTACTGGTCCAACAGGTCCTGGTGCACCTGGTGGTCCGGGGATTCCATCTTCTCCATTTCTACCTGATTCTCCAGCTGGTCCCTGAAACATATATAAGAACAAAGTTTACCTATGACATACGACTGCGATGACAATTCAAGACTTGATTGAAGTTTAGATAGACATATTTAATTAATGACAGGCGTCTGGCCAATGAACTTTTTGAAATGATTTCAGTTTTGCAGTTTTTTATGATCCATTTGCTTTAATCAGACCTTTACGATGTACTGTTTCGTTATGATTCATTTACTGTCATGTTTGTACTTGATCTAAATAGTCATTTGACAAGTTTGAATTATTACAAGTAATATATGAGGGAATAAAAAAATCATAATAAAAAATTACCTCAACACCTTGCTCTCCTGCGGGTCCGGGTTCACCTTGAGCACCGTTAAATCCTGGATTTCCTCGTTCTCCCTGTGGTCCAGGTGCGCCTGGAATACCTTGTGGTCCCTATGGATACACATATCAAATGTTGTTTTTAATACATTAACTAAAAACCATTTCATTTAAAGAAGCTAAAATGCATCGTTTTAAATAGTCTAATAAACTTTTACAACAAATACACCATTGGTTAAAGATAACATTATTAGGTATGTTTTCCCTTTCTTAACTTAATTCAGATTGATAGGAAACAAATAATTATTCATTCATTTCTTTTTTTCAATCATTAGAATTGTTTGGAATCTAACCAATCTAATCTAATCATATTGTTACTCACCTGAAGTCCAGGGGATCCCCTGTCACCAGGCTGCCCGGTTGCACCAGTGTATCCTGGTTCTCCTGGGCGTCCCATAGGTCCTGGTGCTCCGGTTTCTCCACGATCTCCCTATAATGAACACGCACATATTACTTGTGTTGCTGTAAATGGGGAAATTTTCGCGTGGGTAAATTTTTCGCTTATTTCGCGTAAAAAATTACCGCAAAATTTTTACTCACGCGAAAATGACAACTATACAGGATTATATATCATAATATACAGAATATACACCTACTTATATCGATAACACAGAAATAACACCCAAGCGAAATGTCAGATTTCAGAAATCGCGAAATTTTTACCCCGGGAAAATAATCCCCTTTACAGATGTTTATTGTATATGTTAAACACGATGAATAGTGACATAATTATTACAATTCAGTTCTCTATATTGGCGATCATTATAATTTCCATAAAAACGATCAATTGAATTCATCAATTTAATCTATATCTAAACCATTCAATTCGAAAATCTTCGACTTAACTACAGAAACCTCAAAGGTATATGTTGTTTTTTTATAACAGAAGATATAAATAACGTTACCCTCTCTCCTGGTGCCCCTGTAGATCCCATTGGTCCAGACTCGCCTGGTTGTCCTGGTGAACCTTGAGGTCCAGGTCTTCCTGGTACACCAACTGCTCCGGCAGTTCCCTGTGATCCTGTCTCTCCTGGGGATCCGGGTCTTCCATCAAGTCCTGCGATACCCTGAGCAAGATACATGTATTTTATTTATTTTAAGATGATTATAATTCTAGTTTAAAAAATACCAGGATCTAAATTGGATTTTACCACTGGGAGTTTTGATTTTTAAATTCATTAAAATTCTATATTCTAGTCATGAAATTAAAGGAACATCTATCGACAAATAATATAAAAAATAAAATAGATTAAGAAACCAAAAACATAAGTTCGTAGGAGTATATTTTGATCAAATACAACACGTGTTCAGTAACATTTGTGTTAATGTGGCCATAGCTAATAATGTAAAAAACTATGCAAACACTTTTTAGCACAACGTTTGACATCCATTTAAATATTGTTCATAAACAGTCGTTTTGATATGTTCTGATAGTTTTTGTGTTGCTGACATCATAGAAATTCAAGAGTTTAACATAATTTGAAAATTTTGAATATTCTACATGCTTTTGGATAGTGATTTGAGCATTTGTTGGTACCGGTATGTTTATTTTTTGATGTAAGGGATATGATTTGAGCATGGGTTGGTATGTTTATTTTTGATGAAAGGAAAGTAATTTGAGCATGTTTTTTATGTAAGGGATGGATAGTGATTTGAGCATAGGTTGGTATGTTTGTTTTTTATGTAATTTGTTGTGGATAGTTTTCGTTATTTTGTTTAATAAAAAGGAGTTGACAAATTAACTTCAAATTCTTCAATCATTAATAAAATCGAAGTTCATGTTAATAAGAATATAGGACTTAACTTACTGGTTCTCCTGCGGGTCCAGATTCTCCTGGAAAACCTGGAGCTCCTGGTGATCCCTAAAATATAGGAAAAGCAAAAACAAAATAAGTATACGTAACTTTGATTACCGTTATATTTCAACATTGACAGAAGACATTGTTATATTGCGTGTTCAATACTAATTTTTTTTGACAAATATTTCACTTAAGGTTTTGATGGTGTCTTTTTCTTGTTTGATTTCTAATGGAAATAATTGAGTAAATTGTCTTGTGTGAAACTATACGTCAATTATTATGATAACTAAGGCAATTTGATTGTTGTTTATATTGACCTTTTTGTCCAATGTTTACAAAAGTTTACAAAACAAATTTGCAGATGTGTTTCTGACTACAGGAACTTTATACAACGGATCAAGCTGCTGACAAATAAATTGTTCGACCCTAAGATATTTCAAACCATGGATTGGCAAGGTCCTCAAAAAGTCATCACAATATTGTTAATAAATATGATGTGTCTGTATCAAAAATTAATTTGGTTATATTTAATGCCCCATTGTTACATGTTCTTTTCATAATAAATTTCGATTTCACACGTAGCTGGTGCAGCTAGCGTACCAAGGGTTGTGTACCCTTCCGGAACACCCAATCTCACATTCCCAGTGGAAGTTCACATGTTTTACTTAATGTGCCAATTTTCAAAGTTTTTACTTTGTTGTTTTATTGTGATCTGAACATGGAATGGTATGTTTTTGAATCATTTATATAGTAATGTAGCCTACTCACTCTTTCTCCTGGTCTGCCTTCTTCTCCTGGCTGTCCTGGTGGTCCAACGGGTCCCTTAAATAATACAGAAATACAGAATAAAGCAAACATACAAGGTGAATTTATTTTTATTTTTACTGAATAAATTAATTTTAAACTTTATGTTTATGATGAAATATTTTCAGATTTTAGATTTAAAATAAAATCTAATCCAAGTCCTTAGCGCAACCTAACCATACTTAGTGTTGATGCGTGAAACATCGTCTAGTTGATAAACATTTATATGCTCCAAGTTTGATAAAATTCCATTCAAAGCCATATATAAAAGGAATAGTGTGTCTGTGTTTGTATGCGCGTATGTGTGTTTGTGTGTGTGTGTGTGTGTGTATGTGTGTATGTATGTCTGCCTGTGTGTTAAAAGTTAACATTTTCTAGTAATATAAATTTTTCGCAAAAATATAAACATACTGGCTGACCAACTGGACCAATTGGTCCTGGGAGTCCAGCATATCCTCTTTCTCCGGCTTGACCTGGTTCTCCTGGTATTCCACTCTCTCCTGGCGGTCCTGGATCTCCTCTTGGTGGTTCGGCATTATTCATTGGTCCTGGTATTCCATCTCGTCCTGGACTTCCAACCTCTCCTGGTAATCCTGGGGTTCCATCGTTTCCTGGGGATCCTGCCTCTCCCTACAACCATAATATGGTGTTTGCTGACTATACATTACATATTAAACCAGTATTAATGTTACAGCACTAGACGGTCATTTCGAAAAATAATTCCTCAATACTAGTATTGGACAAAAATATTTGGTTTAGAAAGGTTTTTTGAACAAGAGCTTGCAATTTTTTTTCAAAGCAAGGATCTACATTATAGTTCAATGAAATGAGTGATTAGCCAATTTTACATTTTTCAATGTTTCAAGAAAGAACGGCAAGTTCTATCTCTTTACCTTTATCGTACGTTTGATGAAGGACACAGATTGATTTTTTTTACATCCCAGTTAAGAATTTTCACTCTGGACATCATCACCTATACTTCAATTGGCAGAAAATTTGACGGCGCAATAAGGACAATTTGCAGGGAATGGTTCTTTAAAGTGTCAGGCCTGTCGTGGCACGGTGCAACTTTTTAAGTTTTTTTCTATAAGAATCTTGACTTTTATTCTAAACTCTAAATAACAACCACAACTTATTTTCAAGTCTTGGTCAGACCCGGTCGAACACACAACCTCCCACAAACGAAACGAGCACTCGAGTACCAATTGATCTACCGTAGTGGTCGATAAAGGTTAAGACGAATAGGTAAAAGAAAACTCAACAATAAGAATATCATTGGGTGTTGTATGAAAATGTAGATAACAGAAAAAGTAAAATTATATAGTCACTAATATTGTTTTCTATGTAAAAGAAACTTACCCTAGGTCCTCTTGGTCCGCCGTTTCCTGGTGGTCCCTTTTCTCCTGGCAAACCCTAAATTATCATAAAATTATATTGAGTATTAAGGCGTATAAAAACTATTTTTTAAAAACTATGTAATTATCAATAATACACTACAGGAATTAAATAAAACTCTAGATAATTAGTAAGTACTATTTCGCTATTTTCATGAGTTACTAAAACCCCAAAATTTAATATTATCGATTTTTCATAAACATGGATCCAATACGATATATTTTCACAAAGCACAGACAAACAAGTTTTTTTCAACGTTTTTTTTTTAAATTACAAAACTACGAAAATTAACCCTATGTGTATTATAATTATACAGTAATTAAACGAGATATTTTGTTTCCAAACTGACGATCTATTATGCGCTTTATGCCCTCTAAAAAGTTTTGATGGCGGTTATAACAATAGTGTTGATAAGTATAATGTCTCTGTTTCTAAAATACCCCCAGCTTGCATATAATTTTATTTTTTGTTTTTAATTCAATCATCAGTTAGCTCAAAGCACAAATTAAAACTATGCATTATTTATATATTATGCTATAGTTTAGCCTGTTCTCACTTTGTGAACTTCATACAACGACACAAATTCCTTAAAAATCAAATGTTAACTGTGATAATGCAAGTGTGGGCTTATTAATTCCCTCTAAAAGTTTTATGGTCATCATCACAATGTTAATATTATTCGGGATTTCGGGATACATTTGACGTCCCACAGTTCCATATTGCTTTCATTTTCATATTTTGATTACCAATGTGGCAAATGTACTAGCTAAACAGGAGATACGTACCCTTCAGGAGGACCATGCCTCACTTCTCTCATTGAAGTTCGCGTGTTTAACGTAATTAAAGTTTTCAAAGTTTTTATTTTGCTTTGGGATTGTGATTTGAACATGGATAAGGAAGATTTTATTAAGTAAAGAAAATGACATTTTAAGTTGGTATTTTGATTTATATACTTACGACTGTTCCCATTGGTCCAGATTCTCCGCGCTCTCCGGGTCCACCTGGTGGTCCCTATGAAAAAAAACCAAAATATAATTAAAATTTATACGCAATTATATATTTTACCAATTTCAATCTTACAGCTTAAGTCGCCATTCGGCATTAGTAGTGCTTAGACCAAAAATGTGAAACCAGAAATGTTTTCAAGGAGTTGAAAAAATACCTAATAGCTAAAGGAAATAGTTTGCATGATGGAGTATAGTGTATGATATTTGCCTTGTTTTTTTTTGTTTTGATGACAGTGTTGTGACAGTGACAAGTTTAAATGATGTCTGTGAGTTTTATTCCCCTTGTAGATGGTTTTCTTTTGGTATTTAGTTTGATGTATCTGTGTCCAGGATTGCCCTGGATATATTTGACGTCTCATAGTTCCATGTTCCTTTCACACACTTTTGGTTACACACGTGGCGGGTGTAGCTAGCTAAATAGGAGGTGCTTAACCTCCCGAAGCACCCGGCCTCACTTCCCTGGTGGAAGTTCACGTGTCTAACCTAATTTGTCAGTTCCAAAGTTTTTACTTTGCTTCTGGATTGTGATTCGGACATGTATTAGTATGTTTGTTTTTGATTTTCACTATCACCACGTATCAAAAGAAACACCACACTTTGCGACAGCAAAATACTGTGACAATATGCTAAGTGGCAAAGTAATTAGGGACATTTAAAGATGTTTTACTGTAGTATAGAAATTTTGATTCAGAGGTGGAAAGATTCAGGCACAGGAATAGACAAAATTAGCTAGACAATATCTATACTCACTGGAGGTCCAACTTCTCCTGGCGCTCCTGGTAGTCCTCTATCGCCAGGGGCACCTCTTGGTCCGGATGGTCCAGATTCACCAGGGTTTCCGGGATTACCCTACAACAATCAAGGTATCTATTATGTAAAAGTATAAAATGTATTTCAGGTTATGTATCAACACAAAAGTATTGGAAAATTTCGTCAATGCTTGCGCTATATCTCATTTACATACATATTATTGTTTGATTCAAATGAAAATGTTGTACTTGTCGTTGATAATATTGTCAAATTTTATATCAACCACAGCCCTGAACTCTGATCAATGATAAAATTTTGTTAAGTTAGATATTTTAAATCATCATTCACTGTCAAAGACTCTCATGGTATTCGAGATAATTTATGACGACAGATAGAACGTTTGATTTTAGTTGTCACACGTAACGGGTATAATAAGGTAAACAGGATATACTTACTTTTCCGGAGCACCCGGCCTTACAGTATCTTGGTGAAAGTTTATGTTTTTAGTTTGTTCTATGCTTTGAAATTAAGATTTGGGTTAATGTATTGATTTGATTTGCAACTGTTTGAGTTACCTTTTAAAAATTGCATAAATTTTATCCGATAAACAAAAGTTATCAAACCATGAAAGCTTAGCCTGTTCAATTACTGTTTTAATCTCTACAAATGACGTTCGTTAGGACCCAACGACAGGTTCCTTAAGACATTTCAAGTTCAATATAGTTACAAAAAAATAGCTTTGTGTTTTTAACAATTTCTCCACAATTATCAGAGTGATTTAAAAAAATTCAAATGTTTTACTCAAGGACTCTTTTTGCATATGTATGGTCAAATTTCTAACAAAGCTTTAATAACTCACCCTTTCTCCAGCTACTCCTGGTTCTCCAGAAGGTCCTGTTCGTCCTGGGTCACCGACACGTCCGTCTTCTCCTGGTAATCCAGCAGGACCTTGTAGGCCCTAATATTAAATATAATAGTTATTTTAGTCATTCATTCTTAACTTTTAGTTTTACTCAAGGCAGTTTAATTATTACTAAACATGTTTTAACTTTACAGCACAAGACGACCGTTTCGAATCGAAATTCCTCATCAATGTTGCTCGGACCAAATTGCGGAAATCCCAATATTTTTTCAGATAATAAAAATAGGAAGATAACCAAAATGTATTTTACCAATACATTTATGGCAATAACGAGAACGATCAAGCATAGCCTATTTTTCTTGAAGAATTTTAATATTAACGATGCAGAAAATGTTTTATAAACAAGTGTGTTCTATATAAATTTCTAAAATCATATCGGAGACTAATAAGTTTTCAATATATGCTATGGTTCTGGTCCATCGAAGTTTTTTTTAGATTCTCCTACTAAGTTATATATAAAATCAAATAAGATGTCATACTTTGCGCACTCTTTCATAAACACACTAAATTGACAAAGATTGATGTTTAAAACTTGATTTCTAAAACCGAAAATAAATAAAAAGACCAAAAAAAAAAAAAAAAAAAAAAATAAAAAAAAAAAAAAAAAAAAACAAAAACCAAATCCATTGTATATTCGCTATAAAGCTATCATTCTTTTCAAACACTTCATATTTTATGTCAAAACTTCCGATTTCAAAAGTAACTAAAATATAAATTTGTACCTGGAATCCTGGCTCTCCTTGTATACCAGTCTCACCTCTTTCTCCTTGTGGTCCCTACAATAATAAAAATTGGGTTAACCAAAACATTTATTGCATTTAGGTAATCATTGTTCTATTCCACTGATAAATATATACAAAATAAACAGAAATATGAAACAGGTATTTTAGCAATTGTGTAAAAAGAACCCAAAGTAAAAAGAGCATCGATTTTACTTTGCTATATCCCACAGTCCCATGCATGTCCTTTTCTTTCGGATGTAGCTAGCTCTAATGTGGTTCTTACCCTTCCGGGGCCACCGATAATACTTCCTGGTGGAAAGTCAAGTGTCAGTTTTCAGAGACTTAACTTTGTTAAAGCGATGTTCTACTTTTGTGTTGCAGATTTAAAATTTGACTTTGCTTTGGGATTTTGATTTATGTTTAAATTTTATTTTCAAAGTTTAACTTTGCTTTTGAGATTTGATTTGGACATAAACCGATATATGCTACCATCAGTCACCATTGTTATGATGTATCAATTCTTGATAACAATAGCCTTGATTATTTTCAATCTCAACACAATTTTACACAATGAATGACATAGGAATACATTTAACTGAAAAAATTCTTATTAACAAATCAAACTTACAGATGGGCCAGGTGGTCCTCCGGGTCCAACTTCTCCTGGTGGTCCTTTGTCCCCTCTTAATCCTGGTCTTCCAGCGGGTCCAGTTTCTCCATCTCTACCTGGTAGACCCTACAGATATAAAATAACTTATAGACATGTTGTAATACAGAAAGCGTATCTAATGTATCTAATATCAAAGTGTGAGTGTACATTTATTTTGAATTGCAAATAAAGCCAACTATCCATCGGAACAATGTGCAAAATGTTCTGAACTTTGTAGAATGTGTCATATGCAATTTGTTCCGAACATGACAATCGGAAGAAAATATGGTTTTGTTCCGAAATCCATCATCGAAAAATATATCATGTGCATTTTATTCCGAAATTTACTATTGGAATAATATATCATGTTGAATTTTTTCCGAACTTAGATATCGGAAAGATATGCCATACTGCAATTTGTTCCGAACTTCCGAAAAATATATACAGAGGATGTTTTTGTTCAATACTAGTGGCCAATATCGCCATTTGTTACTATGTTTTGAGAATTGTTTAAAAAAATAACCTATATAAACAAATTTGTAAAAAAAAAATAAATGACATGTATTCACAAATTTTGAAAGTTTGGCTATTAATAGTTATAAAATAAAAGATGGTAGCCTAGTTTGCCATATGTAATTTGTTCCGAAATTTAACTAAGAATAAAAAAACAGGTTAAATATAGGTTTTTTTCGTTTTGCAATTCATATCTGCGGTAATTTCATTAATACTAATTAGACCCTTCTCAGATTAGATGAACACCGATCATCCGAAAGAAATGCGATAAAATGACAGGAACAGGTTTATGTCACTTAAAAACTTTGGATTTATGCCTCTAAATTGCCGGAACCTCGGTGGCCGAATAAACTAAAGCGGCCCTAACGGCAAACATCCTCTCTCGTCTTCTAGGTTCAAATCCTATTCAGAACAGATCCTAGTGTGAATTTTTTTTCAGTTCGCTCTTTGAAGGTAGTTGTCTTTATGCATTTAGTGAAAGAATATTGACAGGCGTAAAAGTATTACTCCAATTGACCTATCTCACACAAATTTTGAAATATTTATAATATAATTCATATAGTTTTCATATGTATATGGTGAACTCACAGATTCTCCTGCAAATCCGGGTTGTCCTTGAAGACCGGGTTGTCCTGGTGGTCCTGGGGCTCCCTGTTCTCCTGGTTTACCGTCATCACCGCCTGGACCCTTTAATAAAAGGAAAGAACTCGTCAAATGAAATCAAATGTCCTTTAAAATTTAATCATTTTAACTGGTGTCGCTTATCAAGTCCATTGAAATTAAGAAGTGTTAAGATACTCAATTTACTAATTTTAGTTATTTTCGCGAAGGCACAGTACTGCCAATTGAAATCCGACACATATTTCAAGCACAAAGTGATTCATGATATTTACACAAAATGAAGTAAAGGCAAGCAAAATTGATCAGTTCTTTTGACCTTTAATTTAAATATTTATTATTTACCTAATCATGTATGTATAGTCGAAGCAAGTATCAATTTCTTTTGCATTACGGGAAACATGTAATTATAGCGAATATTAACACTGCCCATGTATTAGATGAATTGTTGTATATGAATATTCTTAATGTAGGCCAAGTCGACAGATCAAATGTTTGCCTATATATAACAGAGGTAGCATTTAAAGTTTGCTATAATAAATACGTAAACAGTATATACGTGTTCTTGCGGAGTATACCTTAAGTAGTTTTTGAGGATTTATCATTTCCAGAAATATCAAAGAATATAAAGTGAAATATAAGAATGTCATTTGATACTTTTGAATGTAATTTTTCATAAAAAATCGAAACATTTCGTTTTACATTTTAATGAAAAACCTTTCATTTTTCAGTTATATGTTTACTATTCCAAATATTTGTAATGTTAAACACAATACTAAAATAAAGAGGGTTTTTTATTAAAAATATTAAGCGAAAAGGTTTTGAATTTTTATGAAATCATACATAATTGTCATGTGCTACTTTTGAATGTATTATTTCATCAAAATGCAAAATCTTTCGTTTTACATTTTAATGAAAACCCTTTCATTTTTAGTTATGTGTTTACTTTTTCAAATATTTGTAACGTTAAACATATTACTAAAATAAAGAAATTTTTCATTAAAAACGTTAAACCAAACATTTTGAATTGTTTATGAAATAATACATAATTGTCATGTGCTTCTTTTGAATGTATTATTTCATCAACATTTTTATGAAATAATACAAAATTGTCGTGTGCTACTTTTGAATGTATTATTTCATCAAAATTTTTATGAAATAATACATAATTGTCATGTGCTACTTTTGAATGTATTATTTCATCAAAATTCAAAATTTTTCGTTTTACATTTTAATGAAAACCCTTTTATTTTTTAGTTATGTATTTACTAATCCAAATATTTGTAATGTTAAACACATAACTAAAATAAAGAGATTTTTTATTAAAAATGTTTAACCAAAGGTTTTGAATTTTTATGAAATAATACATAATTGTCATGTGCTACTTTTGAATAGATTATTTCATAAAAAGTACTACATGACTATAAAGTCATGAATATAAATTGATACCATTGGTCCTGGTTCTCCTGGTCGACCATCATTACCGCCTTTTCCTGGTTCACCCTAAATACACGAAACAAACCAAAGATTAGTGAGGTAAATGCGACTTCAGTTGATTGAACTTATTCAGCAATATGATGAAAGAAAAAAGTAAACATTAATCCATACATGTAAACTCTTTAAACTGTTTGAGGAAAAACTGTGATAACAAGTTTTATTTAATTTTATCACCGTTTTATAAATTTGATTATTATTTTTACTGCATAATTTTACTCTCTCGTAGCCACCGTATTCCTATGCTTCAGTTTGTCAGTTTCAATGTTTTTATTTTGCTTTATAGATTATGATTTGAACATTGACTAGTATATATTTCATTTACCAGTGCCCATATTTTATTTACATTTCTTTATTTTTGGAATAGAAGATGTATAATACAACTATACTAATTTATTTGATTTAAAAAAATTAAAATCCTAATAACCAATCGAAATGCTGAATATTTCTTAAAATAGTATGCAAATGCATGTTTGATACATGTACATTTATGTACACGTGAAAACATAGAATGATCATATATATGCGAATTCACTTTATTAAACATATTCAGCAATATGATGAAAGAAAAAAGTAAAATTTTATACATGTAAACCATTTACAAAATTATCATACATGTATATATTCTGAATTTAAAACAACTAATGTCCTATATAGTGAAATCATTAATTTTTGATGTGTTTTTGTGTCGTAAGCCATCTGACAAACACATTTTCAGTCAACGAAATAGTATCGGCATATTTGTTTTAATGATTACAAAATTACCTAAATCAGTATCCATATATCATGAATTTTGGAGTTTTTTTTTTTACTACGCTTTATGATTATGACTTGGACATTGATAAGTATGTTTTATGATTATAACGAAATTCGGACACTGCGAAAATAGATAACTTAACAATATATGTATGACTTACTCTTGGTCCTGGTGGTCCGGACATACCAACGTTACCTGGAATACCCTAAAATAACAAATGATATGTTTACATAAACCAAAAATTTAAAAAACAAAAACAAAAACATACGTACATGTAGTTTGGATCAGACATTCATATTTACCAAAATAACTAATACATGGTGGGTGTAGCTATCTAAAACAGGAGGTGCTTACTATTCCGGAGCACTGACCCTCACTTCCTTGGTGAAAGTTGGCGTGTTTAACCTAACTTGTCAGTTTCAAAGATTTTTACTTTGCTTCTGGATTGTGATTTGGATATGGAATGGTGTGTTTGTTTTTGATATGTATATGAATATATTGTTTTATTACTTCGAGTAATAATACTACTAACAAGAATGATCAGATACATTGCCATCCAAAATTATTATATATGTAGATGTTTAAAACTGGTCATATCATTACATACTGTTCAAAATACAAATCTGCTAAAAAATAGTGTTCTTCAGCTAAAATGTTTTTGTTATCTTTCCCATATTTTTGTATTTTTCCAAAATTTTAAAAAATTCCAAGATCATTATTTTTCAAGAAAGCTAACTTTGCTGCTTGCATTTAAAACATAATTTTAAGATTTTGCTTGCAAATATTGCAAAAACTTAAATTTTTCAATATTTCCATGAATGAAATTTTACATCACGATTATATTATAAAACCATGGCAAATATAAATGTAAGCATGTAAACAGTGGCACTATTTGACAGTTTAGTAATATACCGTATTTTATCTAACATTAGACTAGTTTTTCTGTCTGTATTTGGTGAAATACAAGTTTTATCGAACACGCGTGATACAGAATCTTGTATCACCACACTGTGGTGATACAACATTGGCGGTAAAGCGCACGTGCACTTTCTCATTGTTACGTCATCAGCGAGTCTTGGATTTGTCGGTCAAAACATAGTTCAGTGGTTTTCTGTGGTAAAATGTATTTTTTTCACATTAAGGATTGTTTTTTATTATTTTAAATAACCTAATTGTAAATGTTAGATAAAAATATTATATACACAGTGTGTAGGTACAACCCTTCGTATCAGGTCTCGTCCTTTTTTCGTAGCTGTATCACTACTCGTCGCGCAAGCGCGACTCGTAGTGATACGGCTACGAAAAAAGGACTCGACCTGATACTGAGTGTTGTACCTACACACTGTGTATATAATATGTATATATTATCATATATTATAAATAATCTATGGGTATAATAATGAAAATAACATATGCAAATGTATCTGGCCATCTTTCTAATGGAAGGAAGACGTCTCAAGGTTGTTAGTTTTTTTACAATTATACATGACTTAATATCCCAATTAACAATAAATGGAGTGAGTTTGCTACACAAAATTTTATTCCTTTACTTGTTAAAACTTAAACAAGTGTGTGCAAACTTACTGGTTCGCCCATTGGTCCTGATTCACCTGCTGGTCCACGTTCACCCATTCTTCCTTGCATTCCTGGTGGTCCTTGTGGCCCGGTCATTCCCTGTGGCCCTGGTCCTCCCTAAAATATAAAAAAATAAATGTCATTGCTTAATGAAATGTATTGTGATGTGCACCTTAACATACTATAAAATCTTCGTGATCAAGAAAGAGTTGTAATAATAAGTTTATAGCTCACTTAAATAGTGTTAAGTAGTTTTTGCGCGTCTCAGTTATTAGCAATCTTTAAATCTTATATAACAGATACTAAAAACAAAAAGAACTAGACCAGTTTCTTAAAATGGTAGTTATTTCTAAGGTTTGCTTACCCTTCAAGAGCACCCGGGTCTCATTTCCCTGGTAAAAAAATCACGTGTTTAACCATACTTGTAAGTTTCAAAATTTTTACTTTGCATCTGGATTGTGATTCGGACATAGATAAGTGAGTTTGATTTGACCATATGACCTAGCATGCGTTATTCAGTTTGACTCACAAAGCTATAATATTCATATTAACTATGAACACAATTTTAATTGTTAAACAAATTGGTTAGCAAATGGAGTCTAGCCATTTGTGCTGAAAAGCGATATTAAGGACTAGATGAATATTTCCAATCAAATCAGAGATTATAAAAATTTTGATTGATACTCTGTTTGTAATGTTTCGCTTAACACGACAGACTTGATAAACATCTCCAATCAAACCGGTGTTGATAATTTGTATGTATTGTTCCGTTAAGAATGTTTTAAAAGCTTCATTTTCAGGACCACTTGCATTATGATACTTACGCGTTCTCCAGATAGACCAGCTGGTCCTGGTGGTCCGGGTAATCCTGCTGGACCCTGAAATGAAACAAATCATTTAAGCATAAACAAAAAGAAACCATTACTATCCAATATATGTTTGTTGCTCAGGAAAAAATAGTTCCAGGTTTGACATAAAATAAATCATTGAAGCATAAACAAAAAGATAACATAAGTTTTTTTTATTTCTTGTTTATTATTGTTTAGAAAAATAGATCTAGGGTTAATAACATCAATTTATCCATTGTTCAACGACATTTATTTAATGATTTGACCTTGACAATATAAAATTAAGTTAACCTTATAGTTTTCAAAGTTTCCACTTTGCTTTTGGGATTGTGATTTGGATATGAATTAGTATGCTTGTTTTTTATCATTGAACTGGTTGTTTCAAAACCACCTGCATGTATTTGCTTTTCTGGGGACCAAAAAATGTTTTTCAATATAACCAGAGATTGAATACAAGCAAGTTCAATATAAGCGGTTATTAGTCATAGAAAGAAGGGTATTGTTCTTGTTATTTCAGTATATGTGGAAGTTCCTTATATGCGAGTTAAATATATACTGCATATATTTTATTGATTTCAAATGCTAATAGTTCAATTTTTGTATTTTTTCGAAGTTACGTTACAATTTGAAGTTTTATTATACTTTCATCAGACATTTCCTTCTATCTGTTTACTTACACGTTTGCCTTCACTTCCAGCAAGACCTGGTAAACCACGTTCTCCAGTTGGTCCGGTTTCACCTCTCTCTCCGGGGTCTCCGGGACGGCCTGGATCACCATCACGTCCCTAAAAATTATATCATAATGAATGCTATTATTAATGTTATTTTTAGAGAATCGTTATCCTCGATGGTCATATGATCTTAAACTCACGCTTATAGATGACACCGCTTTTCACTGCCGTATATCGAATCCAAATCAAACACGAACTCAGTAAGAGAAAGTTTGTCGAGGGTCGGAGCTTCCGAAATGTTCGCCTGATACTGCAGTTTCCGTCATCATCTTAGAACTGACATTCTCGATATACGTGGAAGAATTTTGGCTTTGACTTAAAACACTACTTGTCTTCACTTTTAAGAAATTTACGGTTTCAATTCTTGTAAACAAAACAACTACTGAATTTACATAAAAATATCGCAAAATGATCAGCTACATATAGTTAAAAACTAATGTATACTTTTACGGATCATTTACAGTGACAATGAAAACTAGTTAAATGTGAATGATTTAGTTGTTCACATTATTTTTGAAATGTCATTGTTATATACTGTGTAGCTGCTTTTATTCGCTTGGGATTTAATTTTGCGCAAAATTAAATACCAAGTGAATATGAATTTATGCAACATCATTTAACGAAGACTGAGATTATCCATACAGAAATTGTTAACACTTGTCAATGCACCGCGAAATTATATACTCGTGAATAAGTTTTAACTAAACCGCGAAATGTTTTTCCCGCAGAATTAAACAACTACACAACAGGGAAAAGTTCCAGATTAAGATCTTGCATAAGGTCCGGAGCGGAAAGACATCAATTCATTACATATAACATAACGAGGTACTCACTGCTTCACCAGATTCTCCTGTGGTTCCTGGTTCTCCATTTAGACCGGGTGGACCAGTGGGTCCAGGAAATCCTGGAGCTCCGGGTTGACCGGCTGGTCCCATTTCTCCGTTGCTTCCACGTTCTCCATCAGCACCTGGGAATCCTGGTCGGCCGGGTTCACCTGTTTGTCCTGGTAATCCGTTGGCTCCGGGAGGTCCGGTCAAACCGGGGGATCCTCTTTGTCCTGGGGAACCATCATCTCCCTGAAATCGAATATGTATATTTGTCAAAGATCAAACAATGCCTACGTAAATATTTTAAACATGTAGAATTAAGATTCTGTTCGCCTATTATTTATATATGTTCAACTGACCATTACTAGACCATTGTCATATTCAAAGGGGGGTAACTCTGATTAAAGTACAAACAGGTTTTCAAGTAGATTCAAACTTATATCAGTATTACTTATCTTATGACTTTAAATTATATTTTGCCATTAATGCATCGAAAAATGATTTAAAATGTTTTAAGAGTAAAAAAAAACAAATAAAAAAATACTGAGAAAAATTAAAACTAAAAAGGATGAAAAACAATGGTTCTTCGAATTTAAATAATTTTCGTTTAAAACAGACGTGTAAAAAGAGAATCTATACAGTATGACCTGCTAAAGAGTCCGCCTCTATATAAAGACCCCCTGAATATAGCAACCACTCTGTAGTATCACCAATGGATTTAATTAATAATTACTCTATATACATGTAATATATAAACTGTTCACCTGTCTTTTAAGACTATTTTTGCTCAGTCACCTTGGTGGCCTTTATACACAGATACACTGTATTGTAATACTAGTACATATAGAGGTCACCTGACAATCATGGTCACGTTTACTGGTTAAGGAGGTTGTCCTTCAGAGACAGGTTCGTATATTGAATTTGCACCATAAAGTTGTTATTAGTGTTTTATCTTACCTTAGCTCCAGTGTTGCCTGGGAAACCTGGGGGTCCTGGTGGTCCGGCATTTCCAGCTGGTCCTTGTTCTCCTGGGTTTCCATCAACTCCACGCATACCCTGAAATATAACATAATGTTAATGTCTGTCTTTGACTTTCATTATCCTCCAGGGAGAAATCGGCGATGGGATATTAATCCGGTCTATCCCTCTGTTCGTCTCTCTAATTTATCAATCAGACATTGATGAAGTTGTGGATATCTTTATTTCCTTGTTCGGTTAAAAGATTTTTCTAGGATTGTATTTTTTTAATTTTCTTTTTGGACCAGTTCTCCTAAAGATCTACCATCCATTAGATATTGATGAAATATTACAGAAAATATTATTTCCTAAGTATTTCTGAAGTTTAATTTTTTTTATGAATTTATGTTTAACCACTGTTTGTTAAATTTAAGAAAAAATGGAAAAAAATTGAATTTTGTAAATGTGAAATTTGTATTTTTCATGTTTTTGTTTTTTCTGGGATTGTCTCGTGTTCATGGTTGCATTAGCTATAATCCACTTTGTTCTTCAGCTTTTCAGCAAATGGTATCTATCTCTTGGCCGGTTCTTGCCAATAGCTATCCATGTCTCAGTCACTTGGCAGCCGAGCTTTAAATTCTTTATGCTAGCTCAGTGTTTCACTATCGACAGGTCTGCACAGGAACTACCAAGAAAGTTAACGCAGAGTTATCTTTCATACAAGGGATATTTGACCTTTTGCGGATTTTGTGTATTACGTCATTCCACGTGTCAAAAAAAAGCGACAATACATGGAACTTACGGGTGAACCAGCAGCTCCATCACGTCCTCTCTCTCCTGGTGCTCCACGTGGTCCCATTGGTCCAGGGGGTCCTGGTGGTCCGGATGTTCCAGCGGGTCCCTTGGAACACAAAAATGAATCAGTTAGTAAAATCAATATAAAAGAAATCGGAATTTTGAAACAAAATTTAATAGGTAGATTAATGACTGATAAAACATGGGAAACAGGTGTTTCACTTAACTTGTCACATTTAAAATTTTTAGCTTTTATGATTGTGATTTGAACATGGATCGATACTAGCAAAAATGTTGGAAAAAAATCTTTTTTACTGCTTTTTACAATAGTTCTGTTGACTCCATATTTTGGAGCATTTGACTAATTATGAAAATGATGTCACCGACCGATAACGCAACAAAAAAACACCGGCATGGCCATGTCTCTGACTTGGATTGCATAATCGCATTGGGTGCCGATATGTTGATTGCATCAAATTTTCAATTAGGAAGTATATAGATTGAGTGATTGAAACCGGTTTATGTCTCAATCAAGACTATTTCACTCATATCGAGACGTCATCTGCTCTATGTGATTTTTTTTTTACTTTTTACAGTATGCGAGGGCAATGTGCAGGGACGTAACGCGCCTGCCGTGACACGGGGCATTAGTGCGACTTCAAAGTGCTAACTCACAGAGCCAGTAAGTCGCATATTGTACCGACACCGGGTGAACCAGTCGATACTTTGTCCTCTTAATACCGGGCGACAGGAAAAAAAGCAGAATATCAAATTCTTATCAAGTTTTATGTATGACCAGATCGGGGTTCGAACACAAAATTCCCGAAAGTTGTGATGGTTATTATTGAAATCTGTTTATAATCACCTTATCTCCAGGTTCACCAGCTGATCCAGTTTTTCCGGGTTCGCCGTGGAATCCCTAAAAATAAAATGTGAAATATCAACATACTTCTATAAAGATAGACTTATTCTCGAAAAACGTAGAATTCAAGAAAAAAAAAGAGTGGCGAAAAATTGTATCACCACTTCAGCGAATTGAACCAACGCTGTACAGAACCGTGTCTCCTAAATAACTAGCATAGAAAGAATTTACGATCTAATCACTTCTGGCTCAAGCGTAATGCTGCTCCGCAAAGCGCCAAATTGTTAAAAAAATAATTAAAAATGATAATAATAAAAATTAAAAATAAATGATAAAAAATAATATATGCAGTTATACTAGTCTTGAATATTTTCTCAATTCCGTACTATAAACTCAAGTCAAGAGAGAAATGTCCCTATTTCAATCTTCTCAAAAACAATTAAAAGTGCTGGCTGAGGTTACTAATTAAGGGGAACTTACTCTGTGTCCTTTCATTCCTGGCATACCGGGCATACCTGGGCGTCCTGCTGCACCCTAAAATAATATAAAAAATACTCGGTGTAATTCCAATATTAAGCAAAGCATTTAAATATAAGTCATATTGTTATTCATATTAATGGCAATTGTCAAACATGTACATTTCTTTAATAAGTTTGTAAATTTCACTTGCAAATTAAAGAATAATTTCAATTGATTTGTTCAATATAGATGTATTGGATCTCATTTTCGTAAAGTCCGTTTAAACTTTCGAAAGGTTTGTAACTAATCCTACTGTATAATGTTAAAATTTCTTAATTTCTCAATATATAGAAACCAATCAATTTTTTTTTACATTTTTCTTTTTGTTATGGAAGTATTAAAGAATTAGACATTTTGCAAACTGATTCGCGTAGCAAATGTTACAGAAAAGATCTGACCAATGAAATTACTTGTAACAAAGGAGAATTAAATAACTAGTGTGGCGACACCTTTAGGGGTTTCGCGGGAAGAATGGAACAATCTAGAGGATTTCTATTGGTAGAGCTCATCCACAGAACTTGCCACTCAAAAGTTTAACACAGACCTAACGGATAAGTGCCAAACCTACGAATAATTTGGTAAAGAATTGGTTACTTTATTATGGGTACGAATTGAAAACGGTACGTTAAACGTTGATGATAGGGTCGACTTTAAACTCTTATTGTGGATTTTGCGTACAAGATAGAAAAAATATAAAAATACCGTTTTTTCCGCGAGATCTTAATCTATTTTCGGCGCATTGACGACTTTTTCCTACGTTAAACGGTTATTGAACAGGAGTCAGTTAAACAGAAAGTTTGTATGAAAAGTCCATTTTTTGCATGTTTGACCCAAAAATTAAGTATGATCGCGATTTTTCCCAAACATATAACATAGTTGGATAGCTAGATCGCATTAGACTCCTTAACGTCTGAATATTTTGGCAAAATCTATAATTTTTTTCTCAACTTTCTCAAAGATGCTATAATATGCTGCTAAAAAGGGGAAAGTTGTCGCCTTTATCATTTCACATCCAGAGGATGTTCCGAATGAATTCGTCACTAATCCTCTAGATTGTTCCATTCTTTATTTATAAATAAATAATGACACTTGGAGATTTTATACATTCATCATTAATTATTATAGATTAATCACTTAACAAGTACTTACAGTAGGTCCAACAGATCCAGTAGGTCCCTGTTCTCCTGGTAAACCTTCTTCTCCCTGTTTTAAAATGGTAATAAATAATTTTTAGATCGCTACATAATGAATTTATATAAAAGTAATTAATATAATTAAAATACATGAAAAGGTAAAATGCTTTTATAGAAGAATAAAATGTATGTTTTTTCTCTTCCCCATGAGACGACAACCCAAAGTTTCAAACAAAAAGCTACGGGACAACATTAGCTGCTTATAAAAAGCATGTATAATGTTGTAAACGTATTATATATGTACCATCATCGACACCATTTAAAATTTTAAAAAGTAGCGTTATCATCTGATTAAATGATAATAGTATCTATTGGCATAAAGCAAAAACGAGCTTATAGCCCAACATATATACATAAATACGATAGCGGCAGAATACAGTATTAACATTGAAGGTGGTCTTAGCATTAAACAAGACGGATTATATTTTTGTAAAACGAAAACAAGAATGTTTTTATATTTTATATAGAGAAAAAAATATTTAAACAGTTATGACATAACATTCTTCTTATTAGTTTAAATTAGTTTCAAAATTAGCAATTCTTTTTTCATATTCATTGCAAATGTGTAAATCGCTTTATAAAATATTTTGAAAACTTAATAAATTCTTACGTCAGCGCCATGTGGTCCTGGGGGTCCGGGGAATCCTCTTTGTCCTGGGCCACCCTGAAATAAAATGAAAGTACAGTTACAAATGGTACTGACTGATGAATTCATGAAACCAGCTGTTTCTTTATCCATCATCTATTTGATCGTTGCATCTTTTCGTGTTCTTTCTATTCTGGTTTACAAGCAATACTACTCTTGATTAGTTATAAGTGGCCTAAGCTGACTAGTGGTTGAAAACAACGGCTTGTGAATCACAGCAAACTCGGGTCAGATGTTTGTCAGTTCGCTTACCGAATGTATGTAGTTTTCTCCAAGTAGCCGGTTTTTCGCTTTCAAAGAGCTGATGACATTAAAATAGGCGAAAAACTATTTACTGGTGCTTAAAACACCAAAATTGCTCCTTTTCCTTTTCATTTATTAAACTCGTTGGTTGTATTCGTTGATAAACACACAATAGTTTTTTTTCATTTGCTTCTGTTCTTTCTTTTTTTCATTTCAACCATGTCTTTTTTATTTACATCATAATTGTTTTGATATTTCTGTTACGCCATTTTCCTATTTTTGGTATTTACACCAGACTATGTTACACAAATTAAAGTATTGTCTCCTTTTATATAATAGCAGGGATGGTTATTTGACAACCAAAAAAAAAAAAAAACTAAAATTACAAATCTACTTACGGGTGGTCCTGGCTCTCCGGGTTCACCAGTAGATCCTCTGAATCCCTGAGGTCCCTATAACGAAGAAAAAGACATATCTTATT
The DNA here is from genome assembly GCA_021292105.1 of Anadara kagoshimensis. NCBI lineage: Eukaryota > Metazoa > Mollusca > Bivalvia > Arcoida > Arcidae > Anadara > Anadara kagoshimensis. The sequence continues at coordinate 20,537,227 of CM037867.1, read as the reverse complement.
GAAACCCAGAAGAGTTTATATGATTTTTGACTTACGTTTCTTTTGTGTTTCCTGGCCAATAGTAAACTTATTTGGCGTTTGAGACCGTGTGTGTTTGTGGAGTGGTATAAAACGCTGGCTTTTTAGATCACAACCTCTTGTTAAGTCTCGGTTTATATCCCACTAGAGCATATCCTAGTGTGAGATAAGTTTGTCAGTTTGCCCTCTGAATTACTGACTGAATATCGATGAATATATCAAGTTTTCCCAAAATCCAAACACTAGCGTTCTCGATATAAGTGAAAGCAATTATTTGGTTGAATGCTGTTTCACGCTGCATTGATATTTTAACTCATTCATTAATTTCAACACAAATTGAGTTTTATACAAGTTGTATATCTGCCATGTACTGAAGCTCCAGTTGAATGACTGGTGCCATCTCTCCTGTGCTTCTGCATTTGGCATCTTGGGTGCTAATACTGTTGACCGCTCATGGTTATTCATTTAACTACGGTCGAGCGAATTTACTTTTGATAAGAAATTGTTTAGACCATGGTTTATAAAAAATACTTACAGCTGGTCCAGGTGGTCCTTGTGCTCCGCGAGGTCCTGGAAGTCCCTGAAAAAGGTAAATAAATTATTAATATATGTTAAAGAAAGTAAGCTGCATCAAGTTACATTATAGATAAACAAGCACCGTTTGATTTTGTTATTAAATATACAGAATCAAAACTATTTACAGGTTTTGATGATTTTTATATAAATACTATATGTTTGTTCTATAAAAGTCTGGTCATAACTACCGTTGCTAACGTGACGTAACTCACGCATGACATCATTTTTTGTCTGTCCCAGTTACTAGACATGCTTGTTGTAAGCAGCAGTGTAATCTTTTTTCGAAATAACAACCAAACTTTGATTTCAAATTTTCCAAAATGAAAAATGTAAATATAACCATTGACATGTCTAGAAATACATTAACTCCCAACGTACGTGTTATTCGGTTTGCACCAATGAAGGTGTCAGTATTGTAAACACCATTTCTAGACAGTTCAATGGTTTAATAAAGAATAAAACTGTGCAAATATAGAGTTTTGTGGTACCTGTGAGGCATATCCTATTGGTCCAGTGTAAGCAGGTCCTGTTCCGGCTTTCTCGTCACTTGCAATCATGGTTTTACCAACTGTTTGAGCCTAAAAAAATTAAAGAGGCTTATTAGTTTGACATACATTATTGCATAATTTTATTTATTTATGTATATTCATATACTGGTTGCTGTTTCATTCCATTGTATATTTAACACAGCTACTGTATTTCCATAAATGGGGTGCACATGGTTTTTATTTTTTTTCTTTTAATTGAAAATGTTTCCATTAAAATACCAATAAAATGCATTGACCTAACTAAATTTGTATTTTTAAATGAAAACATCGTTATTCAGTTCCTCTGTATGTTATACACAGAGGGATTTGCGAAAATGGAAACTTGATCAAGTTTATACACCAATTGATTTTGAGTAACAATGTTCCTTTCTTAATTCTTAATTCTTAAATACATAACACATGTACCCATCTCCAATACTTTATTAAAAGTATCCAGACCTTTGTGAAATGGCCAGAGATCTCGCCTTACAATGCCGTTAACCATACATATTGCGACGTTATTGTAATTCCACACAACAACCTGTAGTTACGATGACTTGACTTGTAACACTACACCCACCCATGTCAACCATATAGAGAGAGAGAGAGAGAGAGAGAGAGAGAGAGAGAGAGAGAGAGAGAGAGACTTACAACGCCCATTTTTGTTCCGGGATCCTGAAATAAAATAAGATATTTTATAAATAGATGATCTTTGCAACAAGCAATATATACAAACATTCATCTAAGTTAAACATTTTACCAAATACTCTATACTTTAACGTATGCAAGTGTCTATTTTATTTGTAGAAACAATGAAGAAAGAGGAGAGAAAAACAAGAATACACACGAGAAAACAAGAATAAAAAATCGAAAAAATTCTTACTATAATCCAAGCCAAAAATAATAATATTTAAAAAATATAATACAAATAATGAATAAATATTACACCAATATACCAATAAAGAATATATAAAAGAAAAAATAAGAATAAAAAAAATTAAGATATTAATCATAATTGAGAGAGAGAGAGAGAGAGAGAGAGAGAGAGAGAGAGCATCAAAAAGAAAAAAAGAATAAGCTACTTACTATGATTCCCATTTTTCCTGGTTGTTCTTTTACAATTGGTTGTGCTGAAAAATAAATTTAAAAAACAATGAAATATTGAAATATTGGCATTGAAACATTATAATTTCCTCATGCAGAAGTGGTTGACATCAAAAGTTATGCTACTGGTATCAATACAAATAACATTTTATATAAATAAATTGGATTATAGAGACAGCGACAGAAAATATAAAGCAACAACATATAAGGTAAACAACTTTGACCTGTCCGCTTGACCTTTGATTAAATAATTATTGTGGGCTAGTGGGTTTATGTTTAGAAATCACGTGGATTCATTTTGTTTATAATGCATACAGTAATTATGTACCTTGAGTACATATTGATAACAGTGCATTTTACTCCTACCCATTTATTCGGTGGATCCTTCCATATAAATATTCCTGATGAAAGGTCAAACGGACAGGTCAATGTTGTTTGTCTATACACAGAACCGTCAAGATAACACGGCCACAACACAACAGGTGAATTTATTCTTCAAACGTTTTTCAATACGATTATATAGACATGAGCAACGAGAAACAGAAAAAGGAAGGAGAAAATGAAATCTTAATTAAGATTTCCTTGAGCAATATACATATTTGGTCTTGTTGATTTCAAAATTCTTTCAGATATATACAAGGCATTGTCGGCTGTCTAACAGCGCTAGCTTACATTTCATTTGGGTAAAATGTGTCAGTTCGCATTTAAAGGTAGATTTTTAATGATTTTTCTTCGTTTTTCATCTTGAAACTGCCTTCTCGATATAAGTTAAATTATTTAATAATTTGGACTGGACTGTAAATTGCAATTACCCGCTCTATTCCACCCAAAGTCTTGGGTATTGAAGTTTACCCTCAACTAGCTATAATTTGACTTTATGGCTTTTAAATCACCACATATTTTTTATATTTAAGAGACCAATGAACTTTTATTTCTTCAGTTTTATCGTTTTTAATTATAATCTAAACACACGTATTTATTCTTTTTAAAAAAGAAAGAAAAGTTTTTTAGTACGGGTGTAACAGGAAGTACTTACACTTCCGGAGCACCCGGCCTCACTTTCCTTGTTGAAGTCCACGTGTTAAACATTTGCCAGTTTTCAAAGTTTTTGTATTGTGGTTTGAGCATGGATTGGTATGTTTGTTTTTGAGTTTAAGCTGTTTGTTGGATTATTTTTCTTAGTTTGAACAGTTTCTTAAAAATATCAAGACTTTTAATTGGAGATATTTTGTTTTTTAATATTTGATGAAATTTAATCAAATAATAATAACCTTTGACTCTGTTACACGGATGGATTGTGATGGTTTGGACAGTTCCATGAAAACATTTGGATTGCAGACATGGATTTTCCGGGTCCGGATACCATATCTCTTCATGGTTTCGGGGCATTCCCCTTTCATCTATACAGGGACTTGTTGGCAACCCTACAAAGTAGACGAATTATGTTCCCGTCAGTTTTATTTCCAAAATTTATCATGATACAATTTCTAAATATTTGATTAATAATAAATTAGTTACTTTGCTTGGAAGTTCCAGAGTAGTGGTTAAGTTATAATTTTGCGTTAACTTAAAACAGCTTAATATTTTTTGAAAAAAAAACCAGCTGCGGAATAGAGATTATGCATTTTGCGCTAAAATGACTCGTTAATTAATTTCTTTTACAATAAATTTAAAGGAATTGTTTTCATTAAGAGGCATTAAAGCAAATGCAATCATATTAATAATAAAACCATTAAAAACTTAAGATTTGGATTTAAATGACTCAAATTAAAATGAAGGTCAAAGGTCAGATCAGGTGGTTGCAGTTCTTGGATAGTATTTTGGTAATTCGCAGTACCATACATCTAAGAAAAGGTGAGTGGATTTACATTTCTGATTTGTTCTAGAGTTATTGCGTTAGAACATTGACCCAAAGTGCTGCATATTACCTGATAATTGTTCCATCTAATTATATTGGGTAGAACGAAATGATAACATAATGGTAGCACAGGCCTCAGTTTCACAATAATTTTTTCACAAAGATTTTTTTCTGAATTTAAATTTGGTGTTTTGAAAAAAATGCCAGATTCATGTTTAAGAAAATCTTACTTAAACAACGATGGTAAATTTGGATCCAGAGCTTAAGTTTCATTTTCAAATTTGACTATGAATAATGTTGTATTTCTATCTAGCATAGAACATTTGCTTTGGGAAGTGCTAATTTCAAGGGTACCATTAGATAACAAGAACTTACTTTGAAAAGAAATAAAATTAATTAATTCATACTTATTAATCAATGCAAAAGTGTTAATTTCAAGTATTATATAAAGATTTTAGTGCTTAAAGTCAAAATTGGCAAAATATATCAGACAAATGCTAAGAGATTGTGGTATAAAACAAATCACATAATTATTATAACATGGTTTAGAGTAATAAAGATGTCGGGATTCGCCCTCGATAATCACTCAAACCCATGTAATATCTTATATATGGCCAAACAGTAGAAATGATCATGATAACTAGATCAGAGTTTTGAGAGACAGACACGACCGTCACTAAGATTGCAGGTTTTTTGTATACCTTGAGACTTTGAACCTTGACCTTTGTACCTAAAGTAAGTATACATCGCATCGTCTATCACCAAAGTTTGGTCGAAATCCATCCATAGATATAGATGTTAAGACAGATGACCAGACGGACAGATAGACCGAAGGGCAAGGTGATTCTTTTATATACTTCCCGAAACTTCGTTTGTGGGGTGAGGGGGTATAGTAAACATGCATACGATATGATGAACAAAATATTGAATGTTAAAAAGCAACAAAAACATTATTTACAGCCCAAATCTTTTTTTGATACAACCACTGAAGCTCATGCAAACACATCGAAAAAAATCTAGTTAGGATGTTCGCAACCCCTAAAATATTAAATATTTACTACATACTATGACTTTATTAATTGTCAACTTTCCTTTTCTTTGTAGCTTGTTCCCCCTACAGGGACTTTATACAACGAAGCAGGCTGCTTGCAAATAAATTGTTGACTCAGGAATATTGCAAGCCGAGGCTTATCAAGGCCCTCAAAACTTTTATGGCCGTCATTACAGTATTGTTGATAAGTTTGATGTTTCTGTGTCCAGGATTGCCTTGGATATATTTGACGTCCCATAGTTCAATGTTCCTTTCACACAATTTTGATAACACATGTGGCGGGTGTAGCTAGCTAAACAGAAGGTGCTTACCCTTCTGGAGCACCCCACCTCACTTCCCTATTGGAAGTTCACGTGTCTAACCTAACTTGTCACTTCCAACGTTTTCACTTTGCTTCTGGATTGTGATTCAGACATGGATTAGTATGTTTGTTTTTGATTCTCCTGGAGTCCAATTTTCGTGGCGAATTCGTGATTTGTGGTTATCTTTACTTTTTAATATAAGTTTGTGAAATATGCAATTTTAATTCGTTGACACGTAAATTCGTGGGACAAATAAAAACAATAAAAATTGTAACACCACAGAAATTAATAACTTTTCAGCAGATATAAACAGTTCGGAGGTAGTGGTTTCAACTCAAATATTGTCTTTACAATGGGTTATAGGTTATAGACATAAGTCGGGGAAAAGTCGCCATGTTACATTTGTTTTCAAACAGGATGGAAATGAAACTAGTTTTAGATTACAGTCAAAACTGCCTTAAATGTAACTTATATTTATAGATCACCTGTTTCAAGACGTCACTTATATCTATATGCTTTATCCCAATTGAGGTTTTATCCATGTTATGTGAACATGCATATGAAGGTCACATCCTCATAAATGGCAGTCAATTTATATCCTTATAACTCTTTGTTCATATTATTTAAGACTGTATAAAAGGACCACCTATCTACACTAAACATTGATTCCTGTTCCTTTTTGTGACCTTTATAAAAGGTTTGACTGTATTGGAAAATGCTTTAACGAAAAGAAAATGTGTAACCTAACAATTGTTTCCATTGATCTAATCTTAATAAAAAAGTTGGAAAAAGACCTTTAGTAGCGAGTGTCTGGTTAAAACAAGGATAATGAGGCCAAGAAAAAAAATATGTGTTTCCATGGTAACCTCGCAAATAGGTATGTGTAGTGATTATTTTTATTTCCCTTACTATCCTCATGACTTTAGCAGTGTATAGTGCAAATCTGTCGAAAGTGCAACACTGAGCTAACGAATAAGTACCAAATCTGCATTTCATCTTCGCCCCTTTGTTAGCTATATCTCGACAGCCTTTCGGTAGCTGCTATCTAAATCTGTACAGCCATTTGACAGCAGATTTTAGACTCACTTTTGTAAGCTTAGTGTTAAACTTTTAACAAGTCTGTACTGTATGTTCAAAAATAGTAATACAAACATTCAAAGTAGATACACACATTCAAAATAGGTACTAACAATAAGAAAAGGAAGAGATTGCGAAAACACATATTTTTTTCTTGGCCTAATAAATGTAACATGATATTGTTATCTTATGCATGATCTACTTTAAATAAAATTTGGCTTAATTCAGAGGAATGTTTTATCTTGGCCTAAAAAGTAACGAGATATTTTTAGTATATGCATGATTTGACGTTATATAAAATGTGGCTTGATTCAGAAATTTTATTTTCTTGGCCTGAAAAGTAACTGGTTATTTTTATTAAATGCATCATCTACTTTAAAGAAAATTTGACCTTAAAAGTAAAAGGATATTTTAAGCATATGCATGATTTGACTATTTAAAATTTGGCTTAAATCGGGAAAAACATTGTTAAAACGATTTTACAAGTAATGAATGATAATGAGTTGATAAAGCCATTCCAAACGTCTGTGAAATAAAAACATATGGTGTTGCACTTGTTTATGATAAAGAATTTATTAGCACTGGTTAAGTTTAAAACAACAAAAACTTAAACTGATGCAGTACAGGCCTGTACAGATCAGTGTTAAACTTTCGACAGATCTGTACAGTGCATCAGGACCCAGTTGTTTGAAGATTGATTTATTTATTCAATTAAGTAGTCAAAATGTAAGTTTTGTAAAATTTTAGATGATTTCTGATATTAATGTTAAAATTATCGAAAATGAATAAAATTAAAGCACATTGTTATAAAAACTAATAATTTCATAATGATATTTTAAATATTATTGAAGTTTTTTACTTTTTAATTGTTAATCAATGTTAATCATTGAATAAACTAATCAGTCTTCGAACAACGTTAACTGGTTCCTGTTTGTTATAAGATATCTCTGTTTGGTATCCTCCATGTCTGCAATTCTATAAAATGTCAAAAAGGTGATATACAGTAGAATTTTATGTGAAGCAATTGACAGGGTGCCTCAGTGACCGAGCGCCACATCACAGATCCCTCGAGCCTAGTGCGAGAAAATTATTTACCAGTTTGAAAGAGTAAATGCTTTTGGGATTTTGGTAGGACAAGAATTTAATTTGATTACTTATAATTGAAACACTAACATTTTGATATGTTTCAAAAATGTTATGTTACACCAAGTTTGTCCAAGCTTTTAATAAACAAAACATTGGGGATCTGTGTGCAAAGCGCTGATGCTATGTACGATTAAAAATGCTTTGCAATGGGTATATTCATTAAAAGCGTATTAAACAAAAAACAACAAACAGCTTAAAACATTTCAATGAAATACAAATCAGACAATGGATTAGAGAAAGTCCAATTTGGACAGGTAGCTGAAATAATGGCATTATGGTTTACTGATATGTTAAGGTTTTTGACAACCAGAACCAAGTGGATAAAAGCTCTGTTATCCTTTACCAAATAGTTAGTTAAAGTTAAAATTATTATCAAAATTAATAAATCATTACAGCCATAAAGAAGATATAAATTACACTTGACAATAGTGATCGAAAGTATTCACGTTTGAGCATAAATTAAAAAGATATTGCAAAAAACGCAAGGCACTGAATTTCGCTAATTAATCATTTAAGCCGAGCTTTGAACAAATGACGCCAGGGGGTTTACAGTCAAATTAGATACCAAAATGACATGACAACTAGGTAACAGTTCCAATAAACATGTATGTTTGTTGTTTTTTTTTTAAAGTAAAAAACAACCGCAGTCATATCGATCCATGTCCAACTCACAATTCCAAAAGCAAATTAAAAGAATTGATAACTGTAAATTAACCTGAACACATAAACTTCCGTTAGGGAAGAGAGGTTGTGTGCTCTGGAAGGGTAAGCACCTCTTCTCGGTCTAGCTTCACCTGCTAACGTGTCAAATCGAAATTGAGAATAAAATAAATATGGAATTGTGGGGCATCAAATATATCCTGAATAATTTTGTATACAGAGACAGAGAAATAGAAATATGTTCGACATATCTTTTAAGGAAGTTAGTATGACAAAAAAGAGAAAAAAGGCGTTATATTATTGCTTCATTCACCGGAAGTAGGTCAAAAAAAGGGGCCGAAACGTGGCATTGACAAAAATAATGCATGTTAAAATATATTGAAATAGGCTTGAAACAATTGCAAGTTTGTTTTGTTTTAAATTTGAACTTAAAAATTGCTGCACGAAATGAACAGTTTATGAAATGAATGCCAAACAACGAATAAGTACATGCAGCACAAACCTGTCGAAAGTTTTACACTAAGTTAACGAATTAGTACCGAATCAGGGGCGACAGGTCACCTCGGGCCCTTGTGAGCTATATCTTTTCTAACTTCCGGCAGCAACCCTGCCACTAGCTTTCAAAATCTTGACCATTTAACAGCCGAGCCTTTGCCTCATTTTCGTTAGGTCAGTGTTAAACTTTCGACAGGTCTGTACTGTATTTAACCACTGCGGTAGCTCAGTTGGCAGAGTGCTCGCTTCGTAAGTTGGAGGTCGTGGGTTTGAACCCTGGTAGGATCTGGCCGAAGACTTAATAGTAGGTAGTAACTGTGTTTTTCGCCAAGCACTCAGCCTTACGAAAGAAGTTACGGTTCTTTCGGATGGAACTTAAAATAAACGAGGTCCCGTGCCTTGGTAGGCATGGCACGATAAAGAATCTGCTGTATAACGCCATCAGCGCAATGCACAGGCAAAATTTATGCACTTTCGTCTATACCTGGCGACGTCTCTATGTAAGTGAAATATTCTTGACTGGGACGTTAAACACCATTACCCAACCCAACTGTACTGCATTCAATTTTTATACTTATGACTTACAAACGACTGAGAATCTACCTGATGGTTTGGATCCTGGTTTGTAATTTCCAGATATAATCGGGAATTAATTCCACTTTTAAAAAAAACATATCTACATAAATATTCCAGTTAAAACAATCAAAACGTCACTTAATTATAACATTTCACAGCGACTTAGCAAAATTAGCGACTCCGTCTTTCATTAATCCCTTAGGTAATCCACAATTTTGATCCAAAAAGAATACAAAAATACTATAATTATGATATATAATAATTTTATAATTAAATCACCTACCTTGTTTGGAATTGCCAAATTGGCCCATATTTTGTCCTGATGTTTCCCATATTGTCACTATTAACAACAGAAGGACAGAACAGCCCGTCCGTGTCATTTTGGAATATTTTTAAAATAGTCTATCTACCACATAGAGTATAGTAGAAAAACGGAAAAAGTAGCTTTTTTGAGGAGTAGAAAGAATGAACCAGTGTCAAAAACTGGCTTTACATCTAGGAAGAGCCCTGCTGCCTTTTAGCTAAAAGCAACAGAAGGTTCCTAGACCCACCGAGTGAAATAAAACTGTTGTGTTGAACAACCGCTGCAGCCAGTCGCCAACTTCTTAAAGAATATTAATAGAATTTTATACATCGCCCCTACAAGATGGACCAATCGCTCTGCAAAGCTATGACCTAGAAACAGAACGCCGGAAAATGCGCGAGAGATTGATGGCTTTGAGGCTATCACACATATTACGCGGACTAAGTATTTTTGAGAGAAACTTGATACTATCGTTTTTTGCTGAAACATGTGTGTTTTCTTCAGCTGTATATCAAACTGATACTCACACGGCGTCAGGAGCTGACCTGAAATGACCTCAAACGGCTGCAACGTATTTTAGAAAGCTCTTTAAACATAAATCCTTAAAAGCAATTAACGCTCAATTTTGACACCCAATAATTTATAGGTTAAATGAATTTGAAATAATCACGTTTTGTATGATATGCAGAAAAATGCCCTCTTGTTTTCGTTGCCTAGTGGCTTATATTTATATAATTTCTTTGTGTATCAATTTTCTAGATTTTGATTTTTCTGCTATCAAATTATTTCGAAATGAACCCCTAGGATTTGAATTTCGATTTTTCTTTCAGTTATGCAAATCCAATTGTTTCGATAAAAATTGCAATGCAAAAATAATAACAGTTACCATTTATTAATATAAACTGATGTATTTTATGTATGTAATTTCTTAGTTAATAAAGTGTCGTAAAATATGGGAAGTAAAAGTGGAAGGAGGATTAACGGTACTTTTACAATTGGTTTACTGAGTGCAAACAATAAATGCTAATCAACTGTGAATAAACAAACACAAAATCACCTGTTGATAGCAGAAAACCACACAAAGTTATAGGGAAAACGCATTGCATACACGCTATATGCAGTTTTACATTTATCGGTTAGTTTTGCCTTCCGAATAAGCCACTGACCTCGCTATTTGCATATGAAACAAGATATTGTAACTCTCGATAACGATACATCATGAAACGGTCATAAAAACTTCCCCTGCTGACAAGTATACGGTTACCATTTCGTGAATGTTAGATTATTTAACTGAAAGCAATTTCAAGAAAACATATGTTCAAAAAATTTCTAAAGGGAAATATAATATTTTTCCAATCTTTTGGATAATAAGTGACTGACCACAATCACCATTTTGTTGATAATATTATATTGTGGTATATTTGAAGTGGTTTTTCGTTTAATCAGGCGCCTTTGTAATTGTGAAATTGTGTACTTTAATTGATTTTGATCTTATATTGAATGCACACTCACTGCACATTTTGCTGATAGCATAATATTCTAAATTAGACGCCATCTTAGTGGTCAAATTATGTACTTTAGTTGATGTTGCCATTTTATTGTATAACAGCAGTAACAAAATATTTTGTTGATGATATAATGTTTTGGTATTTTTAAAGTAGATTTTTTAAAATAAAAGAAATCGGACGCTTTTGAAGATAAGTTGATGTAGCACTCTAATTAAATGCCCACAATCACCACACATTTTGCTGATTATATAATTTCAAAATAAGACGCCTTCTTAGTGGTAAATTATGAACTTTAGTTGATGTTGCCATTCTATTGAATGGCCGCAATAACAACATATTTTGTTGATGATATAATATTTTGGTATTTTTGAAGTTGATCTTAAAAAAACCAAATCGGACGCTTTTCAAGCCCTTTTGATGATTACCCACAATCTCCGCAAATTTAGCTGATTATACATGTATACTATTTAAAATTAGACGCCATCTTTGTGGTCAAAATACGTACTTTAGTCGATGAAATAACAACATATTTTGTTAATGATATAATATTTTGGTATTTTTGAAGTTGAGTTTTTTTAAAATCAGACGCTTTTCAAGTTTAGATGATGTTGCACTTTTGTTGAATTACCACAATCACCGCAAATTTTGTTGATGATATAATATTGTGGTATTTTTAAGCTGATTTTTATTAAAAGACCAGACACCTTTTTATGTGGTCAAATTGTGTAATTTAGTTTATGCTGTTCTTCTGTATGGCACATCATTCAAACATTAATAGTTGTACTTTATAATGGCCTGATGCCTTCGAAAGTGCATGTTTTTAATTTCAGTTCAGTTTGCATTTGGTATTACTTGTTTTTAATTCAATTATCATCTTTCAATAATTTCGGAATATTGGACACATTGAGCTTTGCGCTTATATGGGGTTGGGTGTTTATCCTTTGCACTGCGGCGCAATCGTCAGATCAAATGTTAGGCTTCCTCTATATGACCATCACTGATATTGTGCATTATGCATATATATCCGCTTTGTATAATCAATCACTATGGTGATATATAGGTGCTAGTTCGCCGAGACAGCAATTGCAGAGGTTTCTGCCCCACTAGTCCATTGTCATCGGGTTATTGACTCATCAGCAATGTGAAATGAAGGAACTTGCTTTAGGTCACAACATGTCCCTGTCGGGATTCGCCCTCACGATCCTAAGATCTGGAGTCCGACGCTCGACCAACTAAGATGCATACGTGCTTCCATATTCGACTAAACACGTGATAATGTTCTGATGTTGACAACAAGTTACTTAAGCTATACATTCTTATGCTGCACACATTGCAATTTCTTTATATTACCCAACACTTATCACCAGAATTAATTTAAATTTTCGGTTCGTTTTCGTGGAATTCATTGAAACAAAACGGACCAAAAACCTGGGTGCAAATTGTATTCATTATCATTTTGAAACAATCGGGTTTTTTTCTCGCATGATTAAATACAGGGCACAAACAAAGCTGCATTTTATTGCTAACCCAATTACGTCACTTCCATAACAACACACAGCAGACGTACCGTGCAGCATGACTTGTAAAAACAATGTATTTGCAGGAAAAATGCATAGTATATAGTTTTGACAGTTATGGCAGATAACATGCAACAGATGTTTCGTCACTTCAAAGCATGGGAACGGAAATACATGAGGATTATCCCTTTAACTCGGCGATAATCTCGACAGCAGGTGTCGCAATTTGTCAATTCAATGTCATTCTCACATAAAACAAAAACCATTAAGATGTCTATTATGTAATCTCGTTTGGCGTTTTTGTTGCAGTTTTATTAGAGTGAACTAACAAATGCAATGAAGCAAATTAGAATGGTGTGGTTTTTGTAGGCGTTAACATGGGGTGTCATATCCATCATAGAGAGAGAGAGAGAGAGAGAGAGAGAGAGAGAGAGAGAGAGAGAGAGAGAGAGAAAAGGGGGGGGGGGTAGTTGTGAAAACGTCTAAAGAACAATGCCAGCAATGGACAAAGAAAATGAAAATCCACTTAACCAACCTCACTGACTTAAGTTTTAAGAGAGAGAGAGCGAGAGAGAGAGAGAGAGAGAGAGAGAGAGAGAGAGAGAGAGAGAGAGAGAGATTTTTAATAGTATAATAACATTTAGAGAAAAATGCGACAGATGAAATAATTTGCGTGCAGTGAAAATCGAATGCACACATACAAGAGCTTTCTATAAACTCACTAACCATACTCCTTTAATAATAGAACAATGCCACAATGACATTGATTAGCGTTCATTGAAAATCCACATTTGTAAGAGCTTTTTGTAAAGTAGACATAGTTTTAAAATGAGAGAGAGAGAGAGAGAGTAGTTTGAAGTTTTGCATTTGTTGCACATCAATTTTCTCATGGTGCAATACGTGTCTATAGAACACAAACGGCAAATGAAATAAAAAGCAAGCAACAACAATCTCAAAATGCTTGCTATAATGTCGGCAACCGTACTGACTTAGATTTAAGATAAATGTCCATCATTCTTATCTTGACTTGACCTGATTTTTGGTAACAGGTCATGATGTATATGGGCCATTTGTTTGATTTTCACTATCAAATGTCATGATTGATGGTGATCGTTATGGCGTTACGGTCATTCACACAGATGGTGATGCTGTATGTTATGTTTCCACAGGCTCTTGACCGCTTTGGTCACTCTCCTATTGCGTCTGTGTCATCGACCGTTTTTGTCGCCAGAATCTGGACCAACTTGGTAAATGTATTTTTTCCAGTTGTGCTTTGTCAATGACCTTGTGATAATTGTTTGATAATATAGCATGACAATGTTTTTATAACAAAAACAACATATAAAAATGGCTCCTGGTCGGGTTTGCATAAAAAAGGCAGTGATTATTCTTTCGACAAGCATTTTTCATTTAGAAATAAAAGCAACGAAGTCCTTCGAAAGAAAAAGACTTTAAACTCCGATGTCCAGTTTAACAGTCGCAGTGGTATGCCAAAGATTGCTCTGAGGGAACTGCAAAGGTAAAATTTCTGTAACTTCACCTATAGCTGGTGCAACCGCAAATGAGAAAGGATTCACCAAGCGCTTTTGGTCGGTTCCAGCATTATGTACTGAGTAGTTTTATATATTTATATTTATTTACGACATTGCGGGCAAATGTATCATACTCAAAATGTTGCCATTAGTGCGCAGTGGTACGAAGGACACAAAAAAATTGCACAAAACTCACGAAGCAAATAAACTTGATTTAGATATAACCATGGCATTAAATGGAAATATGCCCCGTCACGAATAGCTAAAAATGCTGATGTGACGTAAAAGAGCATTCAAGCCACAAATTAATCAAAATAAGACGATTAGCTGAATGACAGAACTCTACAGAAATAAAGTTTCAGAAGAGCAGGAACATGTTTAAGACGAATGAATGTCAAGCTCGGCACTTCAATGTCACTGATGTCGAGACAGTATAAGGTCAAAATAGTGGAGGAAATCCGGAGTACTCATACACACTAACGTTCGCAAGTGAGTCGAGAATCTTTTACACCATGATAAGCCTGAGTGGGATACGAGAGGGTGTGTGTGTTTAAAATGATAAGAATACAAGGGTCTTTTTAAACTGTATAATTAAATTTCTTTTGTTAATTAAGTTTTTTTTTAATTAAAGAAATATTTCGTCTTTTGTACACTTGTCTGGTTGAAGTTCACGTGTTTAAATAAAATTTGCCCGTTTTCAAAGTTTGAACTTTGTTAATTTTTGGAAAGTGATTTGAGCTAGTATATTTCTTTTAGATTTAGTTCAACCTGATTCCATGAGAAGTTGTCCATCTTCAGATGCATTTTACAGATTTACACGTCAAAGTTTAAATAAAATAGTGACGTTTACAGCCTTTAGAATCAGATGATGGAAAATTTTGCTGACTCTAGTGTTTAAAATTAGTTTAAAATGTAACCCTAGATACCGAATCTTATAAGAATACGTGTGAAAGTTATTTAAAAGCCATGCCAAGTACTATAGATTGTATCCCACTATCAGGAGACTGTCTACTGCAAGAATTCCTCAAATTTATTTTAAAAGATCTGACCTCCCCTATTTATAGAACAATACCTAATTTTTCATTACTTGCAAAATTGGACATCTGGTTTATATGAAGCTGACAGTATTTGGGTAAGAGCAGTCTCAGAGGAGTTGATATATTGGTTTTAAATGTCAAAAAATCTGTGTCAAGTTTGCCTAGATATAGTTGCTACGCTTGCAAAATTTAAATTTTGCCTCAGACTAAATATTTTGACATAATGATATTATTTGCGATAAATACTTATTGCATATTAGTGCAATTATCACATAAGAAAATAAAATTTTGCAAAGAAAAATATTTTGTATACTTGAAATATATTATCGGATCAAATTTGATGCATTTTCAACTTTAAAATTTCTTTATTTCTGTCATTGCATAACAATATCAATTCAGAGAGCATATACTGCATTATAAATGCATAGACCACTGTCAATCGTAGCTCAGTTGGTAGAGTGCTCGCTCAGTAAGTTAGAGGGCGTGGGTTTTAACCCTGACCGGGTCTGACCCTAGACTTGAAAGTGGGTAGTGACTGTTCTTTCACGAAACACTCGGCATTGAAAGTCACGGTTCTTTATGATTTGAACTTAAAATAAACGAGGTCCCGTGTCACGGTGGGCTTGGCACGCTAGAGAACCCTACTGTGCAATGCTATCAGCGAAATGCACAGGCAAAATTTCTCCATCTTCGCCTATAGCTGGCGACGTCTCAATATAAGTGAAATGTTTTTGACTGGTGCGAAAATCACCATTACGCAACTATACATTACAAATATAAACAATATTGCACGGGTTTCAGCAGAAACACTCACTATCTTAAGGATTAGCAGGTTGCATTGCACTTTGCAAAAGCCGGAATCTAGCTAAATTCTAAACAAAACTTTGGGACGGCCTCCTAGCACAAAGCTTTGGTAGTAGCAAGCTGACCATTTGGCCCTCCTGAAGTACTATGTTTTAAATAATGAGAAAAAGTTTCATTTGAACCCTCCACTAAAATTTTAATTTCGACTATAAAAACCTAAAATTGACGGAACCAAGCAATTTTGAACAGTTCTGTAAAAATAATTTTTCAAAAAAAAAAAAAAAAAAAAAAATACATAGAATTTATTATGTGGGGGTACAAAAGGAACTCTTACCAAATAATGTATTAGCTGATATATATTGTCACAAGTAATCGCATGCCGAAGGGCGAAAAAAATAAGCAGCCACTTTAATATTTTAATGTACTATAAAAAGTGTAACACGGTACAGAAAAAAGTAGTAGATAGCATTTTTGTGTACCGTGAAAAAGTATGGTACACAAAAATCGTAAAAAATGATTTTTTGCCTGACTGCTATCGGCCATCGTACATATGATATAGCGTCGGTGTTTCTCTTACGAATCATATACAAACACACCAGTAAATATCCAAATCACGATCTCAATAGCAAAGTGAAAAGTTTAAAAAATGCCAATTAAATTAAACACATAAACTTCCACAAGTAAAGTGAGTCCGGAATCTCCGGAAAGGCAAGAACCCTGAAACCTCCACATGTGAAATTAAAATTGAGAATGAAAGAAACGTAGAATTATAAGGCGCCAAATATATCCAGGATAGTTTTAATTACAGACGAAGGTCATATGTGATTGCAGCAATCAAACGTGTTTACAAGTAACCAGGAAGAAGATTTCAGTGGCCACAAAGGACCTCCACGGTTTACTATGTATTTAAATGTAACTTAACCATTTGGGTACACCAGTTCCACGCCATGTTATTTATGATAGTTTTGTCATGGTTCACTGACGTTTGACAGGTCTGGTTGGTTAGCGGCTCCTACAAGTTTTTATTCTTATCTGCAAATCATGGTCTGTGAAAAGCAGCATGGCATCTTGCTTTTTACGATCTGGTAAAATTGGGCAATTAAAAATAAAAAATAACCCCTGTGTGGGTTTAAGTTTTAATATATACACTTAAAAAGGAACAGGTGTATAGTTTCAATGTACTTTTGAAAGGGTAGAGAAAGACGTACTTAGATACTTATGAATTATCTTAGTAAGATGCCCTTCAAATTCCAGATGGCTCCCGCACATGCTTTAAATTAAAAATAGATACTCAGATAAGGCGTATAAATGCTTCAGAAAAAAAACATTTTTTTTCGATAAAAATATACTAATAATAAAATGCTAATTTAGTTTTTCTCACTGCAAATACGTAAATATAAACCTCTTTTCTCGTTCTTTTCAAGTTTTGCCATATAAAGGTGTTTGTCATTTTCTTGTTCTGCCTTTTTGGGTATTTTACCATTTATACCTTCTGCTTTTAAACAATAAAAATCACACAATGCAAGGAAATACTGATTTTTTTAATTTTGATAATTGCTTCATTTTGAATTTTCTTTTCAGTAAATGGTAAAATGAAGAATATACAATGTGTTCAAAAAATTCAAACAAAACAAAGGTTCAAATCCTAGTGTTAGAAAGTTTGTCAGTTCATTTGCCGAAATTTGATGGTTTTCTCTTGCCGAAATATGATGGTTTTCTCCGATTTCTTAAGAACTGACGGTCTCAATATAAGTGAAAGAAACTTGACTTGTGCGTAAAAGACCAATACTCCACAAACATTCTCCACAATAAACAAATCGTTTTGGACGAACTTTCCCAAGTTTGAAGTTATATAAAATGTATTTAAAGTAAAGTGATTGCGTACCATGCCCACAGTAACAAGTGACATTGGTTTTTAATGTCCAAAGAAATCGGTGACTTATTTCTAAATGCTGAGTGATTTTGAAAGAAAAGTGATAACTAGGTTAAATCGAGCCAAGATTCGAACTCTGACCTCCTATATAGGAAGCGATCACTCTACCAACGTTCTTAAAATTGACGCATATAAGACACTGGTTCAGGGGAAATAAATCTTAATATTACAAGAACAAAACTTTTTTTCATCAATTCCAACATTATCTATTCAGACGCTTCTATATAGTGGAGGTTTGCTTTTCAGATACATCTTTGAATTGATAAAGCAAGACCATAGATCGAACCCACAGCCTGGACAAATGTCCAACAAAGATACTCTAACCGAAATGGCTATGTCAGAACATATATGATGTAAAAATTTCGACTGAAAAGGGTAAAAAAAAGTTACCATCGTTGAAGGCCTCGATTGGTTGGTTGAATGTTGCTTAACGTCGTATTAGCAATTTTTCAGCTATTCAAGACGTGAACTATATAATATTCTCTATGCATATGAAGTGTGAGTGTGGTGTATCTAATGCGCACTCAGTGCGACTTTAAGGTGTTAGCTAACCGAGTCAGTACGCCGCAGAGAAGGGTACTACCCCAGTCATATTATAATGCCACCGGTTGAACCAGTAAAGGCCAACGGCAAAGAAAATTCACTTTCCCACATGTAGTCTGAGCGGGACTCAAACTCACAGCTGTGAGAGATCCTGGATCAGTTGTAGACTGACGTCTTATCCATCAGCCCACCGCGTTCTCTGTGTTGAAGGCATCGGATAAACTCTATTGAATAAAAACTGTCAGTAAAACTTGTCTGGCTTGTACTCCCGCATTGGTTTTGTCACTGGGTTCTGACCCTTGACTTAGGCACCTAAATTTTGTACGCGGCGACACATCGTTTCATGTTTGTTTTCATTTGTGCAAAAATTAATCAAAATCCATCTATGGACATGGAAAATATGAGGGGACACGATATTCGGATAAACGGTAAGACGGACAGGTGGACAGGGTTATTACAAATTATCTCCGAAGTTCGCTTGCAGGTGGATAATTATACATTTGTATGCCTTAAGAATCTGTATGAAGTACTGATGAACTATTTAACAGTACTCTACTCATATATGTGTACACCATCAATGTAAATAGATTATCATTAAGAATGCATCCTTAACACACAAAATAAAACAAAGAAATAATATTCTAATTATTATGACAAGAAATTGTAGCAATATAGCAACATGGCATAGTATACAATACACTACTGTATTTTATAAGCGAATCGGTGCAACGCTCGATTTACAAACGGCAACCCGGGTTCGATTCCACTGTCTGGAGAATATTTTTTCATTGCAACAAGTATTTACGCTGCAAAAAAAAAAAAAAAAAAAAAAAAAAAAAAAAAAGTAAAGAACAACCAAAACAAATAAAACAAATAACTGACATTACTAGTATGGCATGACTCTAGAATTACCAATACTATACCTCTGTATTTTGTTTGTCTCTAGATTATATATAACAGTGAATATTGGCATGCTTGGGCTCAATGTACATGGGAATGTTCTAGCTGAAGAGAGACAACTCTTGTACATTTTAATTTTACAAAAGGTCAAACTTTATCGATCATACCCGGCCGAGTTCTAGTATTTCACCTTGTTTGCTAGTCTTTTATCAGTAAGTACTTATCTGTTATATATGTGTTACTAATGCATAAACTGCACAATTAGATAATGCAGATTATGGGCGTTGGTTTTTATACTGTGTATAGCTAAGCCAGTCGATACAAAATGGCTGACGAAATGGACAAAAAACTAAGATCGCCAAACACGGAAAGACAGAATTTCGTGACAATAAGAGCAGTATTCAGTATTGTTGTTGGGACTGTAGTATTTTATTTGGGGTATACCCTCATACCCCCGCCGTCACCAAGGTTAGAATCACGCCATGACAGGCTTGTTTACGCTGTGGAGTGGCAAATCGTATCTTTATCAACCTTGTGGTTGGGGTTGTTTAAAGTTCTGAACATAAGGTGGAACACTGCTGCGATCGATCCTGTGTACGGGAAAGCCGAGCACCTGCTTGAAGTACCACAGAGGTATGTTCAGAACACCGTGGAACAGTTACTTCTCCACACAGTGGGACAGCTAGTTCTTAGTTTGTACCTGAAGCCGGAGTCCATGCAAGTTATCCCCACCCTGGTGCTAATATTTGCTGTGGGTAGAGTGGTGTATATGATTGGATACCTAACTGCGCCTAAACACAGAGTTTACGGATTTATGCTAACAGCTGTTCCGTCATTCTGTGTCTACGTTTACTGTTTGTACCGTTTCATGTGTACTTAGAAAAGTTAATTTGACTAGATACCTAATTGCACCGAAACGCTGAGTGGACGGATTTGTGATGTTCCGTCATTTTGTGTTTGTTTACTTTCTGTATAGTTTTCTGTTTAAAAAGCAGAAAACTTATATATTTTTTTACTTTAAACTGAACTGCGTCTATTTAGCGGATTTGTGCTAGCCGCCGTTTCATCATGTTGTGTCTATGTAAACCGCCTGTGCCGTTTCCTGTTTAATAAAGAGAGCTCTTATTCGACTGGATTCCTCACAAAGTGTACGGATTTGTGCTAACTGCTGTCCTATCATTTTGTGTCTGTGTACTGTCTGTACCGTTTTCTGCTTAGCTAGGAGAAAGCTAATTTAATACTTAAACTACAAACTTCAATCATGGTACTTTGTCAAATCTAAAGTGCATGTAACCATGGTAACCGATGAAACAATAAAGAGGAAATAACGGACTTGTTCTTGTGGATTTTGCGATATCAATACATTTTTCTAAATTTCTGCCACATCAAAATCAAAGGTGGACGTAACCATGGTAACAGATGAGGCAATAAAGATGAATAAGAGACTTGTTCTGTGGATTTGTGATATCATTTACATTTTTTTTTTATTTTTTTGCCTCATCAAAATCCAAATCGGACTTAACCATAGTAACTGACGAGGAAATAAATAGTAAACGAACTTGTTCTGTGGAGTTGTGATACAATTAATCAGTGACGCATTCAGAATTGGTATAAACACTGTTAAAAATTTTCTTCCATAAATAGATTAATCTAAAAGGGATTCTAATTGTAGAATCCCAAACAGATTAATGTTGTAATAGATAATTCCCAAACGCTTGATGACAAATTTATCCCTAACGGATTAAAACACAAGTGACTTTCTAATCCGTATGTAAACATTCATTCATCATCGAAAAAGATGGTGTATTTCACATAGGAACCAAATATTGCATTATCGCAGCGTTTATTTTGGCGCTAAAATAAAAATTGCGCAAGTTTATATATAGCCAGTATTATAATGTCTACAGTGATGTTCTGTTGCATTAAGGCATCTAAACTCACAAATGTTTGAAACTACAGCCCAACCTGCCTTAAAGGCCACCTCTATACTAGGATCACCTGCTTATAAAGGCCAATTGAATGGTATCCCAATTGGTCTTTATTCGTATTGTTTGAACTTGTATATAAAGACCTCCTGCCCATAAAGACCACTTTTACTGGCTCTCTTGGGTGGCCTTTATAGACAGGTTTGACTGTACTTTTACTGGTTCCCTTGGGTGGCCTTTATAGACAGGTTTGACTGTAGTTTTACTGGTTCCCTTGGGTGGCCTTTATAGACAGGTTTGACTGTAATTCACATTTCATGTATTTTGTATATATAAGTATATATCGTGTTTTTGAAGCATCTTCATATCCAATTAAAAGTTATCTTTTATTACATAATTTGTGTAATTTTTAATTTTAATTTACATGCATTTTGGATTTTATTTTAATTAATAAATAGAAAACAATAGTTAAACTTAATTAAACACATGCAATATAAAGTAAGTCAAATTGCTAATAATACATATATACACATATATACTATATATAGTTAGGACAGTCTAGTTTGGGGCTAAGCTTGTGTTTGGACCCTCTGAATGTTATCATGCTGAGTCAACTTGCAACTGTTTGCAGTATTCTGCAGATTGGTTGGTTGGTTTGTTGGTTGGTTAAATGTTGTTTAACAACGCATCAGCAATTTTTTCAGCTATTCATGTGAAATGCGAGAGTGTTGTATGGTCTGCCTTGTACTAGCGCGCACTCAGGGCGACTTTACCGTGCTAGCTCACAGAGTCAGTACATGGCAGACAAGCGTACCACTCTCCCAGTCCATTATACTGGTACCAGGTGAACCAATAAAGGCCAACAACAAAAAAACTCACTTTCCCATATGGGGTTTGAGCGGGACTCGAACTCACAGCGGCTGAAAAGCTTAAAAGGCTGAAGTTTTATCCATTATGTCACCGCGGCCTCTGTAGTATTCTGCAGATACAGCTTGTACATAAAGAAATGGAAATTTCACAATAGGGGGACATGAGTGTTCAAAGCTGGCAACATAGCTGTCTTATATCGTCATAGGTTAGGGGTCAAGAATCAACCTGTTGCCAGGTGATCAACCCTTGGTTTAGTAGATAAAAGGTCAAAGGTCAGATAGTGTTTTTTTTCCAAAAAAAAAAATCTTTATTAGTTTATAGCTGTCCAAATATATACTTTCTAAGATTTAAATAAATCAAATAAATCTCTTCTCGTGCAATCATTGCATTTCATGAATTGTAACATTGACTACGAAGCTAATTAAGACTGTTTAAGCTAAAACTTAAATATTTAAATCTTATTTTTCAAAATTCTGACACAAGTTTCAAGATAGAATAAAATAAAAGTATACATTCAACATCAAAGCATGAATCAAAATGCTAAAATATAATTCTTTTGTAAATACATGACTGTGATTAAAACAAATATATTGTTTAAACCCAGCTGGTAATTTGAAATTTATTAAAAAGTTTAAAATCAAAGTACTGCAACTACTGTAATCGGCAAGGCATAGTCACGAGACTCTCTGGAATATATCAGTCACATCTAACGATTTCTTTTCATTCATCAATATCACTATCTGTGACATTATCATTCAAAGGGTTCAACCAATCAACGGTTCAACGGTCCCATTGCAAGTGCATACAGCCACCCACTTTAAATTATATGCCCTACATGTACATCTTGTAGTGCAACATGATTTATATTTACATTTCAGCAATGCATAACATGATTTTGGTAAAGGTTATTTTCTCATTAAAAAACCCTACTGTAGCTCAATTGGTATAGCGCTCACTCACCGCATATGATGAGTCCTGGGTTCAAACCCTAGTTGGGTCTGACCAAGACTTGAAATAAGGAAGTGACTGTTCTTTTGCCAAACACTCGGTATTTAGAAACGAAATTCACGAGATCCTTTGGGAGAGATCTTAAAAACCGATGCTCCGTGCCAAGGCGGGTGTAACATGTTAAGGAACTTTTCCTGCACATTTCCCTAAGTTCACTGCAAAGGTCAAAATTTCTGCCATTTCACCTATAGCTGGTGACGTCTTGATATGACTGAAATACGTAAAAGTCCGTAAAACCCCATGCAATCAATCAATTTATAATTTTCTCATTAAAACTGTTTTTAAGTCACATTCAGATTTGCACTAACTTCATGATCCTTTGACCTGTAATTGTCTTAGAAAAGTTAAAGTTCAAAGTAAGATTTAAGCAAAAAATAAAAATAAGTTTAATTTGTGAAAAAAACCTCAGATTTAAGTATAAAAACTAGTAATGTTCGTGGTCCTGTTGCCAGATGACAAGACAAAATTAGTGACGAAAAGTTTATGATGGATCACAAAACAAGGTCGTTTTGAAACACAAACACAAAAGCGACTTTGGGGATGGATAGGTCACGCCATCAAGACACCTGCCAACAACATCACAAAACTTTGAAATGGAACACACAAGAATAAAAGACACCTTGAGACAAGTTTCTGAAATTGAAACAGAGGGGGTAAAATTGCGCAGAACAGAGCCAGTTTGAGGGATTTTGTCGATGGACTAACCTCCACTGGGAGTTAAAGGCATACACTACGCAAGTTAGTGAGACTAGCACCATTCGTGTCCTATAGGTGAAGGGAGATCCGGAACAAATACCAGGTATAACTAAATGCAGCCAAACAGCAGTTTAAAAGTGTGCACGTTAAATATGTAGGTCAGTTGCATATGATGTTGGAAGCAAATTTTCAATTGTACTTTTCCCCATGAGAGGTACAGTTTATATCGTAGATGAGAAATCCTCGCTAGGTACATTCAATGAAGGCATCTGCACTCGCAATTTCAGAAAAGTTCTTCCCTCTTGCAAGAGTGGGAAGAAGACCTGTGTTTTCCCTAGAACACGGAATGCTGTATTTAGAATGTCCAGAAAGTTAATTGACAGTCTTACAGTCTGTAATTGCATGGAATACTGGGAGCTTATTCCTCTCCGGAGGTGATAATTTTATGCTATGAACAGGGACAAACTTTAGATGCCCGGTCTGGAATCATACTTCCTCATTTAAAAGCAACAGAAGAATAAGGTCATCAGTATCACGACAGACAACAACTGTTCTTTTATAGCCTTGCATGTAAGCATTAACACCATGGGTAACAATTCTAGTATCGGCTTCCTTGTGTAAAGCTTTAAAAACGGTTACACTCCTTCCTCTGTATGAATTAAACATGCTGTCTGTTGGACCCCCTGATACCCTCAGCTAAGCTAAGAAGTGTCTTGGATTACTACGAGATCCTATTTGTTTTCTTGGTGACTGATAAAATCATACCAATTTGATGGCAGAGGGACATTTTAATTATCAATAATTCTTCTAACAGAACAGGGACCTGATCCTCTTTTATCTCTAGATGGTTTCACCTTTTATGGATTAGTTGTCATATCTATCATAATGACATCAATTTTAATACATTTATCTTTCGTGTGGATAAAAACAGTTTGTCCGTTTCCTAACTCGCCGAATGTATTGATGCCTTTCCGTTTTCCCAGTGCTACAACTAAAGTTTGACCATTAATTATTTTGGTAGTAATGTCTCCATGCAAACTTCTTCCTCAGGGATATTTTGAAGATCCGACTCGTCGGCTGCAGATAACAAAAGTCCTGATGTATTAGGTATAGGCCTCACTGGGAAACTGTGTTTCAACAGTTCACTAACATTTCCACCAGAAAAAGAGAAGACACTTGATAGTATTATACAGATACAGTCATTATAGCTAATCAAATCTTTCAGTACCACCAGTACTTTGATTTCTTTTTTTTTTTTTAAAAAGTGGATAAATACGGGCAATATGATTCAGTAAAATTATTTTAACAGAAGTATAAAGTTTTGTTAACAATTTCAAATGCACAAATGTGTTTATACTAGTATTTATTTGCCACAATTAATCATATTTGTAAAGGTCAAATTTGTGCAAGCGTCTAATCTTATTTTTCATGGAAAACTTTGAAAATAAGTGACTGAATTAGTTGGATATGACTTTCTATTAATTTGAAGATATCACTTACATATTTAGAAGACAAAATCTCTGTAAGCCACCTTGAATTTGTGTATAGGTTAATATGGGCATTTTCACTTGAACTTTGCACCCATTGACCTTTAGCTGCCTCCACAATGGCCCCTGGGTGAAATTTGCTTGGCAACAAGCCGATTCTACCAAAGTAAAGTTCAAAGAAGGTTATGACATAACTTGCCACCTTTGAACACGTTGTCCTCCCTACATCGAAAAATAAGCGGTCTTTTCAAAATCCTCTACCAGACTAATAGATAAAGCTATGAAACATAAAACACTTGTAGTCTATTTCGGTGGCCATGGTCATCCATTGTGTGTTCTGTAAAAGAGTTTGGTAACCTTTTCATCGCTGACGTTATTAATTTCTGCGTTAAGAGAAACACCAAACACGTCTGTAATATTGTTCCAAAAACGGTTTCGCAGATCACTTAATAGAACACAACAGCATGTTATATAGACGTATATAAGACTGAAGACTTAACAAAGAATGATGTTTTACGCCCCAGTCAAGATTATTTCATTAGCCAAACATGATGGAGGAAACCGGTGTAATCGGAGAATAAAAACTACCTTCGGGTTACCTCGAGTAATGGTGTTTAACGTCCCAGTCAAGAATATTTCACTTACATCGAGACGTCGCCAGCTATAGGCGAAGGTGCAGAAATTTTGCCTGTGCGTTGCGCTGATGGCATTATACAGCCTATCGTGACACGGGACCTCGTTTATTTTAAGTTTCCATCCGAAAGAACCGTGACTTTCATTTCGTAATGCCGAGTGCTTCGCGAAAGAACAGTCACTACCCAGTTTTAAGCCTTGGGTCATTTCCAGTCAGGGTTCGAACCCACGACCTCCCACTTACGGAGCGAGCACTCTACCAAATGGCTACTGATCTATACATTCTTACTATTCTCTTCTTAATGAAATAAGAAACGAGAATAAGAATTCCCACCTGTCCCTTACTTCTACGTCTGATGGGGAAAATTCTAAATATGTATGATATTTATATTTTCGATACCGAATGCCGCAAGAAAAATGAGAGAGAGAGAGAGAGAGAGAGAGAGAGAGAGAGAGAGATGAAAACCGTACGTGGCAGAAAGCGTCGTGCTTAGAACAATTATAATTTCATCAATAGACGTGCAAACAAAAAACTATAGAGGTTTCTTATAATTGTTAAAACTCTCGACATGATATAAAAGAGACTGAAACACAACATTAAGTGTTTAATAGAAAGATGTATTTATCCTCAAGTAATATACAAATAATTATATCTCTATATATGGAATATAGCGGTGGTATCGAATAAATTACTTCTTATCAACTTCTGTTGGAAAATAATAAAGAATACACGTTATAGACCTGTCGAAAGTTTAACACCGGGCTAACGAATAAGTGCCGAATCTCCAGCTCATCTCGGTTCCGAGCTCGAGGCCGCGTTGGACTAATGGATAAGACGTTAGTCTACAAATCCAAGGTCTCTCATCGCTGTGAGTTCGAGTCCCCCTTAGACCAAATGTGGGAAAGTGAATTTTCCTTGTCGTTGGTCTTTATTGGTTCACTCGGTGTCAGTATAATGAGACTGGGAGAGTGGTATACTTGTCTGCAGCGTACTGACTCGGTGAGGTAGCACCCAAAGTCGCACACTCGCACTTCACATGCATACACAAAATTGTTCATAGATTAATCCATATAGTTTAACGAGGTAGCTCTCGTCGCGAATAATTAAACAATTGCTGATGCGACTTTAAGCAACATTCAACAACAACAACAACAACAACAACAACAACATCTCGACAGCTTTTCGACAGTTGCCATCTATCTCTTAGCAGTTTTTTACCATTAGTAGCGATTCATACCTTGGTCACTCGACAGCCCATAAAACTCCTATAATTTTGACCCCATATTCCTATTTTTCCTATATTTTTGGACACCAAAACTGGTAGGACCACTGTATATACAGCAAGTATAACCCCCGGAGTTACACTAAAATTTAGTGCATATATCGGTAAATCTCAATTTGTTTGGACGATTGTAACTGTTTTTTTCGGAAGAAAAATATATCGGTCAGATAGACATTGTTTTTAATCACGAGTTCTATAAATACTAATTTTACCTGGGGACAATATCTCGACAATTTATACATCATTAGATTCAAGAGGTTGTGAGGATTCGTTTCACACATTATTCTTGTTTTGTTTTTTGGTATTTTTAAAAAAAAATTAACTACCATATTCTAGGCCAAAGAACTATTGAGCTGCCTGAATATGATCTCATTAGAATAAGAACTGTTTATACTGTAATTGCTATCGTCGACCACGCCCACAATGTTCCGACAAAGGCCCAGCATGTTGAACTAGACGCAAAAAGAATCAAAACTCGGTCTGAATTGTGCTGGTCAATGACATCACTGACACTAGTATGTCATTAGTTGCCTTGACGCTTGACGCTGCTTTGGTACCGCGATGGCGGCAACTGAGTGTTGGAACATTGTGGGCGTGGTCGGCGATACGTCAAATGTGGGCCAAAATTATGTTCAAATCGCAATTAGGGTTCATATGACCCATCACAATTAGAAAATGCGTGCTAAGAACATAATAAGTAGTAGAGGGCATCTGCGGGGTAGCCAACAAAAACAAACAGTTTAAATTTTACATTACCCTCCAGAGACATACAAGAGAGGTAAAGCTAAAGATAGGAGAAAATCTTCTTAACAATGTCTACAGTGAGGGATCAGGAATCGGTCTTGACCTTTGAAATAGGAGTCAACTTAGAATATAAGTGTCAACAACTGTCACGTCTTGGAAGCGAGCATTTCATTGGTTCATTGATTGATTGACACGCACTCGGTAGTCGAGCATTGTAAAACACTCTAACAGATCACTATGTGTCGCATTGCTTAGTTTTGATCTCACTTGGACAGAATCTAGTTTCAAAAAGTTTGTGAGTTTGCTGGTCGAAAGTGTATTGGGTACTCCAGTTTCCTCCACTATCCTCCTTATTTTACAGACACAGACTCGATTGTCGAGTGCAATTACGAGCGCGCTTACGAATTATGGTATGTTCAAGCGCTAACGTTGATATCCAACATGAGCAGATTCTAGTATTGAGAGTTTGTCAAATCGCGTACCGAATGTGTTTTTCCCGGGTACGTATGTTTATTACACCATCCTGCGTATTTCAGAGACACATGTGGCAAATTCTTTCGGTTACCAATTTGCACATGTCCGCCATTTTGAATTCTGGGGAAATTAAATTCAAACATAACAATATGCATAGAAAAATAAATTTTTAATTCTCAGATGTCTAAAAACAGAACATGAACATATTTCTTAGGGTTACAAAACGTCTTTACACCAGGTAGACTGTTTTTTGTTGGCACTTCCCAAACAGCCAAAGAAATTTCAAGGTTCCTGTGAATTTTGAAGTTTTAAAGCGATAGACACCCAAAACGTATCATTCTTTTAAAGCAAAATGTGGGAAAACATTGAGTTTTGCAATCTTGTAAGGAATATCAAACATAAACATATTAACCTCTGCTAGTTTCCGAGCATTAGAAAAAAGCACCCTGAATATTTGTTCCGAGTAAGGCCAAAAATGTCTCACAAACTTGGCTTAAAAAAGTTCCTGAGGCTGTTTTTGTGGATGTGGCAACAAAGAGATTCTCAATTTTATTTACGTTAAACTACAAACAAACAACGGAGTTTTAATAAAAAGTATTCTTCTCACAGTAGCACCGGTTTGATCCAGTATTTGAACTCATTATTAATACGTCACTTCTGAGGCACGTCATTTGTAAACCTCGCGTTAATCAACTTTAACCTAGATGAATATATATGATTTGAAATATACGCGTCACATGACATCATAATGAATATTCATGAGACAAAAACGAAATCATTTCTGGGTTTGACGAACTCGGTGGCCGAGCGTTCTAAAGTGCGCGCTTATAGGTCGAAGATGCAGCACCTGAACATATTCGCATGTTTAACCTAAATTAAAATCAGTATAATAATAAAACTGTACATTTAAATTTCCAATGCTGTGGTGTATAACCACTGTTAATATACGAACCGTATTTGTAATTGATAACGTTACGACACCCATTTTATATGTACAGGTACGTGTGACGTCATTTACGGGCTGCTGTAGCAACTGAATATGTCATAAGCAGCATTGTTTTAACTTCGTTTAGGATTACAGAATCAAAGTAATCAAAGCGCAATTGAAATGTTACCATTTACCTGTCTAAAATTGACGTATCGCCGACCACGCCCACAATGTTCCGACAAAGGCCTGGCATGCTTGAATAACACGCAAAAAGAATGAAAACTCGGCTTGAATTGTGCCATTTAATGGCGTCGCTGACACTAGTACGTCATTAGTTACCGTGGCGCTGCTTTGGTACAGTGATGGCAGCCTTTGTCGGAACATTGTGGGCGTGGCCGGCGATCCGTCAATTGAGTTCATAGTGCCATAACATCTATTGCCATTCAAAGCAAACCAATCACAACGTTCTATCAGCTAGCACTCGTTATTATCCCCAGGTTTTTGAAAACGAAAATGCCTTTTTAATCATTATCTTCATCAAAATGTTCCGCAAACTGTTTATTAATAACGTTAGGATTGAAGTTTACGTTAGCGACAGGGGACGCCCATCCGGTATGAGCCGCACAGACCTTTTATTAATCGGGTTGATAATGTGATTTATTTTAACCAATGGCGTTCAAGTAAGCGACAGGGGACGCAACTCTAACCAACCCGGTATGAGCCGCACAGACCTTTTATTTATTTGGTTGATCAGGTGATTCATTTTAACTAATGGCGTTTACGTTAGCGACAGGGGGCGCAACTCTAACCCACCCGGTATGAGCCTCACAGACCTTTTATTTATTGGGTTGATCATGTGATTCATTTTAACCAATTGCGTTTACGTTAGCGACAGGGGACGTAACTCTCACTCACCCGGTATGAGCCGCACAGACTTTTAATTTATTTGCGTACGGCTGTCTACGGAATGATATTGGGTTGATCATGTGATTAATTTTAGCCAATAACTTTCTTTGAATTTAGTCAGATGTAGGCTGAAAATATTAACTGCAAATTTTAACAATATCAATGTATTTGGTCGATAAGCGTATGTGAAAAATTCCAAATGACAGGTCAACCGAACAGGTCATTGTGGTTTGCCTTTTAAGGCGATTTGAGGACAATGATACGGAAAAAACGTAGGTACAAAAAGGAAACATCTTAGACAGAATTTCGAATTTTTTGTTCAGTTGAATGACTTGTCGATATAATTGTATATTGCTTTAAGAAATGAAGTAAAATCCAATGTATTTTTATTTCCGCAAACACAGGATTTCCTTGTTATTATGTCATCATTCATCATCATATTTCAAACTACATAGTCACAAATAATGCAGGTTCGATTACGTAAATAATTCCAATAAAAACCGTTGTATCCCTGAAGTAAAGTACAGACCTGTCAAAAGTTTTACACTGAGCTAACGCAAAAGAGTATAAGTTCGGCTGTCGAGAAATGATTATGAATAGGTAGTAGATAAAAAAAATCAACCGATAGATTGCAGCTGCTTAAAGGTCTCCGGTCAGCAAATTTATCAATTTTGTATTTTGCATCCCTATGGGTACAATTGTCAATAATGATGTGTCTGATGGTGTAACACATTTATTGTTAGTTATCTAAATGAAAAGTTCTATAACTCCATTGTTGGATTCCAAGTACTTTATTCTATGCTAAATGCTACTTTTGCTGGTATCTGTCTGTAGATGTTTGTGTGTGGTGTTGGTGTTGGTGCTGGTCTGGTGCTGGTGCTGGAGATGTATGCTGCGTCCCCGCAGCCTCCGAGGAAGCCGACTACATCTTGTCGGACTGCTCTCCTTGTTCCATGTCCCCGCTAACGTGTTTGTCTTTAGTATTTATGTACCAGTGAATGTGTGCAGGCAACCAGGGGTGTTGACCTGAGCGCCTTTTATGGACAGTACACAAGCGATTCTGAGAAT
Organism: Anadara kagoshimensis; assembly: GCA_021292105.1. Classification (NCBI taxonomy): domain Eukaryota; kingdom Metazoa; phylum Mollusca; class Bivalvia; order Arcoida; family Arcidae; genus Anadara; species Anadara kagoshimensis. The sequence continues at coordinate 20,505,737 of CM037867.1, read as the reverse complement.
TGTGTATTGGTCAAGCATTTAGTGATGTATTGACTACTGTTACCATAGACATTCCATTCCTTAATGGACAGTATGACCGGGACTTGTTTATGCTGAAGCAGCATGGGGTAATTAACTACAGGGCATCTTGCTTTATCTTAGCAGCAGGAGATCCTATCAATCAACAGCATGTTATAAATAGACACACTGCCTTTAATGTATAGTAATCAATACATCAGTAGATAACACCATTTCATAATATTTGAAAAATGACCAATACAACTAATTATATATAACTTTCTTACTTTTGAAATTTCTATAACGGCATGTATATTGTTACAGACGGTTCCCGACACGAACAGTTACCTGTTATACATTAAAAATTTACCAGAACGAAATGTTAATACTCGATAGTTTCCGACACCGCTCGTAACTTTCCGCCGACTTAATTGATGACGTACATGGTGTTAAGCTGCTGAGGAAAGACACTTTACCTATATATGTATTCATGTTGTCGAGATATAAGCAACGAGTATCCAAAACAATCATTGGATTCGACATTTAGTATTATTATTGTGAAATATTTGACAGGTTTGTACTGTATGGTGAGGATTCTCATGTTCAATCACCTGTACATATTTGGTTTACATGTTACACGTGCAAGGTGCGCGTTAAGAATAGTTGACATGGTAAATACAATTCGGCTGTAATTGAATAAATTTTAATCATGTCACCTAAGTTTGGAAATATTTTTATAATACCTATAGTTCGATCACCTTTTCAGTTAAAATGCGTTATTGACGGAAGGTATAATTCAAACTAAGATATCTTGATAAGTTATATCAGAACAATATTATCCGATTTTTCAGTATTTTTACCATCTTTTTAAAGTTTTGCTTTTGATGTATATACATAAACTTTAAGAAATTTTTCGAATAGGTATTTGTTTTATATAATTATTTGTAACACCCACATGTTGCAGCATCTCTCTAGAATAAATAATTCTATCTGCAATTTTAAACTGTAGATAATCACTATAATTTTCGGATTTTGGAAGTCAACATTTGACAATAAATTGCTGTTGACCCTCTCTTTTGCTGCCAGGTTCTGATTGGCTAAGAGAGGCTCTCACGCCATATCAGGTATTACAATATCTCAACACCTGACCAGTAAACGGATGGTGAATTTTCCTTGCCGTTGGCCTTTACTTGTATCAGTATAATGGACTGGGTGAGTGGTACGCTTGTATGCGGCGTACTGACTCTTTGAGATAGACCGTTAAAGTTGCCCTGAGTGCGCGCTAGTACAAGGCAGACCATAAAACACACTCGCACTTCACATGCAAACAAAAATTGTTCATAGATTAATCCATAGAGATTAATTAAATAGTTCTTGTTGCGATTAGCTGAAACAAATTGCTGATACGACGTAAAGCAACATTTAACCAACTGATCGGTAAACGTCACAGACTAGTTACTTGAATGAAATACAGGTAAAACAACACTGACATCAAAATGATAACAAATTGCATATTATAACAGTACAACACTAGACGTCCGTTTCAGAATAAATGCATTTATACTTGTTTTGCATAAAGGAACAAGAATCTTGAACTCTACGTTTTTAATCTTCAACGCCTTCACGGACATCTAAGCAGAAATGTTACTTATTAATCAAGCATGAATTTGCCGATCCATGTTCAAATCCCCCCAAAAAGTAAAAACTTTAAAATTATAACTTGCGAATAAAACAAAACACATAAACCCCTACCAGTGAAGTGATACGTGGTTCTTTGGAACGATAAGCACCTTCTATCTAGCTAGCAACAATAGCCACTTGTGAAACATTAAGAATACATGTAACATGGAACTATGGGACGTTAAATATATGCAAAAAACGTTTGGATAAAGAGGCAATAATATGGTGACAGTCATAATCATTTTAAGGGCATTGATAAGCCTTAACTAGCGATATCCCCAAGTCAACAATTTATTTGTAAGTAGCTAGCTTCGATGTACAAAGTTCTCGTGAGGAAACAAGCTCTGTTAATCAAAAGGAAGAGAATCGGGTATATTGCTGGAAAGAAAACAAATGTTGACAACAGAATAATTGAAGTAATCACGTTTATCTTCAAATATAACCTTTTGTGGGTGTCATAATGGAGCTTTCAGTCCGATTAAGGAACAAAAAATTCAGTCGCATATTTTATTTCAAACCCACATGGCTAGTATACTCAGTATACAATAAGTGTATAAAGGACATTTTTGTATTTTTGATAATGTATCATAATAGAGAATTCGAATTAGTAATGTAACATAATATGTCGATTTTAGGGAAAATAACACGGAAATAATTAACAAACTAGGTAACATGTAACAAAATATCATATTTTCATTCGATTGAATGACTTATCGACAAACTTGAATATTGCCTAAAGAAATGAAATGTAATCCAATGTATTTTTATTTCCGCAAACACATAGAATTTCCTTGTTACACAACATGTCATTATGTCATTCATCATTATATTTCAAACTGCATAATGAAAAGTAACATTCGATTACTTTTCTGTGAAACAGTGGTTATCTAAATAATTCAAATAGATGCTTACGTTATCTATGAAGTAATCACATAGGTATAAAGCACATATACAATAGCCTAAATGAAGCTGTATCCAGTTTGGGTTACATTTTACTCATAAATTTAACAACTAATTGTTGTTGCCCTCTGTTTGGTTGATATATGCGTTACTGGTATCTTGTTCTGATTGCATTGGCTAAATACAACCACGACATGTGGGTTTATGTAAGTGTATCAATGCCTTACCAGTACAAGTCACGCGATTAAGGCCATAGAACTTTTTTGATAAGCCCATGCTTGCAATATCAATTATAACAAGTTTGATGTCTCTGTGTCCAGGATTGCCTTGGATATATTTGACGTCTCGTAGTTCCATGTTCCTTTCACACAATTTTGATTACACACGTGGCGGGTGTAGCTAGCTAAACAGGAGGTGCTTACCCTTCCGGAGCACCCGGCCTCACTTCCCTGGTGGAAGTTCACGTGTCTAACCTAACTTGTCAGTTCCAAAGTTTTTACTTTGTTTCTGGATTGTGATTCGGAAATGGATTAGTATGTTTGTTTTTGATTATAACAATTTATTTTAGAAATATCTAATTGAAAATGAATTAGAAACCATGATCAAAATAGATGTTATATTTCTAATTAAAATCCATTAACTAAACTACTATCAAACTATCAAAGCTTACCTTTCCAGAAAACCCGGCCTCACAATTCTGATAAAAGATCTCTTGTTTAATCTAATTTGCCTGTTTCAATTTTTACTTAGCTTTCGGATTGTTATTTGGACCTGGATTGCTATGATTGTTTAACCTAGTTGATTAAAGTCGACTTTTAGATTATTCAGACTTTTTTTTCAGAGCACTTAGTTTCAGATACCTCCAAATTGTTTTAAATACGTACATATATTTTATGCTCAGTTCTTTAATTAACGTAAATCAAATTTTAAATCGTGTTTCAATTTATATTTAGAATCCTTTTAAGATTTCTTATTGGATTTTTTCAGAAACAGTCATAAAACAATCTATATCTATTTTAAGACGTGATATTAGTTTAGATTTACGTGATAAATTTTCGACGAGAAATTGCAATTGAAGTTTCAATTCAAAGCAATTTTATGACGTTAAAAGAAGTGTTTATTACATTTTCACACGTATTTCTGAAGTTCTAGATTTATGTTTTGGCACGATACAGCCTTGTGACACCAGAGTATGTAATTTTCTGTCGAAATCCCAATCCGATTAGTTGCTGGTTAGTCTTTGTCAAATGTTCAATACAGATTTGAGGTGCAAACTATCAGATTTTTAAATACTCCATCCATATGTAAATCAGAAATTAGTATCAAAATTTGAGACTTTCACATTTTATATTATTGAAGCACCAACATTGTGCTATTTAACAATAATAACCAACTGAAACCAACCAAGTAGCCTTTCTTTTATAAGAGACTATATATATTTTCTTTATTTGCAAATCTCTGCATTAAAAATTTTCTAAGAGCCAATTCTGCTTACGGAAATTCTATATCTAGCAAAAATTCATTCTTGCTTCATCTCAAAACGAAGTCAGAGTCAAAGTTGGTGTGAACGGCTACGACGTGTGGTTGCGTAATGGTCTTTAAAAAAAAACTTCTGTAGATTGGAAAATTTTTGCGTCATCTAATTTTCGCGTGAGCACACTTTAATATTTATTCGCGTCTTTCGCGACTCTGTAGTTATAATTTTAATTACTGCTTATTTTTCGCAAATCTTTTATTTTCCCGACTCGTTTCACTCGCGAATTTACGCCAAAATAAAACTATCGCGAAAATTTCCATATTTACAGTATGTAGATAAAACAAATTTATGGTTTGTTTGTACAGCGGTAAGAAATTGAGTAAGGACATTTTACGCATCAATTAAGATTGCTTCACTGATATCGGGTGGTATTCTTTTGTTTGGTAAATAAAACCGGAGTACCCGGACCCGGTAAAAATACCGTCCTTCGGCAACAAACTTACAAAATTATCTTTTGATCTGCTCCGATGCGGATTCAAATTTTAGTAATACCAGACGCTGTGATTTGAAAGTGCGCTTCTTAGACCACACGACCATCGCAGATCCATTGTGTTTTTATATATTTTTGTCAATGGAAAATTAGGATAAATTAAGTGTTACAAGAAGATCACTCAATTTCTTGTTTGGAATGGATAAGTGTTTAATTTAATATAGAATTTCTAGAAATTGCGAGTTTAAAAACAAAAGTGTGATTTTAATTTCGAGGAATTCAGTTTAAAATAAATCATAACAACATGAAAATTCCCGAAAGAAATAGATAACGAAATTATAATTCATGCAGCAGATGATGTTTTAAATCCTAACCACAAGGGAGATAAACATAAATGTATTGGAGATGATAATCGTGTTTAATATTAGCTTTGTTACCATTATTCCCAATATAAAATGTTAATCAAAACCAATTAGATTGCACATTAGTGCTAATGTACTCAATTCCTTGGTGAACTATGCAAGATGCAAAGAGAAAGATGTCAACTAAATCCTATGAAATTATGAAAAAACACTTCCACTGTTATTTTATTGATGGAGTTTGGATAAAACGTTTACAATTGCAGAGTTAAAATACATGTCAACGATGCTTAAAATGACATGGTTTACCGTTGTGTTTGATGCGTACTGCACCTACAAACAACAATAAAATGACAAAAATTATGCGAGTTATGTTTTATCTTTAACGAAGGGTACTCGTGTGCAATTCTGTCAATATTTGATTTATCATGGATACTTTTAAGGGGCTAAACAGGATCATTTGTATATAAACGTTTTTGATTCTAACGTCTAGGTTCAATCAAGTGTGTTGTAACGTGGTGTGGCCAAAGGGTAGACAGAGATTTTAATTGGCAATATATGTACGTAAAAACAGCCAATGCAACAAAGCACACACATCACAAAGAAGGTAATTACTAGTATAGAAAAATCAAACCAAACAAAGCAAAATTTGAAAACACAAATGCATATTAGGGTGACTGGTTACAGCTAAGCATTTTTATGTCCCTGTATCACATTTTTTCTGGAAAAAATCACTATAATATATCAATCGTTTTAATTTTGATTTCACGCGTTGCGGATGTAGCTATCGAGACAAGAGGTGTTTGCCCTTCCGGAGCACTTGGTCTCACTTCACTGGTTTAAGTCTTCATGTTTAACTTAATTTGTCAGGTTTTTTAATAGTTTTTACTTTGATATTGTGTTAGGATTTGAAAATGGACCTGCATGTAGGTGTTTAATTTTAATAGCTACAATATTAAAAACTTTAAGTGACAGAATCGTTATTTAAGGCCGCCAAATAAGCCTGAATAATGGATGATCTTGAATTTAGCGCATTGCGTAATTTGTAAGTCCTTCATTAGAATGCTATTCTTTAAATATATAGGTTGAACTTGATTATTTATATAATTGTTTGTCATTTTTATTGTTTCAAGTCATTCACTTCAAAAGAAATACCGATAAAGTATTCTATCGGAAACGAATAAAATTGATGTCAGCACAGAGCCTTTTAGAAGAATGTACATGAATGTGCAATCAATTTGCAATAACATAATATCACACATCATTTTCTTCTGAAGCCATTGTAATCTACCGATGTGTAATTATATTTAGAGATAAAACATACTCACAACTACCATGCTGTTAGGTATTCTACTTCTTCTTAATTGTTTCTGGATTGTCTTTAGTTTTGTAAATAGAATGTTTTAAGTAATGAGTTCGGCAGCAACTGGGCAAATATATGTTAGGAATGAATATATAAAAATCAAAAATACTTTTTGACCAGCACTGGCCGTCTGGTACTGTAAAATTAAAACTGGTATAATATATAATTATCACCAGAAGTGAGACCGGGTGCTCCGAACGGGTAAACACATCCTGTTCAGCTAGCTAAAACACCACGTGTAATTTGAACAATAACATTTTACGCAACAATTAAAATCCCTTTACTTATATCGACCGGTATTATTTTGTTTGGTAAAGAAAAACTTGAGTATCCGGAACGGGTAAAAATAACGCCCTCCGGCAAGTAAACTTAAACATTTTTTTTGATCTGGTCCTTGTCGGATTCAAACTTGGAAATATAAGACGCTGTGATTTAAAGGTGCGCACCTTAGACCACACGATCATCGCAGATCCATTGTGTTTTATATATTTTTGTCAATGGAGAACTGGGATGAATTTAGTGTTGCTAAAAGATCACTCAATTTCTTTTTTGGAAAAGATAAGTGTTCAATTTAATATAGAATTTCTAGGAATTGCTAGTTTAAAAACAAAGGTGCGATATTCATTTCGAAGGATTGAGTTTTGAAATAAATCGTAACAACATGAACATTCCCGAAAGAAATAGATAACCAAATTAATCCTGTAGTGGATGATGTTTTAACTTTCTCTTAATGTGTATTCAAGAAATCTTAACCACAAGGGAGATAAACATAAAGGTATTGAAGTTAAAGTGTTTGTTATCATTCTCCCCAGTACAAAATGTTCATCGAAACCAATCAAATTGCATATCAGTGCTAATGTTCTCAATTCCTTGGTGGAAAGAGACAATACAAACGAACAGATAAGATGCAAGATGCAAAGAGAAAGATTGCAGCTTAATCCTGTGAAATAATGCCTGAAATACCATCTGCTGTATACATTTGCACTGTTAAAATGACATGTTTTATGGTTGAGTTTGATGAACACTGTATCAAATACAACAATAAAAATGCCAAGCAAATTATGTGAATTATGTTTTACGAAGGGATACCCATGTGGAATTATGCCCATATGTCAATTTATATTTATTCATTTTAGCGGCAGGACACTTTTTATAGTAATTCATTTTTGTTTTTAACCAATATGGCTAGTAATCCAAATCTATTGCCTTTTGGTTGTAACTATACAAACAGCCAATACTACCAAGTACAAAGCACAAAATATGAAATTATTAAATTGCTACAACGAACAATCAAGATTAGTCTTTGAATATACAAATCTATATAACGAGAACGTGTTATAGCTAAGTAAATACCTTTTTATGTGTCCCTATATCCTACATTTTCCTAGTATATTTGACGTCCTATCAAATCATCGCCGTTTTAATTTTGATTTTGTGTTTGTAGCTAGTGAGACAGTAGGCGGCGTTTACCCTCACCCCCTGGAGCACCTGGTCGGACTTTCCTGGTTGAAGCCTTTCGGTTTAACTTTTGTTTTAGTGTTGTGATTTGGGTATAGATCGGAATGTGTGTGTATAATGTTATTAGCTACAATTTAGAAAATGTGGATGGAAGGGTCGTTTTATTGATTTGAGGTGGCTAAATAAACCTGATTAATGAATAATCTAAAATTAAAAAAAATATATATTGCCTCATTTTTGTTAAGCTGCATTGCGTTACTTGCAAGTCCTTCATTAGAATGATATTCTTTAAATATATAGGTTGTACCGGGATAATTATCGCACGGTCATTCACCTGAAGAAATACCGATAAGGTAGTCGATCTGAAACGAATAAAATTGATTCTGCTCTTCGTTATAAATGCCGACATGTTTTGAAGAATGCACATGGATGTACATTGTCTCAATTTAAAAAATCTTGATAACACACCTCATTTCACCTGAAGCCATTCTGACTCATCGATCTGTAATGGTAATAAGAGATAAAACATTTTCAGAACTAGCATGCTGTTATGTATTTTACTTCTTAAGTGTTTCAGGATTGTCTGCAGTTTTGTTTATGGTCGTGGTTGGCGTGTAAGATGTTTTGAGAAACGAGTTTAGCAGCAATTGGGCAAAAAATGTTAGGAACTTAAACTTAAATAAAAAAAAAGAAAAGAATGTAAAGTAACAGTGCCATTAGTGCAGACCATTCATATGTTTACCTAAGGATTTTCATTTAATCAGTTAAAAACTTTTAAGCATTTAAGTGAGAGTTTTTGTCCGTTATTGCTGAAGAAGACAGACAAGTCTTAAATAAACTCAGTTACTCCTAAATTGATGTTACACAAATCATCAACATCAGAAGCAGCTGTAGTGTTGACAAGAAGAAACACGATGATTTCTAAACTGTTATTGACTTTTGGCGAGGTGTTATACTAAAATCCGGGTGTTAATGTGAAAACTAGGTTACAAAGTAACGAATATTTGTATTATAGTTTGTTTTAGTTTAAATTCGCAAAACGTCACTTGATGTTCAATTTTTTGAATGTAAAGTTCCAGATACGCGAGCATTCGCATGAAAGTTCCGGATATGCGAGTATTCACATCAAAGCAACGCGTATAGTTTTATTAGCCATTTTTTAGTTTGCAGCACTAGACGACTACTTGGAATAGAATACCTTTAGTAGTGGTCTAACTAAAATTGGTCTAAATGACCAGGCAGTCTTTATAATTATAGTCTATATTATAGAGATAACGATATTTAAGTAGCCTCCGACCGTTTCGATTGAACCTGTTTAAAGGATTGTTATGGTAGGGGTAATTTTATCAAAGTATTTTATCATTTAATATAATAAAACTTTTTAAACATGCTAATTGGAGATTCACCCGTTATTGCTATTGAACTGAAGAAGACAGACAAGTCTTAAATCAACACAGTAACTTGATGTTACACAAATCATCAGCATCAAAAGCAGCTGTGCATTGTTGACAAGAAGAAACGCCGCGATTTCTCTACTAATTGAAATGTTCTATAAGTAATTGATAGTGCGATTTGTTTATATTAAAATATGTGTGTAAATGTTAAACTAGGTAACAAAGTAGTGGATATTTGTTTATTGTAGTTTTTTGTTTTAAATCGCAAAATGTCATTTAGTATATGTTGTTTTGATGTAAATATGCTAGTATAAGTATCGAAAAATCAATGATACATGTATATAACAAAAGACAAACATACTTATCCATGTCCAAATTACAATCTTAAACCGAAAGCAAAAAAAAAAAAAAAAAAAAAAAAAAAAAAAAAAAAAAAATTGAAACTGGCAATTAGGTTAAACATGAATTATCATCAGGAAAGTGAAACCGTGCGCTCAGGAAGAAAAGGTAGGCATCTCTTGTTTAGCTAGCTACAGCCGCAACATTTGTAATTACGATTAAGAGTAAAAGGAACATGGAACTATGGAACGTCAACTATATCTAGGGTTATACTGGATACTGATACTAATATGTGGCGACGAACATAAACCTTTTGAGGGCCCTAAATATCAATACCAACCAAAAGTCTTGGACTATGTAAACAGGTTGTGGATATATCATCAAAAACAAACATACTAATCCATATCCGAATCTTAATCCAAAAGCAAAGTAAAAACTTTGGAACTGACAAGTAAGGTTATACACGTGAACTTCCACCAGAGAAGTGAGGCCGGGTGCTCCGGAAGGGTAAGCACCTCCTGTTTAGCTAGCTACACCCGCCACGTGTGTAATCGAAATTGTGTGAAAGGAACATGGAACTATGAGACGTCAAAAATATCCAGGGCAACCCTGGGCACAGAGGCATCAAACTTGTCAACAATACTGTGATGACGGCCATAAAACTTTTTTATGGCCTTGATAAGCCTAGGCTTGCAATATCCATGAGTCAACAATTTATTTGCAAACAGCCTACTTCGATGTACAAAGTTCCCGTAGTGGGAACAAGCTCTACCATAGCCAGGGATTTATCAGGGTCTTTTGGGAAAAGGCCCTAAACTCAAAATTGGGAAAAAAGTATCAACTTTTTGCTCATTTTGGGAAAACTTCGACATGATGTCAGAAGTCGGTTTACTCAGAACCTTGGGAAGCCTTTAATGTAGAAGCGGTATTTTCATCTTTCTTTGCAGACGTTGTTTTCAAATTATAGAATCTTTTACTTGATTTTGCTGATAGGGGGGCTTTCACAAAATTTACTTTAGTTTTTTATATAAAAACAACACAATTTTCTAATTGGGAATTTTCTCAGCTGATTTTGGGAAAAAATTAATGTTTTTTCCATTGTGAATGGGGCCGAATTTCGGCCCTAAATAGGCCCTTAATGAATCCCTGATAGCGTATTAATTGGGAAACAAATACACCATAAGCAGGAGAAGCAGGTATATTGCTGTATAAAAAAGGAAAGTTGACAATAGAAAAATTGAAGTCATCACGTTTGTCATAAAGTTTCAAATGTAGCCTTTCGTGTGCGTCATAATTCAAGTATAAGTTTAAATATGAAGCAGAACTTAGGGAATCAGTAGTGTCTTTTATTTCAAGCTCACTAAGATAGATGACATTTACATAGTCTCCAAATTTAGGATTGTTGAGAGACAGAACGTCATCTTTATATCTGTATGTTGAGTTGAATGATTTAGCGACAGTCTTCTCTCCGAGATTTAACGAGGTTCTGCATAAATTATGCTTCATAAGAATAAATAAAGAAATCAGCAAGCAATGGTGCACAGTTTGTACCCATTGTTATACCGATTGTTTGATGAATAACTATATTACCAAACACAGCAAATATGTTATCTATCAAAAACTCCAACATTTTGTTGATATTATCTTCATTATATTTTTGTTTGGAGTCCGTATGGTGCTTGACAAAATAACCAGAATCCCTGTTCAGCTCCAGATATTTGTATCTTGGCTTATCGTATATCTTATTTTATCGAGATTCTGAATGATTATATTATAGGGACAATGATCATAGTGACTATATGATCGTTATACATAGGTGACATATTGGCCGCAGCAGCAACTTTTATTATTGTTACAGAATGCAAAAACAAATTATTTGTCAGTGGTAACGTTTAACAAAATCAATATAAGATTAACAAATGTATATATAAAATGTTTTATTATTACTGCTGCAATCAAAAATTTATTTTTCTATGAACACTCCTTCTCAAAAAGACAAAATGAATGATTAAGGGTATGAAGTTTCAATTTACATGTTTACAGTTTTGTTACACATTTAAGCTGCATTAATCATGAAAATACAATCTGTAAATGCGTGATGTATCTAATGACGTCTCAATAAGGTTTTTTTATATAAGATAGAATATCAAAAACAATGGGTTTGTTATTGATGGCTTTGGGTAGTTTAGAAAGACTTCAAATAATTTCATGCATATAATTATTTTTCATTTTGTCGCTCGCAATACGGGTTCACTTGAATCGCTTAGGAGTAAAGTCGCTTAAAGATGAACACACTAAGGTGTACATGTATTGAACGGTTTATGGTAACCGATTTGTTGCTTTCCCAATGCAAATGATGATAAGAGCTCTTTTGTTTAAAAAGTTTGATATGTGTTCTATTGTCCATGTGCAAAATCCACATGTACTTTGTGGTTAAGGGGAACCGATTTAAAGCTGCCTTTCGAAAAGAGTAATACAGTGAAACCTCCCTAAACCGGACACTCTCTAAACCGGACAATTGTCTATTCCGGACAAAATATTTGGTCCTGAATTTATCCTTCTTTATTTCATTTAACAAAAACCTCTCTAAACCGGACACTCTCTATTCCGGACACCAGAGAAACTTTTTAGTCCCAAGTTGCTTATATCCTTAAAATTAAACCTCTCTAAACCGGACAACATTTTGATTTTTTTAATTACTTGTTTTTTCCTTTTTAAATATATTAGTTTTAAACAGATCTATAAAAAATTTCAATTATGAACATTTAAAAATCATAAGTTTTTTTACATTCTTTTTTATTCTCATTTAAAACATTTGGTATTTAATTCAATTATTTATTTATTTATTTATTAAATATTTTTCATCTGAATATATATATATATATATATTTATATTCTTTCTTTTTGTGATTTTTCTTTATAATCTAAATTTGCTTATTAATTTATTTATTAATTGACACAATAAATTAAGATAAGCACTTCTATACAATCTTATCTTTTTATTTATAGTTGCTACAGTTATTTTGTTAATTATGATCCAGTGACACCTTATGTATCAAAGGGACTGGAAAAGTGTCAACACTATTGTTGTCCTGTTAGGGATTAAGAAAGGTAGTCTATTTGCCTTGCATACCCTAATTGGAATCATCTTAAGAAAGTGAATTAAGGTGATTCAAAACCAAGTAGTGCTTTTACATATAGCATATCCTATAATGAGATGTGTACCAACAGTTGTTTATTGTGGCTTCTCTGACATATATTATATTACATCTTTTTATATTTATTTAGTTAAGGGGATATAAGCCAGGTTAAAATTTCAAAACCTCTCTAAACCGGACACCTCCCTAAACCGGACAAAATCTATGGTCCGGAGATTGTCCGGTTTAGAGAGGTTTTACTGTATATAGATAAATATCGAAAAACAAAACATATAAACCAATGCGTAAAAGTTTTTTTGGAGTACCTGGAGTGCATGGATATGAAATTGTGAGTCATATGAAATAAAATGCACAGTTATTTTTACCTCAACAGCCTTTTTAAAAATTCATTTGTTTACATTTATTTATCAGTTTTTAAAGTTTTGACTTTGGTTTTGGCTTTGAGACATAGACATATAGATATTTAGACATGGACCAGTATGTTTGTATTTGATTTATGGATACCTAAGCTGTTTTCCTTTTTTATATTTATTATACCGTATTTGTGGTTGTTTTGATTATTGTGATTTATCTTTGAAAGCCATATTCCTTAAAACAAATTGTTGTTTATTGAGCAATGAATGATTCGTTAAGTATAATGAAGGTGTTACGTAATGAAATTTGCCATTTTCAACTGACAGCTAACATTTATTTTTAATCCAAACTTGTAATTTCTGTAGCAAGTCTTTGAGATGTTATATAATATAAAACATAAAATTAAAGCTAAATGAAGTGTCAATAAAATTTTCCTGCTATTTTTAACACTTAACTGATGTAGAAAAAAAGATAATAAGTTCTGCTTAGAAATCATTCTATCCCATCGACTAACCGAGTAATCAAACGTGAGGCAAATGAAATATTCACAACAATTCATTCATTTATAATTCCTAACAAGTATTTTTCATAGAGAAGGATGAAAAATTTTCTAAATGACATTATGTAATATTACAACAAAAATGTTGAAAAGAAACTTAATTTGGTTTTCCTGTAAATTCTGCCGTTTATGTTAGAGCAAATTTACCACAAATGAGATAAAATAAGATTAATTCATTTCTATGGAGTTGAATGAAAAATTAAACTTAAAATGCGATTATTTTAAATTATATAAGAATGTTAACTGTCTGCTGTTCATTTTCAAGAGAGACATTAACCTGATGTATGGATTTTTTATCCGGTTATCTGATAGTTTTATTGTTAGACAAATATAATCAATGACCTTGGAAAATATTCGGAAGATCTTAACTCGAAGGGTTAAGGGGAAGTAACCCGTAAATCGCCAATATCTAGTTACTGTAATGAATCTTTGCGACAACATACGCATGTTTATAGGATACGAAATGGAGCTTGATGCTCAGGTACATAAATCTATGACAGGGGTACATGAGTCCGCGTAACCCGCTAAAACCCTGTATAACGTATACTGTGGAAAAAAGCCAAGAAAAATGTAAAGGTTGATGTAGTGGTTCGACGGGTGCACTTAATCATTTACCGTTTCTTAGTTATTGGTTATCTACTGTCCGTTTACTGTGCTGGAGAGAAAGGAATAACGCTAATATCTCAAAGATTGGAATGGCACGGTTAAAAATCAAATAATCATTTACTTACATGAGCCGAGTCGTTGCTAATAATCCTTATTTCGATCTAATCCGTGCATTATACCTCCTTTAATGCACCAAAACGTGTTTTGGGTGGGTGTTTACAATGGTAAAAATTTTGACAAAATGGCGGAGTCTTTCGTGTGACGTAATGATGACGGAAGAATTTATTATTTACGTAGGTTCGGGAGGGGTATAATGAAGGGTAATTCAAAGGTCGGGTTGAGTTTTAAAGTTTGAATTTACGTCAATTTTTTTCAAAAGTTTGAAAATGCAGAAAAGTAGTTCACTTTATAACTTTCTTAAATCGATTTTGGTCATCACGGTTAAGTAAAAATCAATCCGTTCTTGAGCTGCACTACCTACGTAAATAGTCGACTCTCTCGTCATGACTACGTAACATAAAGAACCCCGCCATGTCGTAAAAAAGATTACCATTGTAAACACCCACCCAGGTTAAATTTGTCGCATAAAATGATATATTAAGCAAGGATGGAACCGAAACAGAAATTTTCAGTTACGACTCGGCTCATGTAAGTAAAAGAATCATTGAATTGTACCCGTCGTATTGAAATTTATAGAGTATTTTGCGATCTTGCTTTCTCCGAAATAGGCTAAATAAACAGTAGTAAAGAGTTAACATATACATATTCAAATATAAAATACCTAAAATGCTATACTACAATTCCTGTCTGATGAAACCCGCAACATGTATTAAGAAGAAATTATATTTTGACCATGGTATTCTTGATTCAGTTAGCGGTAGACAAGTACATGTATTGAGACTGGTCACTGATTTTTATTTGTTTCCGTATTTCCTTTTTAATAGATTTTTTTTTCAAGTTTGATTGGTGATGAAACTCCCGAAGCATGTCCAGCATTCAAAACTATAGAAATATATTAGTATTGAATAGAGTGCTATTCTTTAAATATATAGCTTATGCCAGGCTATTTATCACATAGTCATTCACCTCAGAAGAAATACCAATAAAGTAGTCGATCGGAAACGAATAAAATTGATGTCGCCACTGAGTAATAAATTCCGCCATTTTTTGAAGAATGCACATTAATGTATATTGTTTCAACTTAAAACGTCTTATCACACCTCATTTCCCTTAAGCCAATCTAGTTTATCGATGCGTAATTGTATTAAGAAATGAAGCATTTTTACAACTAGCATGATGTCTTGTATTTCACTTCTTAATGGTTTCAGGATTGTCTGTAGTTTTGTTTATGGACGTGTTTCAGGTGTAAGATGGAAGAGATATAAAATGTTTTGAGAAATAAGCTGAATAGCAATTGGGCAAATAAAAGTAGGAAACTTGACAAAACAACCTGAAAATGAATTGCAAGTAACAGTGGATTTTAGCCAGTGTTAAATTTTGGACAGACCTTTACTGTATGCGTTTATTAAATTAGATACAGTAATGAAAACGTGTATGAAAGGGTCGTTATATTGATTTAAGACGGGTAAATAAGTCTAGTTAATGGTAACTCTTAAATTTGAAAAAATGTATGCCCTCGATTTCGTTTAGCCGGATTGCGTAATTTGTAATTCCTTCATTAGAATGCTATTCTTGAAATATATATAGGATGTAGCAGAAAATTTATCGCACGGTCATTCACCTCAAATGAAATACCGATAAAGTTGTCGATCGGAAACAAATAAAATTGAAGTGTGCTCTTGGTTATAAAATGCGACATGTTTGGAAGAATGAACATGGATGTACATTGTATCAATTTAAAAAGTCTTAAAATCACACCTCATTTCCCCTGAAGTCATTCTGATTTATCGATTTGTAATTATATTACGAGATAAAACATTTTCACACTTACCATGCTGTTCGGTATTTTACTTCTTCTTAATTGTTTAAGGATTGTCTTCAGTTGTGTTTATGGACGTGCTGGCGTGTAAAATTGAATAAAATAAAATGATTTGAGAATTGGGTATAGCAGCAATTAGGTAAATAAATGTAAGGAACTTAAACTGTTAACTAGGAATGAAAAAGACTTTTTTGACGAGAACTGTTGCTTAAAATTAGCTAGGCGAACGAAGGTAGAAAAATAGGCTGAGAATTAGGTACCTAAAATGGTATAAACATACGGATTAACCACTGAAAATGAGTATAAAATTGACAAATGAAAGTAAGAATTTTGAATTTAAAATGATAAATAAAGGAAATATTTACAGTACTATGCCAACGATTTAAGAAGACTGAATGATAGTTATATCTTATAAACTATATTATAAACCATATATAAAGCTCTTTAGGTTAGACCTGCAAAGGTTATTGATATGAAAGAGTTTTATTTATCTTAGGAGTTTGTCACTTAATACAGTAAAACATTTTTAAAATTTAGATCGAAGCTTTGATTCGTGGTTATTGTGAATGTGAAATTGATAAAGACAGACAAGTCTTAGATAAACTGAGTAACGCCTAAATTGATGTTACACAAAACATCAACATATCAGAAGCAGCTGCGCTGCAGTGTTGACAATGAAGAACTCAGGGATTTCCTTACTAAATACCTTCTTATTGACTTTTGGCGGGGTTAAGTATTAAAATATTGCAAGGTTATGAATATTTGTTTATTGTAGTTTTTTGTCGCAAAAGGTCATTTAGTATAAAAGTTGTTTTGATGTTAATATTCTGGTATAAGTATTGAACAATCAATGATACATGTATATAATAAAGACAAACATACTTATCCACGTCCAAATTACAATCCCAAACCGAAAGCAGAAAACAAAATTTTGAAACTGACAAATTAGGTTAAACATCAATAATCACCTGAAAAGTGAGGCCAGATACTCCGGAAGGTTAAGCACCTACTTCTGAGCTAGCTACAACTACTTCGCGTGTAATCATGAATGAGAACAAACATTAAAACATGAAACTATGGAACCTGAAATATATCTAGGGTTATCCTGGATACCTATCAACAATATTGTGATGACGGCCATAAAGCTTTTTAGGACCCTTCATATAAATGCCAACCGAAATCCTTAATGAATATGGACTTAATAGACAAGTTGTAAATGTATGTCATTATATAGAGATTTTTGGAGGTTATAATATAGAGACTTTGAAACACACTGATCATATCAACTGTATTATCGTTATACATTAATGACATATTGGCCGTAGTAGCAGCTTGTATTATTGTAACAGAATGCAAAAAAAAAAAAAAAAAAAAAAAAAAAATTACTTGTCAGCAGTAAAATTGGAAAAAATCAATAAAAAGGGTTGATGAAATGTTCCAATAGAATATATGTTGCATAATTACTATTCTAATCAAAACTTTTAATTAAAAATTAAAGAAATGAAGTTTAAATTTACATGTTTATAGTTTTGTTACTCATTTTAGCTGCATTAATCTTGAAAATACAATCTGTAAATGTTTGATGTACCTAATGACGTCTTAACACAGGATGGAATATCACGAACAATGGGCTTGTTATTGATGGCTTATGGTAGTTTAAAAAGACTTCTAATCATATTCAATGCATATAATTATTTTTTATTTTGTCTCTCACAATACGGATTAACTTGAATCGCTGGGGCCTATATTCGCTTAACGATGGACACACTAAGTTGTACATGTATTAAACGATTTATAGTAACCGACTAGTTGGCTATTCCCAATGCAAATGATAATAAAAGCTCTTTTGTTTAAAAGATTGATATGCGTTCTACTATCCATGTGCAAAATCCACATCTACTTTGTGATCAAGTGAAACCGCTGCCTTTCGAAAATAGTACTCGATAGATGAATATCGAAAAACAGAACATATTTACCAATACGTAAAACTTTTTAGAGTACATAGAGTACCTGGATATGAAATTGTGAGTCATATGAAATAAAATGCACAGTTATTTTTACCTCACTGCCTTTTTAAAAATTCATTTGTTTACATTTATTTATCAGTTTTTAAAGTTTTGACTTTGGTTTTGGTATTCTGATTTAGACATTGACCAGTGTGTTTATTTTTGAATTAGGTATACCTAATCTGTTTTCCTTTTCTTTTAGTCTATTTTTATTTATTACACCGTATATGTGGTTGCTTTGATAACTGTGATTTATCTTTGAAAGCCAGATTCCTTATAAAACAAAATGTTGTTTATTGAGCAATGAATGATTCGTTAAATACAATAAAGGTGTTACGTAATGAAATTTGCCATTTTAAACTGACAATTCACACCTATTTTTAATCCAAACATGTTATCTCTGTAGCAAGTCTTTGAGATGTTATATAATATAAAACATAAAATTAAAGCTAAATGAAGTGTCAATAAAACTTTCCTGCTATTCTTAACACTTAACTGATGTAAAAAAAGATAATTACTTCTGCTTAGAAATCATTCCATCCCATCGACTAACCGAGTAATCAAACGTGAGACAAATTAACAATTCACAATAATTTATTCATTTCTAATTCCTAACATGTATTTTTCATAGAGAAGGATGAAACATTTTCTAAATGATATTATGTAATATTACAACAGAAATGTTGAAAGGAAACTTAATTTTGTTTTCCTGTAAATTCTGCTGATTATGTTAGAGCAAATTTACTACAAATGAGATAAAATAAGATTAATTTATTGCTATGGAGTTGAATGGAAAATTAAACTTTCAAATGCAATCATTTTAAATTTTTTAAGAAGGTTATCTTTCTGCTGTTCCTTTTCAAGAGAGACATTAACCTGACGTATGGACTTTTTATCTAGTTATCTGATAGTTATATTGTTAGACAAATATAATCAATGACTTTGGAAAATATTCGGAAAATCGTAACTCAAAGGGTTAAAGAAAAGTAACCCGTAAATCGCCAAAATCTAGTTACTGTAATGCAACATGACGACAACATACGCATATATATATAGAGTACGAAATTGAGCCTGCGGCTCGGGTACATAAATCTTTGACAGGGGTACATGAGTCCGCGTAACCCGCTAAAATCCTGTATAACATACTGTAGAAAAAAGCACAAAACCAACTGTAAAGATTGATGTAGTGGTTCGGCGGGTATACTTAATCATTTACCGTTTTTAGTTAATAGTTATCTAGTAGAGAGTTAACATATACATATTCATATATCAAACCCCTAAAATGCTTTACTACAATTCCTATCTAATGAAACCCGAAACATTTACTAAGAAGAAATTATATGTTGACCTTGGTATTCTTGATTCAGTTAGCGGCAGACAAGTACATGTATTGAGACTGATCACTGATTTTTATATGTTTCCGTATTTCCTTTTTAATAGATTTGTTTTCAAGTTTGATTGGCGATGAAACTACTGAAGCATGTCCAGCAGTCAAAACTATAGAAATATGTTAGTATTCATTAGACTGCTATTCTTTAAATATATAGCTTTTGCCAGGATATTTATCGCATAGTTATTCACCTCAGAAGAAATACCGATAAAGTAGTCGATCGGAAACGAATAAAATTGATGTCGCCACTAAGTAATAAATTTCGCAATTTTTTTAAGAATGCACATGAATGTACATCGTTTCAACTTAAAACGTCTTGATATCACACCTAATTTCCCTAAAGCCATTCTGGTTTATCGATGCGTAATTGTATTAAGCAATGAAACATTTTTTACAGCTAGCATGACTTCCTTAATGGTTTCAAGATTGTCTGCAGTTTTGTTTATAGACGTGTTTAGGGTGTAAGATGGAAGAGAAATAATGCTTTTTGAGAAATAAGCCGAATAGCTATTGGGCAAATAAAAGTTGGAAACTTAAAAAAAACCCACTGAAAATGAATTGCAAGTAACAGTGGATTTTAGCCATTGTTAAAATTTGGACAGGCCTTTACTGTGTGTGTTTAATTAAATTAGATACAGTAATGAAAACGTGTATGAAAGGGTCGTTATATTGATTTAGGACGGGTAAATAAGTCTAGTTAATGGTAACTCTTAAATTTGAAAATAATGTATGCCCTCGATTTCGTTAAGCCGGATTGCGTAATTTGTAATTCCTTCATTAGAATGCTATTCTTAATATATATATATATAATATATATATATATATATATTATATATATATATATATATATATATATATAGGTTATAGCAGGAAATTTATCGCACAGTCATTCACCTGAAATGGAATACCGATAAAGTAGTCGATCGGAAACGAATAAAATTAATCTGCTCTTGGTTATAAATTCTGACATGTTTGGAAGAATGCACATGGATGTACATTGTTTCAATTTAAAAAGTCTTGAAATCACACCTCATTTTCTCTAAAGTCATTCTGATTTATCGTATTGTAATTACATTAAGAGATAAAACATTTTCACACTTACCATGCTGTTTGGTATTTTACTTCTTCTTAATTGTTTCAGGATTTTCTGCAGTTTTGCATATAGACGTGGTTTGAGTGTAAGATTGAAGAAAAAATAAAATGATTTGAGAAATGAGTTTAGCAGCAATTGGGTAAATAAATGAAAGAAACTAGTGCTTAAAATGAACTTAGGATAAACAAGCGAATGAAGGTTGAAAAATAGCTTGAGTATTAGGTACCTAATATGGTATACTATAAGACATTTAAATAACAGTACTGATTTACCACTGAAATGAGTATAAATTCGGCAAATGAAAGTTAGAATGACATGGATTAGTATTATAGTACAGAAAACAAGTTCAAAAAGTATTTTGGTAATAATTTTTTTTTCTTATTGAAGTCATTATTAATGTCACATATCAGTATTTTTCAAGTAATCATTACTAATTTCAAATGCCTCTTTGTAGATTTGTGTAGAGGGTGGAAGTTTACATAATTGAATATTACCTGACCCATTATGCAGATTAAAATTGGGTTCATGACCTTTATAATTACATGACAACATATAGACCTACATATTCCTTTATTTATACAATGCACTACAACTGTAATTTTACATGCATTTTTACTATAAACAGCACAGTGTTTAACATTGTATACAAACCTATCTAAAATTCTGAAATTGCATGACTTGACGCGGCAAAAAATTTCATGAAATATGGTGTATTGGGTTGTAATATTCACTTTGAAAAAAAGATATTTAGATTTTTTCTACACTATAATATGTTTTTTATGATTAGAATAAGGTATTTGATTATCAAATTAAATGATAAAAATAGGAAATATATATAGTACTGTGCCAACGATTTTAAAAGACTGAATGATAGTTATATCTAATAAACTATATTATAAACCACATATAAAGCTCATTTTTGGAACCTCCAGACTTTTGGTTAGAGCTGCAAAGGTTATTGATATTAAAAAGTTCTATTTATCTTAATAGTTTGTCAATTAATTCAGTAAAACATTCTAAACATTTAGACGGAAGTTTTTATTCGTGATTATTGTGAAATTGATGAAGACAGACAAGTCTTAGATAAACTGAGTAACTCCTAAATTGATGTTACAAAAATCATCAACATATCCGAAGCAGCTGCGCTGCAGTGTTGACAATAAAGAACTCAGTGATTTCTTTACTAGTTGAAATACCTTGTTATTTACTGCTGGTAAGGTTTTATTTTAAAACCTGTGTGTAATCAAAAACACATATTCTTATCCATGTCCAAGTGTAAATGTGAAATCTAGGTTACAAGGGAATGAATATTATTTTATTGTAGTTTTTGTTTTGAATTAGCAAAAAGGTCACTTGGTATACAATTTGTTTTTGATGTTAATATGCGAGAATAATTGTCGAAAAATCAAAGATACGTGTATATAATGATATTTAAGCATACTTATACATGCCCCAATTATAATCTAAAATCCAAAGCAAAAAACAAAATTTAGAAACTGGCAAATTAGGTTAAATATAAATTATCACCAGAAAAGTGAGATGGGGTGTTCCGGAAGAGTAAGCACCTCCAGTAAGCTAGCCACAACCGCTACGCGTGTAATTATGGATGAAAGCAAAAGGAACATGGAACTATGGGACCTCAAATATATCCAGGGTTATACTGGAATCTTATCAACAATATTGTGATGATGGCAATGACCCTTTTGAGGGCCTTAAAATATATATACCAACCAAAAACCTTTAAGCAATTCTGACTTTAAAGACAAGTTGTGGATGTATGTTATTATATAGAGATTTTTATGGTTATAATATATAGACTTTAAAACACTGATTAAAGTTACAATATAACCGTTATACATAGGCGACATATCGTCCGTTGTAGCAAATGGAAATATTCTTAAAGAATGCGAAAAAACCCAAATTATTTGTCAGCAGTAAAGTTAAAAAAAATCAATAATAAGGGTTGATGAAATGTACATATAAAATAAATGTTGTATAATTACTATAGCAATCAAATCTTTATTTTTCTGTGAACACTCCTTCTGAAAAAGGCAAATTGCATGTTTAAGGAAATGAAGTTTCAATTTACATGTCTATAATTTTATTACACATTTTAGCTGCATTAATCATGAAAATGCAATCTGTAGATAAACTAATTTACCTAATGATATGTTTCAATACAGGTTTTGTCATATTAGATAAAATATCACGAACAATGGGCCTGTCATTAATTAGTTCAAGGCATATATTACGCATGTAATAATTTTTCATTTTGTCGCTTGCAAAACGGTTTAATTTGAAACGCTAGGACGTCAATAAACGTTGACACACTAAAGTTTACATGTACATGTATTGAACGATTTATGGTAACCGACTAGATGATCATCTCTAATGAAAACGGTGAAAAAATAACATAATATACCAGTATTAATT
Source organism: Anadara kagoshimensis (assembly GCA_021292105.1). Taxonomy (NCBI): domain Eukaryota; kingdom Metazoa; phylum Mollusca; class Bivalvia; order Arcoida; family Arcidae; genus Anadara; species Anadara kagoshimensis. The sequence goes on along the minus strand of CM037867.1, from coordinate 20,482,742 downwards.
TTACAGCACTAGACGGCCGCTCAGAATACAATTCCTCATCAGTAGTGCTTGCACTAAAATTATGAAACCGAAAACAATATTAAGCTATAATATATTAATAATATTAATTACCTTCTTTGTGAAAAAGGGTTACCGATTTAAATCTGCCTATAGAAAGGAGTACTCGACATCTGAATGTCGAAAAGAAAAACATATAAAAATACGTAAAAAGTTTTTGTTGTCTCAAATAAAAATGTGAAAGTCATATGAAATAAAAACGCACATTTATTTTCGCCTCTCTTCCCTTTAAGAAGTTTATTTTGATTAAATGTATTTGCCAATTTTCAAAGTTTTGACTTTGGTTTTTGACTTGTGATTTAGACATGAACCATTATGTTTTTTTTCATATAGTCATACCTAACCTTTTACGTTTTCTTTTCATTTATTAATCTATTAAACCGTATTTATATATGGTTAATTTGACAATTGAGATTTATATGTCAAAGCCAGAGTAATTTTAAAACAAAATGGTGCTAATTGAGTATAAATATGCGACACAAATAATTCGTTAAGTGCATTTAAGGCGTTAATTAATCAAATTTGGTATTTTCAACTGACATTTTATAATTACATGTATTTATTTATTTTTAATCCAAACATGTAATTTCTGTAGCAAGTCTTTGAAATGTTATATAATATAAAACATAAAATAAAAGCTAATTGAAGTGTCAATAAAATTTCCCTCACATACTTCACACTTTATTGGTGTAGGAAAAAGAATATTGACTTGTGCTTAAGACATCATTTAAACCCATCGACTAACCGAATAATCAAACGTGATGCAAATTAACAATTCACAATCTTTCATTTACTTCTAATTCCAAACATGTATTTTTTTACAGGAGAATGAAGAATTTTCTTGATGATATTATGCAATATTAAAACAAAATATTTGATAAGAAACTCAATATAGTTTTCTTGTAAATGCTACCGTTTATTTAGGACCAAGTATATCACAATGAGATAAAATAAGATTAATTTATAGCTATGGAGTTGGATGCAAATTTTACTGACAAATGTAATCATTTTAAATTACAAGCATGTAAGAATGTGTACTTTCTATCTGATTTTCCTTTCATAAGACAAACATTACTCTGACGTATGGACTTTATATCCAGTTATCTGATAGTTATATATTAGACAAATAAAATCAATCATCTTGGCACATTTTCTAAAAAATTTTAACCCGAAGGGTTGAGGGGAAGTAGTCCGAACATCACCAGAGTTTAATCATTTCCGTTTCTAAGTTAAAGTTTATCTAGTAGAGAGTTAATATATACATATTTAAATATCAAACCTTAAAATGCTATACTACAATTACTATCCCCTAAAATTCGCAAAAAATTGTTAAGAAGACATTATGCTTTGATCTCTGGGATTTTTGTTCAAATTCGATGTGGACAAGTTCATGTAATCAGATTGATCACTAATTTTTATTTGTTTCAATTTTATGTTTTAGTACATTTTAAAAACAATTGATGAATATAATTTACATAATGTTATCAGATAAGCTTACAATCTCCAGATTGATTGGGATTGTATATCTAGTCGGTAACTACCGAACCATGTACAACAGTCGAAACTCGATCGAATTGTAAGTCAGTGAAATATTTTGAGGAAATGTTGACCATAGAAAAGTACATTTTACAGATAAACATTTAAGTACCTCTAATTTTAATGTAACAGTTTTTATATCAAAAGAATTTTGTTTATTCTGCTGTGAGAACCTCTACAATTTTTAATCGTAAGACATGGAATCAACTGCAGATAAAACGCTTCCAGACTAGAACACTCAAATTAGGTGATCGTGAAATTGGATCATGATGTTCTTCAAATACAGATACGCATTTTTTAATTATGATTGTGATTGTTTATGTTGATTTCTGTCTTTGAAAACCAATATGTAAGCAAATATTTGAATCAAATATTGAGTTTTCATGCCACCTTCCGTGCCTTCGGAATATGACGTCATCAAATGTTGCTGACATTTTACGTATAATAATTATGACGTCATCATTTCAGTGTTCGTAAGTGATCTTGTTTCATCCGGAATGCACTTTATTTTTTCATAGAATTAGATTTAAAAGTCAGAGTTGTTCAGTTACTGCGTAAGATCAGTGTGATCTATCTCAACCATTTCAAATTGGATTTGGAAAAAACCTAGTTATTCAGAAAAGCCTTGGTTTTACCTATTAAGTTTGTTTTGAATAAGAATAGAGATAACGGTCTTGAATTTTTCGATTCGCAGACGTATATCGGTGTTTATACTGTCGCAAATAACGTTGCGTGACGCGTCACAAATAAAACTAATTTACGACAGTATAACCACCATTATACGTCTCCAAATTAAAAATTAGAAGACAATTATCCCTTAATTTAAATCATTGTTGTAGTGAAATGCAGTACCACTAAGTCAAGGTCACGATACAAAACCGAAACGAGACAATAAAGGAGAGACAAGTGAATATTAAGAACATTGGTTAAAAATATATATTTAAATTAAATACAGTAAACTCGCATGAAAAAGCTGCTTTCATGATTTTAGACATCGTAATTTTGCTCATTAATTAAAAATCTTGAATTTGAAGAAAAACATATTGTCTGCATCCTATTTAGTAAGACTATTGCGTAATATGAGAGTTCTTCATTAGAAAGTTATTCTTTAAATACAACTTGTACCGGGATATTTACCGCACGGTCATTCACCTAAAACAATATCGATAAAGTTGATCGAAAACAAATAAAATTGATGTCTGCACTCGGTAAAATGTTCCATAGTGTTTGGAAGAATACACAAAAATGTACATTGTTTCAATATAAAAGGTCGTTATAGCACACCTCATTTCTCCTGAAGCTTTTCTAAGTTATCGATGTGTGATTATCTTGAGATAAAAATTTTTACACCTAGCATGCTGTTTACTTCTTTCTAATTAATTGAGGATTTTATGCAGAGTTGTTTATGGACGTGTTTGGTGCGTAAGATGGAAGAGAAATGAAAAGTTTTGAGAAATAAGCTTAGGAACCTAAAATAAAATAAATAAAGTAAGCAGTGATTTTAAGCCAGTGTTTTCACACGACTGAATAATAGGGTTTTGCTTACCTGAAGTACTTGTGCTAATAATGAGTTAGGCAGAAATAGGCAAATGAAGGTAGAGTAAGAGTCGGAGTATTTGGTACCAAAAATTCAGTTAAAATAATCCAAACCAAAGATACCACTCCATGTCCAATCCACAATTCCAAGGGAAAGTAAAATCTTTGAACTGGTAAATAGGTAAAACAAATGAACTTCTACCTGCAGGGCAAATTAGGTTGGGGGCTCCGTAAGGACAATGACCTCATGTTAAGCTAGCTACACCCGCCGCGTTTGCAATAAAAATTGGGAATAAAACTGACATGGAACTATGAGATGTCAAATATACCAATGGCAAATTTTGAAACAGATATATCATACTCATTAACAATTCATTGATGACGACAATAAAACTTTTAGAGCCTTGATAAGCTTAGGCTTAAATATCATTTATTTGTAAACCGCTAGCATCGTTGTATAATGTTCCCGAAGTTTGAACTAGCTCTACATTCATACGAATAAAGAAACAAATCGGCAATCAATGATGCATAATTTGTGTTGATTAACATCTGGAAATTAGTAGAAATGCGGCAAATGAAAGTTTGAATTAGAGTATTAATTATGAATTAAAAATTATGAATATAGTAAGTTCAGGTCAAACCAGCGATCTTAGTTGATCAGATATAAGCAACATTTATGTTAGTCTTTAAACCCTTGGTTGGATTCATTTAGATCATTTATATGCTATGGTTTTGTTTATCTAAGGACTTTGTCATTTTAAATATTGAAATCCTTTAAACTTTTAGTTAGGTAAAAGATTTCTTCCGTTATTGCTGTGGAATTGATGAAGACAGACAAATCTTAAATAAACTCAGTAAATCCTAAATTGACGTATCACCGGTCATACCTTTTATGTTCCGACACTCGCCGCCATCACGGAACTAAAGCAGCGTCATGGCAACTAATGGGGTACTAGTGTTTGTGACGTCATTAAATAGCGCAATTCAGGCCGAGTTTTCGTTCTTTTTGTGTGTAATTCAAGCATGCTTGTCCTTTGACGGAACATTGTGTGCGTCGCCGGCGATACGCCAATTGATGTTACACAAATGTGTCTGATAGCGTTATTTGTTTATACTAAAATGATTATACTAGCTTGATGCCTCTGTGTCCAGGATTTCCCTGGATAATTTTACGTCCTATAGTTCCATGTTTCTTTCACACAATTTTGGTAGCGGAGCACCCGGTCTCACTTCCCGGTGGATGTTCACGTGTCTAACCTAACTTGTCGGTTCCAAAGTTTTTCCTAGCTTCTGGATTGTGATTATGGATATTAGTATGTTTGTTTTTAATTATAGTATAGAGACTTTACAGCACTGATCCTCGTGAGTATAAAATCGTTATACATATGTGACATATTGGTCGTTGTAGCGACTTGTATTATTGTTGCAGAATGCAAAAGTAAATTATGTGTCTGCTGTAAAGTTGAAAAAATCAATAACAATGATAAAAATGTACAATCGTATAGAAAAAATGTTGTATAATTACTGTTGTAATCGGAACTTTATTTTTCAATGAACACCCCTTCTCAAAAAGGCAAATTGGATGACTAAGAGTATGGGAATTCAATTTATATGTTTATAGTTGTGTTACACATTTCAGCTGCATTAATCAAACAGATTCAATCTGTAAATGAATTGATGTACCTAATGGCGTCTCAACACAGGGTTTGTCATATAAGGTAGAATGTCACGAACAATGTTTTTTGCCGATTGCAATACGGCTTAACTTGAAACACCGGGAATGTAGTCGCTAAACATGAATACGCTAAGGTGTTCATGTATTGAGCATTGTATGGTAACCGACTTAATTACAATCCCAATTAAAAACGATGAATGAAGCTCCTATGTTCACATAATTTGATATATTTTATATTTCCGGGTTAACGAAACGTTTTCAGAAACTTTTGTATTATGCATATACAAAATCCAACTTCAACATCTACTTTGTGAGAAAAGGCAACAACTTTAAATCTGCCGATCATAAGGAGTAATGGATAGATAAATATCGAAAAGAAAAACATAAAAATAAAAACACACATACTGATCAATGTCCGAATCACAATCCAGAAGCAAAGTAAAAACTTTGAAACTGACAAGTTGTGTTAAACACGTGAACTTTCATCGAGTAAGTGAGACTGGAAGGGAAAACCAATATAATTTTGCTTTATCTCGGAAACTTAACCTGTTTTCCTTTTCGTATATTATCAATTTATTAAACTCTATTTGTGGCCGATTTGGCAATTATGATTTATCTTCGAAAGCAAGAGTCATTAAAAAATGTTATTTTAGAATATAAATATGCGTATTAATTATTCGTTAAGAGTATTGAATGCGTTAGTTAATAAAATTTCGCATGTTCAACTGACATTTTACAATTATTCATTTATTTTTAACTTAAACGTGTAATTTCTTTAGCAAGTCTTTGAAATGTATTATGATATAAAACATAAAATAAAAACTAAATGAAGTGTCAATAAAATGTGCATGACATTCTTAGCAATTAACTGATGTAGGATAAACAATATTGACTTGTGCTTAAAACATCATTCCATCTCATCGACTAACCGAGTAATGAAACGTCAGACAGAGTAACAATTCACAATCATTCATTTATCTGTAATTCGAAACATGTAATTTTTTACAGAAGGATGAAGAATTTTTTTGATGACATTATGCAATATTAAAACAAAAATATTGATAAGAAACTCAATTTGGTTTTCCTGTAATGTTACCTTTTGTCGAGGAAGAAATTTACCAAAGAAAAAAGAGATAAAACAAGATTAATTCATTGCTGTAGAATTCAATGCACAATAAAACTGACAAATACAATAATTTTTAATAATATAAGCATATTAACTTTCTCTCTGCTGTTCCTTTTAAAGACGGACATAATGCTTGACCTTGTATTATATATCCGGTTATCTGCCAATTAAATTTACATTATATAACTATACGAATACAAGCAACCAACTCTCGTGATAAAAACAATATCTGAACCCTAGGTTTAATATATTTGGTCGAGTACTGACGTTAAATTCAGAGGGGTAATGTTTTTTACTATCTTTGACAACAAGTGATGTTGTATTCTTCTTCCCTAACACATTTTGGAGTGTCGAAATGGATTGTGATCTTTGTTGTCAATAAATTGCAACGTATAAATGTGAAGTTGTTATAATGGTAAAATACATTTTTGTCGTTTGCATATTCTATTCAAGTTTTGATGTCAAATTGCGACACATGCACTACAGATATCGAGGAATGATAAATATTATAAGGTCTTTTAGTACTGTAAAATTAACACTGATATGAAATGTAATGAGGTTGAGTCGCTTAGGTGTAAAATTAAAAAAGTTCTAAGAAGAGATGAAATTAGATCAAGACATATCGACACGTCTATATAACAAGCACTGTGTGAAATGACACCAATTGAGTAAAATAGGGTAGATTATTGTCTATGAGATGATAATTACAAAGTTTTGTTTATTAGAAATGTTTGTTTTTAGGTTTTTGGACACGAGATGTATGATATTTATTAATTAAAATCAAACATACTAACCCATGAAAAATTAAAATCTACAGACAATATTTATTTTGCCACTAGAGGGGCTCAAACGCACACCCTCGACACCAACTCGCCTAGCATAAGAATCAACCGCGATCTAACTAATTGTGCCACCGAGACAAGTACAAAAACGCTGGTCTTACTATACACAGACGTGCAGCCGACATTATATGTATATATTCGTTTTAGCAGTAAACTTATTAATATTCCTGAGTGTAAACACCGAAGTTAACTCTTTTTGAATTTTACACTGAGATGAGTACTGCATTTTTTCCTGTTTGGCTGTTTCTATCAATACCTGTGTAGTGTTCTTCTTTTCATTGCATTGACTGTGCTGAAGTACATAAATTCAGGTTCACAACCTTTTACTAATTTGCATTTTTTTCTGACTGTTGTTTTAAGACAAAGAAAACGTAAAGTCGCCACTTTAATATATTATAGTGCCTAAACAATGGCAATTGATGATTGTTGCAACCAAATACATGTACCATATTCTTCTTATACAATCAAAACAACCATGTAAATCAATGTATACTATGAATAATCTAACAATCCCATTTTTTTAATATATTTTCGTGTCATTTAGTCCAACACCACGAATTACTCAATCTTTGACGCGATATCATAAACAAATCTTTACCAAACATAATACAAACAATGCCATTCAGTGCTATTGGTCATAACAGTAAGTGCGAAAGTCTTTCAAATGATTTATTGACAGACAAATATCTCTAATGAATTTAATCAAACAAAAACTAACCGGTACATTTATTGTAATTCCCGTTCCCTTTTATACCTTCCTTGTATCGCCATCAATTAATTAACAATTTATCATCATATTTCCTTTCGAATCTTGAGAAAGTAGAAATAGATTCGATTATCAAATTTGCTTCAAAAAATTCTTTCATTTTTATCAATTCTAACTAGTCACAAAATAGGTACATTACTAGTTAATGTTTAAGGAGAATATCAAGCTTATTTTTTGGTTTTAAATGAATCGAATAACCATTGATTTTACTATAAAATATTTTTAAAAACAATTTTTTTTTAAATGTATTGTTTTATAAAACAGTTTGTGTTCTCAGGGCTCATCGAGTGTTTGTCTGTTGAACAGCAATAGCTGAAAGCAAATAAAAACATTCCGCACCATGTTATGCCGTTATAAATCAGCATAAAACACAACAGGCACATTTACAAATGACCATCACCAAAGCAAATTAAATTTTTTGAAATAGAGCAAACTAATTGAACACAGAACTTTCTACAAAGGAAGTGAAGGTAGGTGCTTCATAAGGTCTTGATACATCTGCCATGTTAAGATTCAAAATTGTTCATAACACATGACATGTCAAACATTTCGAAAAATACGTTTGCACAAAAGACGCCAAACTTATCAAGATTATTAAGAGATTTAACGTTAGTTTGAACAAAATAAAAAACAATCATAATAAACCATGTCTAAATCACAATCCTAAAGCAAAGTAAAAACTTTGAAACTGATAAATTGGGTTACTTCCACCGGAATAGTAAGCAACTTCTGTCTAGCTAGCTACATCCTGTAATCAAAGTTTAAAATGAAAGAATCATAGAACTATTATTACACCGAATGTTTGTTTTATTTTACGAATATGTATGATGTGCATCCTTCGACTTTAGTAGTAATGTCTATATTAATCTTTATCCAAGTAATCGACCGGGAATGCTTCAAATTTACATCCATTTAAGAAATTTTCGAAACGTATTTACGGCCCGCTTAATGGTCCGTTTAGTTGATGAAGAGTCTTTAAACTCTAATAAATTAACAAGATACTCAACCTCGGCCAACATCTTTTGTTGTTGTTACAGACCAATGTAAACAATATCATTAATAAGAAGACGCTTGCGTAGACACAACTAAAACATGTTTCGTTCAAAGCGCTGACGTGATCCAGTAAAGGTAGGGGGCTCGAACAAAAGTACTGTCACATAGTCACGCGCAGCGCTATGTGACATTATAAATGTATGTGACAGTACAAATTGTTACAAAGCTCTTATCCAATGAAATTGCTAGATTTTTACATAAGGTGTAATATTATAAAATGTAAAATTTATCAAGGAAACTCCTGGACACAGAGGCGTCATTCGACCTTTGCTATTTAGCATTAAACCTAGAAATTATCATACCACGTCAATTTAATTTTAGATAGTTCAATTGTTAACTTAATTGAAACCGATTTTTTCTCGCGTAGGACATTTCGTACCATACGCTTGCTTGATAAATTTACATAATGTACGAAATTTAAATTTTTCTCTTAAAAAAACTCTTAAAGAATAATTTCAATCTCCTGTGAAATTGATACAGTCTACACTGATAAGCCGATATTTGTTTTATTGTTTGAAATTGTGTGTAATATAGCTTTTAAATGTATCTATATCCAAATCTCAAAGTAGGTGGAAAGAATATAAAACAAACATTAGGAAGATTTTGCTTCCATTTAAAAGCTTTTAAAGGAATTAAAATTAAATAATACACCAGCAGTTTTTGTAAAGTACATGAGGGATAGATGTTATACTGTAAGAATATCCGATTAAATTAAGATACGTTACGTGTATCTGGTAACATTTTGGGTAATTAATGCCTATCTACATGAAGTAAAATGGACATATACGAATCTGAAATATTTTTTTTAAAATATTTGTTTTAAAAATTGTGAAAGCTAAGCTTTCAACCCTAAATTGGTTAGAGAAAAACATCGATTTCAGCTTGCATTACTATTTTTGGAAATATAAATTGCAATATTATCGGTTTCTTGAAAAATAAAAATTCATCAAATAGTCGTGTACTTAAACGTCCTGTTGAACTGTAAACCAACGCGTTTCCCGAGATCACAGTAATCGCGAGGGTTAATTGTTGCGATCTTGTTTTCAAGTATTAGTTATACCAAATAGTTAGCTATATTCAATAGTGTGAAGGTTAATAGCAGCGAAATAGTTGTGGCAAGAGAATTGTGATAGTTTTTCTATTGTCAATTTTCCTTTTTTTATGCAGCAATATACCTGCTTCTCCTGCTTATGATGTATTTGTTTCCCAACTAATACGCTATGGTAGAGCTTGTTCCCACTACGGGGACTTTGTACAACGAAGTAGGCTGCTTGCAAATAAATTGTTGACTCAGGGATATTGCAAGCCTAGGCTTATCAAGGCCCTCAAAAAGTTTTATGGCCGTCATCACAGTATTGTTGATAAGTTTGATGTCTCTGTGTCCAGGATTGCCTTGGATATATTTGACGTCTCATAGTTCCATGTTCCTTTCACACAATTTTGATTACACACGTGGCGGGTGTAGCTAGCTAAACAGGAGGTGCTTACCCTTCCGGAGCACCCGGCCTCACTTCCCTGGTGGAAGTTCACGTGTCTAACCTAACTTGTCAGTTCCAAAGTTTTTACTTTGCTTCTGGATTGTGATTCGGAAATGGATTAGTATGTTTGTTTTTGATTAATAGCCACGAATGAAAGTTGGTTTACAGTAATTGTCCATTAGAACACTTTTATCATGAAAAATTATGATTTCAACCAAAGAGTTGTATGTTTGTCTACATTAAAAAGTATTCTTTTCAAATGTCACTTGTCACAAGTGTTTGAATCATCCTCACTATATGCATTGAATATCTAATGATCAACAATGTCATTGATTAATTAATGCTATATTTCTTCCTCTATACAATTACTAGACATAACTCAGTGTGATAAGGCAATTAATAGTCACAGCAAAGTTTAACATTAACCTAACGAGTTAATGCTGAAAAAACAAACCATTTCTCAATCCATCGTTGCCTATATCTAGACCGTTTCTTCTGCGCCTATCTATCTCTTATCGACAACTAGCTACCAATGTCTCGTAACTTCGACTGACTAGCTTTGACTTTTTTGATAGCTCTGTGTTAAACTTTCGACAGATCTGTACTCTATACCCCATAGTGTACATATGTAAAAGGTTGAAGGCAGGTCTTAGTTTAACTTAAATGTGTCTATTCCTTTAGCCATAAAAGCTATTTGTCTAAGATAATTTGTATTATGTAACTGCGAACAATCTATTGTAGTAACAAACTATAATTACTTTGAAGATTAGTCTGGAAATATACCAGAAAAGCTTAGAAATCTCGGTCTTATGAACACATTATGGCATAATTCTGTTCATTAGAATTCATTACACTTGTGTTTGCAAAAGAAAAGTAGTACTACCTTGTATGCAAAGAAATCAAAAAGTTACATCAGTTGGATGAATTACTTGAATGGACTATTAAGGAAAAATCACTTGATCAATGAATTGTTATAACCCTGTAGCGAAAGGCTAAAATTGTGTATGTAATCGTCTCAATATTGGAATAAAATGGATATGCAATGTAGAGATTTGCACATATAAGGAGATAAACCTAGTTTACAACAAATTAACAAATTACAATGCAAAATGCAGATATACAGGAGGCTTCTACCAATGCCGAAGCACATGACTTTTCTTCCCTGGTTGAAGTTCACGTGTGTTACTCGTTTCCCATTTTCAAAGCGTCCACTTTACTTTTGTTATTATGATTAAAACCATAGAGTAGTATGTTTGTTTATATTTAGGATAGAGTATATGAATCTTTAATATATGCATTGAATACCTAATGATCAACAATATCATCGATTTATTTAGGCTGTAGTCCTTCATCTTTGCAATTACCAGGCATCATTTAGTGTGACTAGGTAATTAAAAGTCTCACTATATTTACAGTTTACATATGTAAAAGGTTGAAGACAGATATCTACATTTTCGTAGAAAAATGTCTAATCCTTTTGCATTAAAGGCTAATTGTCTAAGTTTATCTGTATTATGTAACCACGTAAAATCCATTGTAGTAACCTCCGCCTGGCTATAAACTATAATTAGTATGAAGATTAGTCTAGAATTATACCAAAAAAGCTAAGGAAACTGATGAACACAATATGACATAATTTTATTATTTGCATTCAGTACACTTGTATTTGCGAGCGAAATGTTACCGCCGTGTGTGTGGCGTACTTACTCTTACTTTATACTTTGTATGCAAAGAATTAAACAGGTGTGTAGCTAGCTAAACAGGAAGTGCTTACCCTTCCGGAGCTCCCGGCCTCACTTCCCTGGTGGAAGTTCACGTGTCTAACCTAACTTGTCAGTTGCAAAGTTTTTACTTTGCTTCTGAATTGTGATTCGGACATGGATTAGTATGTTTGTTTTTGATGATTACATCAGGTAGACAAACGGGATTATCGAGGTAAAAACAAGCCGCAGTTACTCGATCAGTGCACGGTAATAACAGTGTACTAAAAGGGTCATTTAGTGCATGTAATCACCACAATAAAAGTTTATAAGTGGACATTCGATCCTCAGATTTACATTATAAACAGTTAAAATATTATTTATTTTACAATTTGTCATGCAACATTTAGATTTATGTGTACATTGCATTCAGTGCATTAGTTAATAAAATACCATGCCAAATGACCATAAACATTCTTTGATTTATTCATAAATGAAAAGAAGTTATTTTCATCAATTAAAGTGATCAATTTTCTTAAGCCTGTTATATAAAACGCCTTTATCAACTATGTTTTTTTCGGAGATGTTCAAAGATAAATATCCGGTATCGCTTTCCTGTTGGTTGTTTAGTACCTACCATTTTTGGTGATGATTAATACGAAGGGCAATAACGTTAAGAAAAAAATTGCGCTATAGGTGTCCATATATATTCAGAAAAAGGTTTAATATTCTTTTTCAAAAGCTTTGAAAACACTTAAACATGTGAGACGGTTTTATAATATATTATACCAGCTTCAATTTACAGCACTAGACGGCCGTTTCGGAATACCATTTCTCATCAGAGGTGCTTGGACCAAAATTATGAAACCAAAATTGTTTTGAAAAAGATTTTGAAATAATACTGAAAGGACCAAATTAATTTTTTCAGAAGCTATATAAGCGTGGCATTGGTCACACATGATGAAACAAAAATAAATAGTAAACACTTCGTCAATAATAATACAATTACAAAAAAGTGTCAAGTACACACATTGTTACACGGGCCCATGTAACCGGCATCATATGTTCACACGGTTGTCAGTTATTCAAACTTCTTGTTTAAAAATATAATATCAACAGTGACAACTAATCCAGCCGCAGAAAATACCTTTAATGACAAAATAAAATAGTAACGCGATAAAACACTATTCATCGGTGAATAAAATACCAAGCCATTGCTTGCAATTGATGGATTAAAGTGATCGATAGTCTGAAACGGCTGAATGATCCCAACAACAACAAAATTAGGCGAGTATTGGATCAGTAAAATTGTTACCGATTATTGATTTTCCGATCGAGTACTCGAGTACTCGGGTACTCGTTGACATCACTAGTATTTTTGTAGCTGCTACAAAGTAATGATAGTTATGTTTTAAATTAAAGGAAATAACTTGTCAAAATTCAATAACATATTTTAAAGGTAAAATAATGTCACCATGCCAAACAAACAGTACTTTTTAAAATCACAATCAAAAAGTACTGTAAAACCTAAAATTACAAATATCAATTTTGGATAAAACTTGTTTAATGGAATACTGCGACGTTTGTATCGGCCTGTGGTTACAATCGGAATATTGATCATTTCAGAGTCATCCACTGGATGAAAATGCATGTATCTTATCAAAATAAAGATAGCAATCTGTTTGAACTACATTTTTAGATAAATGAAATGATGAAAAATACTTGACGTCCTATAGGTTCATGTTAGGTTCACAAAATTTTAAATATACACGTGGCGTGTGTAGCTAGCTTCGGAGGAGAAAGCACCTCCCTGGTAGAAATTCAAGTTTTAAGCCTAATTTGCCATCTTCAAAAATTTTACTTGATTTTCTTTTAGACATGGATTAGTATGTTTGTGTTTGATGGATCAAAAGTAAATGCGAAAAGAATCAGGCACAATAGGTAATATGGGTAATATAATGAAACGAGAAATATCAATTGAGTCCACTGATTAAAAAATTGCCGTTTTCATTTACTGATTTCATCACTTTTGTGCTTTTTCTTCAATATGTTTGATGCGATTTTGGTCAATTTGTACATGCTCGTTTTGAATTACAAATCTAAAAAACAAAAATATAAAACTACCCATTTTAAAGACATATTGTTTTATTTAATGCACGATAAACATTGATTTTCGTTGAATTTGTTAGCCCATAAATTAACTTCACAGTTGTTCAATTAATCTTGTGTGATTTTATCGTAACTTTCAAATAAATTATTGCCTTAAAATGTTATATAATACACATAAAATTGCTACTACTTGATAAATGTTTAATTTGTAAATAACCAAGAAGGGCATAAAATGATTCTTCATATTGGACTTCAATTATGAAGCCCACGAAATGTTACATTTAACACTGCATGACATACGTGATGACTTTAAGTTCTCTATTGTCAACTAACCTTTTTTATGCAGCAATGTACATAGTTTTCATGTTTTGGTGTATTTGTTTCCCAAATAATACTCTATGGTAAAGCTTGCTTTGACTATGGGAACTTTATACAACGTTGCACCTTGATTACAAATAAATAGTTGACCCCGGGATATTGCAAGCCTAGTCTTGTTAGGACCCTAAAATATGACCGTCATCACAGTATTGTTGATTTATCATATACGAAAGTGTACCTCTCTATAACCTGTCTGTATATGTTTCAGTTTCTTTCGACGCCATTTTCTCTTGGTTTTAAAATACGTCCTTTATTATATAAATTAATTTTCAGTCCTATTTGATATTTTATACTTTATTTTCTTCTTTGGAGTTCGTTATTATAACGCTGCAATAAAAAAATTTTATGGATTTTAAATAACATCTAAAACTACTATAGATTCAAATACACCAGAATATAAGCTTACTGCTATCATCATGGATATTGCTTTTAACAGATTATTTAAACCTGCTCGGGAAAACGATATTGATAACGATGGTCAACGCCAATATCTTAAGTTACACTATGCTAAGAAAGGCATAGATGCTATAAACATTTCCAATATTCTTCAAAATAAACAAGTCCAATCTAAAATTCCTGCTTATTTCAAAATTAATTCTCCGCCTCTAGTTTCCTACTCCTACAATAAACCTATTGCATCCAAAATATTTAATTATAAACAAACATTACAGTGTTTAAACTTTCATAATTTTACTCCACCTACTTGCTCTTGCTCGTCTTCTCCCTATATTTATGGACCGGCTGGACATGTTATAACTGGTGATCTCAATATAATTGAGAACACCAAATTAAGATCTTTACTTTCAAAAGGTCCTAAATATAGAGAAGCTCAACCTTTTACTTGGGGACAGAATTTCCGACTTGTCATGGATTCCGTTGAAGAGTACGCCAGACGTTGGGCTCAATTAGAAGATGTTGAGCTGGATACCTTATCCGACTGGATAAAGGTTGTGAGATCTTTCGTTAAAACTAGGATTGCCAAACTTAAAGGGTCTATGAGTACTAAACCGTCTTCAGTACTCAAGGATCCAGAAATCAAAGCAATTCTTACAGACATACACAACAAATATGTTGTTGTCCCAGCTGATAAGGCTTCCAACAACATTATTCTCGTTTGTAAGAGATTCTACCTTGAATGTCTTATTAAGGAGCTTGGTTTAGATAGTATATCAAATAACACTGCATATTCTAGAACTAATTTTACCAAAGATGAAGTTCTTTCCAACCATAGGGGAGTTCTCGAGTCTTTTGGTATCAATCTTAAAGAGGAAGATCTTGATCTTCCTTACTTGTATTGGATTCCTAAACTCCATAAAAATCCATACAAGGAAAGATATATAGCAGGCTCATCTAAATGTACTACTAAATCATTATCGGTAACTCTAACACAAATTTTGACAATCGTCAAAGATGGTATTCAGTCTTATTCAGAAAAAGTATATTCTACATCTGGAATCAACCAAATGTGGATTCTCAAAAATTCTAAAGAATTACTTGAACATCTTGCTTCTAATACTTTATCTCATGTAAAAAGTATAAAAACATTTGATTTTTCTACACTATACACCACAATCCCTCATTCTAAATTGAAAGAACGTCTTAAAGAATTTATTCACTTGTCTTTCTTCTACAAAAACGGTAAGCCAAGATACAAATATCTGGTGCTGAACAGGGGTTCTGGTTATTTTGTCAAGCATCATACGGATTCCAAACAAAAATATACTGAAAATACCATCAACAAAATGTTGGAGTTTTTGATAGATAACATATTTGTTGTGTTTGGTAATATAGTTTTTCAGCAAACAATCGGTATACCAATGGGTACAAACTGTGCACCATTGCTTGTTGATTTGTTTCTTTATTCTTACGAAGCAGAATTTATGCAGAACCTTGTTAAATCTGGAGAGAAAACTGTGGCCAAATCATTCAACTCAACATACAGATACATAGATGACGTTCTGTCTCTTAACAATCCTAAATTTGGAGACTATGTAAATGTCATCTATCCTAGTGAGCTTGAAATAAAAGACACGACTGATTCCTCAAGTTCTGCTTCATATTTAGACTTATACCTGAATTATGACGCACAAGAAAGGATACATTTGAAACTTTATGACAAACGTGATCACTTCAATTTTTCTATTGTCAACTTTCCTTTTTTATGCAGCAATATACCTGCTTCTCCTGCTTATGGTGTATTTGTTTCCCAATTAATACGCTATGGTAGAGCTTGTTCCCACTACGGGGACTTTGTACAACGAAGTAGGCTGCTTGCAAATAAATTGTTGACTCAGGGATATTGCAAGCCTAGGCTTATCAAGGCCCTCAAAAAGTTTTATGGCCGTCATCACAGTATTGTTGATAAGTTTGATGTCTCTGTGTCCAGGATTGCCTTGGATATATTTGACGTCTCATAGTTCCATGTTCCTTTCACACAATTTTGATTACACACGTGACGGGTGTAGCTAGCTAAACAGGAGGTGCTTACCCTTCCGGAGCACCCGGCCTCACTTCCCTGGTGGAAGTTCACGTGTCTAACCTAACTTGTCAGTTCCAAAGTTTTTACTTTGCTTTTGAATTGTGATTCGGAAATGGATAAGTATGTTTGTTTTTGATTTACATTTTCATTTTTATTTTAATTACAGTAAATATTTTCAATTGTCTTTTTCAAATAATCTTTCCAATTTCTTTGGTATAACATTTGTGACACTCGCACATTGAGCAATTGTAATTGCACGAGTATAGAAGATGAAATATTATGCAGTAAATATTCTATAACAATTGAATGAGACATGTATATAACATGATAGAACAAATTGAATATATTTTTTTTTTCAAATTTGGATAAACAATTTCGCACTTTCATTTATAATAACATATTATTTCAGTTTACTTTTATAACACTAGAGGATCGCTTCGGAATACATTTCCTCATCAGTAAGGCTTGCACCAATATTGTGAAATCAGACTTTTTTCACGATGATGATAAAATCTCATAGGACCAAAATTTATATTACCAATTTTAACTAAAGAAATATTTTACAGAGTAATGAAATTAATAATCAAATAAAACGTGCTTATATTTTGTTTTTTAGGATTATTTCTTGCATTTACTGTATTTTGTTTATTTTAATATGTATGTATGAAGTTCTGTTTTAAAGTATGTATATATCTGCATTTGAATCATGTACAAAATATGGCAAATATAGCAATGGAAACGTCAATAGCACTCACATTCATTATCAATATTACATTGAAATTTAACAAAACAATAAGTGGATGACAGAGAGGTCTGTCCAAGCTTAACGCTTTCAAAGATTTGGAATTTTTAGATTTATTCAGAAGGTTATCTGGTTTAAAATAGATAACACTTTATACAAAACTGAGAAATGTTATTTATTTTTTCTATCTATTAACCAGATAATTTATTAATAAATATGTATGTACAATATATACCTTAAGGTGATGTTATAGAGTACAACTGACAACAACAGAGTAATGGTAAAGTCAACAACTGTTGTAATGGAAAGAACTTAGTATTTACCGTCTTTCATCAACATTCCTTCTGCAGTTGTTTTAATAAGGCGCTTTTCAATAATTAAGATATTTATTGATTAATGACAAGCTATAGCTACATACGGTTTTCTTTTCTTGTCAAACTGTGGACATTTACTTCAACTAAGAATTATTTCCAGGTATTGTTGAGGACTTTATAGATAATAATAAAATAAAAACTAACGACAGCATGATTCTTCATATCGCAATATATTTCGAATACACAGTATTCCTTATCAAGCTACATTTTAACTAACTTAAAATTACAAATACAAGATATATGTATAAAACATTATTTACAGATTATACAATGTAATTACAACTTTCTTACTGAATGTGTTCCAATAACCCTTAGGCTAAACTCTAATTGGTTTTTTACTTAATCAGGTGACACTTGTGTAATTACATTGTATAATCTGTAAATAATGTTTTATACATATATCTTGTATTTGTAATTTTAAGTTAGTTAAAATGTAGCTTGATAAGGAATACTGTGTATTCGAAATATATTGCGATATGAAGAATCATGCTGTCGTTAGTTTTTATTTTATTATTAAGAATTATTTCATGTGCATCAGATACGAAACTAATTGAAAATAACTGACATCTAATTAACTGAAAGAGTACGAAATTCCAGTTTCATAGTTTAGAATGTATATGATTTACAGTGAGAGTCATCGGTTAAACTTCATGCATTAAAATATTTTCTGTTCTAACCTATCGTCGTTTGCAAATTCGCTCCCAAGGTTGTTACCCAATTTTTACTAAAAATTTGTGATTTTTCCTCATTATAAAATTCAAATCGAAACGAAAAAAGTTAAGAAAAATGATTTTTACCACCCAGTTTAAATTTTACATTTTTGAATTTGTATTACTTTTATGTTGCTTTTGGGATTGTAAATTTCAAATTGGCTGGTTCGTCTGTGTTTAATCTAGCAGTGACATAAATAAAGATCAAAATCTGTATAATTTCCGAGTTGATCGGAATTGTCGAATCTACGATATTTACATTATTTTAATAAACAAGACTTTGAATCAGTGGCATTTAAAAAAAGATTCATTTACTTTAAATATATTTGTAAATTTCAAATAATATAAGAAACACTGAGATTATTTTTAGGCAAATCTTAATTACAACATGATGATCTCTATTTCCATTAATTGCAGTCAACGCTCGTTATCTCAAAATTTTTGGCCCGTGAAATATAGTGTTAATTAATTAAATGTTCTCTTTGAATTTTATTTTCTTAAAAATATATTAATATGCTGCTAGAGTTTTGGTAAAATAAGGAACAATCTTTACAAATGGTTATTTTTTGTAGTGTTAATGCAAATATTTACATTTGCAATGTTTTATTGTATCAAACTCTGTTTAAAAACAAATTTAAATATAGGACCATAAATATATTTCCGCAAGTGACCTCACTCCTTTCTTGTTTGTGCCTCTAGATTGACCTCCTTTAGCGATTGGAAATGTATGTAAAAGACGAAAGTATTTTAAAGTTATTTCAGAGTCAAAAATCCTAAATAAGATTTTAAAAAATGATTAATGGAAATATAACCATTGAACTAGATAGCGCTCGTGATCGGTTTGATTTGCACGCAGTAGAAAATATAGCACTATAAACTACATTTCTAGGCATTTCAATGGTTAACTGAATAAAGCAGTTTTAAAAGTTGCACAAGCAGAAAGATAAAATAAGCACTTAAACATACCATGCTTTTATTTAAATGCCGTTTTAAAAAGTAGTTTTTAAGCAGCATGGACGACTTTACTCGGGAAGTAGTTAATTTAAAGAAATACTTTTAGTGAATTGAAATGTCTGATTGATTGCGTATAGATTTCATGTATGTTCTTACGCTATATATTTTATTGGGTGTTTTATGTAAGTCTGTATATGCAATTAAAGGTAAACACGTGTTTAAAGCGGATCAGATCATAAAAATTAAAAATATAACGTTTTTAAACAAAAAATCAAAGTTTTTTTCTTATTCGATGATATGTGCATTTATCTGACAATGTTTACAAGCACTTACGGCATGTAGAAAAATGAATAACCTATTTTTATAGCTCAACCAATAGATTGTTTGGTTGGATGAATGTTGCTTATCGTCGCATCAGGAATTTTTCAACTATTCGCGACGAGAACTATTTTATTAATCTCTATGGAATAATCTATGAACAATTTTGTGCATGTGAAGTGCGTGCGAGTGTGTTATATGACCTGCCTTGTACTCGCGCACTCAGGGAGACTAGCTCACAGACAAGCCTACCACTCCCTAGTCACATTATGCTGATACCAGGTAAACCAGTAAAGGCCAACGACAAGGAAAATTCATTTCAACGTGCTAGCTGACAGATTCAGTACGCCGCAGACAAGCGTACCCCTCCCCCAGTTCACTATACTGATACCAGGTGAATCAGTTAAGACCAACGGCAAGGAAAATTCACTTTCCCACATGTGGTCCGAGCGGAATCGAACTCACAACGGTGAGAGATCCTGGATTTGAAGACTGACGTCTTATCCATTCGGCCATCTCGCTCGGTTTCTGCAACCAATAGAGACACTGCAACTAATTTAATTAAACAAAGGTTTTTATTTCTTATATAACATAAATTAAGAACCATTGTGATAAGCATTGTATACATTTAGAAGACAAGAATTCACTGAAAAACATATGCTTTGCAACAACTATCATAATAAAAATTATACCAGTTTTAATTTTACAGCACTGGACGGCCGTATCGGAATATAGTTTATATTCAGTAGTGTTTGTACCAAAATTGTGACACCAAAAATTAAATCACAAGATGTTAAAAGATATCCAAAGGACCATAATACATTTGACCAAATTTAGCTAGAGAAATACTTTGCTTTAGTGAGGATATCTAAGTTTTTGAGTGATTTTAGATTTTAACTAGCAGCAAATTTAAACAATAGTATATTTGAAAATCACGACATAATGCAAGCTAATGGCAGAAATAGTAAAGCAAATGTATGTTTAAATGTATTAACAACACAAATTCCTTTGTTTCCGCAATCATACTCTTAGTAATTTGAGTAATCACCCTATCTCATTACTTGATCGATTGCATTTACTAACTGACTTATTGTAACCCTAAATCGAAGTCCTTAATACATAAAATGTACCCAACATTTGTCTTCATTTCCGAAAATGAAGGAAAATTGTCTTGAAAGTAATTGCTTTTGTCTACGATGAACTTTATTATATAATCAGCATCATTCTTGTCACCTAATCCCCTATATACAAGTCATAATTACAATCAAGATTATTATTCATGAAAGATGGTAAATATCTTCGAAATTGTAAAACCTCATTTGTTTAAGAAGAACAATACTAGGAAGCAATGACAATGGTATTGATTATTGGTATTCAATATACCCTTTGTCAATAGAGGATATATTGCCGATCGCCATTCAAAAGATATATATATATCTAATCCTGAGATGTGTTGCTAAAGAAACGTGCTGTTAGATTCTATATTATTTTCATTAGGAAGTTTTATTAAGCAGTAAATAAGTATATGTTTTGAATCTATATAACTTCCCTGTCTTGTGCTGCATACATGAAAGTGTACTTGATGACTTTTGTTACTGTGGGTGAAGTTTTATTCTAGTCGCTACGTTTCCTGTTTTCATCGTAATTACACATTATAACAATTTTACTTTTAAAGCAATAGACGGCCGTTTCGGAATTTCTCATCAGAAGTGCTTGGACCTAAACTATGACGCCAAATCGCCATATGTCGAACCTAACTTGTCAGTTTCAAAGTTTTTACTTTGCTTCTGAATTGAAATTCGGACGTGGATAAGTATGTTTGTTTTTGACTTAAATATGTAAAACCAACCCTGAACATATGAAGCGTCAAACCCACAAATTATAATTATATAAATGATAGATATTGAATAATATGATTTATTGCAACAAGTATAACATTGATCTTACACTGCAGGTGAAGGGGATGATAAGAAAAATGAAAAAAAAGAAAAGAAAATTAGTTGACTTAAATATGTACTGAAAATCAACTCATAATGAACCGCTTGTAAAATATAAACCATTAATGAAGAATCAGTATGAAATCACAGGCTGTGTGACCTACAACTACTGGCTATAAATGAACAGCTGGATAATTCGTAAAAAAATCCGTAGGATATAGTTATTACAGGGAAAACTTCTTCATCATTCTTTAAATAATCTTATTAATGAATGCATTTTTGCTAATGAAATTTGATATTATTATAACTCATTCTTATTAATCTAGATAACCACAATTTGTGTAGCATATTCTAACATTTGTAAGCATAGCACTTATTTGATATCAGTGTATCATTTAATTTGCATTGAATTGTATTCCTAAACGGGCGTCTAGTGCTGTAAATTAAAACTGGTGTAATATGTAGTTATAGTATGTATTGAAAAACAAACATACTAATCCATGTCTAAATCACAATCCAGAAGGAAAGTAGATACTTTGAAACTGGTAAGTCATGTTAGACCGTAAACTCCACCAGGGAAGTTAGGCCGGGTGCCCCGGAATGTTAAGCACCTCCTGTTTAAACCAAACGTCACGATGTTGTTTATTTTGAAATCAGTCTGCCTATCATGTTGTTCTTGAATAAAAAAATTCAATCTATTTGAAGTCATATTTCAGTATAGTATATTAGTGATACATGATGTAGATAGAAATATCATTTGGCAAATAAAACAATAAATAAAAATTCTAATAAAAAAAATCTTATACTGGCAAAATGGCTGTTTCACAAACATGTAAATTATGATGTTCTGATCTCTTAACTTGGTCCTGTGTACTGAGAGTATGGACGGATCTATTCGCCGTATATAACCATGTATCCTGATTCAGATTTTTACCAGTGGATACAACACGTAATTGTATTTTGATTGCATTCGCTATTTCCAGGTGAATACTGTTTTCAGTGATATATGTTTTCATATTAAAAAGACAATATCGATATCTATAATTAGTATCTAGTCGTCTAACAATGCACACCATCCCTCTACCCATTATTTATGTATAACGCAACACATTGAAATGTTTTTATGTATTGTGTTCCTAATTGCGTTGGTTTTTACCACGCATATGGTTTTCGGTTACAAATCTATCTTGTTTTTGTAAAAATGCACTTTTAAACTAATTATATATACTGCAATTGATAAATTATTATGCATGTTTAACCCTAGTCATATCGATACAGACTGACAATCTTCACAAAACTAAATTGTAAAAATATCATTCTGCCAAAAATGTGTGGTTTTTTTTACCTAAAATAGTGCTTTTATCATAAAAAAATATTATCTCCACATTTTAATATTTTCCCCCAAAATGTCCAAAAATTCACATTTTATAAAAACCGTCTTGTTTCAAACATTAAGTTTAGATATCACTTCCAAATACTGCAAAAAACGGTGATATTTCAACACTATGTACACAATTTCACATGATGATTTTAATATAAACCTATGGTAATATGAAGTTGTGCAAATATTTATGGGTGGTAGTGTTTATATTTCTTCAATATCCACTACCAAAATGTAACAATGTAACGACAGAAAACAAGTTATCAATGTATATTTTCTGAAGGTTCTAAAAAAATCCTGATCTTAGAACCATGACTGATAATGTTATTGGAGGGCTTATCAGTTTTACTATTGTTTTGTCGAGTCGAACATTTTAAAACAAACAGGTAATGGGACACCAGACTAAGAAAAAACGGTGGCTTATATAAAGACCGATCAATTTTACAATGTTACCTAAAGCATTATCTAATTCATATGGATAAGTGGTAAACATTTGAGAGATTTTTTTTAAAACTATATTAAAGCTATATTAATAACTATATTAATATTATGTGTCATACCTCACCTTTTTACAAGTTTCATTACAATTAAAGTGTACACCCCCTTCATATAATTACGCCTTTATTTTCATCTTCAAGTCATTGTCCATACTTTCAATTAAGAGATACTTTACACTGTTAATCTTTATTTCAAATAAACGAAGAACACCTACACCTTTAGAAAAAATCAATTTAATCTATAAATATCTTATATCAAACAAAGAGTCTATAGTGTACTGCTGTCATACGGACTTTTGTATTAAAGTTTATATTCAGGAAAATAACAATCAATAGACCTCATCAAACACCTTTCTATGAAACCGACAAATTAAAAATAAATTGTATGTTTATTATTTACTATATATAGAACTATAAAATCGGTTATCAAAACTTTCATGAAACGTAGAGAATGAAATAAATCATTTATTAAAACTCGTACTTAGCAAGTCTATGATTTATCACATTTATAGGAACAAGTACACCCGTTTTACTGGTGTAATAAAGGCATTGTAAAACTTACCATATCAAAAATTTGATATGATAAGTATCTTAAAATGTGATAGATCATAGTACATTGTATTGCTAAGTTCAAGGGTAACTCGGGTTGGCATCTAGTAATATAGATTTTTGCATGAGGTGTGATATGGGAGATGGGGTATAATACGGCTACGGTTATCGCAGGATAGACAAAACTTAATGTATCTAAATGTTAAAACGGGGTTCAAGGGAAGTAACTACAAATACCGGAATCTTAATAGTTTTCCATTTGTTAACTGTCATCTGCCTTCCGTCAAGTTCAACAGCTCTGAACGTTTCAAGAATCTGTCTGATCATGGACAGAGATCCAGGGGGAAATTTTACAGTCACAATGGACAGAATCCTGGACCTAGATGGAACGATAGAAAAAAATAATTATGTAATCGTTTATTTTAATTTCAATACCATTGATCAATCTGATGATAGGTCTGACACACATAAATTCGTTCAAGAAACGACAACAAAAATACTTAACGAAACACGAAAGCGGATAATTTTGGTAACACAGAATGAAAAAAGATAAAAAAAGGAACATTCTCCCTAACAAACTAGATACTCTTCAAGCTAGAATGCGAAGATAAGCAATGCTTTTTTGTTTCATTTAGAATGTTATGAAAATAAAATTACAATGCCAAGAGGGAGAAGAGCCTTAACGCTCGCCTGAGGATATAAACATATCTGATGCATTGGTTCAATGGTCTTTTTCAAAAAATAAAGAGAATGTCCAAATTTTCAGCAGTTAGGGCCAATATGTCAGAATTGTTGCAAATAGGTTATTACTTGTCCTAAGAATGCGCCATCTGAAACACTTAAGGTCAACAATATTCTCATATACACGCCTTAACAAAAGTTTATAGTTTTTGAGATAATTAACAATTTCAGTATTCGTTTGCGTCTGCGACCTTGATCTTTTAACCCATGACCTTCATTTATATATCAAAATAATCGTTTAGCCAATACCTACAATATCCTGATAAACATGTCTATATAAAAAGTTGATATTTTAACTATTTATGTATTTGTTTGCATGTGACCTTTACCTTTCAATCAGTTACCTTCTTTCATATATCAAAGTGATTGTTCGGCCAGTACCTACAGTATTCTCATATACATGCTGATACAAAAACTTCATAGTTTTGCAGATATATTGACAAATACACTAATTTTAGCAACTTCCCCATAAAGTCCCTCGATTCTTCCCCATTTTGGCTCCTACATTTATGATTTTTGCAAATCGTAAACTATGTGCTCTAATTATGTTTTACATGAAGTATCAAAGCTATATCCCTTGTATGATCAGAGGAAATAATTCTTAAACATTTTTACAATTTCCAGCTTTATGGATCCCAAGGGGACATAACCCCTGCATTTTTGCAAATCTGAAAGCCCTTTACATAGACATCATTGCCCGATTAAGGCAAGTAGTTTTGAATATCCATATCTAATATTGATGTCTTGGGTCGATGTGAGATGTGATATGGAACGAGTCATAATATAATATCTATGTATTTGAGCGACCTAATCCATACAGCTAATTTCATGGCGAGCAAGTGACAAATACAAATTTGTAAATTATAGAAATGTTTTATATTAATTTGATTTTAAACATAAACATTATCCATTATGACCTGCAAAGATACATTATGGTTTTGTGAATTGAATTAAGGTAAGTCGGACAGATTCATCAAGGGTTGATATTTAAAACCATCCCAAGTCGATATACCTGTAGTGCAGACTCGTCATTAGTACCGTTAACAGTTATTGTGCAAAAAATGGACACCTTGATATCTGGCTTAATAGATTTCTTCAATCATTAAGAACAATATAGTGGTTACAACGCCTACGAATATAAGGAACTCAAACTAAATACTTTCCACTGCTTAAGTTCAACAATACTTATATTGAGTGTCATTAAGTAAGCGTTTGATCGCAAATACATCACTTTTAAACAAGTTCATTTGTTAATAAGTATTTTTTCTTATAAGAGCAATACAAAGCGGTTTGATTAAGCTGAATAAAAAAATCTATTGGTGTCACACTGGCAATGATGAGTACCGAAATAAAATAGAAAACACACTTAATGAGAGCAACACGTTTACAGAGTAGCTTAAGTAAATACAGTGTCTGAGTAATGCAAGTTACAGTGAGTGCAGATTACCTAGTTTTGATTCACAGGAGCAAATACTAAGTTCGATTATCTAAGTTAATAATCTGTAGACTTTATTGCTATTTTTCAATCTTTTAAATAACGCTAAAAATCATCACTGTTATCATTTTTTATACTTTATATTAATTAACGTTTTAATTAGCCAAAGGCAATCTTAAATAAATCGTCATCGTGCCGAACGATTTGGTATCATGATCTAATGCAACAGTATTTGTAAGTCACATATAGACATTATTCGGGTTTGTTCTTTTAAGAGAATTATGTCTTTATATATTTTAAGAAAAGAATTTGGATTTCCAAAAGTTTAATGATGAAAAAAATACTCATTTCGTTTTTTTTCGAAACGACCTTCGAGTATATCAAAATTAAAAGATGTGAAGTAACAATCAAAGATTATATCCGTTATTTAAGACAACTATTAAAAAAACAAAACAATAATGTAGCTGAAAAATATATGTACGCGGCAATCGCCCAACGCATCTGTGAATATGACATAGTGCATGTGTAAGAAACATAACATTGCAAACAAGACAATAAAAAAACAATAAGCATCTATTGAATAGCAATTAATTTGAATTCAATTCACATGACTCCAACCTCACTACTGAAATATACAAAAACCCAACCCTGCATGGAACTTGTTAGTACCTTAAACTGTTCATTTTTGCTGCTATAAGAGACAGAATCTGTACCTAGACATATAATTGAACGCCACAAAATTAGATAAAATGTCCAAAATGTCTCATTAGTAAACATTACTATTTGCGTTACAATCAGTGCAAAGTTACAGAATCTGAAGGAACCCTAGTGGTTATTTATTGATTGTTTAGGAGAAACATATTCTGTATTTATGGAAGAGTGTGAATTAAGCCTGTCACAAGTATTATGGTTTAACTATGGTTCAATGATGTTTTAAAAAAATATAAGTACATACGTAGAGGCCATTTTTATAGTCATAATTAAATTAGATTTTAAATTGTATCAATACACTGTACATATTGCATTAGATAAGTTAATAGTGATTAGAAAATCAATTACACATTTCAAAAGTGATGACTTCTATTTTTCTATTGGCAACTTTTCTATGCAGAAAAATGTTTCTTTTGCATATTGTGCGTTTTCATAAGATATGACAGACCTGGTACTTTTTGAGAAATTTAAGCTTAGAAGCAATTGACAGTTTATTTGATTTTCAGTTTAAACGTTTTAACTGTCCTTATTGTACTTAGAAACAGGGATTGGTATGGCATGTTTGTGGTTGATTAGTACAGTGCAGTCTAATCAAAAACAAACATACTAATCCATTTCCGAATCACAATCCAGAAGCAAAGTAAAAACTTTGAACTGACAAGTTAGGTTAGACACGTGATCTTCCACCAGGGAAGTGAGGCCGGGTGCTCCGGAAGGGTAAGCACCTGCTGTTTAGCTAGCTACATCCGCCACGTGTGTAATCAAAATTGTGTGAAAGGAATATGGAACTATGAGACGTCAAATATATCCAAGGCAATCCTGGACACAGAGACATCAAACTTATCAACAATACTGTGATGACGGCAATAAAACTTTTTGAGGGCCTTGATAAGCCTAGGCTTGCAATATCCCTGAGTCAACAATTTATTTGCAAGCAGCCTACTTCGTTGTACAAAGTCCCCGTAGTGGGAACAAGCTCTACCATAGCGTATTAATTGGGAAACAAATACACCATAAGCAGGAGAAGCAGGTATATTGCTGCATGAAAAAAAAGGAAAGTTGACAATAGAAAAAATTGAAGTCATCACGTCTGTCATAAAGTTTCAAATGTATCCTTTCCTGTGCGTCATAATTCAGGTATAAGTCTAAATATGAAGCAGAACTTGAGAAATCAGTCGTGTCTTTTATTTCAAGCTCACTAGGATAGATGACATTTACATAGTCTCCAAATTTAGGATTGTTAAGAGACAGAACGTCTTCTATATATCTGTATGTTGAGTTGAATGATTTGGCGACAGTTTTCTCTCCACATTTAACAAGGCTCTGCATAAATTCTGCTTCGTAAGAACAAAGAAACAAATCAACAAGCAATGGTGCACAGTTTGTACCCAATGGTATACCGATTGTTTGCTGAAAAACTATATTACCAAACACAACAAATATGTTATCTATCAAAACCTCCAACATTTTGTTGATGGTATCTTCAGTATATTTTTGTTTGGAATCCGTATGGTGCTCGACAAAATAACCAGAATCCCTGTTCAGCACCAGATATTTGTATCTTGGCTTACCGTTTTTGTAGAATAAAGAAAAGTGAATAATTTCTTTAAGACATTCTTTCAATTTAGAATGAGGGATTGTGGTGTATAGTGTAGAAAAATCAAATGTTTTATACAATTTGCCTGAGATAAAGTATTAGAGGCATGGAATCGGTATAAGTGAGACCACACATAAAACTTTAACAAACATACATATACATACACGTAAACTGTAAATAGTATTTACGTTGTTTTTTTCTTCGTTTTTAACAGCAAGTGTTGAATACGGTTTGAATAAATACGAAATATAGGTAAAAACGTCGACAACTGCTAAATTCAGGCCGGTGTTCTGGAAATGTAAGCAATTTCCGTTTGACACATGAACTTAGGTAAGGTATTATGGAAAGGTAAGCGCTACCTGCTACTACTAGCTTCACTCTTCACGTGTGTAATTGAATTACATTAAGTACAATGCATATAATTACAGTTTTAATTTTACAATACTAGACGGCTGTTTTGTGACACAATTCCCTATTGGGAATAAATGGAACATAGGACGATTTTTTTCCACTCCTTCACATTCTTTTATCTGTTTGATATTGAAATGAAAATATGTAGTTATTATAAACGTGTAGATATTAAACAAAGGAAGGAAACGATTAAATATATCCATTGCCTTTACATATAGATAATTATTTCTATTGTCTTCAAGACGCCCAAGTACAGACAAACGAACTAAGGCCATTGGCATCGGCATATATAAACAAAGGAACTCATTAAATACTTATTGTTCTGTGGTGCTAATTTACAGTCCAATTGCAAGTGTATATTGCTTCAGGATACATTTTTACACCGTGTTCAAATCCCTTCTTTACAAAAAATTAATTACAGCCACTTATCCTCATTGATTCAATTACAATATCCACCCACTTCTTAAGAAACAATCCTTCAGGATACATTTATACCATAGAAACACCATCATGATTACTGGCGGTACGATTCAAGCTTGATGACATTATTCTTATATGCGTATTTAATTTGTTTATGTGGGTCTTCATTGACGTCATTGGGATCTCAAAGAATTGACATTATAGATAAAGTACTGGTCCCAGTTTCATAATCTTTTCTCAGCTTAGATATTCTTTCACTTAAATCTGGCAAAATTTGAAAACATTTTAAAATTGTTAATTTTTCGGTAATTGATGGTTTAAGATTTAAGATCACTTCGAAATAAAAACATTGACTATTGACAAAATATTCATCCGTAGTTCCAATCAAAAACAAACATATTAATACATGTCCAAATCAAAGACCTGAACCAAAATAAAATCTGACAAATAAGGTAAAACACGCGAAATTGTTTTAATACACTGTATATTCCATTAGTGATTAGTGTTTAGAAAGTAATTACACAAAAGCTCGCTAAATCTGACATGCAGAAGTGTATATTACAATATTTTGATAAAATTCTTATTGACTATACTCAGTTCTTGATTAAACACATCTCAAAAGTGAAGACTAATAGTTTACTACTGTCAACTTTTCTTTTCTATGCAGCAATAAGTGTTTCTTCTGACCATTGTACACTTTGTGCGATTGAATATGATAACAATTTCGTCAATTTCTACTTTTCGTATTTACTTTCTTTATTGAACTAAGATTTGAACATTGATTGGTATGTTTGTCTTCGATTGGTAAAATGCAAGATGCAGGTCCAAGCATGGTATAGGTATTCGTGAGATCACACATATAACTTTAGCAAACATAATTTGTTTGCTAAAGGCCATTGGCAGGACGAATACAAAATATACATACACGTAAACTGTAAACATTATTTACGTTGTTCAATTGTTATTCATTTTAAACAGCGAGTGTTGAATATGGTTTGAATAAAAACTAAATATCTGTAAAACTTGTTTATTACGGTTAATTGGTTTAACGCGTGAATTTATGTAGGGTACTATAAAAAGGTAAGCAGTTCCTAGCCAGCTAATTCTTTCACGTTTGTAATCAAAATAATCAAAATTGGAAATAAATGGAAACATGGGTCAATTTAAGGCCAAGTGGTACAAATGGACGCTGACGTTGCGTATGGCGTGTAAAAATCTATGCACTTTGAAGGTATTAGTCTAAGTCCTAACTAAAAGTAACTGTAATAATTTTGATAAATAACTTACAGGGAATAAAATACATAATATCCATCTTTTAAAAATATTAATGAAAATATACAAGAAATATCGTAAATAGGGTACATAGTACATGGATAGGTTCAACAGATACCAATTGCAATGATTAACTAAAGTTTTGCTTTTCATGCCTTCAATTGATAAAGCCGTTTTTCCACAAAATTTAATTGATAATATCTTTTTTAATATTGTATCGATTATCAAAATTCTTTCAGATTTTAAAAATTTAGGATTTCCATACTTTTTCTTACACAATGACTTTTAAAATTTGTTTAAAAGGACGTCATGAAAATTTAAGCTGAAATAAAGGGTGTTATTTGAATTGGGCACGGAATTTCTGAATGACGTATTTCCGAGCTCGGTGGTTTTTGAACAGTCGCTTTCTTTATCCAAGTAAAATGTTTTGAATTATAATGATTTTTTCCACTCCAGTCAAGATTGTGTCTAAATAGTTAAATATCTTTTTCATGTAGCATTAATAATATTTCCCGGACTGATCGGCCCGTATTCTTGCATTTTCTAAGTATCATCATTGACTCTCATTTCGGATGATAAGGTCTTGCTCCTGCTATTCAAAGTAACAATGTTTCTTGATACCATTATTTATATAATAATTATTATTCTTTAGTGACTAGGAATATATAATAATCTAATTGATGAAGTAATTTTTATAGAGAATACAGCGAGAAGCACAAACACAACACTCCTAGTTTACGACACAATGACCTCAAACTTTGCAAGTTTGCCGATCCTTTAATAATATCGTCAAAAATCATGACGTTATTATTAATTTTGGTCATATTTTCGCATCAGATTACGCCTTTTAAGTTTTATACCAAAAAATCAAGCAAGAGGACGTATGTATTTCTTTACATTCTCAGAAAATTTAAATTCAGAACTTCATTATGTTAGTTTTTCAAAAACTTGTAGGACAATCTGTAATTTGTCTACACTTTTTCCAATTTTCCTATTTACCCTATGTTAAAATTCCGAAATTTTTGACATTTTTGACGCTTTATAGCTTAAAAAGTAAAAAGCGGACCCCTATCTTTTTTTTACATTTTCAGATGCGCCTCAAAAAGTTTACCAGTATGGAAAAAATCAGAAACTTGTAGGATAGTGCCCATTTGTATCATTCGGCATTAAACACTTCTTTACTTCCCTTTATCTATTTAATTTTGTAATAAAATGCGAACTTTTTATAAAACATGTGCACATTTACAAGGCATATGGAAAGAAACAAAGAAACGATTAAATGCATTGTCATTGCAAATCAATAGTTATCGCTATTATTCCGTAGAAAAAAAGCTCAAGTGTAGACAAACGTACAATTCACTTTTGCATAGATATATATATATAAGGAACTCATTATTATTCAATCTCTGTAAGGACCAAACTCCTCTCGAAATCGCATGTAACAAATTTTTAATTTTTTTTTTACTATTTTATTATTCTAGTGTCCACGTTTTCAAAATAATCAATCTCAAAGTTCAGCTAGTTAAGGTCGTTTTATAGAGCTTATTTGAGATAAAAGTGACTCAAATAAATAAAAACTTATTAAATCATACAATTTTGACATGAAACAGATAAGGATGACCATCAAAGTTCCGAATAAAAACAAAATATGCAAGATCACTATCATAAATGGCATATTCTAGAGGCATATTTAATATGCACCCAAAATTGACTGAAATTCTAGAGATTGATCTCTTTGTGTTCAGTAACCATAGGAACGACAATTTAAATTTTTGCATGGGGCTTTTCATTTTGGTTTTTTATGTGTTAGTTAATAATTATATACAATATCGTCAAAATCTGTGATATGTGATTTCCCAAATATAGCCAAATCGTCTGGTCCTTACAGACAATGGCTCTTAAATACTTATTGTTCTGTTGGTTTAATTTACAGTCTAATTACAAGTGTATATTGCATCGGGATATCTTTTTATCCTGTGTTTAAATTCCATCTTTACACAAAATTATATAAAAAAATCACCTATCATCACTGATTAAATTACAATATACGCTTACTTCTTAGAACCAATCCTTGAGGACAATTTATTCCGTAGAAACTATATCTTGACAATTGGTTATAATTCAAGCTTGATGACATTGTTCTTCTATGAGTATTTAATTTACTTTTGTGGGTCATCTTTAGAACCAATCCTTGAGGACAATTTATTTCGTAGATACTACATATTGACAATTTGCGTTATGGTTCATGCTTGATGACATTATTCTAATATTAGTATTTAATTTATTTTTGTGGGTTTTCATTGACGTAATTGAAATCACGAATATTGGGATTATGTATACGTTTCTAGGCCCGGTTTTACAGTCATTTTTAGTATAGATATTCCTTTACCTAAATCTGGCAATATTTGAAAAACGTTTGAAAATGCTTTTAATTATTTTTTTTTAATTTTAATTTTTCGTGAATTGATGTTTTATATTAAACTTTTGTGATCACTTGTAAATGAGAATTAAGCATTTAAATTTGATAAAAATATTTATCCAATCAAAAACAATCATATTAGTCCAAGTCGCAATCAAAATCCAGAATCAAAGTAAAATCTGACAAATAATGTTAAACCCACGCACTTCTACCAGGAAAGCAAGATCGAGTGCTCCAGAAGGATAGGCATGTCCTCCTTAGGTAGCCACACCCATCATTTGTGTAGTGAAAGTTGAGTGAAAGGAACATATATCCAGTTAATTCAGAACATATAGGTATCATACTAGCAACAATATTGTGATGTAAAAATAAAATATTACCAATTTTGCTAAATTTAGGTTAAGCTAAATCGTAGCTAATGAGTTATTATGAAACTAAGGCTGGGTCATGTTTTTCTGTATGGTACTTTAGAATGTATATAAATCGGCAAACATCATTTGATATTAATCAATTGATATATTTATAATAATAATAATAATACATGTTTTTTTTAAAAATAATAATAAATTAAATAACAATATGTCTATGCAATGCATATATATATATATATATAATTTATATATATATATATATATATATATATATATATATATAGAGAGAGAGAGAGAGAGAGAGAGAGAGAGAGAGTTGGATGCTGATCTCAATGTTTGATGTTGTATGTTTGAACAACTGGCTGGATAATATTGTGCAATACTATAAAAACCATTTGACATTTTACTCGCATGCGCCCACACGTTATTATTTTACAATAACAATTCATAAGTTAGATAAGTCATTGTTAAAACTGCCACAAATTCATGTGAAAAATAAATCCAAAAAAACCTGTTTATGATGTCACCTTATCGTCTTATAGTCAGTTTGACACGATCTAGCTCATAGATATATGACATACTGTTGTTCGTGATATAACAAGTACATATATAGATTTTGTTTGTCTTTACATGACAGCAAATTGTCTTCATGAAATCGGAAAAATCACTTTGTAATTAAAGATCTACCCTACATCTATTTCCAGTATCAGACGGTCAATGACTTGAAGGACATTGTTTATATGAAGCGAATCATCAGCAAATATTGTGCAACAACTTCAACATTGGATAACATTTTTTTTCTTAGAATAAAAACATTCGGCCTGGCTTATAAATGAAATTTGACGAATATTTTACTTAATAATACTTTACTTTAAAGTTTATTATGTAGGTGTTTGCAAAACACTCAAGAAAAAAATCTTTATTGGTTGCTTATAAAATAACGTGCAAGCAAGTCAGTTTTTATACAATGATATGCATTGAAATTTATATATTATATACCTAAACTAATATCTTCAATCAAAATGTTCCCCACGATGAATCATTACTGGTGACACAAAAGACGCAAAGTGCTATCGATGGCTGGTAGTAGTAAACACAAGATATATATTTTGAAATTAAGTTTTGAATTAACATTATATTTTGGTTCTGACCAATCGATCAGTTTCAGCCCTACCTGAATAATATATTTATAAAATATACATTTACGACATGAAATTATATAGAGGCAATTGTTTTGTTCGGTAACTTGATTATGCATTATGCGTCAATGGATAATATTGGCATATGCCATACAGTTGACTCTCTTCATTATCTCGAACACGACGGGGAAATGACAAAAGTTTCACTTATCCGAGGTTCGAGATAAACGTAGCTGCATGCGACAGTCAAGGGGGGGGGACTCATACTTTTGCCGAGCGGATGTTGCTTCATTTTCATGTTTATCATATCCTTAAAATTGACCATTTTGTATGTTGTTGTCTTTGTTTAATGAAGATCTGTTAGTTTTAGATCTTATTTGTGGTATTTTGTTTTCAATTTTGCAGACAAAAAAGTCATGCCGTCTTGTTTTTATTCTTGTTACGCTTTGGATGTTATATTCTCACCCACACTTTCGGCTTTTGAGATTAAATGGTGATTACATATAACTTCAACCTTTGAGAGCCCTGTAATTAAACCAGCGGCTTTTCAATAGATATCATTGTTTTGTTTTGCAAGGACAATAATTAATAGAAGACATGAGGTCAACTTGATATAAAAATCATAGTTATTTATGACAGTAACGTGCCAAGCTCCAGACAGTAGTTAAAAGCAAATTGTATCTAAACACGGTTTCTTTTACTTTATAAATTTATAGGTTATTTATAGGACTTAAGGATTTTAGTTTTATTTGACTGAATAATTTAATTCGAGTTAACGAACATTATTTTCGTTGCATTTTCGTTCAGGGAACCTAAATTTAGTCCGAACATTTGAAATATCCGAGTTCGAGATAACCAGATTCAACTGTACACATAAATTTTTTCAGTTATCCAAAATACTTGTAAACATGATTATCATGTTTGATAAAAAAATAAATGTTGTGTTTAGGTTTAGTAATTTTTAACGCATTGCCATCAAGTAAATAAATAAAAATAAAGGAAGGAGTAACATAAAACTTTACAAATAATTCTACAATTAATTCGAAATTACAATGAAAGATTTAAATGCCTCTAGAGAGGTAAAGAATAGAGTAGTTGTCTTCAGAGATACGTAGGAATAAATTTGTAAATTCATATTCACACAAAAACAATATAAAAACCATATAACATATTTCACAACAACATTCAGACACCTAATTTGCTAATTACTTAATTTATCATTTAAATTTCTCATTCATAGAAACACACTTTAAAAACCATAAACACTGTTTTAGGAGAACAATAACGTAAATCAGACATACCGTATAACAATTACTTATTCAATCTTTTATACATTTGTGTATTCAAAAAGCATTTATATTTCCCAAAGGGAAAGTATAATCCCCATAATTACTCTACAAGTCCTATATGTAATATTCTATTACAAAGTAGATTACCTTCGTCCCTATTGCATAAGTTAATGAAAGCGATCAATTTTTAATAAAATAAGTAGTAGTTGTTTAGTGTTCTTTGTAATTAAAATCGGATCTGTAAATGCTTCTATTTACAGATTTGATTCTAGCTATTCTTATAAAAGCATATGCCTTGTATATAATATACATATAAAAACTTATTTGAGGAATCCGAAATTTTTGTAAACATGATTATCATATTTGATATAATAAATATTATGTAAGGTTTAG
This sequence comes from Anadara kagoshimensis, assembly GCA_021292105.1. Taxonomy (NCBI): domain Eukaryota; kingdom Metazoa; phylum Mollusca; class Bivalvia; order Arcoida; family Arcidae; genus Anadara; species Anadara kagoshimensis. Next base: position 20,446,347 of record CM037867.1, on the reverse strand, counting down.
TAATTTAAAATTTAAAATCATCAAATAAATATGTAAAAATAAAGGAAGTTGTATCATTTAACTTTACAATTAATTCTACAATTATTTGGAAATTACAATACATGATGTAAATTCTTCTAGAGAGGTCATGAATAGAATAATGGTCTTCGGATATATATGTGATACAAGTGATTACTGCTGATTATTATATTAATAAATTTGTAATTTCATATTCACACAGAGACAATATAAAAACCATATAACATATTTCACAACAAATTTCAGACACCTAATTTGCTAATTACTTAATTTATCATTTAAATTTCTCATTCATAGAAACACACTTTAAAAACCATAAACACTGTTTTAGGAGAACAATAACGTAAATCAGACATACCGTATAACAATTACTTATTCAATCTTTTATACATTTGTGTATTCAAAAAGCATTTATATTTCCCAAAGGGAAATAATCCCCATAATTACTCTACAAGTCCTATATGTGATATTTTATTACAAAGTAGATTACCTTCGTCCTGATTGCATAGTAAGTTAATGAAAGCGATTAATCTTTAATACAATAAGAAGCGGAGGTTTAGTTTTATTTGTAATCAAAATTCGATCTGTAAATGTTAGTTTTATTGTTAATTGTATAACCCAGTGTTATATAAATAGAATAGAAATCAACCGAGATTTAGATGTAATGACGTCAACATATTTCCAACTTTAGTATTATCTGCAATTTAATGACTCAATAATGATTATCTCTGTAAAGACGATAAGTTGTCTGAAGTTGATAAAATGATTGCTACAAAAATGATGTATTGATTGTATTTTACTATCTACATCTATTTAAAATTAGCATTATCGATCACTTTTTGATGTTATATAATAAGATCACATTGAGCTATTGTTCTTAATTATTACTAAATCTGTTCTAATTTTTCAACACTAAAACTGAAAACGGCTGTTTCGAAATAAAATTCCTAGTCAATAATATTCGGACCAACATTGTTGAAATCCAAATATTTTAAAGATGTTGAAAAGGGAACAAAAAAGGACCAAAATGTATTGGCCAAATCAACCTAAGACAATACTTTGAAGGAATAAGCATAGCTTAGGAAATTTAAGATATATGAAGCAGATATTTTTATTAATAATGTAACAATAAAATGAGTCATGACCCTGGTTAACTTCACAAACCTTCATCACTTAAAGTCGCCTTAGTTGCAATCTCTTTTTGATTTCAAAATCGTTTATGGCTGTCATCCCTATCTGTAATTAATATCAAAATTCAATCTACCTTAATTATAAATTTTGCTAAGTGCAGAAGAATTTTAAGGATATTTAATGATTAATTTTTTTTATTTTGAACTGCGTTAACAAAACATAATTTTCAAAAATATTTTTGAAATTTGGAATTTATTTAAATATTATTTATATGCTATCTATCTGCATTAATAAAAAATAACAATTAAAAGCTAAAAAGTGTAATAAAATATTAAAATATTTATGAATATCATTAACCTTCAGAGGAAAAATATAAGACCGATAAATTTACGTGAATCTGATATAAATCAATAACTTTATTGCTTAAGCAAATGGCAAAACAAAATTTGAATTTTTTCCAACAAGGTATTCAAATATTGCAAAGGAAATATAAATCAACAAAATTAAACCAAACAACAAATGTTATATGTCATGTTTTACATAGTAGGCTTAATCGCAAATAATGAAACTGATAATTATTTGGTTCTATATATAAGAAATAGCATTTTATTTGGGGATCGAAGTAAGTTAAAGTGAAAGTCTGTCCCGAGCCATTAGGCCCATCAGGCCGGAGCTTATCCCAGTTTCGGTGGCGTTAAGCGACTGAAAGTACAAGACTTTCCCTGAATGGTACGTCGGTCCATCGCAGGGTTAACCCCCAGCATTTTGCTGGTACTCATTTATTTTTCAGCTGAGTGAACTGAAACAACGTGAAATTAAGTGTCTTGCTCAAGGACACAACACATCGCACGGTCCAGGGATCGAACCCACGACCTTCGAATCATGAGTCCAACGCCTTAACCACTAGGCCACGCGCTTCCATGGGATCGAAGTAAACATTAGTATAAATATGTTTGTTGTGGAACTCATTGTTTCATATATAGAAGTCAGCACATTTAAATAATCTAGATTTAGATTAATGACGTCAACAAATTTCTATCTTTAGTAATATCTACGATTGTATGACTTTATAATGGTTTTATCTCTATGTAATGCAATTTGTCGTCCGTCTAGAATTATTGATAAGTAATAACATTACGTAACATGGATTCCAACAACTTTGTCTTATCAATTAGATTACAGTGTGTAATTTGCTGTTAATGTCACAAGCATTAATGCAAAACAAATATACCAATCCATGCCCATGCTACAATACCAAGGCAAAGTAAAACTTTTAAGGTGACAAATTCAGTTAAACACTAATTAGTAATTCTTTTTAGTGAGAAACTTGGAACTACTGTGTGTCCACAAAAGTAAAAGGCAAGATCTACAGAGCAGTTGTGGTATCCACACTATTGTATGGAGCCGAATCTTGGACAATCTATAGACGACATGTGAAGAAGCTCCATGCCTTCATGATGTGCCATCTAAGATCCATACTGAAAATAAACTGGAAGGATAAAGTGACTAACAAGGAAGTGCTTGACAAAATGGGTCTACCATCCATGGAAAATCTCCTGATCAGAAAAAATCTACGTTGGACTGGAACCTAATGAGGATGCCAAGCGACAGAATCCCAAGGCAGATTCTGTTCTCACAGCTGCCAGTTGGAAGAAGAAAGAGGGGCAGACCACGCCTTCGTTTCAAGGATACCATCAAAAGAAACCTGAAGCAGAGAAACATCAAGCTGAACTCCTGGGCGAAACTGTCGCAGCATAGGAACACATGGAGACAAGCGGTGAAGTAATTTCAGGAAAACAGACATAGTCGCAGAGCATAGTCGCTCTGCGACTGTCAGCAGATGATGATGATGATGAATTATACAGCAATAGATTGGTCGTTTCGGAATACATTTCGAATTCCTCATCAGTAAGACCAGTGCCAAAACTAACTGTGAAACTAAAATGTTAAGATGATTACAAATATACCAGTAAATGCGAGTATTGTTTATTGTATAACTCAGTGTTTCATAAATAGAAATCGAACGATGTAAATAATCTAGATTTAGATGTAATGACGTCAACATATTTCTATCTTTAGTATTTTCTTTAATTTAATTACTTTATAATGGCTATCTTTGGTAAAGATACATTGTCTGGAAGTATTGAAATGATTGCTACATAATCAAGTGATCATTGATTGTTGCAGAAAACACTTTAAAACATTTACCCGGATGTATTCTTAGTGATATTAATGGATTTCACTTACAGCTAAACTTAAGTGTAGCATAATTGTTAAATGATATAAAATACTATTATGAAAATTAAAGTGTCTTTTTGGTCATTAAAAATAGTTTTGACAATATTTTAAATATGACCATATAAGGGACTTTGGATTTTCTGGTTAATTTTTTTTTCATGTATAATTTTTTTTATTTATGAATCTATAGTGATTTCAATGGGTTTGTCTTTTCTATTCTCTTTTTTGTTGTTTTGGTGTTTTAGTCATTGTCAGATACAGTTATGCCAGTTTATAGTAGTTTCCTCAATGAATAAAAATAGATATCATTATGTTAGAAACCTTTAAAGAGTCGATTGTGACACAATTCATTTGAAATTTGATAGTATAAGAATGGTACGGAAATTCATCCATAAAACTAAACCTTAGATCGGAAAACGGAAACCGGAACAGGGGATAGGGCAAAGCATATACACATATAAATCGAGAAAAAGTCATTTATGTTAAATAAAGTTGCTAAGGTGTGTGAACAAATAAATACAAATAAATTGACTATTAACATACAATTACCATATCTTGCATCAAAGGGGCGATCGTTTTAAGCCTAACGATCGTTTGAAATAGTTTAATATTTCATTTGATTAGTTTTTTGAAATACTTGATAAGAAGATAAATTTCATCTTGATGAAACAGCAATCACAGCAATTTTTTTCATCTGAAATGCATAATACGCCTCTGGAAAATCGTCAAAAAAACTTTGTTAAATTAAGAAATGGGGGTGTGCGCATCCTTAAGTCATCGAATATACATAATAAGAAAAAGACAGCTTGGGATAATTGGAATAGCTGTGTTTACACTCTAAAATTATTTAGTATAACAGTACACCGTGAATAAGATTGAACTTGGAATGTGTCTACCGAAGTGAACACTTCATCTGGAAAGTTCCTTCAATGTAAATTGTTCAATCTGACGTTCACCTTTGCATTTTGTTGGTATCAAGTGATTGCACTGTTTGTTGTATGTATCACGTGTTTGTTTGTAAATTTGCTGCTAGTAAAAAAATGGGGTGAATTTCCGCATGCAAAATATTTCCTTAGCTAAATAAGTTAAATATAATTTGCTCCTATGGATATATAATTAACCCTATGTTTATCAATTTTGATCCAAGCACTACATGAGCAATTGTATTCCGAAACGGACATGTAGCGCTTTTTAACACTGGTATAACATGTAATTTAATGAAAAATTCATCTTGTGTCAATCTCAATAATCATGTTAAAATTGAACTGATTGAAAAAAAACATTCTAATCCATGTCCAATTACAATACTAAAGCAAAGTAAAAGCTTTTTTGAAACTGACAAATTAAGTTCAATAGGTGACCTTCTACCAGGAAAATGAGACCGGATGACCCGAAAAGGTAAGCGTTTCCTGTTTAGTTAGCTTCCGCTCTAAAGCAATAAATACATCATTATGCTTAAAGTGAACATGTACGATATAGCTAAGAATGTTTAATTGATTTTGAATGATCTACACTAGTGTTTTTTTAATAAATGGGATGGCTGAGATTCGTCTAAATGAAAAATCATCATGCCATTGATAAGTCTTTCTTTTCTTGTTTGGATGTTGTTTTGCTTATGTTAGCACTCGCCTAACTTCCTTGGTGGAAGTTAACGTGTACAACGTAATTTACAGTTATTTGGCATTGTGATTTAGAGATGCATTTTTGTTTGTGTTTGATTATTAATCTGTTGTCACGTGCATTCTATTTGAATACATTTTTCTCGTCGGTGGCGGTTAAATAGCAATTATAGAAAATATTTATTATGTATTAACACGATTTTCTATCAAAAGAAGTAAAGAAATAAAATTCTAACACATAAATTCCATTTTACTTGTATTTACTTAATATGTTGCCTGCGTTTTAGTAGCTCAGTTCGAAGAGTGTTTGCTACGTAAGTGGGATGTCGTGAGTTCAATCCCCGTCTAGGTCTGACCCAAGACTTGAATATGGGTAGTGAATGTTCTTTTGTCAAGCACTAAACATTACGAAATGAAAGTCACGGTTCTTTTGGATAGAAACTTAAAATAAACGAGGTACTGTGCCACGGTGGGCTTGGCACGCTAAGGAACCCTGCTGTATAATGCCATAAGCGGAACACGCAAAATGTCTGCACCTTTGCCTATACATGGTGACGTCCCAAAATAAGTGAAATATCCTCGACTGGGACGCTAAACCCCATTACTCAGCTGAAATTTTATCTTGTCGGTTAGATATATAATGGTTTACCTGATTATGCAAAAAAGTGTGCTTTAACACTTTAATTTCTAAAGGGAAGCCTTGGATTATTTACTTATTATACCAGTTTTAATTTTACAGAACTAAATGACCGTTTCGGAATACAATTTCTCCTCTCCTCAGTAGTGTTTGGACAAAACATATGAAACCAACACCTTTTCGAAGATGTTTAAAAGAGAGAAACCTAACTGAGTATTAAGTATAAATTTTGAATTCGTCGTTAAAATTAGAAATTAATAAATGACTTATTATACCAGTTTTAATTCTACAACACTAGACGATCGTTTCGGAATACTATTTCTCTACAGTACTGGTTGGACCTAAATTATGAAACCAAAACTTTTTTTAAGATGTTGAAAAGAACGATACCTAATTAAGTATCAATTATAAATTTTGAATTCGTCGTAAAAATAGTAATGAATAAGGTGATACGTTGTTTATATAGTTTCAATCTGGTTCCATAACAGAAACTCAAAAAACGGATACGGCAAACACTACTTAATACAAACGTCGCCAAATTATCCCTTATTACATGCTAATATTCATCATTTTTATTACAGTTGATATTACAACTAACATCTAAAATGCAGTTTAATTGAAACATCAAACAACGTAGTATAATATGAAATTAAGTGACTTTTTTATACTTACAGACAGTCTATACTCGAACCCACTATACAAAAAAGGAACTTATTTTTACAATTTTAATCGAAAGATTATTTAATGCCGATTATGTGAAATAAATGATAATTTGTATACCAAAACAAAGGATATACTAAAAATAAAGTCATATAGCAGCTCACGATTAGAGTTTTTTTTTGCAATTTCAATCCAGAAGATAACACAGCACTTTATAATGTGATATTAAATAACGATTTTCAATACTAAAAGAAAGGATATACTCGAAATTAAGTCATATAACGATAAAAGATCTGTACAGATTTTTACAATTTTAGTTGCAAAAAATCACATAAGGCCGTATTATGTTAAATTAAACGACAATGTAAATACTAACAGAAAAGGTATACCCAATAAACTCATAAAACAACAATACAAAATCAAAGTTGCTATTTGTAATCTCAGTTGAAAAGATAACATAAGGTCGTATTATGTGAAATTAAATAACGATTTGTACAACAGAAAGGATATACTGGAAATAAAGTCATATAGCAATAAAAAATTGGAACTGGTTTTTTGAAGTTTAGTCGAAAAGATCACACAATACTGTATAAAGTGAAATTAAATAACGATTTTTAATACTAAAAGAAAGAATAAATTGGCAATTAAGTGATATAACGATACTAGAACGGAACTGATTCAAAGTTTTAGATAAAAAAAACACACATGGCCGTTTTATGAAATATTTATTAACATAAAGTCATATAAAATAATGATCGAAGTTTGCAATTTTAGTCACATAAAGGTCGTATTATGTGAAATTTAAAAAACTATTTGCTATGCTAAAAGGAAGGGTGTACTAGATATAAAATAAAATAAAACATAATAATATCATCCGATTTCTGCAATTTATCAACGCAACGACTAAATTGTTATATATAAAAATGTTTTATCTAATACACACATAAAACGTATGAATACTAAAAAAGAAAATTTTGTTATTATATTACCCAATTATCTTCTGATGCCTTTCCAAATTAAAATATTATACAGAATTAATTAAGAGTAGTTTGTTTTACTGAACAAGAATCTTATGCTTATCTTATTTGTGAACCTTACTACACAAAAACACATCCCTTGCTAAATTTGAAGTTAAAGTAAAGCTTGTCTAAATTTGCTGCTAGTTAAAATCTGTTTTCTTTTACAAAGTATACACCCTCATGCAAAGCATTTTCTTAACTTAATTTTGGTCCATGTTGATGTTTTTCAACATCTTGAACAAAAGTTTGGTTTCAGAATATTGATCGAAGCACTACTGATGAATAAATGTACTCCGAAACGGCCGACAAGATATTGAAAAGATACCCTAAGGACCAAAATATATTTTACAAAATCTAGATAAGGAAATACTTTGCATGAGGGATTATACCTTAGTTTTTGATTTTAGAATTTAATTAGTAGCAAATTTAGAAAATAGTATATATCTGACAATAATACAGAATTATTGTTTACTGAATTTGTTTAAATTTAGTATTCTAAATTGCTGTACTTTTTTACTTTGGCTTGTTATGATATTTTCTTAGTTGATATTTGAATAACAAGTACAAGTGTATGCCTGTGTATTACAATCTTGTCGATGCCTATGAATATAGCATAATTGTGTATCATTAATGAACATTGTTATAATGTGTTATTTAAACCACTGGGTCGGTATTTCAGCTGAAGAACATTACACACTCAATATGCAATACTTTTGGTACTGTCAGAAATATCGTTTTCTAAATTTCTAGCTAGTTAGATTACGAAAATCCTCAAAACCTAAGGTATACTCCCTCTTGCAAAAAATGTCTTAGCTTTTGAGTAAATATCATTTAATCCTCATGATTTTTTCATCCCCTTGAAAATATTTAGTTTTTACAATTGTGGTCTAAGCACCACTAATAAGGAATTGTTTTTTCGAAATGGAGGTCTAGTGTTATAAGGTTAATACTGGTAAAAAGTAATAAAAGTTCTGTTTATCACTATCCTGTCGAATATGAATATAGCATATTTTTAATGTTGACTAACAACCCAAAGCATACTTAATATGTTACCACAACAGCAATTGTCAATTTTGCTGCGAGTTAAGTTTCAAATTGATTAAGGATTACATAATATGAAAAATGCTTCATACAAATCTTAAACACAATCGTCAAGCTAATTCTTTGATATTAACAAAAACTACATCATTATCTTAAGATAATGATCTTGATGTTTTTATAATGTGACAGGATATTTAAAACAAATGGATTGTTTTTGTTAAACGCATTTTTAATTGCAAGATAAACTGTTGTAGTTGCAATATATTTGCATATAGTACATATCTTTATTATATGCAATAAAACATTTAAAGACATTAAGAGATTTTGAGATTTACAAAAATAACGGCTTATTTAGTGCATAATATGGGGAAAAAACTGGCTTTATATAGGAATCATTATGTCTGTCTGTCTGTCCGTGTAAAAACGTGACCGGTCCACTTCCCATATCAGATTTGGATGACTGTTAAAAAACTTCACATGAATAATCTCCATGGTTCGAAGATGTGTCATGACCTTGAACCAAGGTCATATCAGATTAAACCATTGTAAATGTTGGGTGGTAGTTTGAAGCTCTCAAGAGACAGTTCTGTTTTGTTATTAACATTATAAGTTCCATGGAATAAACCAAAATGCATCACCCACTCGAAATCAAACACAAACAAACCGGTCCATGTCTGAAACAATTATAAAAAACAATGCACGTTTCAAACTTTTTTAAAGCCGGTTGTACCGAAAAGAAAAGCATGCTCTGTACAAGTAACAATTTTATTTCGTCTTTTTTTCGATTGATGATAAACACAACACAATCTTTTTGTCAACTTTCTGCTTCATGGACCTATTCTTATTATAATTTTCACACCAGCAAAATCTGAATTCGAAGATGTATTGCCAACATGATGACTATAATTTTGTATTGTGACATTTCTTTTTTATCTAGCAGTATATAGGTTTCTCTTGTTCATGGTGTGCAATGTATGTGCTTCAGAAATTGTTCCTATTACCGGAGCTTTATACAACGCAGAAAGACGCTTACAAATTAATTGTTGACTCTTGAATATTGCAAGCTAAAACTTATCAAGGTGCAAATTTTAAAAATAATTTGGTTTAAATCATCACGTCTCTGTATCTATATTTACCATGGGTGTGTTTGACTTCCCATTGCTTTACTGTAGATCACTTTTATTTCGCGAGAGATTTATTTTCGCGTAAATTCGCGACTCATCCCATTCGCGAATTCAGATATGGCGCATATATTTTCAGCACACATATATTTCTATGCTGACATACCATATGTTGTATTCGATAAGATTCCAAACGCGAATTCAAATATTCGCTAATAAGGCCAAGATGGTCTTGACGCGAAATTTTCTACTCGCGATAAAAAAATGATCTACAGTATGTTATTTTCATTCTCAGTTTAGATTTCACACATAGCAAACGAATCTAAGATAACACGTGGTGCTTAACATTTCGGAGCTCCAGAGTTTTCAGTTTGATTCTGAGGCTGGGATTTTGACATGGACCTGTATGTTAGTATTTGATTATTTCAACTGAAAGAAGTCAGAATTCAGTATGTCGCAATATGTGTTTGTCTTTCTTTTTCCCGATTTGCTGCTTGGTCATACATGTGAATTGCCTCGTATTTCCTGTTTTGTTCGCTGTTTCCAAATAAATGATATGTAACTGCATTATGTTGCATTCCAGTTTTTGTTGTTTATTGCCAACCACATAATTTTAAAATGTTTCGTGTGACATTCAGGGTTATGTTCGACGTTGTCAAATGCCTTTTAAATTGAAATATTTACATGTACTGTCTGACGTACGATTGCTTTAGATAATTTCTAAATTTCATAACAGTTAAAACAAGTTATATACATGTACATCTTACTTTATTCCACCTTGGTCACCCGTGACTTATTTTTTCGCTTAACAATCCGGAAAATCCTTTAAAAAACTGGCGACTTTGAGCATTTCTCTATAACCACTCGTATAATTATGAAGCAAGGAATTGAGTCAGAGCCGCATAGACAAAGGTAAATAACGCTAAACATCGTACCTCTTAAACGACCTGAACTAAAACATGATTAATCTCAGTAAATAGGAATGGATAAAAACAATAAACAAATATACAATGATGTAGTTTAAGGGACGACTTCAAAGTATTTCACTTTGAAAATATATATTTCAATATAAATAATTTGTATCGAAACAAACAATTTACTTTTTTTAATGTTGTATTTTTTAAAAATTGTCTTTAGCAGAAAATTATTCAAAATCAAAAAGCGTATTAAATGATACTTTATAAGAAAAATACTGATCTCAAAAGCAAGGATATAAACGATAAGTTGCATTGCACCGAGAAATTATTCAAGATAGCAGGAAATGCTACAATGTATATCTTCCGTTATCTGACGCTCTGGCGTCGTAAATATGAAAAATCTTGATGTTTCCACATTTGCAGAAATAAAAATAATTATTTTTTGACAAATAACATTTTTCATAACTGTAAAACTTTTTATCAAGTCTTATTAAAAATTTGATTTATTATTAATTTCTTGACATTTCATGTCTTGCAATCGTGAAACATATTTCCCACCAACATACTAACACGCTATGCTTTTTATTGGACGAAATCTGAAATAACTGCCTGTTTACTGTTTTTCATCATAATTTGTCTTTTATTATAACAGTATGTAATTTAACCATTTTGTGCTAATTTAAATTCGTTTGTTCAGCAATTTGCAAAAATGACATCGATATTTCGACGTTTATAGTTTCTTTCTTTCTATCAAATGTGTTCATACATTATGAGTTATTAATCACTGGAACTTAAAAATCAATTTCTCATCCATCTCATGAACTAAGCTCATAAAACAACAACAGCCAAAAAAAAAAAAAAAAAAAAAAAAAAAACACATTCTAGATTATATAAATTCTGTCTATAAGGTCAAAATGAATACGGAAGAGACAAAGAGCCACTCATTTCATTTTATGTTATAACTAGTCATCTATTAGTGAAAATAGAGGCCACAGTGGCCTAATGGATAAGACGTCAGTATACAAATCCAGGGTATCTTACCGCTGCGAGTTTGAACCCCGCTTTGACCACATGTGAGAAAGCTGGCCTTCGCTGGTTCGCCTGGTATCAGTATAAAGTGATCGGGGAAGTGGTACGCTTTTCTGTGGCTTACTGACTCTGTGAGCTAGCACGTTTAAGTCGCCCAGAGTGTGCTCTAGTACAAAGCAGACCATAAAACACACTCGCACGTCACATGCATACATTAACTAGCTAATAGATTATTCATAGAGATTCATAAAATAGTTTTCGTCGCGAATAGCTGAAAAATTGCTGATGCAACCTTAAGCACCATGCAACCAACCCAATCAACCAACCAACCAACCAAACTTAAAAAAACTCCTTTTACAAATTAAAAAGCCTTTTTCTTATCAACGTAAGAGAGCAATGTATACGATCTGACTACATAATGCTTGATATTTATGGTGACATTAGTTGATTCGAAAAACAATAATGTAACCTGATGAATTTCATGAAAAGCAGAAATGTTTTATTGTTCTCAAACATGTCATAATTTTGCAGTACTAGGCGGCATTTTCGAAATAAAATCCTTGTCAATTGTGCTTGTACAATGCACATTAACAAACGTCCCGGGAGTTTGCGTTATAATTATAATATACAATAAATCCTCGTTTAGTTTAGTGCTATAGATAATTGTAGACTCCTATACTCGGTGGTATAATTATTTATAAACAATACATACACGTGCACTGTTAACCATACAAGTTATTGTTGGAATTGTAAAGACAAACTCCGTAATGAAGTAATGAATACGCAACAAAAACAGTTTTAGGTAAATAACGCTAAACATCGTACCTCTTGAACGACCTGAACTAAAGCATGATTAATCTCAGTAAATAGAAATAACAGATAAACAATGATTTAGTTTAAGGGACGACTTTAAAGTATTTCACTTTGAAGCTTTGAAAATATATATTTCAATATAAATAATTTGTATCGAAACAAACTATTTACTTTTTAATGTTGTATTTTTTTAAAAATTGTCTTTAGCAGAAAATTAATCAAAATCAAAAAGCGTATTAAAGGATACTTTATAAGAAAAATACTGATCTCAAAAGCAAGGATATAAATGATAAGTTGCATTGCACCGAGAAATTATTCAAGATAGCAGGAAATGCTACAATGTAAATCTTCCGTTATCTGACGCTCTGGCGTCGTAAATATGAAAAATCTTGATGTTTCCACATTTGCAGAAATAAAAATAATTATTTTTTGACAAAATAACATCTTTCATAACTGTAAAACTTTTTATCAAGTCTTATTAAAAATTTGATTTATTATTAATTTCTTGACATTTCATGTCTTGCAATCGTGAAACATATTTCCGACCAACATACTAACACGCTATGCTTTTTTATTGGTCGAAATCTGAAATAACTGCTTGTTTACTGTTTTTCAAAGCGTGTTTTAATCATCATTTGTCTTTTATTATAACAGTATGTAATTTAACCATTTTGTGCTAATTTAAATTCGTTTGTTCAGCAATTTGCAAAAATGACATCGATATTTGGACGTTTATAGTTTCTTTCTTTCTATCAAATGTGTTCATACATCATGAGTTATTAATCACTGGAACTTAAAAATCTATTTCTCATCCATCTCATGAACTAAGCTCATAAAGCAACAACAGCCAAAAAAAAAAAAAAAAAAAAAAAAAAAAAACCCACATTCTGGATTATATAAATTCTGACTATAAGGTCAAAATGAATACGGAAGAGACAAAGAGCCACTCATTTCATTTTATATTATAACTAGTCATCTTTTAAGTGAAAATAGAGGCCGCAGTGGCCTAATGGATAAGACGTCAGTATACAAATCCAGGGTCTCTTACCGCTGCGAGTTTGAACCCCGCTTTGACCACATGTGAAAAAGCTGGCCTTCACTGGTTCACCTAGTATCAGTATAATGTGATCGGGGAAGTGGTACGCATTTCTGTGGCTTACTGACTCTGTGAGCTAGCACGTTTAAGTCGCCCAGAACTTGCTTTAGTACAAAGCAGACCATAAAACATACTCGCACGTCACATGCATACATTAACTAGCTAATAGATTATTCATAGAGATTCATTAAATAGTTTTCGTCGCGAATAGCTGACAAATTGCTGATGCAACCTTAAGCATCATGCAACCAACCCAATCAACCAACCAACCAACCAAACTTAAAAAACCTCCTTTTACAAATTAAAAAGCCTTATTCTTATTAACGTAAGAGAGCAATGTATACGATCTGACTACATAACTCTTGATATTTATGGTGACATTAGTTGATTCGAAAAACAATAATGTAACCTGATGAATTTCATGAAAAGCAGAAATGTTTAATTGTTCTCAAACATGTCATAATTTTGCAGTACTAGGCGGCATTTTCGAACTAAAATCCTTATCAATTGTGCTGGTACAATGCACATTTAAAATCCTCTTAAGAGTCATAATTGTAATATACAATAAATCCTTATTGATAATTGTAGACTCCTATACTCGGTGGTATTATTATATTTAAACAATATATACACTTGCAATCATAATCGTATAGGTAAACAACATTGACCTGTCCGCTTGACACTTGATTTAAATATTCATTACGGACGAGTAAATTTAAGTAATAGGGACCATGCGTGCATATTTCGTCTACCTGATGTGAATTATAATCATGGACAATGGGTATATGGATCCTAACGCTACCTATGATTTGGGTGGACCATCCTATATTAATATTCCTAATGAAAGATTAAACGGACAGGTCAATGCTGTTTGCCTATACAAGTTATTGTTGGAATTGTAATGAATACGCAACAAATACAGTTTTATGATCCCCTAACTTGTCATATAACTTTGTTGATAAAATTTGTAAGTCAAAATTAGAATACCCACACTAAAGGGGAAATCAGAGAGACATAAATCAACTGATTTGCTTCACATCAATGCCGTAAATATGAATTACTCTTTCTGTTATGCAGTTATGTTCCCCTTGGTATGAACTGATCTGTGATATATCAGAGTAGTAAATATGCATTACCTTTATCATTATACAGTTGCTTATTTTCCCTTTGGATTGCATTTTTGTCATAAATGAATGCGTAATTTATATTTCGTGTAATCGTGCATTCTGAATACATACTTAAATACATGACATGACTCAAAACAACGGATCTATGAAATTCTTTTCACTTTGGTGCCAAAGTGGATTTTGTCTTCGAAAAAATTCCCTGGGTATCTTTAAGTAATATCAATAATGTTTTATTCAATATATACACATTATGTACACAATTGCTCAAAGACATGTTAATTTTATTGTTTTTTACAACCTTTTAAACAAATGGGGTATAATTTCAGTCGTGACGAGTGGAGATGCATACTCTTCTGGGGCATCCTAGAAGATGCCTACTCTACTGAACTAAATTTGCCAGTTTTCAAATCATCGAATTCAGATTTGAACTTTGACCGGTAAGCTTGTTTGTTTTTGATGAGATAATTGCAACATTTTGGTATGGCATCTCAATATCTAAGTACCGCTTAAACATAACATTTCAAACCATTGAAACCAAACGAATATTTCACAATATCGACGTTTTATTTGAGTAATGGTGTTAAACGTCCCAGTCAAGAATATTTCATTTATATCGAGACGCCGCCAGCCACAGAAGAAGGTACAAAAATTTTGCCGGTGCGTTGCGCTGATGGCATTAAACAGCGGGGTTCTTTATCATACTAAGCCTACAGGGACTTCGTTTAATTAAAGTTCACATTCGAAAGACCCTAGACTTTGATACCGTGATGCAGAGTGCTTGGCGACAGAACAGTCAGTCTTGGGTCAGAGCCGTTTTAGGTTCGAACCCAGGACCTCCCACTTACGAAGCGAGCAGTCTACCAACAGAGCTACCACAGTGTTCAATATAAACGTTTGACTTCATTCTTTAAAACAAACCTTGAGATAGATCTTTTTACAATTAAGACTAGAGTAATATCCATAAATTCAGAAGATAATTGAACATTTCAATTTCGTAAGAATTGATCAACCCATAAATTTAAAAGGTAATTGAACATTTCAATTACTCAAAAATCTTGAAAATATAAAAAAAGATGACAGATGTGTTTTTCTGGAGTGTTATTAGAAAGCGAAATTAGAATTTAAATTCAACTTGGATAATTACAGTTATAAATTACAGAGACGATTGTGTTGGTAATTTAACATAGTAATAGCTAATTTATAATTAAAACAGATCGAAATGTGTCCTAATTTACGGACACCTCGATTCTTAATATAAATAGGATGATAAACGGCACTTGTTTCGCTTGTGAAATTCTACCACTGCGGTAGCTGAATTGGTAGAGTGTTCGCTTCGTATGTGAGAGTTCTTTGGAATCTCGGCCGGGGTCTGACTAATACTTGAAAATAGGAAATTTCTTTTCTGACGCCAAGCATTTAGCATTAAGAAAATGACAGTCACGGGGTCCTTCGGAAGAGACCTTAAACAACTGTATCCATTGTTACAGCAGGCCAAGTTAAAGAACACTCTCTGAACATTACCTTTAGCGCACTGCAAAGGTCATAATTTCTGCAACTTCACTTATACCACGTGACGTCTTGATATCATCGACATATTCTTCACAGGGACGTATTGTATTTACCAGTTTCCAAATTATTTGCATTGTTTTTGGGATTGTGTTTTGACCATAGTCAGGAATGGTTGTTTGATCGTTATGTACTTACATTTTGTGTTCTATTTTTTCATGATTCATTTTATGAAAAATAGACTAGTTGCAAACATTGTTTTCAGATTATGAACGAACTACATGTATATCAGCACAATACAGTATTAAGCATTGCATATTATAAGCACCTATAATACTTATATTGTGATATCTAGATATATACAGTCAAACCTGTCTATAAAGGTCACCCAAGGGAACCAGCAATAATGGCCTTTATGGACAGATGGTCTTTATATACAGGTTTAAAAAATTATGAATAAAGAACAATTAGGATACAAATCTACTGGCTTTTATAGGCAGGTGGTCCCTATATAGAATATAATTATAATGTAACTAGGACAGTCTCTTGAAAGCCAGGAGACAGTTCAACAAGTGTTTAACGTTTTTGACCTTTCCTATATGACCTTGGTTTAAGGTCATGACACACCTTTGGATCATGAAGATCATTCATGAGATATGGCCCGGACACGATTTTAAACAAACATACAGACAGACAGACAGACAGACAGACGGTCGATCATATATAGTGATTCCTATATATCCCGCTAAAAGTAGTTTTCGGGGGGGCATAATTATCTGGCCATATGTACCATTCACAAGGTGACGTCGGTCATTTATTGCCTATACCTTTTGGCAGCTTCAGCAATTGGACATGCATGACGTAAGCATAAGGACTTTAAATTTTAAAATTAAAATTCCTCAGAAACTTTTTGCTATATTGTAATCTTAATCTTTTAAAGAATTGCATCAGTTGTTTTTTATTCTATTTTTTAAATTGACTTGAACCTTTTATATTTCTCATTTTAAAATGTTCAAACCATTATGTATCCGAGCACTTATGATGGAATTTTTTTTCTTGCGAAACGGCCGTCTTGGTGCTGAAAAATTAAAACAGGCTTAGTTAAAATTAGGATTAAAAAACTGAACTAATTTCAAGATATGAAAAATGTAAATACAAACATTAAACTGTTTAGAGGTCGCATTTTTGTGCTACAATTTCGATATTATACAGAGGAAGCAAATTATAACGCGCTAGGCTTTAGTTGGCTTTGACTTGCGATGAAACCTATAGTGGTATAAACGCGCGCCATATCTTACCAGCTCTGTTCTTTCGCTAAGTACTCAGCATTACGAAATGAAAATGACGGTTCTTTTGAATGGAAACTTAAATAAACGAGGTCCAATGTAATGGCAGGCTTAACACACGCTAAAGAACCCTGCTGTATAATGCCATAAGCGCAACGCACAGGCAAAATTTCTGCACTTTCGTCTTTAGCTGGCGACGTCTCGATATAAGTGAAATATTCTTGACTGGGACGTTAAACACCATTATTCAACTCAACTTTTGACAGTTTTCTTCTTTCGCTAAGTACTCAACATTACGAAATGAAAATCACGTTTCAGTCTTTCGGATGGGAACTTAAACGACGTCCCGTGTCGAGGTATGTTCAGGGTTATGTTTGACGTTGTCAAATCCTTTTAAATTGAAATATTTACTGTCTGACGTACGATTGCTTTACATTATTTCTCAATTTCATATCAGTTAAAACAAGTTATATACATGTACATCTTACTTTAATCCACCTTGGGCATCTGTGACTTATTTTTTCGCTTAACAACCCGGAAAATCCTTTGAAAAACTGGCGACTTTGAGCATTTCGTATAATTATGAAGCAAGGATATGAGTCAGAGCCGCATAGACAAAGGTCGATAACGCTAAACATCGTACCTCTTGAACGACCTGAACTAAAGCATGATTAATCTCAGTAAATAGGAATGGATAAAAACAATAAACAGATATACAATGATTTAGTTTAAGGGACGACTTCAAAGTATTTCACTTTGAAAATATATATTTCAATATAAATAATTTGTATCGAAACAAATAATTTACTTTTTAATGTTGTATTTTTTTTAAATTGTCTTTAGCAGAAAATTAATCAAAATCAAAAAGCGTATTTAAGGATACTTTATAAGAAAAATACTGATCTCAAAAGCAAGGATATAAACGATAAGTTGCATTGCACCGAGAAATTATTCAAGATAGCAGGAAATGCTACAATGTAAATCTTCCGTTATCTGACGCTCTGGCGTCGTAAATATGAAAAATCTTGATGTTTCCACATTTGCAGAAATAAAAATAATTATTTTTTGACAAATAACATTTTTCATAACTGTAAAACTTTTTATCAAGTCTTATTAAAAATTTGATTTATTATTAATTTCTTGACATTTCATGTCTTGCAATCGTGAAACATATTTCCCACCAACATACTAACACGCTATGCTTTTTTATTGGACGAAATCTGAAATAACTGCCTGTTTACTGTTTTTCAAAGCGTGTTTTAATCATAATTTGTCTTTTATTATAACAGTATGTAATTTAACCATTTTGTGCTAATTTAAATTCGTTTGTTCAGCAATTTGCAAAAATGACATCGATATTTCGACGTTTATAGTTTCTTTCTTTCTATCAAATTTGTTCATACATTATGAGTTATTAATCACTGGAACTTAAAAATCAATTTCTCATCCATCTCATGAACTAAGCTCATAAAAACAACAAAAAAAAAAAAAAAAAAAAAAAAAAAAAAAAAACATTCTGGATTATATAAATTCTGTCTATAAGGTCAAAAAGGTCAAAATGAATACAAAAGAGACAAAGAGCCACTCATTTCATTTTATATTATAACTAGTCATCTATAAGTGAAAATAGAGGCCGCAATGGCCTAATGGATAAGACGTCAGTATACAAATCCAGGGTCTCTTACCGCTGCGAGTTTGAACCCCGCTTTGACCACATGTGAGAAAGCTGTCCTTCACAGGTTCACCTGGTATCAGTATAATGTGATCGGGGAAGTGGTACGCTTTCCTGTGGCTTACTAATTCTGTGAGCTAGCACGTTTAAGTCGCCCAGAGTGTGCTCTAGTACAAAGCAGACCATAAAACACACTCGCACTTCACATCCATACATTAACTTGCTAATAGATTATTCATAGAGATTCATAAAATAGTTTTCGTCGCGAATAGCTGACAAATTGCTGATGCAACCTTAAGCACGATGCAACCAACCCAATCAACCAACCAACCAACCAAACTTAAAAAAAACTCCTTTTACTAATTAAAAAGCCTTATTCTTATCAACGTAAGAGAGCAATGTATACGATCTGACTACATAATGATTGATATTTATGGTGACATTAGTTGATTTGAAAAACAAAAATGTAACCTGATGAATTTCATGGAAAGCAGAAATGTTTAATTGTTCTCAAACATGTCATAAGTTTGCAGTACTAGGCGGCATTTTCGAAATAAAATCCTTATCAATTGTGCTGGTACAATGCACATTAACAAACGTCCCGGGAGTTTGCGTTATAATTATAATATACAGTAAATCCTCGTTTAGTTTAGTGTTATAGATAATTGTAGAATCCTATACTCGGTGGTATAATTATTTAAGCAATACATACACGTGCACTGTTAACCATACAAGTTATTGTTGGAATTGTAAAGACAAACTCCGTAATGACGTAATGAATACGCAACAAATACGGTTTTATGATCCCCGAACTTGTCATATAACTTTGTTGATAAAATTTGTAAGTCAAAATTAGAATACCCACACTAAAGGGGATATCAGAGAGACATAAATCAACTGATTTGCTTCACATCAATGCCATAAATATGAATTACTCTTTTTGTTATGCAGTTTTGTTTTCCCCTTGGTATGAACTGATCTGTGATATATCAGAGTAGTAAATATGCATTACCTTTATCATTATACAGTTACTTATTTTCCCTTGACATTGCATTTTTTGTCACGAATGAATGCGTAATTTATATTTCGTGTAATCGTGCATTTTGAATACATACTTAAATACATTACACGACTCAAAACAACGGATCTATGAAATTCTTTTCACTTTGGTGCCAAAGTGGATTTTGTCTTCGAAAAAATTCCCTGGGTATTTTTAAGTAATATCAATACTGTTTTATTCGATATATACACATTATGTACATAATTGCTCAACGTAATATTAATTTTATTGTTTTTTACAACCTTTTAAACAAATGGGGTATTATTTCAGTTGTGGCGAGTGTTGGTAGCTAAACAGGAGATGTATACTCTTCTGGGGAATCCTAGGAGATGCCTACTCTACTGACTCTTTCGGAACTAACTAAATTTGCCAGTTTTCAAAATTATTAATTCAGATTTGAACATTGACCGGTAAGCTTGTTTGTTTTTGATGAGATAATTGCAACTCTTCTTTATATGGCATTTAAATATTTAAGTACCGTTTATACATGACATTTCAAACCAATGAAACCAAACGAAGATTTCACAATTTAAACGTTTTAGTTGAGTAATGGTATTAAACGTCCCAGTCAAGAATATTTCATTCATATCGAGGCGTCGCCAGCTTCAGGCGAAGGTACAGAAATTTTGCCGGTGTGTTGCGCTTATGGTATTACACAGCAGGGTTCTTCATCATACCAAGCCTACAGAGGACTTCGTTTTATTTAAGTTCACATCCGAAAGAACCTTGGCTTTCATTTTATGATTCAGAGTTCTTGGCAACAATACAGCCACTACCTAATTTCAAGTCTTGGGTAAGAGCAATTCTAGGTTCGAACCAACGACCTTCCACTTACGAAGCGAGCAGTCTACCAACAGAGCTACCACAGTGTTCAATATAAACGTTTGACTTCATTCTTTAAAACAAACCTTGAGATAGATCTCTTTTCAATTAAGACTAGAGTAATATCCATAAATTCAGAAGATAATTGAACATTTCTATTACTCAAAAATCTTGAAAATATAAAAAAGATGACAGATGTGTTTTTCTGGAGTCATATTAGAAAGCGAAATTAGAATTTAAATTCAACTTGGATAATTACAGTTATAAATTACAGAGACGATTGTGTTGGTAATTTAACATAGTAATAGCTAATTTATAATTAAAACAGATCGAAATGTGTCATAATTTACGGACACCTCGATTCTTAATATAAATAGGATGATAAACGGCACTTGTTTCGCTTGTGAAATTCTATCACTGCATTAGCGGAATTGGTAGCGTGTTCGCTTCGTATGTGAGAGTTCTTTGGAATCTCGGCCGGGGTCTGACTAATACTTGAATATAGGAAATTTCTTTTCTGACGCCAAGCATTTAGCATTAAGAAAATGACAGTCACGGGGTCCTTCGAAAGAGACCTTAAATAACTGTATCCATTGTTACAGCAGGCCACGTTAAAGAACACTCTCTGAACATTGCCTTTAGCGAACTGCAAAGGTCATAATTTTTGCCACTTCACCTATACCCGGTGACGTCTCGATATCATTGACGTATTTTTCACAGAGACATAAAGCTCAATCAATCAATATTATTAAATAGTTTTCGAAGTTTTTGCTTTGTTTTTGGAATTGTGGTTTGACCATAGTCAGGAATGGTTGTTTGATCGTTATGTACTTACATTTTGTGTTCTATTTTTTCATGATTCATTTTATGAAAAATAGACAAGTTGCAAACATTGTCTTCAGATTATGAACGAACTACATGTATATCAGCACAATACAGTATTAAGCATTGCATATTATAAGCACCTATAATACTTATATTGTGATATCTAGATATATACAGTCAAACCTGTCTATAAAGGTCACCCAAGGGAACCAGCAATAATGGCCTTTATGGACATATGGTCTTTATATACAGGTTCAAAAAATTATGAATAAAGAACAATTAGGATACAAATCTACTGGCCTTTATAGGCAGGTGGTCCCTATATAGCCAGGAGGCAGTTCAACAAGTGTTTAACGTTTTTGACCTTTCCTATATGACCTTGGTTTAAGGTTATGACACACCTTTGGATCATGAAGATCATTCATGAGATATGGCCCGGACACGATTTTAAACAAACATACAGACAAACAGACAGACAGACGGTCGAACATATATAGTGATTCCTATATATCCCGCTAAAAGTAGTTTCCGGGGGGGGGGGCATAATTATCTGGCCATATTTACCATTCACAAGGTGACGTCGGTCATTTATTGCCTATACCTTTTGGCAGCTTCAGCAATTGGACATGCATGACGTAAGCATAAGGACACTTTAAATTTTAAAATTAAAATTCCTCAAAAACTCGTTGCTATATTGTTATCTTAATCTTTTAAAGAATAGCATGAGCTGTTTTTTTAATTTTTTTTTTAAATGCATTTGTACCTTCTGTATTTTTCATTTTAACATGTTCAAACCATTATGTATCCGAGCACTTATGATGGAATTTTTTTTCTTGCGAAACGGCCGTCTTGGTGCTGAAAAATTAAAACAGATTTAGTTGAAATTAGGATTAAAAAACTGAATTAATTTCAAGATATGAAAAATGTAAATACAAACATTAAACTGTCTAGAGATCGCGTTTTTGTGCTTCATTTTCGATATTATACAGAGAAAGCTAATCATAACGCGATAGGCTTTAGTTGGCTTTGCCTTGCGATGAAACCTATAGTGGTATAAACGCGCGCCATATCTTACCAGCTCTGTTCTTTCGCTAAGTACTCAACATTACGAAATGAAAATGACGGTTCTTTCGGATGGGAACTTAAACGTCGTCCCTTGTCGAGATATGCTTCGTATAATAAAGAATCCTGCTGCATAATGTCATTAGCGCAACGCACAAGCAAAGATTTTTTGCACCTTGGCCTAAAGATGAATGTAAAGATAAAGATCAATGTAAGTGAATTATTATTGACTTTAGCGATAAACGTCATTACTCAACTCTAGTAAGTTAATAACTAAATAATACTTCTTTGTTACTTTTACAACAAACCATCGTAATGATCATAATGATACCGCTTAGTTAGTTTAAAAAGTTGATTTAAAATTATTTGTATTGAAAAAAAAAATTAATCGGGTATTCAAAATTTGCGTTACAAGCCCCCAAAAATCATCTATTCTTGGAAAATTGAATGTCAACACTATAATTAATTTCCTCAACGTAAATGGGAAAACATCAAACTTCTTTATATTTACGATGTAAAACCATCAGGGATCAGGAGATTTACGTTCGTGTTTTCCACCTTACTTTGAGTAATTTGTGACCACAAAAATTAATCATTTTATATATTTGCTTTTTGAATCAATAGTCATATGAAAATTAAGATACAATACAGACATGTCGCAAATTAAACACTGAGCTAAGAAAAAGGGATCGAGGATCGGCTGCCGAGAGGCCAAGCTGTGGACACCTAGTGGCCGAGCTGTGGACAAGTTGGCCGAAAAGTGGCCATCTCTCGGCCTCTCGGCAACTGGAACTGTGCACAGCTCGGCTCCTCGAGAGACAAGTCTCGGCAACTCATTCGGTCCCTGGGCACTTTGAACCGTCCACAGCTCGGCAGCTCATTCGGTGCCTCGGTAACCGAGTCTCGACCACCTGCTAACATTGTCATCTGACAGAGATGAATTGTATTGTGATTACATTTTTTCGATAATGATAAGGACTTTAAGTTCAAATTAAAATAATAAATAAATAAATAAATAAATAAATAAATAAATATTTTGAATTTCATAAATCTTCTATATTTAATTATGGAGCGGGATTTTAAAAACAAAAAATTAGACAACTGGCATCGCAGTTTGAATTTGATTAAGTCATTAAATGCACCTAAACAGGTAAACATCAGATGTCATAATCCTAATCTTTTAATCCCCTGTAATCATTTATTCCGAAGCGGTCGTCTACTACTAGAAAATTAAACAGGTTTAGTAAAAAATTGCAAACAATATTTGACCATATAATTACATAGATAGCTATTGAATTTTAAATTGGAACAAATATAGGAAGCACACATCGTATACCATACGGTGTTCATTCACTCTAAACAACATTATACGTATTTTGTTGTTCCAACGAGAAAAACGAAACAAAAAACTAATTTCTCTAAACCTATGGCAGAGTTGAACGATCGGGAAGAGAGGCCAACGTGAGTGCAGAAAATATCGGTGGTGTTCGATCGCGAAATACTCTCGATGAAAGCCCATTTCCTCTCACCCCTTCGTTCGCACGTTTACATCATTACTACATATAATAGATAATACAGGACGCACATACTTTACAATGCATTCGGGAGTGGGCGGGGTCTTAGTACCATTTGACAGTACTCAGACCAAAAATGGTATATGACCCGATGCATATGATCAAAAACAAACATACTTATCCAAGTCTGAATCACAATCAAGTGTATATAATAGATGCAACTTGGCTAATGGTATCCTCGGGGAAAATTCCACCGGCAGAGACACCGAACCAGTAGTAATAATCAAACACAAACATACAAATCCATGTCCGAATCACAATCCAGTATGATTTAAGCCATTTAATCATCAATTCTGTGGAATTGAAAGCACTTACGCGTTTTTTATTAATCACAGAACGTTTGGCTCGGAGCAGTTACAATGCATTATATTTACAATATGACTGTACCTGTCTTCGATGAAACATACAGCAATACCTATGAAAGACAATTGGTGTCATGACCCTTGATGTGCACCAATTTTTCCATAATATTACATCATGTTCTATACAAAGGTTCACGTGGTCATGTCATACTCCGACCTCGCATGGCTTCATGAGCAGGTATGGAAGAAATAGCGTCAAGGGTTAAAACAAATCAAAATATTTATTAAAAGAAAGAATTGAAAATATACGAAATGACATTTCTGCTCTTGATATTTCAAGGGGGTAATGCAAGATAGTGTGGCACGTGCCAAATTAAAAAAGAAGGGCTTCGCCCGTCATAGAACATCCATGAAGTATAACCAGGGACGTAGCTTGCTATGAGGCAACCGATCAGATCGTATTTGCATTTAAGTTTTGTAAAGAAACACGAAGAAAACGGAAAAGGATAAAATAATCTTTAGTTAACAAATATAGATATTAAGTTGTTCAACTGTATATGCAAAGTTTAATTAAAATCGTTTAAAGTTTTCTTTGCGTTTTTGACAATGTTTATGAAAATGTTTGTATTTAAATCCATAAATTTAATTTATATTTACTAGTATAATTTAACAACCAATATTTAATTCAAGTGACGTTTGATCGCACAATTTATCGTCATTTTAGTTGGAGCATATACCTCGAACCCCTAGATTTTAAGCGCCTTAGGCACCTCTACTTTTTGTTTCGGTCATTATTGGTTCCTATTAACGCCCAAAATAACATTGTATAACACCGTATAATTGTATAATTTGTTCACCGAAAAAAAACCATAAAAAGATCACAATTTCCATCACTAAACTCAAATCTAAATGATTATTAGTGTGTAAATTATTATTAACGATGTTCTATGTCAAAATGAAAAATGGCGTTTGATGTTTTGATCCCGTTAGCGTAACAATGGATTAAGAAAAAGACATAATTTCCGAGATGAAAAGGATCATGGTATTATTATAACCGGAAAAGTAGAACCAGGGAAGAATATCCTTGGGAGAAATAAGTGATGTTTGTTTTTTACTTATATGATATTTAATCCTGACCGGACTTGAGGCGGACAGTTATGGTGATATGTTTTCTATTAATAAACGCCTTAAGGGACATCCGTATGTTACAAGATATAGCAAGAGTAACGCGATATTAGATGATAACTCGATTATCTGGAAAAATTATCTGAAAAATAGACTAGCTATAACTTGGGGATTGGCACTGGTACTGTCGCTTGCCTGAATATAATGAATACATGTGTATTAAACGAGCGTCTTATGTATCAGAATCAAGCTATTATATTTCAAGATTTGGTATCGCATTCGGTTGTTACTCCACAGCCCGTGGGTTGTATTTATTTTGACACAACTACTAACATATTTTTTGCAACCTTTACAAATTATAGTGTTTTATTTTGAAGTGGCCAGTCTTTTTTAGCCTTGTGGTAGAAAGCTTTCGTGTTTCATCCGAGAGGGCCGGGTTCGATCCTCAGAAGGTCCACTCGGTGAGGAAGTGGATTTGAATAAAAAATTTAATTCCGAAACGGCCGTCTAGTGACTAATAATTAAAACAGCTTTAGTAATTAATAATAAATAAGTAGAAAGATTGGCTGATTGATTTATTGATTGCTTGGGGTTTTATGTCCCAGTGAAGATTTATCACTTATATCGACACATCACCAGGTGAGGTGGGAATTTTTTTTAAATTTGCAGTGCATTCAGGGCAATAAGCAGGAAGGGTTTAACATGTCACGCATGGCAGGTAACATCGGTTCTTGAGGTCTCTTCCGAAGGACCCCGTGACTTTTATTTCTGAATGCCGATTACTAACCGAAAGAACAGGCACTACCTTTTTTGGTTCAGACTCCGCTGGAGTTCGAACCCATGACCTCCAGAGTACAAAGCGAGAACTCTATTTAATGAGTCAATGTAGCGGTACTAACTAGAAAGGCATAGCCTCGCAAATATGAGAAAGTTAAGCAAAACAAAGAAAAATAGTATTCAGTACGTGACATGTATTCGTTGCTAAGTGGAATTTTGAAATATTACATACCGTTAACTTTGATCTTAGTAAGCCTAGTAAGAATTACTACAATCAAAAACAAACATACCTACACATGTCCAAAATCAGAATTCCAAAGCAAAGTTAAATTATAACAATCAAAAGCAATCATACCTGACCATGTCTATATCAGAATTCCAAAGTTAAATTAGAAAATTAAGTTTAACACGTTCACCAAGGCTGCGAGACCGGGCGCTCCGAAAGAGTTACATCCAATGAAATGGGACCCCATCCGATAATAGCAATATTCATGTCATTTTTGCCCTATCCTAGGGGTGTTCATTTACAGTGCATGACATATCTTATTTCGCGGAAGGGTAGGTCGGTGACAGAGTCGTCCACATATCAAGTGGCTTTTGTCGTCTACACAGTATATTCAAATCGAATTGGCGTAGATCTGAATGAAAGATTGTCAATTCGTTAATCGAAGTGTAGTGTCTTTCTCCAGTCACTACATTCCTCCCCATTCTAGAAATTGCCTTATCGATGTAAGTGAAAGATTTGGAATGGGTGGACATTACTCAAGTCTACTCCTCAGATATAGTTTTATGTATTCATCATTTAATTTATAAAGTAGGAAAATTGTAAAAGGTCAAAGTGTTGTCAATTAATGATTTAAATGATATTAACAAGATTTCATATAAATCAACTAGATTATTATCATGCTAATTGTTTAACATCGCATCAGACGTATCAGTAATAGTTACTAACCGAGTCAGAGGGGTTCATCAATTTGAAACACCTGGGCACGTGCGTTTAGTGATCCCGAACCGCGAAGCGGTGAGGGATTACGAGCACGTGCCTAGGTGTTTCAAATTGATGGACCCCGATGACGAGGTTCGTAACTGACTTACACGATGACAATAATACAGTTCAAAATAATGCGTACAAATGATTAAAAAATTGAAAATATTTGTTTAAAATATACTAGAGTAAAACAATAAAAATAATTTCATATTGTATAATAAATAAATAAATGAATAAATCAAGACTTTGCCAGGTAAATTAAAGAAAATTCATTCATTAAAAATATTATAGCCAGTAATCATTCATACTGCAGTTTAAAAATATTGCAATTGATTATTTTATTAAAAATACACGATCAAAACCTAGTATCATTTTCGAAAAAGAGAATCATGATGTCAGAAAAATTATCAAGCAAATACTAAATATATGTCTCCCTTTTAACACCTATCAGTCATAAGTCCTACTCTGGCCCAATGGATAGCATGCCTGCTTGGTAATGAAGAGGTTGTGAGTTCGAATCCTGACTGAAATCCTCTTTTTAAATTTTAGAAAAATGCAATGTCATTTCACGCATGAGCGAAAGTTGAAAAACAAACGCACGGAGTTTTTTAATTCCATACACACTGTTCAAGATGTCTGGCTACAATTCAGACGAAATATTGAGTCAAGCATTAGATTATAAAATGAAAAGGTTTTTATTACTGAAAATACATATAAAACCATAGAAGACTGTTACGAAGAACAGGCATTTTCAAAATTTTACAAAAAGCCGTAGATGTACGCCCAATGCTTGATGACAATGGTCCATCTCAAATGAGTGCTTTCACTTATGGAAATAAAATTGGTACGTATACGTTTGAATTTTTAAAAGGGTATTTAATATATGTCCGCAATTTTACGTTGTAGCATTGTACCTGGCTAAAAAGATCCCTGTCAACATTGTTATGCTTAAACATGTTTAATACATCGAGCACGAACATACCGATCCGTGTTCAAATTACAGCCCCAAAAGCAAAATTTTTATGAGAAATGGACTCGATAAACTTTTAATGTCATGATTTTTGTATTTGTTGTTTCATTTTGGATATCTCGATTGTCTATTGTTTACTAGCACGTGCCCAGGTGTTTCAAGTTGAACCACCCGGTGGTTCAACTTGAAACACCTGGGCACGTGCTAGTAAACAATAGACAATCGAGTATTCAAGTTGGTTTACCGACCCTAAGAAAACAAAAGAGTTATCGTGTAAGTTATAGGTGAAGTGGCAGAATATTTTGCCTTTGCAGTGCACTCAGGGCCATGCTGAGAGGATCGTTTTGTCACGCCTGCCGTCACACGAGGCGTTAGTTTTAATGTCTCTTAAAAACAGATAGTTTAACACAAATGTACACATGTGCTTAGGTTTAGCTTTAGAATCAATATTCCAAATATGTCTTTTCTTATGGTGATTACTGTATTTTAGTCCTTTGTTATTTTTGTCCCAGTTATATTTCCTGTAAAGTTTACAGATGATGTCTATTGAAAACATAAAGATGTTTAAAACCGACTTCAATATATGTTTTTAATTAACTTGATGTCAGTGCTTCAAAATTGAAAGATGATTTAGAGAGCTTCCAGGCAAACTGTTAAAAATAGACTGAGCTAAAAATAATGTTTCATTTGCATCCATTGAAAAAAGTGGGTTAGAAAAAAACAGGACAGTAATTTGACCCCAATGTTGAGGGTAAGTATCTTCTGTTTAATTAGCTTGTACACATCATCGTTCACATGAATGATTTTCGGGTACAAATTTTCTTTACATTTATTATAATAAATATGTCCATTATTGCCGTCATCACAATATAGTTTATTAGTACGATATCTCTGTACCCAAAGTTATTCTGAATATATCTGATGTCCTTTTCTTTCATGTTTTTTTTTCATTCTCAAGTTTGCGGATGTAGCTAATTAAACAGGAGATGCTTACCCTTCCGGAGCACCCGACCTCACTTCCCTTGTCGAAGTTCGCGTGTTTAACTAATTTGCCAGTTTCAAAGTTTTCATTTTGCTTTTGCGATTGCGATTTTGACATAGATTGGTAAGTTTGTGTTGGATTCTGTAACATTTTAAACACGACCCGGCGTTGGCGGAGTATATGAGTTACTGATCTGTGGTGTAGTTTTAGATTAATCCGAATTAAGAATTCCTTTTTAAGAAAAACGAAAAAATAATAATAAAATAAAAATGAAAAATAATAAATAAATAAATAATAAAACAAAA
Organism: Anadara kagoshimensis; assembly: GCA_021292105.1. NCBI lineage: Eukaryota > Metazoa > Mollusca > Bivalvia > Arcoida > Arcidae > Anadara > Anadara kagoshimensis. Next base: position 20,416,625 of record CM037867.1, on the reverse strand, counting down.
ATCAACAACCCATCACATTATCAGGTTATCTATAAAGATTCAGAAGCAAAAAAAAAAATTATTATTATTATTATTATTTTATTTTTGTTCTTGTTGCTGTTGAAAAATAAAGTTGAATATTATACCGCAAATATATATTACACTTCAAGTAACCGTTATGAGTTAAAGCTTACAGATGATGTCTGTTTAAGAAGAAAGATGTTTAAAACCAACTTCAATATATTTTTTATATAACTTGATGTCAATGCTTCGAAATTGAAAGATGATTTACAGCTGTCTTAGAGAGCTTCCAAGGAAACTGATAAAAATAAACTGAGCTAAAAATAACGTTTCACTATCATCTTTTTTAAAAAAAAAAACCAGTTCAGCAGAATATCAGTGCAGTAATTAGCCTTAGTGTGGTATATTGGCCCGGGACCAATGGCATCGGCGGTGCAATATGACATACCTTGGATGCATAGATGGACAAATATGATACTATTTGATTAATGCAACTCGGTCCATTTTAATCTATCTGTGTACCTATTTTCTGAAAAGGCTTGTAAAAGCATTTGATCATTTTAAAATAGCTTGAATCTAGTTAGTCTAATTTGAAAGATGCTTTACAAAAGTCTGATATAAAGGCGTAGTAAAAATAACCTTATATTCGCATCCTTTTGTAAAACCAGGTCAGAAGAAAATAAGTGCATTAATATGGCCTCGGTGTGTTATATTGACCAACGGCCTCTGTCCAACACGACATACCTTGATTAAATAGCTATATAGCTTGACCAATACGCAACAAAATACTTTATGTAACTCGGACCATTGTGATTCCTTTACATATTCCCTAAAAGACATTTAAAACCCAAGTGGTGTTTTTCTCGTCTTTTTATAAAAAAAGTCATAAAAAAACAGTGCAGTATTTAGCCTCGCTGATATTGGCCTGAAGTCGACGGTCTCAATATGACACATCTTAGATAAACAGCTGTGACAATAGGAAAATACTTGATTAAAGTAATTTCGACTTTTTTATTCTTAAACATACTGCCTATTTCAAAAGGCAAAGATTTTTAAACCCAAATTCAATAATTTTTAAACCTGACATCGATCAGTGCTTATAAATTGAGGAAAATAGGTTAAAAGGTTTTACAGATCTTTCTTGCAATCTGCTAAAAAGAAATATAACCCATTTAAATGCACTTATAACCCAATAACCTAACATAGTTGTAATCTCTTATCAAAATAATTCAAATGCTAACTTTTTTATGCCAAATGTCAACTATTTATTAAACAACTGATGTTTCAATAGACATAGTGGGATTAAATGCCATGCAGTGCGACATTGAGGATGTTCGTGTTGCAGAAATCATATTAAAGAATCGCCATTCATCTAGTTTAAATTTCAGCTCTTTTCATTGTGGGGTACAGAAAATACGACACCTTAACTTTTTTCCGGTTGCTCGACACGGTCATGATTTACGTGACTTGTTTCATAACATGTTTTATACCTGAATACAAAATACACGCGCATCGAGTCATTCTTGATAAGATAATGGCTAGTGATGTAAGGCATGGTTTTCCTTAAAATTTTACCGCGATGTAATTCATTACTTGTATTTAAAAGGTAAAACGGACAAGGAAATACAAGGTGATTTAAGCGACGTTTATTAGCTTTCTGCACCAAGTTATCCTCAGGTGAATTTATTGGAATGAGAATTCAAAGGCGGTAGAACGTCTTTAGATGAAGCCAGGTCTAGACGCTGCTCACTAAATTCCAGCGACGAAGAAATGTGTAACAAAGCTCAGGATCTGTTTTTTTTCTTATTAGGTGGAAGAGACTAGACATTTCACATGGTAGCATTTAAACAATCTTACATGATCTTAAGGAATGCGCAAGCTAACAGCCCATTAAGTCCACAAATCGCTCACCGATGAACTAAAGGTAATCGGAACATTAATATGCAGAGCCTTGCTAAAGCGTTTTAGGTCAAAAGAGGATTTTTCTTATGTAGATGATATTTGTGTTCATTATCATGATCCGGAGAACAAAGCTTAAAATCGTCAGTGGGTAGAGTCGGGGTTCCCGAGACCAAAAAAGTTCTAAGACGCAGCCGTCTGCTGGCAAGGTAATGGCGGCAGTAGTTTAGACGCAATAGGTATTATTATGTTGAATGTTTAACCCATAAAAAGTATTATATTTGAAGTGTACTATGCAAATTGCTATACCAGCTGAGAATCGCCATCCCCGAAATACGCCGATGTAAACTCTCTAAATGTGTTTTGCTGCTACAGGACAAAGCGAGATATCACATTTGCAAAGTTGAAATGGATGTTATTTATTATACAGCCAAACGTGGTACTTCAATATTAATAAGCTTGATCTTGCCGATAAAAACTGAAAAATTGCTGAAGTTACGTTAAACAACATTACAACAAGAATACAATAACACTCCGTCTTTTTTTCTGTTTCACTCAACATTGTCCGACGTTTCTCTGCAACTATGGTAACTCAGTTGGTAACGTGCTTGCTCCGAATGTTGGAGGCCGAGGAATCGAACCCAGGTCGGGTATGACCAATATTTTAAAAAAGATAGTGACAGTCCTTTCGGCAAACACTCCGCATTTAGAAAAAAAAAAAAAAAGATTTTCGGAAAAGACCTCTAAAAACGATGTCCCATGTCACAACAATCATGACACATTAAAGAATCTTCTTTGCACATTGAACTGCATGCATGTCAATTTCTGTCATTACAGCTCTATCTGTAGACGTCTCCAAGTGAAATATTCTGGAACGGGACGTAAAACCCTGTTCAATCATTCAATTCGTGTTTTCAAACTGCATTGCGTTGTCAAACATATGTTGCTCTGATGCAACTGAAAATTTAAGACCTATTGAGTTGTCAAAAATACTTTATTCCATAGATAAATTGTAGGGTATGTTTATTATAATATATATACTCTTCCATCCTCTCACTCGATAATAATCCATACACGTCTCTCTATCAGTTAAACTCTGTTTCAAAATTCATCAAATAAAAAGAGCAATCAGCAAAAATTGCAATATGTATTATTTCTTAAAAAATTACAAAGGGAGGCAAGTTCTGTAGATAAATATCCTCTTAGTTATCCATAAAGCGTCAAAGAAATTTTGATATATGGCTTTTTACGACTGAAGTAACAGTTGTTCCGTAATCGTCATATGTAAAAAGAAAAAATATAAATAAATAAAATCAATCATGAATGTTTCCTTTCTGTCAGATCGTACCATAATGGTCAGTATTATTGAGACTGTAGTCAATCATGGAAATAGAAGAGTCATCACAATAAAATTATCACTTTTATATTATAAAAAACAACTCATACACGTCTTTCTAATATATAATGAACAGCACCGGTCGGCTTGTCGTCTGCGTTTTCAAGATGTCGTAGACCGATACATGTTCCTGTGTTTGGTATATAGAAGAATGTTTTACACAGCTCAATGTCCTCGCTACACATGACACCACACATAGAAACACTGACTGTTGTTAACGTCCATGCGATTCCTGCCTTAGGAACAGAAGGTCCATTAATTGAAGACTGTTTGTAGAAGCCACCTGAAACTATTAAAAATACTTTTAATTATTATCAATAGATTTCCTGACATCAAACAATAAAAAAATTCGGAATAAATGTGTTACGAACAAGAACAATATGGATATTAAGAATATGAAAGCACGTAAAAGCACGTAACTGGAGACATAACATGGGGTAGTAAAAAGAAGAAAAAACATTGTATGTTAAAGGAATTCTTTTGCAGTTTATGCAATTGTGCATGCAAAATGGAAAAAGGGTTAGCATTAGTTGTATATTAAAGAATCAAAAACAAACATACTTATCCATGTCCAAATCACAATCCAGAAGCAAAGTAAAAACTTTGAAACTGAGTCAGGTTATACACATGAACTTCCACCAGGGAAGTGAGGCCGGGTGCTCCGAAAGGGTAAGCACTTACTGTTAAACTTGTAATACTTAAAGGTATCTAGAGAAGCTATTAGAACAAGTTTCAGTTTGCATCCAAATTCGAATAGAATTTAGTGATAAATAGCTACTGTTCTTACAAACCAGATATTTTTGCATCGTAGAGCTATTATAAGAACCTCAAATAAATCTTATGACGAAAAACCACGAAACCTGAATGCAATAGGAATGATTACTTGATATAAATATGATTTTGGAATATGCTGATTTTAAACAAAATGCATCGGATGGTCCAGAAGTACATATTATATCAGTGTTTATTTTATAGCTCTAGGCGATCGTTTTGGAAAACAATTCCTCATTAGTAGTGCTTGGACCAAAATTGTGAAATAAAAATTTTATCAAGTGATTGAAAAATACCCAAAGCATTTAGCTTAGGAAATATTTTGCAGGATAAAGTATACCTGAGTTTTTTTGAGGTTTTAACTTACAGAAATGTATTGCGTACTGAGTTTGTGATATCATCGGGAAACAATTACCAGCAGAGATGATATCTACTCAGTAGTTTGAAGTAGACATTATACCAGACTAACTTCATTTTGGAATGATTTCAAATCGTACCTATGTGAAGTTCATGCATCGCCGCAAGTGTGTGTGTGTGTGTGTGGTGTGTGTGTGTGTGTGTGTGTGTGCGCGTGTGTGTGTGTAAAAGAGAAGCTAGCTCTTACCAATTCGTCTGTTTCCACAAGATCCAACATTTGCAGTATCTGTGTAAGAAAGCCCAAATAAAACATCGTAAATAGGTAAGAAAGAATTGAATTATCGTCTTTCTTACTAATATCTAAAAAAGTTGGCAGCGCCAAGTTTAAAGTGGATACAAGATGCATAATTTTAGATAGTTAACCATTCAAAACAAATTGCTGACATTAATATGTGTGTTTCTGTTTGCTCATTACTCTATTACTCTTAGCTTACCAAGGGAACCCAAAGCAAAAATACTTAAATATAAAATATACGGACAAATCCACATGCCAGTCCACACTACATTGTACCTAAAGTTACTACATTAGCAAAACCCTTTGATTCGGTTTCAATTGTAAATCGTACGTGTTTGATTATAGTACTAATGAAAAAAATGTAACCGGATCAGAGAAAGATGAATGTCTTGGAAGTACAGATCTCACTCTTGATAATTATGATATACAATTTCGATTCAAAACACAATTTTATCGCTAAATAAATTAATTAATTACCAGAAATTGTCGTTCTCGATAGATCTGTTGGTGTGTATGAAGTTCTGTCTTCAAAACTAACAGGATCAGTTGTCACTCCCGGTGGATTTGATTGTGGGTGTAAAGTACTGTCTTCAGAACTTACAGGATCAGTTGTCGCTCCAGGTGGATTTGATGGTGGGTATGAATTACTATCTTTAGAAGTTACAGGATCAGTTGTCTCTCCCGGTGGATTTGATGGTGGGTATGAAGTACTATCTTTAAAAGTTACAGGATCAGTTGTCGTTCCAGGTGGATTTGATGTTGGGTATGAAGTTCTGTCTTCAGAACTTACAGGATCAGTTGTCTCTTCCGGTGGATTTGATGGTGGGTATGAAGTACTGTCTTCAGAACTTACAGGATCAGTTGTTGCCCCCGGTGGATTTGATGGTGGGTATGAAGTACTGTCTTCAGAATTTACAGGATCAGTTGTCTCTCCCGGTGGATTGGATGGTGGGTATGAAGTACTGTCTTTAGAACTAACAGGATCAGTTGTCTCTCCCGGTGGATTTGATGGTAGGTATGAAGTACTGTCTTCAGAACTTACAGGATCAGTTGTCTCTCCCGGTGGATTTGATGGTGGGTATGAAGTACTATCTTTAGAAGTTACAGGATCAGTTGTCTCTCCCGGTGGATTTGATGGTGGGTATAAAGTACTGTCTTCAGAACTTACAGTATCAGTTGTCTCTTCCGGTGGATTTGATGGTGGGTATGAAGTACTGTCTTCAGAACTTACAGGATCAGTTGTCGCTGCCGGTGGATTTGATGTTGGGTATAAAGTACTGTCTTCAGAACTTACAGGATCAGTTGTCTCTCCCGGTGGATTTGATGGTGGGTATGAAGTACTGTCTTCAGAACTAACAGAATCAGTTGTCGCTCCCGGTGGATTTGATGTTGGGTATGAAGTACTGTCTTTAGAACTAACAAGATCTGTTGTTGCTCCCGGTGGATTTGATGGTGGGTATGAAGTACTGTCTTCAGGACTTACAGGATCAGTTGTCGCTCCCGGTGGATTTGATGGTGGGTATGAAGTTCTGTCTTCAGAACTTACAGGATCAGCTGTCTCTCCCGGTAGATTTGATGGTGGGTATGAAGTACTGTCTTCAGAACTAACAGGATCAGTTGTCTCTCCCGGTGGATTTGATGGTGGGTATGAAGTACTGTCTTCAGAACTTACAGGATCAGTTGTCTCTCCCGGTGGATTTGATGGTGGGTATGAAGTACTGTCTTCAGGTAAATCTGTTGACACGTTTGAGACACTGCTTTTCGTTGTCGTTGCAATTGGCTCTGAAATTGTTGTCTCTCCCGGTGGATTTGCTGGTGGGTATGAAGTACTATCTTTAGAAGTTACAGGATCAGTTGTCGCTCCCGGTGGATTTGATGTTGGGTATGAAGCACTGTCTTCAGAACTTACAGGATCAGTTGTCTTTCCCGATGAATTTGATGGTGGGTATGAAGTACTGTCTTCAGAATTTACAGGATCAGTTGTTGCTCCCGGTGGATTTGATGGTGGGTATGAAGTACTGTCTTCAGAACTTACAGGATCAGTTGTCGCTCCAGGTAGATTTGATGGTGGGTATGAAGTTCTGTCTTCAGGTAAATCTGTTGACACGTTTGAGACACTGCTTTCCGTTGTCGTTGCAATTGGCTCTGAAATTAATAACGTATACAATTATAAAAAATATATATCTATCACGTAATAAAAAAGATGTAAACCCATTGTTTTAATCGCCAGTATTTATCAAATAAAGTCAAGATAAGTTTTTTTAAAATATTTAATACTTGTTAAGCCGCAGTAAAATATTGAGTTGTCGTTTCCTGTTGATCTGAATTGTACGAAGTACTGTCTCAAAAATCTGTAGGATCTATGGCCGTCTCTGGTGGATTTGTTAATGTGTATAAAGAGCTGCCTTTAGAGCTTGTAGGATCTTTTGTCGTTCCCGGTTAATTTGATAATGTGTATGAAGTACTGCCTTCAGAACTTGTAGGATCTTTTGCCGTTCCCGGTGGATTTGTTGATGGTTATGAGGTACTATTATTAAAAATGACAGGGTAAATTGTAATTCTAACTAGATATGTTAATTGGTATAAAGTACTGATATCAGAACTTATAAGATAAGCTTTTGTTCCCCATTAGTTTGTTATTGTATATGAAGCATTGTATTGTTAAACTTGTAGGATCTGTTGTCGTTTCCGATATGAAGTAGAAGGTGGATATGAAGAACTGATTTCAAAACTTTCGGGATCAGTTATCGTTGGGGACGGATTTGTTAATCATGTACGGGTTTCCGATTTCAGAACTTGCAGGATAAACTGTAGTTCCAAGTAGATATGCTGATGTGTATGAAATACTGATTTCAGAACTCACAACATCTTTTGATGTTAGATTAAGTAAAGCTGTGATAAATAACACAATTTATAATACTTGAGAACTTAATTTGATGACGATTATATCTTTCAGCTTATTCAATAAAAAGCTGTATTTTGTATAGTTTCCATTGAAATATTGAATGAGTTATATTGATAAAGTTTTTTCTTAATTTAATGCTTCCAAGCACTAGTGAAATTAATAAAAAAAAAACCCAGAGCAAGTGACATCCAGGAATTGTGAATCACTATGCTTTTTTCAAATGTAATAGAGGAAAACATATCAACATTACGCCAGTGTTTGGTAATGTAAAGATTGTGATGAAATCCGTGTCATAGATTTTTATGGGGCCTTTGTAGTTACGTTATCAAACAATTCAGATTTTGCCGCGATGAACATGGATATGTATTTGTAAAATACAACCTTCTCATGTATTGAGGCAATGTGCACATCGATGGTTCATAAGCCCTTCATGGAATATTAATAATAATAAGCGAAGGATTAACCCTAAAAAGAAAGAATTGTAAGCGTGTTCAGAAAATCAAGACGAGTTTTGCAGTTTTTAAACAGAAAACAATCAGGGATTTTAACAAACAATAACTTACCAACTTACCAATCTTTGCCAATGTTAAAATGTGCAAATCGACAAATTAAGTTTTACGCGTAAACCTCTACCAGGGAATAAATGACAGGTTCTCAAGAAGCTTTAGAACCTTTGCTTTAGCTAGTTACAACCGCGACATGTGTAATCGAAATTGAGAATGAATTTTACATGAAATTTTTTTCTATTTTATGTCAAAAGTCCTAGGGTAATTTTGGATAGAGAGACATCATACTTATTAACAATATTGTGATGGTTACAGTAAACACGTTTGAGGATCTTTATGTATATATACTTTAAATATTGCCGTGAACATTTTTTTGTTATAAATTTTCTTCGTTTTATAAAATTCCTGAAATGTGAACAGTCGACCACAGCGTGTTCCTTAAGCTGCTGGCAAATAAAATGTTGACTCAAGGATATTGCATGCCTAAGGTTATCAAGGCCCTCAAACAGTTTTATGGCCGTCATCACAGTATTGTTGATAAGTTTTATTTCTCTGTGTCTAGGTTTGCTCTGGGTATATTTGACGTCCCATAGTTCCATGTTCTTTTACACAATTATGATTACACATTTGGCGGGCGTAGCTAGCAAAACAGGAGGTGCTTACCCTTCCTGAGCATCCGTCCTCACTTCCTTGGTGTCTAACTTGTCAGTTCAAAATTTTTTACTTTGCTTCTGGATTATGATTCGGACATGGATAAGTATGTTTGTTTTTGATGCATCACCAGCAGGGAAAGCAGATATATTAAAGCATATAAGAGAAAGGTATTTACAATATAAAAACTCAAGCTATCACGTTTGTAATATAATTGCTAATTTCATGGCTGATTAATTTTAGTTGAGGTTTGGGATTCAATTTGAGTCAGAACTAGTATCTTTTATTTCAAAATACACATTTTACCATTGTGTATTTATAGCAATAGACGGTCATTTCTGTATTTAATTTTTCATACAAAAATATGAAACTAAAATTTTCCCAAGGAGTTGAAACAATATATCCAAATAATTAAAATATAGTTAAACAGAGTTCGCTACGGAAATATTTTGTTTCGATTGAGTATACAATAATGTTGAGGATTTTAAATCTGACGAAGAAAGATAACATTCACATATTCCCTAAAAGAAGAGTTTTTAAAAGATGGGACGTCGAGTTGAAAGATTTGGCAAGAGACTTCTCTACAAATATAACAAGGTATTGCATTAATCTTGCAATTAAATAATATATTTTAATAGACAGTACTTCTATTTCCATTAGTAAAAGTTGTAAAAATTAAAAAAAAAATTAAATGGAATCGAACAATTACTTTTTCTCAGAATACACAATTAAAACAAACAAACAAACAAATAAATAAATAAATAAATAACCATAAATAGATAGATAAACTAGAACCGTATTTTCAGAGGAAAATACCCCAGCCCCCAACATTGACCTCCTGACCTTGACCTTTGACCTATACAAAATTAAATTTCGTTTTCAACACATTGTTACATCTTCAAAGTTTAATCAATCCATCCACAGACACAAAATAGTTGATGCGGACACGATATTGGAACAGGCAGCCAGACGGATGGACAAATAGACAGGGTGATTCCTATATATCCCCTAAACTTTGTTTGCGGGAGAATAATAAATAAATAAATTAATAAATAAAGACAGAGGTTTACCCGTGTATAGTGTCGGTTATAATGAAATCTTATGCCCAGCTAAACTTGCTTTATTCTTCTGCCCTAAATTATACGTAAAGTCAAAATCACATGAATGTTTCTGTATCCATAGCAACACTTGGAATACTTACGTGTGCGGCACAAAATCTCATGAATACAGAGAATATATACTAAAACGACTCCTGATATTAACATCATATTATGTTCTTACACAAATACAACGTATAACAAGCGATGTTGTTGGAAAATAGTAACAAAAACAGTACCATGCAGTTAGACCACTAACATCCAAATGTATGTATGAGCAAATGTATTTCGAACACTGGGATTCACCGATGACAATATCCAAAATGCCTATAAAATTTATGATTAATAAATAATATATATAATATGTGTTTTTCGGTATTTGAACAATTTGTTGTGTAGGTGTTTCTTATAAAAAATTTATGTATTTGGATTTTAATGTTATGAGTCTATGCATAGTTTTAATATACGGTAGATTTGTTTTACATAACTTTGATCAATTATTCCATTAGATGGAGATTTATCATAAATAATTAAATGGTATGTTGTAATTGGAGAAATTAATTATGTTTGCAAATAAGTTTTTTTTTACCATAGGAAACATTAAAGTGACACATTTTCGTACTGTGTCTCCCACAATTAACTTGTATGGATATTTAACTATAAACCATGACCAATTTTTATTTTCTTTGCTGTTACTTTGCAATTTTTTTGTATGATCAAAACGGAAGAAAAAAGTTTTAACTAGTGATTGTCTGTTCGGAATATTTTCTGTATTTTTACAGAAAACCCCGCTAATATACTGTCCCGTGTACAAATCACAACCGCCAATATGAAAATTGTATCTGGATCTTAAACAATTTGTCCCTGCATTATCTGTAACAAATCATAACCGTCAAAGCAAAGTTATACCTATGAAAAATGAATTTGAATTTTAAACAGAGTAACAGGAGTAAAAGAATATTGTAAGTAGTATCGGACTTGTTGCCACTACGGAGACTTTGTACAACTAAGTAGGCTGCTTGCAAATAAATTGTTGACTCAGGGATATAGCAAGCCTAGGCTTATCAAGGACCTCAGAAAATTCTATGGCCGTTATCACGGTATTGTTGATAAGTATGATGTCTCTGTGTCCAGGATTTGACATCTCATAGTTCCATGTTCCTTTCACACAATTTTGATTACACATGTGGCGGGTGTAGCTAGCTAAACAGAAGGTGCTTACCCTTCCGGAGCAACCGGTCTCACTTCCCTGGTGGAAGTTCACGTGTGTAACCTGACTTGTCAGTTCCAAAGTTTTTACTTTGCTTCTGGATTTTGATTCGGATATGGATTAGCATCTTTGTTTTTGATTAGAAGAGCAGAAAATACAGCTCATCACGGTATTTATGAGTGATGTAAATTGAGTCAAACCTCAAGGATTCGAATAGTCAAAAACAAACATCCTAATTCATGTCCGAATCACAATCCAAAAACAAAGTAAAAAGCAGAAGAAAAAAAATCTGACCAATTAACTTTAACATATGTAACACTCAAGAACATGAGACCGACAGTATCGGAATTAAAAAAAATATTATTATTGATAATGGGAAGAGCCAACAAATATTATTATTATATTTTTGCATACTAAATTCTATAGGAATTGCATCAGAACTAAGGTAGTCGTTTTTAAGTTTTTGAATTTGAAGAGTTCCGAACATAAAATGTATATTATACTATTTCTAATACCCGTTGACCCCAATATGCGACAAAAAATCCGTGGTATACGGTCGAAACTCTTCAAATGCAAAACAGTTATCACATTAAGACCCAATTATAAACCTGGTTTAAAAGTGCGAGAGACTCCTGTTGAGAAATAATATGAGCTATTTTAATCAATTGCGATGAATTATTGAAATAACATTTGATTATAAATTTCAATCGAATTTAAAATATGTCATTACGTATTTCTTCATTACTGTTTCATTTTCTTGTGCTTAAAGGTCACCGGTCACCAGAAACCGATTTTTTTAGTACTATTTTCCGAAAGATTACATAAAAAAGTCGATTTAGCCACAAATAACATTTTTTAATCATTTCTGTCATTTTTTACAAAGTAAAATAAAGTCCTAAAACTGTTGAAATACGGTATTATCTCCCCTTGGTAGTAAAAGGGCACAAAACCGGAAGTGACGCAGAAGGTGTTATCCCAGCTATTTAGTAAATGAAGCTTCTATAGTAAACTGTATTTATTACCCAGATTTATCACAAGTAACTTCTAGTGCTTTTATATATTTATTTATTTTTAGCATTGGGTATTTCAATTTCCTTCAGTAGAAAATAAAATAAAACAAATAAACATAATAATAAGAAATAGAAAAGAAAGAAAAAACTATATTAGTGTTTGCTCTAAGTATGATATACTAAAGTCTGTTTACAACCAATTAGTCTCTTGGTTTTTGTCCCTTTTCATGGGGTAAACGTGTGAATAAAAATCATAGCTTTTTGCATTGTGAAAACAAGCCTATGCCGTAATGTGGCCTGTTGTAACCGATGTCTAATCTACTCTCTTTACTTCATATTAAAACTTTTTAATATCCCCTTCGATATCGCTATGTAAATTATTTTAGCGCCATTTTCCTAACCTTTGCGGCGATACCAAAAACAGGAGTGAGAGGGTTTTTCATATGCTAATCAGTTTCTGTTACGGGTCATTTACACGATTCTTCGATTCTACGAAGATAGTCACCCCCAACCACGTGTATATATTGATATCACAACCAGTTTTTCTGAAACTTTTTTGGGGTTAATGTCTCTAAAAATCTACACAGTTGTTGATTTATCCTTATCATTTAATTCATATTTCCTGCTACAACGATCAGAAATATTAGTAACATACGCCTCTAAGTATAACCCGGTTACCAAATTGCTAAAGGCAAAGTTGACCGACTTTTACAACACGTGTACACCTGATCATGAATACGGTAGTTCTTGCCAACCAACAAGTAGATTTGACAAAGTTCTTGCAGTCTTTCTAATCATCCGTACATGTACACACGATTTATAAGTTTAATTAGTTACCATAATTTACCATTTAAAAATGATATAATGGTACAGAGAGAGAGAGAGAGAGAGAGAGAGAGAGAGAGAGAGCATTGTCTCAAATAATGATTTGCATGTGAATTGTTTTAAGTTTGTCAAGGTTAAGTATCACCTTTCTTAAATGAATTTCAGTAAGAATTATGGTACAACGAGAGAGAGAGAGAGAGAGAGAGAGAGAGAGAGAGGAGAGAGAGAGAGAGAGAGAGAGAGAGAGAGAAAACGTTGTCTCAAATAATAATTTGCATGCAAATTGTGGCAAGAATGCTATTTCGTACAAAAATCTTGTAGACAAAAATTCTTAGTACATGACATACTCGTACGTGCAGCATTATAACACCATATGTATATTGATAACTATTGATAAATTTAAACAATTTTGAGTCATTTTATAAACAAATTTATGAAAACAATATCGGTCCTTGTCAATCATGTGTAGTGTTGCGTATCAACATATTGTCGATAAGTATTTCTTATGCAAATTAGCTCAGCATTTCCCTGTCCGAAATGGTATCAACCGAAATGTAGGACTTAGACAAAATAGCCGTTGCTCAAAATTGACCAAAATTTACGGAGTATGGAGCAAAACTGAGAAAAGTTTAAGAATAGAAATATTAAAAATTAATTACGGCATGAATTGTATAATAAATGTACGATTTTACTTTTAAAATAAAAGGTTTCGTTTTAGAGAATTTTACGAAAAACCAAGAGACTAAAGGATCGTAAATGGACTTTATTACTGATACTTTTACAAAACATAATTTTACATTTATTTATTTATTTATTTATTTATTTATTTATTTATTTATATCTATTTATCACAACAGATAATAAAAGAACCCAAATTTCTGTTTTTTATTTAAAATATTGTTCATGTTAATTTTCATTAATATCTAATATCATTTTAATTATCTTTACATATCTCTTTGAGTTATTTATTTATTTATTTTTTTTATTTATTTATTTATATCTATTTATCACAACAAATAATAAAAGAACCCTAATTTCCGTTTTTTATTTAAAATATTGTTCATATTATTATTCATTAATATTTAATATCATTTTAATCATCTTTACATATCACTTTGATTTATTTATTTATTTATTTATCACAACAAATAATAAAAGAACCCAAATGTCCGTTTTTTATTTAAAATATTGTCCATATTAATTTTCATTAATATTTATATCATTTATTTTAATTATCTTTACATATCTCTTTGAGTTATTTATTTATTTATTTATTTATTTATTTATTTATTTATTTATTTATTCATTTATTTTTTTTAATTTTTTTTTTATTTATTTATATCTATTTATCACAACAAATAATAAAAGAACTCCAATTTCCGTTTTTTATTTAAAATATTGTTCATATTATTTTTCATTAATATTTAATATCATTTTAATCATCTTTGTATCACTGCTCAGGCAAATTTCTTTTGATATCACCTGTACAATAACTCTCGATACCCGATACAAAGGCGGAGCTAAATGACGTCATAAATGTCCAATAACTTCCAATATCAGGAAGTTAATGCACTGTATAATGCATTGGAAGCTATTGTATAGAAATGGCGTCGCAAGGCGTGGAAGGTGAAAAAAGGACGGGAATTCAATTGGCAGAACAATTAAAAATAAACATAAAAATAAAATTTAACTTTTATAAAACTTTTAATTTTAATTTTTATTATTTTTTAATAACTCAGGAATAAGTATCAATGAATTAAATATACACAAATGTCTAAATATCCACCGTGAATCGTTGTAAATATTCCACAAAAACAAATGATTAAACTAAACTCCATTTAAATTCCATTCTACTGTGAATGCTTTTCACATCATGTATATAGCACATGTACATGTAATACACAAAACAAATAAGATCCTTCAACTCCTTTTGAATTCAACGTTGTATTATTTTCACACGCGTATCTTTGCTTAAAATCAAATGTTAGTAATTATCCAGTCAGAAATTAAACGATATTTGACAATTGGTAAAATATGCCCCATTTGTCATATCCTGAAGTGGTGATCTAGGCTTACCGGTATTTATTTCCCTCTCGCACACTTCAGTTTCCATCGCATTGGTTACATCACGTTTTTGTTTCTTTGCCGGCCGAGGAGGGTCAAGCACTGCAGCTACTTTCCGTTGAATATCACTGTTTGATTGTTTATATTTTCTCACACTTTTTTCACTCCTGTGTCCAGTCCTTAGCATAATTTCTTCCTCATCCACACCGGCCATGTAGAGTTGAGTGGCACATGTTCGTTTTCCGCTATGGTTTGAATAATTTCCTTCTAATCCTCCTCGTTTACAAATAATTTTCATCAAGTTTTTCAGTTTATTTACTCCGACGGGTTGCTCGCCATAACGAATTCCATTTCCCATAAGGGGGCGCCTATAGAATTTACCTCGGTTACCCAACGCTGTTAAATATGTTTCAAAGTAGTCGGCAATACATCGACTTCCTGAAAATAAATAGTTAAAAGAATCGTACAATTAGTACATAAATAAATAATAATGCATGTGTATTTTACAAAAGTTATTTAATGCATAAATAATAAAATATTTAATAATCTTTAGTGCATTGATTATAGTAACGTGTTAGAATACAATAAAACATATAGATATCGCATTCATATTGAGGTGAAATACCCAAACTACAAAATATTGCATTTCAGGTATTGGACAAACATTCCCCATGATTCACACCTTCTTGCGCATTTTTCTTGTAATAACCCAAGTATTGATTAAATAAACTCGTAAACGTAACCATCAGATTGTGATCGACCAATGGGTGATCATGACAGTCGAATCACGTGATGAACACTTGCAATTTACAGATAGCTGATATTGACAATTACAAACATAATCAGACGGATTCAAATAAATAAACAGTAAAATACTGAAACTGGCTAATTTAGAACAGTACAATATGACGAATAAAAATCCGACAGGTTTTGAGGAAAAAATTAAAATAATATTTATCTTACCTTCTTGACAATGGTGTCTAATGGATTTATTCGCCAGTTCCAAATTTTTTAATCCACCTTTATACGTTTTACTAGATCTCCCGTCGAACTGTACATATTTTCCTATGTCATCTGTTCCAACTGTGAACTGCTCATAATACAAATCGTGATGTTCATCATGTCCCCGCAGTGCAAATAATTTACACGCGTAAAAGAAAACTGTACTCTGTAAACTTTCAGAACTCGAATCACCAAATACACCTTTATCCCACAGAACTGCCTCATTTTCTGGAAGCAGGGGCTCGGCTTGTTTTGTTTTCGTTCCATATCCCAACCTCAACAGTTCTTTCATCCTTGCGTCTAGAATTTTTCGAAATTCAGAAAATAAAAGATTACTAGTATCAAGAAAATTTTTGTCCAAAACATTTTCATCTCT
The DNA here is from genome assembly GCA_021292105.1 of Anadara kagoshimensis. Taxonomy (NCBI): domain Eukaryota; kingdom Metazoa; phylum Mollusca; class Bivalvia; order Arcoida; family Arcidae; genus Anadara; species Anadara kagoshimensis. Next base: position 20,400,261 of record CM037867.1, on the reverse strand, counting down.
CGCAATAATCCACAGACAATAAGATACAAAGAGCGTGGCGGATACGGTTCACCATCCATTTTTCTTGCTTCCACAACAAATTTACCTAGAAAAAAATTCATCTCCTCTGTTGTCATTTTGGTCAAATCTGGAATATATCGATCACTCCTAATAGAATTGCGGTTTTGTCGCCACATTTCAAACACCCTCGTTGCCCATCTAGTATTTTTCTTTGTGTTTATATTTTCCTGGTTAGATAATAGTTCAGTTATATCCTCGTCAGAAACGGGGTTTGCAAACCGCTGTTTTTCACTCGTGATACGAGACTGTACAGGTGGGTTTAAATTCTCAATTTTAGCATCGTTTGTCATAACATTAAAATTCATATCGCACAAAACGTCCATCTTGTCCTCATCATTGAATTCGTCCCCGATGTTGTCGGATTTTCCTAGCATTTGACACATCAATAGATCTTCCATCTTTTCCTCGTGTTCAGTTTCGTACGTTTCCGGCATTGTCGTCGTCATACTTTGCTAACATTTGAGACAATGATAGATTCTGAAGTTCCTCAAAAGTAGCATCTTCTTTCTCAATTTGATCACAAACCTGAGACAATGTTCCATCATCTATCTCTGATGTCAAAAAATCTATATCGTTTAGATTTATAGTGTGTAAGTCTGCCATTTTAATTTTTTTAAACTTTGCGGCCTCTTGGCACAAACACCAACAGTAAAATGAGGACAGAACGCGCGAACATCATATGACACGAAACTAATTCCAGAAATTCTCGTGCCAAAAGAATCACGCGATACAAGTCCCTTATTGAATGGTTAAACTCGTCTTCACGTGATACCCGAAAGGGCGGAGTCTCGTCTAACGACTCGACCCGCCCCTTTCGGGTATCACGTAAAGACTTGTTTAACCATTCAATAACTGTAACTTACATATCACTTTGATTTATTTATTTATTTATTTATTTATTTATTTATTTATCATAAGGAATAATAAAAAGAACAAAATTTTTGTTTTTATTAAAAAAAATCTTTTCTTCTCTCTAGTACAGCCATATTATGACCTCAAATTGATTTTAATTTTATTTGTTTTAGAAATTGTCCCATTTTTAATTTCTTTTTAGATTAAAATCAATGATTTATTATTATTATTATTATTATTATTATTATTATTTACCAATCATGGCATGTAATTAATCAAAAGAACACGTTTGCGGGTAAATCTGGATCCAAGACCTGTAGTTTTTTTGTACAACGAAAATATCAAAATACGGGTTTAAAAAAAACTTATTGTCTCTCAAATAAATATTTCATCCAAGGATGAAAGCAATTTCAATCCAAAAGCTTCCTATTCCTTATTTGCAGTAAGTTTAATAATAATAATAATTAAAATTGAAGTTTACGTCAGTGCGTAATGGTTTTTTTTTTTTAAATATTTGTTGATATTTTCCGATGGAGTACTGATCAGAATTCTAATTCTCATTTATTTTCACCGTTTTCATGATGAAATAAAAAAATAAATAAAACTTTTCACATAATAACTTTATTACGCTTTAATTTTAATGGGATAAAAAGAACTTTGCCAAAATAATATACCACTGGGATTATGCTCGACTAACTAAGGACTCAAAACTCAAACTCGAGTGTAACTTTCATTTATTCACAATAAATTAATATCGTTCAAAGCGTGATTTACACCCCTCACATACCAGTAATTAAGAGATTATCAATAGGCTACAGTACATTGGGAAACATCCTATTTAGAAGTAGGCATCTATCACCTGTGATCAACAGAGTTTACCTTACAATATGCAACATTAATTGACACGTGTGATTATCTTTATGATATACCCAGTAAATGTTATTTGTGATTTTTGATAGATTCTGAAAATCGAATAAATTAAAGTTAAATTGGATCCAACAAGACATACAAGTTTTTGTTTGAACGTGTGAACTGATTGAATTACGGAATTAAATTAATTTTAAAAAATTAAAATCTATTTATTTGACTGAATTCTTTCATAATAATTTGAATTGTCTTAAATGATTATACAACTCATGTTTCCCTGACTTATCTCGTAATATTTAATCTGAATACATTCAAAACAATTAGAAAGCTGCATGAAGGACTTGTGTAAATCTGGCTTTAATTTGTTCTGAAATCTGTGGGAAAAACATGTTCATCGGTCGTTGTGAATTTATTATCTTCAAACTTCACAAAATATATCATTTTGACTTGCAATCAAACTTTAAAACCCTTCAAAACGCCACACAAACCCACAAGAAATATATGGATACATATATAGGTAATGTGTCTTTCCTCAGCAGCTTAACGCCATGTACGTTATCAATTAGTTCGCCGGAAAGTTACGAGCGGTGTCGGAAACTACCGAGTATGAGCAGTTCGTTCAGGTAAGGTTTTAGTGTATTACAGGTAAATGTAAGGGGTGAAACCGTCAGACACATCAATATTGACTATTCTACCCATTGGAATGCAAAATACAAAATTGATAAATTTGGTGACCGGTGACCTTTAAGACAAAACAACTAAATCAGAAGCTGTATGTTAAACGTAAGGACTTTAATTTTCCTATCACAAACTTCCCTTTTGGCATAGAGAAATTAACCCTCTTCTCCTGCTCAAAACGAATATCCTATGTAGGAGCTTGTTTTAACTACGAGAAGTTTATACAACAAAGCAAGCTACTTGCAAATAAATTGTAAACAGGGATATTGCAAGTATACGCTAATAAAATCCCTAAAACAGTTTTCTTTATGGCCGTCATTATAATATTACTGATGGAAATAATGTCCCTGTGCCAATCGATATATTTCACAACAATATACCCTTGTTTCTTTTACTCCTGATTATGATTTCATTCAAATCATCAAATCATCAAAAGGAAATGGACATGGATAGGGCACCAACTGAGGAAAGATCAAAGCAACATCACTAGGCAGTCTCTCAGATGGAATCCACAGGGCAAGAGAAGACGGGGTCGTCCAAGAAACACCTGGCGGCGATCAGTAGAGGAAGAAATGAGAACTGCAGGATTGACCTGGCAGACCATGATGCAGCACGCCCAAAACCGAGTGAGATGGAGGCAGATTGTCAGTGGCCTATACTCTGAACAAGAGTTACAGGCATAAGTCAAGTAAGTCAATGATTTCATTCGTTGTGGGTGTAGTTAGCTTACCAGGAGGTGCTTAACCTTCTGGAACACATCAGCTCACTTCCGGGAATACCCTTGATTAAAGTTCACATGTTTAACTTAATTTGCCGTAGTAAGGATTTTGCTTTACATCTAGACTGTGACATGTGCGATTTTTATTCCTAATACAAAAGTAAGAATCTTTTAAATACATGGATTATCGGCTTAATTAATAGACACCATATTTTTGGATTAGAATTTATCCACCGCGTAAACACAAATCTAGGATAAAATAACGCTTCATTCACATCCTAATTTAGGACTAAGTGATGTTATATCCATATTTAGTTGAGGACGAATATGACAAATCTTAGATAAATAGCTGGAAAAATATTAAACTACCTGATTCATGTTATATAAATATGAAACTACCTCATTCATGTTATATAGACCATTTCGATCTTTAACATATAGTAAAAATGTTTTTATTCAAAGTTTAATTATTTGAAAATAATTTGATACCAGTACTCCTAAATTTAAAGATGATTTATAAAGTTTCAATAGAGCTACGTACATTACAATCATGTAAAAGCATCAATGAATTACTTGAAAATTGGATGACTACAGCGATGCCTTAAGATACTGACTATGCTCTCAAAATGTTGCTTTGTAAATACAATAGTTTCTTCGCAAATCTATGAAAACATATTCACTTCTGTAGAAAGTAATAAAAGGTTAAAAGAGCCCATTCAAAAGCAAATGCATCTATATTCTCACCTCTGAATATAAAACTTTGTAATCAAAATATTAAACACTATGGTAGCTAGCTCGCTTCATATGTAGGAGGTCGTGGATTAGAACTCCGGCCGGGCCTAACCAATACTTTAACAAAAGATGGTGACTGTCTTTCCGTCAACCACTCGTCATCCAGTAATGGGGTCCTTCGGAAGAAACTTTAAACTTTAAAAAGTCCCGATGCTCAAAGTCATAACAGGCGTGGTACGAAAAGAAATCCTTCCTTTACCTTGCTATGAGCGCATTGCAATGGTAGGTAGGAAGCCGCGGTGGCCTAATGAATAAGACGTTAGTCTACAATTCTAGGGTCTTTTACCGCTGTGATTTTGAGTCCCGATCAGACCACATGTGGAAAAGTGAATTTGCCTTGCCGTTTGCCTTTACTGGTTCACCTGGTATGAGTATAATGTGATTGGGAGAGTGGTACGCTTGTCTGAAGCGTACTGACTCAGAGAGCTAGCACCCTCAAGTCCCCCTGAGTGCGCGCTTATAAAATCAGGCCATACAACACACTCGCATTCACATGTATACATAAACTTGTTCATCCATAGAAATTAATAAAATTCTAGTTGCGAATAAATAACGATTTAATCAATACCTAAATAACTTAAATGCTAACTATTTTTTATGATAAAATGTGATACATTTATTTAAAAACTATCATAGACAAAAAAGTATGTATTTCAATAGGTATATTGAAGTTAAATATCACACAATTTAACGTTTGGCGATATTTCTTTTACAGAATAAACAAAATACCCAGATGCATTGTTGCCGTATGAGGGGAAAATATGATTGTCACTAAACCTATAAATTTGCTGCACCAGACAATATGATATATGTTACATTATACTCGAGATTTGATTTCTCTTAGATAAGTTTCTATGTTGAATTGGTAAAGATTGTTCGGTTGAGTGTCTGTGTTTTGTATTAGAAATATTACAAATGACTAAGGTAGTATCCGATAGTTGCCATATGACTGACTCTAGCTATAAGACATGTCAGCCGTCAAACTAGAAACGTTTCGCAAAATCGCTCAATTTGTCATTCTTCAAAACCAGAAAAAGGGTCTTCCCTGAATTTTTGGTATTTTAAGTAAATATATTTAAATTGCGTTCCACAATTCTCATTTGCAATTTTACACATGACGTGTGTAGTTTGTTAAACAGGTATGTAATCTTCCAGAGCAGCATGTCGAACTGTCCTGGTGAGGGTCACGTGTTAAGCGTAATTTACAAGTTTCATGGATTGGTGTGTTTGATTTTAGATTTACAGAAATAATCTGCTTATGTTACTAGTTTCCGTTATGATATTAAATTGAGATCTTCAAATACATTTGTTAAAAAGTCTAGGAAGATGTTTCCCCTTTGTTTATGTCCAATGCTATCTTTATAGCCAGTCTTAGGTTTGTTGTGGCTGGAGTCCATCATGAAAATACAATAACTGATATAATCAGAATATTGCATCTACTCTGCATATATTCCGAAAAAAGAACTCATATACGTCTCTCTAATATATAATGAGCAGCACCGGTCGGCTTGTCGTCTGCGTTTTCAAGATGTCGTAGACCGATACATGTTCCTGTGTTTTGTATGTAGAAGAATGATTTACACAGCTCAATGTCCTCGCTACACATGATACCACACATATAAGCACTGACTGTTGTTAACGTCCATGCGATTCCTGCCTTAGGAACAGTAGGTCCATTAATTGAAGACTGTTTGTAGAAGCCACCTGAAACTATTAAAAACCCTTATAATTATTATTAATAAATTTCCTGACATCATATAAACAAAACTTTCCAAAAAGTTTGTTACGAACAAGAAGAATATGGATACATGTATTTAGAATGTGGAAAGGTGATGGCACGGAGCTGGAGATCTATAGGTTTATGGAAAAATGACGACAATAACGAGTTATCGAAACACTTCGAAGATCTCAATATCCTTTATTTGGCGTCATATAAATGATTTAAAATTTTAAATGATTTTAGTGATTTTCGGTATTTTACACATATATATGTTTAGCAGAATTTTAACATCTGAAAAACATAAAAAAGTTGGCAATTCTAACAGACATACACAACACAGATGTTGTTTTCCCAACTGATAAGACATCTTCGTTTAAAATCTTGAATGCCTTATTACGGAGCTTGGTAAAGATAACATATTAGTTAATCCTAAATACACAAGAACTCATTTTACCAAAGATAAAGTTCGTTCCAACCATAATGGAGTTATGAAGTCTTTCCGTAAGACCTTGACCTTTCTTATTTGTTTTGGGGTCCTAAACTCCATAAAAATCAATACAAGGAAAAATAATATAGGAGGTTCATCTAAATTTACTTCTAATCAAAAACAACCAAACTAATCCATATCCGAATCACCATACAGAAGCAAAGTAAAAACTTTGGAACTGACAAGTCAAGTAAGTTACGTGAACTTCCACTAGGGAAGTGAAGCCGGGTGTATACTTTTTACACGAGATAAAGTCTTAGAAGCAAGATGTGAACTTAATCGTTATTGGAAACTAACACTCTGAACTCTTCAGTCTTATGCAGAAAAAGTATATTCTACATCTGGCATCAAGCGATGATGATTGTTTAAAATACTGAAGAATTACGTGAACAACTTGATTCTAATACTTTATCTTAAGTAAAAAGTAAAGTATTAAAAACATTTAATTTTTCTACACAATACAACAATATCCCTCATTCTAAATTGGAAGAACATAAAAAAGTGTTTACTTGTTAATTTTGTACATAAACTTAAGCCAACATACATTTATTTAGTGCCGAACAGGGATTCAGGGATTTCTTTATTGTTTAATCCAATTTTGATCACACACATTGTGGGTATAGCTAGCTAAATGGGAGGTGGTGATCCTTCTAGAGCATCTGGCCTCACTTCCCTGGTGGAAGATTCCTTGTTTAACCTAACTTGTCAGTTTTAAAGTTTTTACCTTGCTTCTTGATTATGATTTGTCATGGACAAATTTTTTGCAGTTTAGAACTCTGTGTATGCAACAAAGAAAAAAAAGTCGAAAAGCCACGAAACCTGAATGAATAAAGAATTGAAAAAAAAATTATCTCGAGCAACAAAACATATTTAACCGAATTTACCTAAGGAAATACTTTGCAGGAGACAGAATACTTTAGTTTTTGAGGATTTTCATAATTATTTTAATTATCAGCAAATTGAGACAATATTATATTTCTGACAAAACAAAAGTATTGCCTATTGAGTTTGTGATATCTCCGAGAAACATCTACCATCAGAGATACTGACTTAGTGGCTTGAAGTAGATATTATAACAACTTTCGTCAAGGACGGTTTTCTTACCATCTCTATGCAATTCAAGTTGAAGCATCGCCGCAGTTGCGTGCGCGCATGTGTGTGTGTGTGTGTGTGTGTATGTGTGTGTGTGTTTAACACAGAGGTGCACTCTTACCAATTCGTCTGTTTTCACATGATCCGACATTTGTAGTAGCTGTAACAAAGCCCAAATAAAACAATTAAAAGCTAAAAGTGGATATACGATGCATTATTATACATATTGTTAACTAATACAAATAAAATGCTAACTTTATTACTCTTAAGAATCACCAAGCAAATACCAACGGAAAAAGTCAATTCTAATTCCATTTCCATTGTTTTAATAAAGTATCAATTTACATAAGCAGATGATTTCTGTAAAACTGACACATACTAACTACGGTTGTAGCGAAAGTTACTATCTTAGCAAAACTCTTTGATTCAGATTTCAATTTTAAATCAAGTGATTTATTTCAGTACTGATTGAAAATATTAACCTGATCAGGGAGAGATGAATGACTTGGAAGTTCAGATCTCACTTTTGATAAATTCGATTCATAACACATAACTTTATTGTTAAATATATGAAGAAATTATCAAGAGTTGTTCTCGACAGATCTGTTAGTGTGCATGAAGTTCTGTCTTGAGAGCTATGAAGTTCAGTTGTTATACCTGTAAGAAGGGTTGGTTGAAATGAAGTACTGCCCTCAGAACTTTGATGTTCAGTTGCTGTTCCCGGTACATCTGTTTGTGTGTATGAAGTACTGCCTTCAGAACTTTGATGTTCAGTTGCTGTTCCCGGTACATCTGTTTGTGTGTATGAAGTACTGCCCTCAGAACTTTGATGTTCAGTTGCTGTTCCCGGTACATCTGTTTGTGTGTATGAAGTACTGCCTTCAGAACTTTGATGTTCAGTTGCTGTTCCCGTTACATCTGTTTGTGTGTATGAAGTACTGCCTTCAGAACTTTGATGTTCAGTTGCTGTTCCCGGTACATCTGTTTGTGTGTATGAAGTACTGCCTTCAGAACTTTGATGTTAGTTGACATTCCCGATTGATCTGTTTGCATATTTAAGGTACTGCTTTCCGTTGTCGTTTCAATTAGCTCTGTAATTAATAACGTGTACAATTATAATGAAATAAATATATTTCTATCACAAAAGTTCCTGTAGTTAAACATAATCAACCATTTGACATTGAAAAAAATAAGTCCGACACATTCAAAATGCCATTCGTCGATACCAAATATTTAAGGTTGTCCTGCTAATGAACTTGGATATTTATTAATAAATTTTTCTGTACTTAACACGTTTCACAAACAGTTGCATACTTCCGAATTAATACCATTGTTCATCAAAATAAATTTAAAAAAATAGTGTGTTTTATCTTGTCGGTTTTGGAAGTGCAAATCATAATTTGCATAAAATGATATAGTTATGTTTTGATTGCTCAATATTAAACCCCGATACGTTTTATATACTAACATTGATCCACGTGTACTGTATTGGTTAACTGATATACACTAAGTTGAGGTTATCAATAACACATTTGAATCCATGTCCAAATCACAATCATAAATCAAAGTGAAAACTTTGAAATTGGCAAAATAGATTAAACACGGTAATTACCATCGAAGAAGTAAAGCCGAGTGCCCTGGGAAAGTAAAAAACCCCTCTGTTTCGATACCTACACCATACGTGTGCAATCAACATTGGAAATAAAAGAAACATGGAACCATAGAACGTCAAATAGATTCAAGGTAATTTTGATACAGAGACATCATACTGACCAGCAATTTGAAGACCATTAAACTTTTTCCGTTAAAATTTTTGGGTTCGTACTATCCTTGGGAGATTGATTGATTTAAGTTTTCAAGATATTTACGATAAGACGCCCTGAACCGAGTATATAAAGTGCATGGTGAACGATCAATAACTACCTATTTTAAAGACTTTGTGAGAATGCGATTTAAGTATGAAACCATGGCCCCAATATACGACACGAGCTGTCTACCAACGGAGCCACCGTAGCGGTATAAAATGCTCCTTCTAGTGGAATTACAAATATACCTAAATGTTAATTGCTTGGCGGAAGGTCGAACTGTCAACATTTCTTTACCCTGACTTCAAACCCAAGACCTTTAACATAATACGTAATTTTTTTCCCGACTAACCTACCGTAGCAGTATATATCAAATGACTTACTCATTCTGGTGGAAGACATATATTGTATTAAATGTCATCATTTTTGCTTTATAGTGAAATATAAATACAATAGTTCTCGAAATAACTAAACCATTAGACTTACATAGCCGTTAGCGCCGACATTATTTCAATGACATATTTTTTTAAAAAAGTTCATAATCAAAGTAAACTTTGCCTAGTAATACATCTTTTATTTTTCTCATTTTTAGACCTACGTTTCTTTTTTACACTACAGGCGTGTGCAATTTAGAACAGTTAAAGTTATTGTAAGCACGCTATGTGAACGAAATAACCTATTTTATTTTTTCATATGAAGGGACAGTGTTACACTTTAAACCAGTGCATCACATTATAAATATCAAATGCTTAATGAATATTTATATCTTTAATGCCAATCCAATGGCCAATAATACGAGAGGTGTATATCATAAAAAAAGAACTTACCCAAATGTAAATGTTTTCAGGCATTAGCCACCAAAAATTAAATACAGAACTTATTCAAAATGTAAAGTAAAATCGCTTAAAACTGGCAAATAACTTGAACATGTGAATTTCAGAGAGCGGGGAAATTAAGACCAGGAGCTTCGGAAGATTAAGCACCTTCTGTTTAGCTAGGACTATTGGACCTTATATATATATATATATATATATATATATATATATATATATATATATATATATATATATCTCATATTTTTTTAATAAAGAGATATAAACTGAACTTATTATATAATCTACTCAATAATCCATGTAATACGATCATACAATAAAAGTCGTATTGAATGAGTGTGGCGTCATAAAAGCATAAAAGTCATTCCAGAGTGACGTCACACAATTGACCTAGCTCACAGTTGTTTGTTTCATTTGACACTTTGTTGATTCTAATTTTAGCTGATACTTTTGTTCTTTTCTTCTAAAAAGAAGATACATTGTATTTAAATTGAAAATGTTTGTTTTGTTATCAATATTTTTTATGATAATTGTAAATATAAAAAATAACATTCTATTTGACTGTATTTATTCGGTATTATAAATGAGAGTTAGGAATAACATATTTAACAGTCAAACAGAATGTAATTTCGTAAACAAAAACACATCTTAAACATGTAAAGCAGGTGTATTTCTTTATAGAAAAAGTTAGTTAACAATAGAAAATTAAAGGCATTACGTTAGTGATACAACTTCAAATTTTGCCATTAGTTGGCGTCATAATGAATTTTAAATATGAAGCAAATCTTAAAGAATAAGTATCTTTTATTAGGGATATATTATCTTCAAATAATCTCCAAAATCTATATATTTATTTGTGAAGTTAAAAATTTTAGCGACATTATATTCTCCAGATTTAACCAGGTTTCGCATAAATGTTGCTTCATAAATATATAGAAACAAATCAGTAGGCAATGGTGAAGTATTTTTACCCAATGGTATACTGTAAGTTGACTGAAAAAGATATATGTTACCAAACACAAAAAAAGATAATGTCTATCAAAAACTCTAACAAACATTCACCACGCACCACAACATCGATCTGTAATTGTCTGAGGCAATAGTTACTGACTATCAAACGATGATGGCGAAAATGTTTAGGTACGTAAATATGACGTAATTGTATGCATATTTATTTAATTTATCAATGGGGTATCAGAGTGTATATGTAGGAAGAATGAATAAGCCTTAACAATACGCTTTTGAAATAAAATTTAATGTGTTGATATTAAACACATAGGTTTTTCTTTGCCTTAAAAAGTTATGGGAGTAATCACTGATGTGTCATAGTATCCAAAATTATCCTGGATATATTTGACGTGTCATAATTCCACGTACCCGTCATTCTCAGATTTCATTTAATACGTTATGGGTGTACCTAGCAATAAAACAGGCTTACCTTTCCGGGTTACTTTCCCGATGGAATCGTGAATTACCAGATTTTTACCAGTGTTTTAACTTTATGTCTTTATTTTTAGGACCATATTTTTATTTTATTATATATATATTTCCATATCAACAACATTGTGATGACGGCCATAAAAGTTTTTACGAGGGCGATGTTAGGCCTAGACTTATATCTGATATGAGTCGCTAATCTATTGCTAAGCTACTTGCTTCATTATTTCAATTTCCTTGAATTGGTAGATTAAATATAACAAAGTTAGATTAAAGATTCATTTCGATGCGTGTAGCTTGGTTTTTTACACACTGACAATGTTTTTCCCAAAGTCATACAATTTATGTTTTATTAAAATGGTCTATATATCTTCGTAGAATGACATGTTATAAACATTGTCATCGATAAATTATTTAAAGTTTAAAACTAGTGATATCATTACAGACATAAAATGTTCGCAATATCAAATTGTTGAAAATATCATTCTGCCAGTTTATCGATTGAAAAAGTATTTTAGAACTAAAATCAAATATCAAAATTTACATGTAAATAATAAATTATGAATTAAATAAATAAATTTAAAAGATAATGTATAATATTAAAGCGTATTCTGAAATCAGTTATTTTATATTATAAAGAAGAGGTGCCTACCCCTCCGGAGCACCAGACCCCCAGACAGAAGTTAACCTGTTCATATTCATCTGCCAGGTTTAAAAACGTAATTTGGACCTGAATTGGTATATTTTGATTGCACATAGACAACTATGTTTGCGTTTGATTTCATGTTTATAGTTACATATTATACCAGTTTTAATTTTACAGCACTAGACGGCCGTTTCGGAATACAATTCCTCATCAGTAGTGCTTGGACCAAAATTATGAAACTAAAATTATTTTAAAGATGTTGAACAGCTACCCAAAGGACCAAAATATATTTGACCAAATTAAGCAAAGGAAATACTTTGCATGAGGGGGTATACGTTAGTTTTTGAGAAATTTCAAATTTTAACTTGCAGGAAATTTAGACAATTATAATATATTTCTGACAATAATACGAAATTATTGCCTACTGAGTTTGTGATATCCTCGGGGCACCAGCCTCCAGCACAGATGTCGGCTCAGGGGTTTAAATTACATATTATACCAGTTTTAATTTCACAGCACTAGACGGCCGTTTTGGAATACAATTCCTCATCAGTAGTTTATATGTTATAGTCGATGCTTTATAAAATAACAGAACAAAGCAAAAACATAAAAATATCAAATATGATTTTGATACGAGACATTTGTTTCTTCAATAAAACATTTAATATTAATATTTTATCCTACACATTGAAACTTTAAACCCGAATATGACAGTTTATTTTTGATTGAAGTGTGATAATTTCATTTCTTATGCGATAGAAAATATAGAGTTGTTGAAAGTCGATATGATTAAACAGTATCTGTATCTGTTACAATAACTTGTTTTGGAAGAGATTTAATTTCCCGATAGAAAATAACATATATGCCGACATCGCAGAATAAGCAAGACCTGGACTTTTATTCTCAATTCCGATTTTCTATGTGGATGTTCCAACAATTCAAGAGCGTCCGATATTCTTTCCCGTTTACAATTTCCATTATAACTCCAGTCCCAAGTTTTTCAAAGATTTTGGCTTTGCTTTTTTGATTTTATATTGAACATTGGACATGGGACGGCATGTTTGACTGCGAACCTTTCCAGAACTACTTTTATTATGTAATTCGGGCATGAATTAGTATGTTTGTGTTTTAATTACTAATTCTAGTCCTTGACAGAATTTCCGTATTTTAAATTGCAATCTTCTTTAGATAATGTTGCCCCGAGAATATCACAAACTCGGTATGCAATAAAAGTGTATTATTGCCAGAAATATATCATTGTTCTTATTTGTTGCTAGCCAAAATATGATATGCCTCAGCAATTCAGTTATACACCTTCATGCTATGTATTTCCTTAGCTAAATTGGTAAAATATATTATGGTCTTTTGGTTATCTTTTCAACATCCTGAAAAAATTCTGGCAATGTGTTTTGGTTCAAACACTACTGATTAGAAATTGTATTTCGAACTGACCTGTGCTGTAACATTTAAACTGGTATAATATAAAATTGAAAACTTAAAGTTAATAAAGATTTTATAGCCAGCTAGACAGGGGTGCCTATCCTTCAGGAGCACTCGGCCTTTTACTTTCCTTGCTTCTGGACGTTTACGTGATCGACTAACAAAAACAGTTTTTAAAGGTTATAATATGTAATTTAAACCCCTGAGTCGATATCTCTGCTGGTGGCTGGTGCCCCGAGGATATAAAAACTCAGTAGGCAATAATTTCGTATTGTTGTCAAAAATATACTATAATTGTCTAAATTTCCTGCAAGTTAAAACTTTAAACTAATCAAAAACTAAATTATACTCCCTCATGAAAGTATTTCCTTAGCCTAATTCAGTAAAATATATTTTGGTCCTTTGGTTAGCTTCAAAAAAATTTTGGTTTCATAATTTTGGTCCAACACTGAGAAATTGTATTCCGAAACAGCCGTCTAATGCTGTAAAATTAAATCTGGTATAATATGTAATTTTACTTTTTGATTTTAGATTTTGATCGCTGGGAAGTGGTTTGCATATGGACTTAAGTTTAATAATATTGAGATGGTATCAGCTATTCATAAACTATAAATTATAATAAATGCAGTACATATACAACGTATGCAGCAAGGATTTTTTGTCATCGCCGGTTTTCCGTAATGAATGCTGTTTTAAAAACCTTTAAAAAACTTACAAATCGATTTATAGGATAGGCTTATTCTTCCCCTACATGCATTATAATATATAATTTTGTATAATTTGTCGATATTGATTGTTCCATCCTTTTAAAAATCAAATATTTATTACCACCACAAAAGTCTTACGTTATCGATAAAACTATCTGAAAATTTTCTGTTATATGTTAATTATGAATGTAACGTACTTTTTATCAAAGGGAATACATCGAATTGTTAGATAAACATTATGCAGTATGCTTAAATATATTTGTGTAATTCACTTTATTGATTGTTCGCTCTTTTTCCAAAACTCAAATATTTATTTTTCACTATCAAATAATAATACAATCTTTAAAACTAATCTGCAATTATGCTTTGATATATGAAATTTGAATGTAAAGTGATTTGTACTAGGATAAAATATTATTTATTCACGTGGATAAATATATTTGTTTTTTAATTCTTGATAAGTACCTGTTTCTTAAATATTGTATATCGATATTGCTTCTTCGTCCTTTTTAAAAATTAAATATTTATTTCCACTACAAGGTATCAAGCAATCGTTAAAACTAAATGTTTGCAGTGATGTATAAAATATAAATGTTAAGTGATTTGTGCAAAATGCAATACACAGTACTATCAGATAATCATTGTTCATCGAAAGTATCCACTTCTTTAATATAAAAATTCTTCAAAAGTTGGCAAGCTGTGCTTATTCGCTTAGGCGCATTTGGTAAAATCATTATGGTGTCCAGGATTGCAACAGGATATATTTTACGTCCCATAGTTCCGTGTTCCTTTTACACAATTTTGATTACACGCGTGGCTGGTGTAGCTAGCTTACCCTTCCGGAGCACCCGGCCTCACTTCCCTTGTGAAAGTTCACGTGTCTAACCTGATTTGTCAGTTCCACAGTTTTTACATTGCTTCTGGATTGTTATTTGGACACGGATTAGTGTGTTTGTTTTTGATTATGGTCCTTTTTCTCATTTCAACATCTTAAAAATATTTTGATTTCTACAAATGTGGTTCGACCACCTCTAATGGGGATTTGTTTCCAAATTTACCCTCTAATAGTTCAAAGTTAGAACAGATTTAAAAATAATATATTCGCATGCGGGATATATGCCCATAAATGAAACGAACATTAAAATGTTGTTATTTTATATAGTTTTCACTGACCGAAAGATTATCCATGGGTATGCCTGTCAACAATGTAAAAAATTGAAAAACGCTTAAAAGCTAAACTATTAACCTTATTCGCCACTCATAAAATAAATAGTATACGTTCACTGACCGAAAGATTATCCATGGGTATGCCTGTCAACATTGTAAAAAATTGAAAAACGCTTAAAAGCTAAACTATTAACCTTATTCGCCACTCATAAAATAAATCGTATACGTTCATAAGCTTCGATAGCTCAGTGGAAAAGTATGTGGACTACTAAGATATATCAAAATGATATCCTCTAATGTTAGGAGGTTCGAATCCCAAAGATGGTTTTTAGATTTTTTCTATTTGTTCGTATTTTAATTATATTTTACTCGGTTGTAGGTGTTATAATAATCTAATTTTCATCAAAAATATTACTATTTAAGCAATTTATATAATCATCGATAATTATATATCACAAAGTAAAGTAAAGTTAAAGTCTTGTATAAAACACGTTGTCGAAACAACGTGCTTGTTGTAAAATATGTAACAAAGAGTGTCATAAAAAAGATTATAAATTTAGAAATGTTGCTTGACATCGGTAAATCGCCAAAAATACACACTTTCCATTAAAATCAGTTATGAGTATTTACTCTTTATACAATCACTTTCACCTTTGATTTAAACTGAAATATAATCACTAATTAGGTGACGAAAAACATTATTTTTTATAACTGTGGCCGTATACAGGTAACGGTAACATCAGGTCTTATAAACACACGCGGAATATGTCTGTGAATCGATTGATCGCATCCTTAAGCTAAGGTAATGCTTTGCATAAGGTACTATACCTTAGTTTTGAGAAATTTTAACTAGCAGCAAATTTAGATAGTATATTTCTGTCAATAATACATAATTATTATCTATTGAATTCACATATTTTGAACTTAGTCATAAAAAAATAATTACACCATTTTAACAAGTTTTGTTAAATGATGTTACAACCTGTAACATTGATTTAAAAAAAAATATGACACATCCATATTTTTATATAAACTTGATTTCAAATGTCGTCACAACCTAGTAATTTGATATAATTTCAAAGAAATAATGACACATATTTTGCAATAGGTCATAAAATTGATTTTTACCAGCGGGTAGACATATATAGCAATAATGAGAATAAAATGAATAACTTTTATCTCTGTCTAACCTGAGGTAAAAATAAATGAACATACCAAACATGACACACATTAGTTATAATGATTTAACTTGTTTCTGGTATATGAGTTCACTGAATGATGCCTACGGAACATTTTGGTACCTTTGTGATTTGACGAAAAACCGTAATATTCGCTAATTAACATTGAACTTTATAGAAATGAAGTCTATAGTGTTTTGTGTGAAGCTAACTGAATAACGCGTTGTGATCATTTTGTTTGCATGGTAATTGAAATTATTACACGATAAAAGTCATTTGTAACAGTTGTAACACATTTTTTCAAATCTTATTTTTTAATCCTGTGATGGCTTTAAAAGACTGTCATGTACGGCATTTATTTCCTAATTATCGGTATAGCCAATAAATGACGTCACGCATACAGCATAAACATGATGTTGGTGACGTCATATAAGCAATAGAAATTATACTTCTATAATTACCATTCGGTCTTAAACAGAGACAAGTACATTAAATCATCTCAACTGTAAATATATATATACACAACACACACACACACACAAACGCGCGTCAATGCTTAGAAATGAAACGTATTACGGTAAGTTGTTAAGTGACTGTCTCTTCGTGTGTGTATAAAACGTTTGTCCGGCCAAACACACAATCATTGATTAAAAAAATCCTTAATTTGGGGTAACATTGTATGCGCAAGAAGAGGAGGCAATTCTTTAAAAATTGCTTCGAGTTGTTCCCTTTTTAATTTTAAATCATGTTTTGCTACCTATAATTTACCAGTTTAAAAACTGTAAACGGACGCATCTTGCTCAATGTAATTTTTAACACTGGTTATTTTACAGTTGCAAAAAATAATTTAATCATAATAAAAAGATCGTCAGTATGGTCAACAATGTCTACAAAATATGAAATATTAATACCAGCCAGTCTTCTCCTACACAGAAAAATCTACTATGTAAGACAAAACGCGTTGGGCGTTAAATTAATAGTTATTGTATCATAAAACAAAAACAACACGAGATATGTTGTCACATTGTGGCAGAGATAGGTGTACATATACTCGAGACATACCTAGTGAAAGCATACTAAAACACAATTAAATTTGTACTCAACCTGGAAAAAAAGAAAGCCTTTAGACCTCGTATCAGCTTGAGGAGAACCACCCAAGCAGAGCTGCAGGGGTTAGGATACACCTAGTGCAAGCACATCAAATGGCGAATAACAGAGACGGAAGGGGGAAGCGTATTGGTGCCACAAAAGGACACGAAGACGACACCCAAGACATGCATTTCCTGAAGTGCGCACACACCCTGTACATATACAGGTCTCCCACTTGTGTAGTGGCGATACCACCTGATAGATATTTCAGCCTCATACGACTAAGTCATTTCATTCCTAAGGTCTAAAGACATGTATTTGCATTTACACACAAGGTACATTAAAATATTTAAATATTACATTTATATTTTTATTCGGTGAGAGAGATTTCTTTCCAAGAAAAATACACAATAGAATGAACTCAAAATCAAAGCATTATGCAAAGTTAAACATTTAGACCATATTTACACAAAAAGCAAGATGTTTCATTACGTGTAATTGTGTTGAATTTGAACAGATAGAATTATACAATTTTAAATTAATAAAAATTATCGTGATTAAAATATCAGCCAATTTTTATGTTATCTATTACAACACACATATGCGTGTCTCTTTACACATGTGTCATAGATCCCCTGGCCGCAATTCATGCAGAAGGTTGCACTGCAATGTCACTACTCAGCTGTCCTAATAGAGCAATAGCTGAAAGCTGAATAGTAAAAAAGTCTCTTCATAATTGTTGGAAGAGTATTCACTCGTTTCGTAAATAAAAGATCGGATGTTCGCACTTATGTAGTATCTGTTTTAAGCACTTAGTACATCTCTTTTGGTTTATGTTTCTCCACAACCCATTGTTGTTCAGGGTGCATGATGAACATTCTTTACGTATCGGTAAGAATTATGCAGGCTCGCCCCCAAAAACATTTTGATTTTTAAATATTAGGATCATTATAGTTTTTATTATTTTCATTTGAAAACGAGCACGAGGGAACTTTTCTTGTATTTACGTTTCAAGAATGATTGTGTGACAGCGGACTTTTTAGTTATTTTGAATTTTTCAATATTTATCAACTTTATCGTTAGTTTTACTATATTTTAGACATTTTAATTCCAACCAGATGTACATTCTTTAACATTAGTTTTCTATGTATTATTTACTTTAGAATTAACTTATTCTTAATCCGTCATTACTCTCTTTTGAGATATCATTCTTGTTGTGACATTCAATTAGCACCTTAATATATGATGTAATCTTTATTTCGTTAATTCTTATTTACCATGTTTGTTTGTTCACGTGTTACATGATATACAAGTCTTTATATTATGTAATAAGGGTCTATCCAGCTTTTCTATTATTAGCCAATCAAATTACTGTAAATTAATCTTTTCTGGGTAGACGGATTAGGCTTTTAGTCAAGAGAAATCCCGAGTGTTAGGGACTTCTCGGATAGCCGGAGTACCGTGCGGTTGTATCGGAATTCACCGATCAACCAGTTTTCACAGTATATGTATATCTTTTAGCGGAAAACCGCATAATAACTGTTTTATTTAGTAAATATTGTTATTGGACATTTAATTACATCGTTAATTTGGTTTTGTTTAGCGGATTGTCGCCATATTGTTAAAACATATTTAATATTGAAATACAGAATACAGTCAAAGTTCAAAGTTATACGAATTTGTTTTAGTTTTACATTTAATTATAAAGTGACAACGGAGTTCTGACTCTACCCAGAGCTACAGAGACGAAATTCTCCCCTCGGGGCTCGTTGTCACAAGTGGAGGAGAAATCCGGGTAGCTTCACTTCTATGTTGAAGCTACTTTTCCAGTGCCTCTAGAAGCAAAGCGAACTGTACCTATATAATATTGGATATTCTAGTTTTTGGAAACCAAACCAGAATATGGAATCATATTTGTTCAACAGGAATTACTTTTACAGCGCAAAGTGGAATAATTCAAAGCAGGACTATGAATATTTCAGAAACAGGATGACACGTCAGCAAAATTCACTTAACTTTCAAACTGTTAAAGTCAAGAGCGCCTATCGGAAATCCCGGGACGCACGCCGTATGAAGGAATTCATTGAGAGGAAAACCTGTTCATGTTTATTCCCTTATTTTGATGTTTCTAACCAGGAATTCGTTAAATGTGCAAAGATCAGTACAGTGCAATCGCCTTCAGTTTCTCTGGAATCGGATAAATTAAGGATCGAGGAACTCGAACTTAAGATTCAAGACTTAGAACAGGATAATGAGAGCTTGAAGGATTTGGAACTTCGATGCGAACAACTCCAAACAGAAAACGAAAGAATAAAAAGGGCAAACAACACCCTGTTTTCTGGGTTGTTTAGTTTGCGAAATGATCTTTCAGCACAAGAACGAGAAAATCTGGAATTGAAACAACAAATACAGGAATTAAGAACTGCAAACAGTGCGTACAATAACACAATGCCATTTACAAACGCGAGTATACCAAACAAACAGGAGAATGTGACAAACCTTTTAACAGCAATGCAGTGTCTTAAAACGCAAGCAGATGAATTAAATGCGAAAATGTCTGAAAACCAGCTGCTTATACAACAACCGTATAATCCGGCACCACGTCGCCGACAACCAAGACAGCATAGGAATCAACGTCACAACTCAAACGGACCCCAGTATTACGGTGGATACAGTCAAAATGTGAACTTTTAAAATTATCATCATTTTAGCGTTTTATCTATTACTCATTTTAATTTTTGTTCAAACCTGAGGACAGGTTCTACTTGAGCGGTGAGGATAGCCGGAGTACCGTGCGGTTGTATCGGAATTCACCGATCAATCAGTTTTCACAGTATATGTATATCTTTTAGCGGAATACCGCATAATAACTGTTTTATTTAGTGAATATTGTTATTGGAATTTAATTGCATCGTTAATTTGGTTTTGTTTAGCGGATTGCCGTCACATTGTTAAAACATATTTAATATTGAAATACAGAATACAGTCAAAGTTCAAAGTTTAGAGACTCGTTATAGTTTTTCATTTAATTATATAGTGACAACGGAGTCCCGACTCTACCCAGAGCTACAGAGACAAAATTCCCCCCTTGGGGCTTGTCACAGAATGATCCGAGCAGCTATTGCCTGCATGAATTTTATACTTAAGTTTAAGCAATAAATAAAGAGCTTTTACATATATACAAAATTTATTACAATATTTACAACCACATAAATATAAATATAATTTATATTTCCTTCACAAGAACTTTTACTTCTACTAAAGGTCTATAAAACTGTACTCTTCAAGACTGACAACTACTAGTCTATTTAATACTTATATATCTTTACTATAGTCTATATATACTACAGTACTAAACTACTCCAGTCTATATTACTATACTACTTTGAGACTATATAACTGCACTACTCGACATTATAGCACTACTCCACTGATACTATACTACTATGAATGTCCACCACTCCACTGATACTATACTACTATGAATGTCCACCACTCCACTGATACTATACTACTATAAATATCCACCATTTTTATATCTTCGCCCACAACAAAAACCTGTAGATAATTAACAAACCCTATTTTACTACACTATTGACACATATACATGTCTTACTAACAGTTTATAAATACACTCCAATATACATGTTATTTAACACCCAGTTGTGTACTGACGTCCTAGAATTTAACCTCATTCACCCCTTTGAACGCAGTTTTGATATAAATAGACTCAATATGCACATAATTGTTAAGAACACATTTTAACACATAAAATGCTATTTAAAAACAATAATTTTTTCCTTGTATTTTTTTTATATATTTTTTTAAATGAAGATTAAAAGATATACATATTTAAAACCATTTTTTTCACATAATAATTATCAAAAACTTGGAGAATGTCAAACTGAATATTTTAAGCAGTTACTACGTAAACATAAAGATATGTAAGAGTTGTACTTACCCCAGAGGGAACACCACAACTACCTACTCAAAGCAGCTAAGCTTATGTTGAAAATGTGACTGCTTAAATGAATAACATCAAGGCAAAAATCAGTAGATGTACACACCCTGCTGTCTCTGGAGAAACTGTCCAGAGTTAAAAAACATGACCAGATATACTTCTGTGAGAGCATGAGATTTTCACACATGAACGCACAAGCACATGTGAAGATGTAACATTGAACTAGTATTAAGACAGGGTATATGGAAGTTATATAAAGTATATGAGAGGCTATGTAAAGGGTATATAAAGGGTATATGAGAGGACATGTAAAGGGCACTATGTAATACTGACCTTTAAAAATATATGTACAAATATAATACAATAAAATTCACATATCAAATGTGACATTACCTCCCCTTTTAGAGAAGTAAGCAATACTTCTTGACCGTTACATTTTATATGTGACTAACCTTTACAGTCTGCTTAAATAGTCAGCACCTACATTTTCCTTACCTTTTATCGCTATTATACGAAACCTATAAGGTTGAAGACTAATAGCCCACCGCATTAACCTTGCATTTGCTAACTTTGCTTTATTTAAGTATGTGAGAGGCATATGGTCAGTTTCTATCACAAACTCGCGTCCATATAGATACCTGTCAAATTTTAACACAGCCCATACAATGGCCAAACACTCTTTTTCTATCGTAGAATAAGCTATTTCATTAGCCTTAAGTTTCCTACTTGCATAAGCTACTGGTAGTTTCTTACCTTGTTCAACTTGTAAAAGAACAGCCCCTAGACCCTTGTCTGATGCATCTGTTTGTAAATAAAAAGGATCTGCCATATTAGGTAGTTTAAGTATAGGTGGTACTGTTAGAGCCATTTTAAGTGTCAGAAACGCTTTTTCTTGAGCACCTGACCACTCAACTTTATTAGACTTACCTTTCTTTGTGAGGTCGGTAAGTGGTAATGCAACTTGTGCAAAATTGGGAACGAATTTCCTATAAAAACCTACTAATCCAAGAAATGACCTTACCTCTTTCTTTGTCTTGGGTCTATGAGCAACTTCAATTGAATGTACCTTATCTGGATGTGGTTTCAGCTTGTCTTCACCAATATAATGGCCTAAACATTCTAATGAGTTGAAAAATAAGGTACACTTACTTGGTTTGACTGTTAGATTTGCATTACGAACTCTACCAACAAATCACTTAAAATTTGTAAGTGTTGCTCAAACGTGTGTGTAAACAAGATAATATCATCAATGAAATTATCGACATTGCTCAAGCCATCTAAGAGCTTCCTCATGAGACGTGAAAATGATGCACTGGCTGTGACGAGACCAAAAGGCATAGTACGGCACTGATATAGACCTTTAGGAGTTAGAAAAGCAGTCTTTTCTTTAGCACTAGGTGATAATGGTACCTGCCAGTAACCTTTAGCCATGTCCAATGTAGAATAATAAGCATGCCCTGCGAACTTAACGAATATTTCTTCTGCATTCGGCATTGGTTCGGCATCAAAGACAGTTATTTTATTCAAAGAACGAAAATCTAGGCATACACGAAATGTTTGATCTTTCTTCTTCACCAAGACAATGTTAGCTGAATATGGACTTTCTGAAGGCTCAATAACATTTAATTCTATCATCTTGTCTATTTCTTTGTTTACAGTATCTATCATTGCATATGGTATAGGATGTGCTTTGTCCCTAACTGGCTTATCTGTAGTTGTTCTAATATCATGTTGTATAAGATTGGTGTACCCAGGGATATCACTGAAAACATCTTCGAATTCATGAAGCAATTGTTTTACTTTACCTAATTGACTTTCAGTAAGATTTGTATTTATGTTTACTTGATCTAATCCCTCAGATTTGATGACAGATGGCGACTCATTAACGCTGTCAAATGAATCACATTCATCACTGTAATCAATTACTGCTGTACTTACAATTGCCATAACTTCTTTTGGACGCTCATTATTTCTCTCTATATAACGTTTAAGAAGGTTGGCATGAAATATTTTTGTCTTACCGTTCATGTCAATTTTGTAGTCAACTTTTCCTTGTCTCTCTGTTATAACAAATGGACCCTTCCACTGCATCAATAGCTTGTTATTATCAGTAGGTAAAAGAACCAGAACTTTCTCACCTACCTTCATAGACCTATGTCTAGCATTCCTATTATAATAGTGTTTATATCTTTTACTTGCCTTACTCAGATGTTCTGCAGCTTTTTGACATGTTGACTCCAGCCGTTCTCTCAGATCTACAACATACTGATAAGTTGACTTTACCTGAGGATCTTTGATCTCTTTAGTCCATAATTCTTTTAATATTGCCATAGGCCCACGCACAGAACGACCATAAACCATTTCAAATGGAGAGAACCCTAAACTTTCTTGTGGTACCTCACGGTAAGCAAAAAGTGCAGCATTTAAATATTTGTCCCAGTCTTTAGGTCTTTCACTACACATCCTCTTTAACATCTGTTTCAAAGTCCCGTTAAAACGCTCAACTAAGCCATTACACATTGGGTGGTATGGTGTGGTTGTTAACTGTTTTACTGATATTAATCTACTTACCTCAGCCATTAGATTTGATGTAAACTGAGACCCCATATCTGTTAGCATTTCTTCTGGAATTCCAATTCTTGAAAATATATCAACAAGAGCTTCAGCAACTCTTTCTGTATCTATAGATGACAAAGCTATGGCTTCTGGATACCTGGTGGCATAATCGACAAGTGTTAATATATATCGTTTACCTCTATCTGTAGCTGGATAAAGAGGTCCTATTAAATCAACTGCCACACGCTTGAATGGCTCATCTATTATAGGCATTGCTTGTAGAGGTACTTTTATAGTCTTACCTTTTGAAACCATTCTCTGACATATATCACAAGACTGACAAAATCTCCTAGTATCAGCTGTAATACCAGGCCAATAAAATTCAGACAATATTCTATCCATTGTCCTACGTGTTCCTAGATGTCCTGACATGATAGACTCATGAGCTAATTTATAACCACTGTTCTGTATGATTGTGGTACAACTAATTGCTTGTAAACTTTATTCAGCATAGAAGGTGAGCTAAACTCTCTGTAAATTAAACCGTTTTTATAAAACCATCTAACTGTGCCCGATTTCACTTTAACTGACTGTCCACTAGATGCATAATGTCTAATCTTTTCTAAACTTTGGTCCTTCTGTTGTGCCTCTTTAATTTCTTCTGGTGATACCTCAGACTTTATAATATCTGGAACTCTCATTTTAACTACTGGTTTCTGTCTTTCTTTGGCTTGTTGTCTTGTTTCAACTACATTAATGGGTTTCCATTTTGGATCTGGGTCATCTGGGTTTCTAGCTTCACTCAAATTCCCAATAATTAAATCATACACCGGATTTTCCATACACCACGCATCATATGTACCAGATAAATAGGGAGTGTCTATACTAACCTTTGCAACTGGTGCTTCTACAGTCGTGCCATTTGCTAGTATACAAAACTGAAACTTACCTGTCATGTTATCTTTGTTAACCTTGTCACGACGAACAACAATACCACTGCAACCAGTATCTCTTAATACAGATACAGGGTTTCCATCACAGTAACCTGATGAAGTAGGCATGTTTACATTACCCTTGTAACATAAGGAGCTAAGAGTAGTAGTTGAACTATTTGGCATAGAGTCAGAAAATGTATTAGCTGGTATAATACAGGCACCACACAAACTAGGCAAACCATAATCAGTATTAGTGTTGTTATTTAACTCAACAGAACTATCTTCAAGCAAAACATTAACCCTGTTTTACCAATTAAACATTCCGGAGCAATATGACCTTGCTTGCCACATTTATAACATGTGCGTTCACTTTTTGGTACAAATGGTTTACGCTGAGATGACCCCTGATTTTGTTGACTGCCGCTATTACCAACACCTTCCGACTTACCTCTGTTAAATTGTTTTGTCTGACCTTGACTGGTTGTTGACAAATGTTGTGCTGTATGAGATACATTACCTTTAGCAACAAGATTTGATGAACTTGTATATCGTGCCTCACGGAACTGGTCCGCTAAACTTGCCATTTCATTAACTGTCTTGGGAACCCGTTCCTTCAGAAATAATGACAATTCTCTGTTGCAAATATGAACAAATTGATCTCGCAAGACCAGATCATACAAACCATTATACGTTTTCTCTATCCGAGACATATCAACCCACCTGTTTAAGTAACTGCCAAGCCTAACAGCAAATTGAGCAAAAGTTTCCCCTTGCTCTGGGCGACAATTGCGAAATTTCCGCTTAAACCCGTCCTCAGTCAGATCATACCTCTTCAATAAAGCTGACTTCATAATTCATAGTCATTAGCCTGATCTGGAGGCATAAGAGCATATACATCTAAAGCCCTTCCTTTCAACAATGCACTAAGATTTATTGCCCAGTTAGCTGGATCCCATTTTTGAGCATTGGCATACCTTTCAAATCTCTGAAGATAACTGTCCATTTCATCTTTGTGCTCTTCAAAAGCTGGTATTTTAGGGGCCCTTGGGTGACTTGAGGGTGCATGAGGAACTGATTCTACACCTACCTTCATCTCTGCTTGTTTATGTAATAACTCTAGTTGCTGTACATGCAACATTTGCTTTAACTTTACTTCATGATCTATTTTACCCTTTTCATGTTCTATTTTTTCCTTTTCATGCTCTAATTTCTCTCTTTCAAGATCATTTTTCTTCAATGCTAGTTCAAATTCATATTTCTCTCTTTCTTTTTGTCTCTGAGCATTTCTTTCATCACGCTCTATAGCTTGTTGCTCTTTTATGAAATCCCTTAAATCTTGCCCTTCATAACCAAGAGAAATACCCGATTGTTTGAGACTTTCTAAACTATCCATGACAAATATACCATGCAACTGACAATTACAATATATCGGTACATACTACTGAATGCCCCAGTGCAATAACAAATCAACAGTCAACTTTTCAAGCAAAAACTATCAAATTGCTACTTACATACATGGTTCAGAGCAAGCAGATAGTCATCTCTCTGGGGTTATGTTGTGGGGTTAAACTGATGGCGTTTACTGTAACCTTTACTCAAATTTTCAGTATACTTTCACCATTACAAATAACACACCTGAAACAAAAGAAAAATAAACAAAATATAATAACAAATAATTTTTTTTACAATATTATTTTACAGCATGTATATAGTTGGTTTTTTTTGTTTTTTTTAATATTCACTTTATCAAACAGGCAATAAGTATCCCACTTCTGACACCAAATGTCACAGAATGATCCGAGCAGCTATTGCCTGCATGAATTTTATACTTAAGTTTAAGCAATAAATAAAGAGCTTTTACATATATACAAAATTTATTACAATATTTACAACCACATAAATATAAATATAATTTATATTTCCTTCACAAGAACTTTTACTTCTACTAAAGGTCTATAAAACTGTACTCTTCAAGACTGACAACTACTAGTCTATTTAATACTTATATATCTTTACTATAGTCTATATATACTACAGTACTAAACTACTCCAGTCTATATTACTATACTACTTTGAGACTATATAACTGCACTACTCGACATTATAGCACTACTCCACTGATACTATACTACTATGAATGTCCACCACTCCACTGATACTATACTACTATGAATGTCCACCACTCCACTGATACTATACTACTATGAATGTCCACCACTCCACTGATACTATACTACTATAAATATCCACCATTTTTATATCTTCGCCCACAACAAAAACCTGTAGATAATTAACAAACCCTATTTTACTACCCTATTGACACATATACATGTCTTACTAACAGTTTATAAATACACTCCAATATACATGTTATTTAACACCCAGTTGTGTACTGACGTCCTAGAATTTAACCTCATTCACCCCTTTGAACGCAGTTTTGATATAAATAGACTCAATATGCACATAATTGTTAAGAACACATTTTAACACATAAAATGCTATTTAAAAACAATAATTTTTTCCTTGTATTTTTTTTATATATTTTTTTTAATGAAGATTAAAAGATATACATATTTAAAACCATTTTTTTCACATAATAATTATCAAAAAACTTGGAGAATGTCAAACTGAATATTTTAAGCAGTTACTACGTAAACAAAGATATGTAAGAGTTGTACTTACCCCAGAGGGAACACCACAACTACCTACTCAAAGCAGCTAAGCTTATGTTGAAAATGTGACTGCTTAAATGAATAACATCAAGGCAAAAATCAGTAGATGTACACACCCTGCTGTCTCTGGAGAAACTGTCCAGAGTTAAAAAACATGACCAGATATACTTCTGTGAGAGCATGAGATTTTCACACATGAACGCACAAGCACATGTGAAGATGTAACAGTGAACTAGTATTAAGACAGGGTATATGGAAGTTATATAAAGTATATGAGAGGCTATGTAAAGGGTATATAAAGGGTATATGAGAGGACATGTAAAGGGCACTATGTAATACTGACCTTTAAAAATATATGTACAAATATAATACAATAAAATTCACATATCAAATGTGACAGGGCTCGTTGTCATAATTGTCTGATTTAGTTATGATATGTCAGTTCCAAAGTTTTTGTTTGTTTCTGGATTGTGATTCAAACATGGGTTATTATGTGTGTTTTTTACATAATATAATAAAGGTACAGCAAATATAGGTATAGTATAGTTATTTATGGGTAGCAGTGTAGGCAGTTCAATGGTTAAATAATACACTATTTATATCCAATTAAAAACATTTACTCACCAGACTGACAAAACTGTCCCTGTTTACCAGTTCCAGTACAATTACAAGTCGGACCAATTGCAGTTTCCTTACATTGTAATATACCACATGCTGGTTCCGCAGCTAGACAAGAGAAAAAAAGCAATACATCAAAAGTAAAGGTTAACAACATTGATCTGCCCGCTTGACCTTTAATTTAGTGATTTTGTTCGTTTTTGAAATCAACCTGTTGTCTTTTAATTGGGAAAATTTAAAGTTCTGAACTACGGCAAACTGCATATAGAAATGCTTGCCATAGCTTAGGATCATCATTGCAAATACGTTATATAGTGGCAATAGGTAACATTTGTGGTAAGGACATGTCGTAAAGATTTGATTTACTAATTTATCACTGTTGTGTTGGGAGTTTTAGTGATCAAATTTGGAAAAATTTTGAAATTTTTCTCCAGGGGAAACCACCTTTATTCGGTTGTCATTTTAGGCAAATAAAATCACTATTATGTAAACGTTTATCATTATTTAGTGCATATATTTATAGCACTTGTTTGTTTCTTCTACTAATTAAGTGTTTTGGTATACATATAATCACCTGCTAAGTCTAACATTACCCATGTATTTCGTGGACCCTCCTATATGAATATTACCAATGAAAGGTCAATTAACACGTAACAGGTCAAGTAACAGGTCAATTAACAGGTCAATTAACAAGTAACAGGTCAAGTAACAGGTCAAGTAACAGGTCAATTAACAAGTAACAGGTCAAGTAACAGGTCGATATTGTTTGCCTATACATTATATGAATCATGCCGTATCAACGACTACGAATCCGTGTGTTCGACTTGTGACTTCTTTAAAAACACGAATCGACTCATCATATTCAATATTAAAACGAACATCGAAACATTTATGTGTCCAGCAGCGAAAAAAATGTCAAAATCAGTCCAAAAAAAATCTAGTATGACATCTTAAAAATATTGATATTTAAAAAATGCAATGTGTAGCCATAATTGAAATAATGCCGCGACGTCATGTTAATCATACATGTACGTCATTGAAATTCATGTCATGAACGAAGATCATGAATGGGTCGATAAATGAACCCGTGGCACTCTGAGGGGTGTTTTTGTCGGGTCGTGGCACAGAAAAGTTAAAGAAAAGTAAATGATGCAATAACCAAAAGCTACGCGTCTCTTACTCCCTTTTTTATCTGGATGAATATTAAGCTTCAGTTTTATCAGATTATCAGACTATTCGATGCAATATACAATTTTTGTCTGCATTTATTCTGTGAAATACAAAATACAAATCTATACTATTTTCATATGAAATACAAATTGTCATTATGCTTTTTTGCAGTTTTAAAACTTGTTCTTCTTTATGTTAATAATAATAATAAAATAATAATAATAATAATAATAAAATTAGATAAGTAAATAAATAATATATACTTACTTGCAGTTGAAGTCTTAAACAATTTAATTGCCACAATAGATAAATTTGAACATTGGGAATGAGAGTTATCTCCCCAAAGTCCATCTACTACAGTCATACAACCGGTAGTGCTATTTGCTGGTCGCCACATCATTAGTGTAGAAGTGGAACCTGTGTGTTTTATACCGTACAGTATGGCACCATAGTACTCGTTTGGTGCCACTACATCTCCGTTCGTCATTGTTGTTCCACTTCCATAAAACGCATAGCCATTATTATAACCTGAAGCATCATCGGATATACCCTAAAAGAATTTACATTAAAAGTAGAGTTGATTTGAGTAATGGTGTTTAACGTCCCAGTCAAGAATATTTCATTTATATCGAGACGTTGCCAGATATAGACAAAAGTTTTGCCTGTGCGTTGCGCTGATGGCATTATACAGCTTGGTTCTTAATCGTAACACGCCTATTGTGACCCGGGACTTCGTTTATTTTAAGTTCCCATTCGAAAGAACCGTGACTTTCATTTCGTAATGCCGAGTGCTTGGCACAGTCACTACCGACTTTTAAGTCTTTTGAGTCAGACCCGGTCTGAGTTTGAACCCACTACCTCCAACTTACGGAGCGAGCACTCTACAAACTGAGCGACCAGAGTGGTAGTGTTTTAATTTACATTAAAAAAGTAGCTATTAAACTGTCTAGAAATTAAACCTTATAAAAACATTTAAATGCTACCCTATGCGAAATGCATTTCCAATCGCTTTCAAGAACGGTCACGTCATACACATATATGCATAAGCAAAAACGTCAATTTAGCAATAGTAGTTATACTATATTTGTTAGGCTCAAACAGAATTAAATTAAAAAAAAAACAAATTTAAATAGTCTAACATATCCTACAATTTCTTCATTTAAAATATACAGAAAGCAAACGTTGGTAAATTAAACGATATATACATGGCTGTTACGTTTTACTGACGTACTCCGCGATTCAACTTGTGTCGTCATGCTATGTGTCGCGAACGACAGCTCTGACGTTATATTCATTCATCAACGCATTTATTTCGATGATGTAATCTAAACAGCCTTATTGTGTCAAGAAACTCG
Source organism: Anadara kagoshimensis (assembly GCA_021292105.1). Taxonomy (NCBI): domain Eukaryota; kingdom Metazoa; phylum Mollusca; class Bivalvia; order Arcoida; family Arcidae; genus Anadara; species Anadara kagoshimensis. The sequence continues at coordinate 20,369,426 of CM037867.1, read as the reverse complement.
TCTAATTAAAAAGTAAAACGTTTGCCCAAAGAACTGTTTTGCTGTGTTTATTTAATACGCTGGCCGTTGTTCACATGAGATTTTGACATATTATATCGTCAGCATGTGAACTCCGGACGGGTTGATTATTTCTTAAATATTTTAACACACACACACACACACACACACACACACAAAGAAAAAAAAAGATGATAAGTTACAGTAAATGATTGAATAAACTTTAGGTGATAACTTGCAGCGAGTTTTAGAGTAGAAAACTTAAGTACATTTAAAAAACGGCAAACTTTCGACAAGCGAACTGATAAGTTTTCTTACACTTAAATCTGTCCGATTAGAGTTCAAACCCAGTTTCGTGAGATGTGATATAATCTGCAAGCCCAGATGTAAGATCACTACGCCACCAAGGTCCAAAAGCACTTAGATTTATTGACGATTCTATTATGACCTGGTGGTAATCATACCTAGGCAAACAGAGGCGCCGTGATGCGTCAATAGAACATTCGACCACTGAGGCGTTTTTAAAATATAGATGTTTAACTCGTGGATTTATTTACTGTATTTCCATAAATTGAGTGCACATGGTTTTTATTCTTTTTTTCTTTTATTTACAATGCTTCCATTAAACTATCAATAAAATGCATTTAAAATGCACTTACCTAACCAAATTATATTTTTAGTTACAAACATTATACATTGTTCAGTTCTTCTGTATATAGAGAAATTGTGCAAGATTTTTGGAAATTTGATTAACTTTATACACCAATTGGGCCTTATTCAAAGTTACATCAGGGCAGTTAGGGTCAGGTTAGTCATTGTTGCTCGGTTTTTTTTCCAGGTCTGATCATCATGAATATTCAAATTATGGCATAACGTTAATAGTTGTTCCAAGTAAGAAGGTACAGAAGGGATATTTTTGGCACAGTCATATTTGTTTTTTTGTTAAAATGTAAAAAATATTTTTTTCCTATTAGGTCAGTATATTTTGTATTAAGTTTTGAGAATTTGTTGTGAGTTTGTTGGAAAATACGACTTTATTCTTGCATTTTCCATGTGCAATGAATTTATTAAAATTCAGTAGTTATATTTACACTTGTGATGTTTGATTTTATTGTCCTTAATGTAATGTATTGTAATGTAGAATTATCGCTACAATAATTTATTTCATTCAAGATTCCGACAAACATACTTGAAGGATAGTTACGTCGGGACTAGCCTTGGATGCTGACCAATCAAACAATGCATGACGTAATAGGATGAATTCTGTGACGTAATCGGATAATAAAGCGTTACGTAATCAAAGGTCATGACTCCACACTGTATTTAAAAGCAATTGAGTGCTAGTAAAACAAATAAGTCCATCTAAAGAAGGTGAATTCAAATTGTAAATATTTAGTTGTATTACAACACACATCAACTTTTACAATTGATGTATCAAGATCAAAGGGAGAAAGTTGAACAGTTTCAAGATCCTGGGGCAAGTTATGCCCTTTCCATGTCCTTGTTTCAGATATCTTGGGATTATGCTGTAAACTGATAAAAGACCAAGCCCAAATCGTAATATTTGTTGCCGTGGAGTAACCAAAATTACCAGATATACCCCATCCATTCATGGCGGCAAACGGAACACCTACAATGAATACAAATTATATTACTTTACGAAATATAGCGTAAGCAATACATGTCCATAGATAAGCTTTGCTTGAGAACTCTTGATCTATATATGCAAATTATTTTCTGTCACCTTTGCGTTGCCGAATGAAAATCTGAACAAAGTGACAAATTTCGCCCGGATAGAGAGGATAAATCGGGTCACTTTCCGATTTATAAATTAGTTTGCGTGACGGGATTCCGAAATAATACAACCTTGATTTGGACTGTAATCCAGTAACTCTAAGAGTTAATTCTAAATGAAACCTATATTGTAAGTATAGTTTTGTTACGATTGACTTCTCTACAAAAGGCTATCAGTAAAACCTATTTTAATGCCACTGATAATTTTGCCCCCCCCCCCATCGCAGTACCTTTTGGAGATGATTTGATGTAAAAAAGAGATCTAAGTGTGTCTCCATTTAACCTATAGTGCTGTTAATTCTATATGGCGGCATATGCAAATTAGGTAATGGAAGAAAATTGGTCGACATGCTAATCGACAGAATGTTTGTGTTTTGAAACTCAAGATCTCTTTACGTTTGTCTTTATAGTTCAACCTCGTTTTATCGCCAGCCCTGTTTATAATATAACAAATACGACCAAACAAATGTTAGCGATGAATTGAGTAGTTAAGTTGAGTAAAGGTGATTTTACGTTCCAGTCAAGAATATTTCACTTATATCGAGACGCCGCAAGCTATAGTCGAGGGTGAAGAAATTTTGCCACTGCGTTGCGATCTTGACATTATACAACAGGGTTCTTTAGCGTGCCAAGCCTACTGTGACACGGGACCTCGTTTATTTTAAGTTACCATGAAGAACCGTGACCTTCATATCGTAATGCCGCATCCTTGGCGAAAGAATAGTCACTACCAACTTTCAAGCCTTAGGTCAGATTCGATCGGGGTTGGAACCCATGTCCTCCCACTTACGAAGCGAGCATGAATTGAGGTTTTTACTGTACAAAGATTTGATGTTATGGATATTCGTCATATAATTTCATAAGTACAGAGACTAAACACAGGTAGTATAGGATAGTAATGATTTTATTTGTTTCATATTTAGAACAGCATTAACAAATGAGAAAACATTTAATCGTCCTGAATAAAAAAATAGAGATTAAAAATACCTTTTACCGATATATTCAGCATATTTGTAAAACATTTTAAATGTTTTTTGTTTCGTTTCTGTCAGATTAATTGTATTCTCATATGTGAAGGTTGTTCAGAATATATATATATATATACCGATTAATGTCTGCATCACAATCCTAATGTAAAAGTAAAAATGTTGAAACTGGCGATGGCGAACTATGTAACACACGTGAACTTCCAACAGAGAAGTGAGGCCGTGTGCAAAGGTAGGGTAAGTGTGTAGTCAAAATTATGAATGAAATGAACATGTAAACATAGCACATCAAATGTAGTCAGGGTTATCTTGGAAACAGAGACATCATACTACTTCTAAATAACATTATTATGACAGCCTCAAAACATTTTGAGGGCCTTGATAAACTTAAGATTGGAATATCCTTGTGTAGTGAATATATTTGTTTGCATATTGCTTCGTTCTATAGGTTTTTGGTAGCAAAAAGAACCCCTATCATGGTGTAATAATTTACTTTATTATATGATCTACTCAATAATCCATGTATTACGGTCATACAATAAAAATCGTATTGAATGAGTGTGACGTCATAAAAGCATAAAAGTCATTCCAGAGTGACGTCACATAAATGACCTAGTTCACAATTGTTTGTTTCATTTGACACTGTTTGTTGATTCCAATTTAAGCTGATACTTTTGTACTTTTCTTCTGAAAAGAAGATACATTGTATTTAAATTGAAAATGTTTGTTTTGTTTTTGTATCATGCGGACAGACTATTGTTTACTTTTAATATTTCAGCAGGATTACTTTTGGCGCATGTACACAGTTACGTGAATTTGTTGTGTTTCGCAGTGAATCAGCTAGCTGTTTTCTTATAATGAGAAGACTAGTTTTAAATCTACGAAAACCCATTTTTTATGGGATTATATAATAAATAGAATCTTGCATTCGTGTTTATGGAATATTGAATTTATTAAACTCGTTGAATAATGTTTTATGCAACTCACCAAGGCTCGTTGCATAAAAAATTATTCAACTCGTTTAATAAATTCAATATTACATAAACACTCATGCAAGATCCTCTATATACTAATTCTTTATTAATGAAAAACTTGTCCATGAAACTAAAAGTCAATTACCATTAGATGGTGATGTTTCCATTCTCCTCTTTGGTCTCCATATCCTTACATAGGTTCTGTCAAAGCCGAAGATAACCCCCAAATGTTGTCATTGTAGATGTATAGAAGGCACTGCCTTTGAAGACAAAGACAATAGAAAAATTTAATTACTTTTTAATGCCTAGCAGCTCTGTATTTGTTATTGTAATACATGTATCAAACCCAGTTCCCATGGTTGAATTATCGAAGTATTTCACCATTGTTATCTCCAGAAATGACGTTTATGAATAATAAAGGTGCTTAAATAAAATGCTGTCTTTAAGTATCTATCAACATAATATTATAGATATGATAATTACCCCAAAAATCTATAACATCAAGATAAAGGGTGTATAAACATTTTTCAAGATCATTAAGCCAATTGTTAACGATGATAGCTCTCTCTCTCTCTCTCTCTCTCTTGAACATTCAAAATTATAAGGGTATTAACAATATTTTACTTATATTGTATATATATTGTATATATGAATGCTATAAAACAGAGAAGCCTTACAACTTCTAAATAAAGAAATGTTCTTACCATGGCCATCCATAACATACCCGTTGTCTAAACTAGCCTGAACTACCACTAAATCTGGCATCCTGCCTAATTTATGCTCCACCTCTAGAAACGTGCTAGAAGCTAAAATAAATAAGTAAATAAATAAAAAAAATAAATAAAACCAACTATACTTTACATACGTAGCAATCTGAATAACTAAGAGTTGGTAAATTGCTCAGCTAGTGATCGAGAGATACCTGGTTTGATCCCCGGTCTGACTTAACATTTTTCCTATTCCTTTTACATTTTTGAAACTTTAAAAATCCGAAAGTATCTGACCTTTTCGTCGGTTTAGGGATTCGCAAATGATGGTTGAACTTTGGCTTACTGACTTACGAATCACAGCGGCTCACGACTACACCATCTCTAGTCGGGATATATTTTCTGCAACATGTTATATAAATAAATTAATGTTGTTGTTGAGTGTTACTTAACGTCGCATCAGCAGTTTTTCAGCTATTTGCGACATGAACTACTCTATTAATCTATATGGATTATTTTATGAACAAGGGAGCTCAACGAGTCAGTACGCAGCAGACAAGCGTACATGTACCACTCCCATCGTCACTTTATACTGACACCGGGTGAACCAATAAAGGCCAACGGCAAGGAAAATTTACTTTCCCACATACGGTCTGAGCGGGACTCGAACTCGAGGCGGCGAGAGATCCTGAAATTGTAGACCGACATCTTATCCATTGGTTTACCGCTGCCTCAAAAGTAATTGTAATAGTATGGAAATTTACGCGAGCATTTTATTTTCGTATAATAATTTACATTATATTTGGAAGTGTACAGGCAAACACCATTGACCTATCCGTTGACCTTCCATTAGGAATATTCAAAAAGGAAGACCCAATACATTTGTAGTGTTAGGTTTCTTAGTTAATTATAATATATTGCAAGCCTAGACTTATCAAGCCCCTGAAAAAGTTTCATGACCGTCAGCACAGCATTGTTGATAAGTTTGATGTCTCTGTGTCCAGGATTGCCATTGGATATATATGACGTCCCATAGTTCCATGTTCCTTTCACACAATTTTGATTACACACGTGGCGGATGTAGCTAGCTTAACAGGAGGTGCTTACCATTGCAGAGCACCTGGCCTCACTTCCCTGGTGGAAGTTCACGTGTCTAACCTGACTTGACAGTTTCAAAGTTTTTACTTTGCTTCTTGATTGTGATTCGGAGGTATGTTTGTATTATTTATACGCAATGCACATGCTCAGTGGTCAGTACGTCGACAAAATAAACACCTATAATACCTAAACAAAGATACACGCCTCCAAATTAAAGGTCAAGCAAAAAGGTCAATGTTGTTTGCCAATATAGGGTTATATTGTAATGACATACTGAGTGGTAACTTCGGTGAAATGTAACCTGGTTGTATGAAGTTGCACGTTGACCATAATCTGACTCTAACCTTAGCTGTTCCATATTGACCAGTAATTGTGGGACCTGAGTAACCAGCTCCACCTAAAATGAAAAAAACATGATTTATTTGAGGTAATGCTTATGATCTGATGACAGAATGTGTATTGTTTTGGGCCAGTTTATTATTGTAAATAGGGGACTTACAGCTATCAACAACAGCTGATGTACCAATATTGATAAAATCATAATGATTACAAACATTTGTAAATCTATTACACCTTAAATGCAATATAGACTTGTTTTTTTTAGTTGAGCTGAGTAATGGTGTTTAACGTCCCAGTCAAGAATTTTTCACTTATATCAAGACGTCGCCAGCTATAAAGAAGATGCAGAAATTTTCCCCGTGCGTTGTGTTAATGGCATCATAGAGCAGGGTTCTTAAGGGTGCCAAGCCTACCGTGACACGGGGTCCCGTTTATTTTAAGTTCCCATCCGAAAGAACTGTGACTTTCATTTGGTTATGCCAAGTGCTTGGCGAAAGAACAGCCACTACCAACTTTCAAGCCTTTCGTTAGACCCAGTCGGGGTTCGAACCAACGACCTCTCACTAACGGAGCTAGCACTCTTCCAACTGAGCTACGCCAAGTTGTGACTAATTTTTACCGTTCCATCAGATTGTGTACGACCTATATGTAAAAGTGCTCAGTTTTGTTTTGAAATGTCAAAACATCAAGTGTCAACTTTGTCATTTTATGTCAGTTGTTGACTGGTTTTTACCGTTTCATCAGATTGTGTACGACCTATATGTTAAAGTGCTCAGTGTTGTTTGGTAATGTCAAAACATCAAGTGTCAACTTTGTCATTTTATGTCAGTTGTTGACTGGATTTTTACCGTTTCATTAGATTGTGTACGACCTAAATGTTAAAGTGCTGAGTGCTGTTTGGTAATGTCAAAACATCAAGTGTCAACTTTGTCATTTTATGGTTTAGAATGTGTTTGTTATACCTAACAGGTACATGTTTCAATGAAGAAGGTTGTTGCGATAAGGATATTGCTAGTTTTGAGTTACCAAAGTCATCAAAAAGTCTTATGACCAATATTGTTGGTGATGCCTCTGTATCCAAAACATATCGTGGATATATTTGATGTACCATCCTCCCATGTTCATTCTCAATTTTAAATTCAACATGTGGCGCAATAACTATCTGAGCAGGAAGTGCATACACTTCCGGTCCCACTTTATTGGTGGAAATTCAGGAAGTGCCCATCTTAATCTATTTGAGATTGTTTATATAATCAGTCAACATGGATTTACCTACGCAAGTTTGAGATTTAAAGACTGGGTTGACGGATTACAGCGCCGTTCTAATCACTCTTGAGTGTCAATTTACTTGCTGGTGACGTCTAGATGCAAGATAAATATTCTTGACTGGGACGTTAAACACCATTATGCAGTATACACTGTATAAACGTACCTGTATATATGACAAACCCTGGGCAATCGACATCGCACGAACTAGGACCTGGTGAGATCATCTTGATTTCTTGTGCGTTATATATGTAGAGAACGCCACCAAACGAATTGTTGTTTTCGTTTCCTTTTTGTGCGGATCCTATTCCGGAAAATATCATCTCTCCTTCCGTTGAATCTTGAACTTTGACCTGAACATCAACCAAGATCGGAATGCTGCCTAAGGGATGTGGAAAAGTTATTTCTGAACTGGCAGAGTAAGCGGTTATGGTAACCCAATTGCTTATGAAATCTGGCGGCCCTATACCGCTAACATCTACAACAGAAATATGACAAAAATAATAAATGCTAGGAAGGCCAACAAACAAATAGTTATAAAGTACGTGTAGCAACAAGCAGGAAGTTGTGGTATTCTAGAAAATAGCATGATTACAAACTTAAAGGGTAACAACAATCAACGAATTCACCACTTCAATAAATGATTATTTTTTATACATTACCACGAAAATTTACGAAAGCCTATTAAGCTCATGAATAATAAAAAATTAAAAGGCGTAATAACGCGAAATAAAGGCGTTATAATGCGAAAAAAGGCGTATTAACGAGAAATAAAGGCGTAATAACGCGAATTGAAAGGCGTTATAACGCGAATTGAAAGGCGTTATAACGCCTTTAGAAAGGCGTAATAACGCGAAGTGAAAGGCGTTATAATGCCTTTTTGTCTATATATAGAGCAGTCACTTCCCTAGAGAATGTTAACAACCCTCACCACAAACAGATTAGTTTTAGTTTAAATAGCTTAAGGAAACTGCAGATCTTTTTTTACACTAAGATGTCACAAATGTCATTTAATCATTGTTAAAAGTTAGCGATTGACAATTGGACAGGAACTTTTTAATAAATAGCCGTGTGTACATTGCCAATGTTTATCAATGTTTATATTTCAGATTACTTAAAAGATTTCCATCCCCATATATAAAATGATACTCTTTATGAAAAAAAAACAACAATTTATTTAACATTGAAAAGAAACCTTTCTTTCTGTTTTACTGAAATAGTATGTTCATTTCAGCACAGGATCGGATGATGTGCATTTTTTTTTTTAATTTTCATAGAATAAATACATATAAAACAGCTTATTACATTACATATAGTTGTGCAGGAAACACACACACACACACACACACACACACACACACACACACACACACTTTTAATATGTATGTAAAGTGTAGGGGGGGGGGGGGGTTAGAGATTAAACCCCAGGACCTTCACATCATTATGGAAGGCATCTTAACTTTGCGTTAATAAGCCTTTATTTCGCGTTATAACGCCTTTCAATTCGCGTTATTACGCCTTTATTTCGCGTTATTACGCTTTTTAAAAGGCGTTATAACGCCTTTATTTCGCGTTATAACGCCTTTTAATTCGCGTTTTAACGCCTTTCAATTCGCGTTATTACGCCTTTATTTCGCGTTATTACGCCTTTTAAAAGGCGTTATAACGCCTTTATTTCGCGTTATAACGCCTTTATTTCGCGTTATTACGCCTTTTTATTCGCGTTATAACGCCTTTCAATTCGCGTTATTACGCCTTTATTTCTCGTTAACGAAAACTTCAACCAAGGAAGTGAGGACGGTGCTCTGGAACGTTTTATCAAAATTTTTAGCTCATCTGAGCCTTTGGCAATCTATCAGCGTCCGTCGTGCGTTGTGTGTAAACTTTACATTTTAATCTTCTCCTCCAAAATTACTGGGCCAAATTTGATGAAACTTGATTATCATGCCTGGGTAACAGCCTTTTAAAATTGTGTTCGGGGTTTGGCCACGCTCAACAAGATGGCCACCATTACTAAAAATAACAATAAGACAAAAAAATCTTCTTCTCTGAAACCAAAAGGTGCAGGCAAATTTTGATTGGTTATTTAGATTCAGCATACCTGGGAACATTAAAATTGTGTTTTTCATGAAAATTGAACGGAAAATAGGTTATGCGTTTTTGCGGAAAATTATGTAATTTTGAAAATGAGACACTTATTGTTATAACTCAATAATAGCTGAAGATAATTGTATGAAGTTTTCACTGTTGATCTTGTCTTGCTATTTTCTTCCAAAAGATGTCAATGTCAAAGGTCAAGATCATGTCCCTGTTTTTGACCTTTGATAAAAATGCTATTTTTTAAACATTTTAGATGATAATGGCATGGAATTTTCAGTTAATTGTAGGTATTGACAATGACAATCATTTTGATACATAGATCAAGGTCATGAGTTCAAAGGTCAAGGATGCACAACTATTTCTGTTATAGTTGATTATCTGCAAAACTATTAACTTTTTGTATAGGCATACATATAAGAATATTGTAGGTAATGGCACAATGATAATTTTGATATATAGATAAAGGTCATGGGTTCAAATGTCAAGGTCAAAGATGCGAAAGAATACCGAAATGGTTAATTATCTAGAAAACTATTAACTTTTTGTATAGACATGTATATTAGAATATTGTAAGAATTGATTTAACGATCACTTTGATATATAGATTAAGGTCATGGGTTCAAAAGTCAAGGTCACAGATGCAAATCAATACCAAAAAGGTTAATTATCTCGAAAACTATTAACTTTTTGTAAAGATATGTTTATTAGAATATTGTAGGGTTTGATTTAACGATCATTTTGATTTGTATATTAATGTCATGGGTTCAAAGGTCAAGGTCACAGATGCAAAAGATTACCGAAATGGTTAATTATCTCGAAAACTATAAACTTTTTGTAGAAACACGTATACTATAACATTGTAGGTTTTGATTTCATAATCATTTTGATATATAGATTAATGTCATGCGTGCAAAGGTCAAGGTCACAGATGCGAAAGAATACTGAAATGGTTAATTATCTCAAAAACTATAAAAAAATTTGCATAAACATGTATATTAGAATATTGTAGGAGTTGATTTAACAAACATTTTGATTTAATTATCTCGAAAACTATTAATTTTTTGCATAGGCATGTATATTCGAATATTGTAGGTAATGGCCTAGATGAAGGTCATAGTTTTATACTTTTGTTTTTACTTTTTTAGCTGTTATAAATAATGTATTGTAGCTAGACAATATAAATATTATATGTAGCATTCACGGGACAAGGTTTGATTAATTTGCAAAAATCTTTGCATTTAATTCTGCCTTACTGCTGAAAATAAGAAGTTCACTTTAATAAATGTTATTGACCATTTAACCTCTGCACGAGATATGTACTTAGCCTCAGGTGAGCGTTAAGGCCCATGGGCGTCTTGGTTTTTGTAGTCCCAGAAAATACTGTCAAAAATTGTCACATTTTAGCCAAAGAGAATGATTGTGAAACTTGAGAGATTTAAGTTAAGGAAAATCTCGGTTAAGGAATGATTGTGAAACTGGAGAAATTTAAGTTAAGGAAAATCTTGGTTGAGGAATGATTGTGAAACTGGAGAGATTTAAGTTAAGGAAAATCTCGGTTAAGGAATGATTGTGAAACTGGAGAGATTTAAGTTAAGGAAAATCTTGGTTGAGGAATGATTGTGAAACTGGAGAGATTTAAGTTAAGGAAAATCTTGGTTGAGGAATGATTGTGAAACTGGAGAGATTTAAGTTAAGGAAAATCTTGGTTGAGGAATGATTGTGAAACTGGAGAGATTTAAGTTAAGGAAAATCTCAGTTAAGAAATGATTATGAAACTGAAGAGATTTAAGTTAAGGAAAATCTTGGTTGAGGAATGATTGTGAAACTGGAGAGATTTAAGTTAAGGAAAATCTCGGTTAAGGAATGATTGTGAAACTGGAGAGATTTAAGTTAAGGAAAATCTTGGTTGAGGAATGATTGTGAAACTGGAGAGATTTAAGTTAAGGAAAATCTCGGTTGAGGAATGATTGTGAAACTGGAGAGATTTAAGTTAAGGAAAATCTCGGTTGAGGAATGATTGTGAAACTGGAGAGATTTAAGTTAAGGAAAATCTTGGTTGAGGAATGATTGTGAAACTGGAGAGATTTAAGTTAAGGAAAATCTCGGTTGAGGAATGATTGTGAAACTGGAGAGATTTAAGTTAAGGAAAATCTCGGTTGAGGAATGATTGTGAAACTGGAGAGATTTAAGTTAAGGAAAATCTCGGTTGAGGAATGATTGTGAAACTGGAGAGATTTAAGTTAAGGAAAATCTCGGTTGAGGAATGATTGTGAAACTGAAGAGATTTAAGTTAAGGAAAATCTCGGTTAAGGAATGATTGTGAAACTGGAGAGATTTAAGTTAAGGAAAATCTTGGTTGAGGAATGATTGTGAAACTGGAGAGATTTAAGTTAAGGAAAATCTCGGTTGAGGAATGATTGTGAAACTAGAGAGATTTAAGTTAAGGAAAATCTCGGTTAAGGAATGATTGTGAAACTGAGAGATTTAAGTTAAGGAAAATCTCGGTTGAGGAATGATTGTGAAACTGGAGAGATTTAAGTTAAGGAAAATCTTGGTTGAGGAATGATTGTGAAACTGGAGAGATTTAAGTTAAGGAAAATCTTGGTTGAGGAATGATTGTGAAACTGAAGAGATTTAAGTTAAGGAAAATCTTGGTTGAGGAATGATTGTGAAACTAGAGAGATTTAAGTTAAGGAAAATCTTGGTTGAGAAATGATTGTGAAACTAAAGAGATTTTAGTTAAGGAAAATCTCGGTTAAGGAATGATTGTGAAACTGGAGAGATTTAAGTTAAGGAAAATCTTGGTTGAGGAATGATTGTGAAACTGGAGAGATTTAAGTTAAGGAAAATCTCGGTTGAGGAATGATTGTGAAACTGGAGAGATTTAAGTTAAGGAAAATCTCGGTTAAGGAATGATTGTGAAACTGGAGAGATTTAAGTTAAGGAAAATCTCGGTTAAGGGATGATTGTGAAACTGGAGAGATTTAAGTTAAGGAAAATCTTGGTTAAGGAATGATTGTGAAACTAAAGAGATTTAAGTGAAGGAAAATCTTGGATGAGGAATGATTGTGAAACTGGAGAGATTTAAGTTAAGGAAAATCTTGGTTAAGGAATGATTGTGAAACTGGAGAGATTTAAGTTAAGGAAAATCTTGGTTAAGGAATGATTGTGAAACTGGAGAGATTTAAGTTAAGGAAAATCTTGGTTGAGGAATGATTGTGAAACTGGAGAGATTTAAGTTAAGGAAAATCTCGGTTGAGGAATGATTGTGAAACTGGAGAGATTTAAGTTAAGGAAAATCTCGGTTGAGGAATGATTGTGAAACTGTAGAGATTTAAGTTAAAGAAAATCTCGGTTGAGGAATGATTGTGAAACTGGAGAGATTTAAGTTAAGGAAAATCTTGGTTGAGGAATGATTGTGAAACTGGAGAGATTTAAGTTAAGGAAAATCTTGGTTGAGGAATGATTGTGAAACTGGAGAGATTTAAGTTAAGGAAAATCTTGGTTGAGGAATGATTGTGAAACTGGAGAGATTTAAGTTAAGGAAAATCTTGGTTGAGGAATGATTGTGAAACTGGAGAGATTTAAGTTAAGGAAAATCTCGGTTGAGGAATGATTGTGAAACTGGAGAGATTTAAGTTAAAGAAAATCTCGGTTGAGGAATGATTGTGAAACTGGAGAGATTTAAGTTAGGAAAATCTCGGTTGAGGAATGATTGTGAAACTGGAGAGATTTAAGTTAAGGAAAATCTCGGTTAAGAATGATTCTGAAACTGAGAGATTTAAGTTAAGGAAAATCTCGGTTAAGGAATGATTGTGAAACTGGAGAGATTTAAGTTAAGGAAAATCTTGGTTGAGGAATGATTGTGAAACTGGAGAGATTTAAGTTAAGGAAAATCTCGGTTGAGGAATGATTGTGAAACTAGAGAGATTTAAGTTAAGGAAAATCTCGGTTAAGGAATGATTGTGAAACTGGAGAGATTTAAGTTAAGGAAAATCTCGGTTGAGGAATGATTGTGAAACTGGAGAGATTTAAGTTAAGGAAAATCTTGGTTGAGGAATGATTGTGAAACTGGAGAGATTTAAGTTAAGGAAAATCTTGGTTGAGGAATGATTGTGAAACTGAAGAGATTTAAGTTAAGGAAAATCTTGGTTGAGGAATGATTGTGAAACTGAGAGATTTAAGTTAAGGAAAATCTTGGTTGAGAAATGATTGTGAAACTGAAGAGATTTAGTTAAGGAAAATCTGGTTAAGGAATGATTGTGAAACTGGAGAGATTTAAGTTAAGGAAAATCTTGGTTGAGGAATGATTGTGAAACTGGAGAGATTTAAGTTAAGGAAAATCTCGGTTGAGGAATGATTGTGAAACTGGAGAGATTTAAGTTAAGGAAAATCTCGGTTAAGGAATAATTGTGAAACTGGAGAGATTTAAGTTAAGGAAAATCTCGGTTAAGGGATGATTGTGAAACTGGAGAGAGAGATTTGTTAAGGAAAATTGGTTAAGGAAGATTGTGAACTGGAGAGATTTAGGTTAAGGAATGATTGTGAAACTGGAGAGATTTAAGTAAGGAAAATCTTGGATGAGGAATGATTGTGAAAACTGGAGAGATTTAAGTTAAGGAAATCTGGTTAAGGAATGATTGTGAAACTGGAGAGATTTAAGTTAAGGAAAATCTTGGTTAAGGAATGATTGTGAAACTGGAGAGATTTAAGTTAAGGAAAATCTTGGTTGAGGAATGATTGTGAAACTGGAGAGATTTAAGTTAAGGAAAATCTCGGTTGAGGAATGATTGTGAAACTGGAGAGATTTAAGTTAAGGAAAATCTCGGTTGAGGAATGATTGTGAAACTGGAGAAATTTAAGTTAAGGAAAATCTCGGTTGAGGAATGATTGTGAAACTGGAGAAATTTAAGTTAAGGAAAATCTTGGTTGAGGAATGATTGTGAAACTGGAGAGATTTAAGTTAAGGAAAATCTCGGTTGAGGAATGATTGTGAAACTGGAGAGATTTAAGTTAAGGAAAATCTCGGTTGAGGAATGATTGTGAAACTGGAGAAATTTAAGTTAAGGAAAATCTCGGTTGAGGAATGATTGTGAAACTGGAGAGATTTAAGTTAAGGAAAATCTCGGTTGAGGAATGATTGTGAAACTGGAGAAATTTAAGTTAAGGAAAATCTTGGTTGAGGAATGATTGTGAAACTGGAGAGATTTAAGTTAAGGAAAATCTCGGTTGAGGAATGATTGTGAAACTGGAGAGATTTAAGTTAAGGAAAATCTCGGTTGAGGAATGATTGTGAAACTGGAGAAATTTAAGTTAAGGAAAATCTCGGTTGAGGAATGATTGTGAAACTGGAGAGATTTAAGTTAAGGAAAATCTCGGTTAAAGAATGATTGTGAAACTAAAGAGATTTAAGTTAAGGAAAATCTCGGTTAAGGAATGATTGTGAAACTGGAGAGATTTAAGTTAAGGAAAATCTTGGTTGAGGAATGATTGTGAAACTGGAGAGATTTAAGTTAAGGAAAATCTCGGTTGAGGAATGATTGTGAAACTAGAGAGATTTAAGTTAAGGAAAATCTCGGTTAAGGAATGATTGTGAAACTGGAGAGATTTAAGTTAAGGAAAATCTCGGTTGAGGAATGATTGTGAAACTGGAGAGATTTAAGTTAAGGAAAATCTTGCTTGAGGAATGATTGTGAAACTGGAGAGATTTAAGTTAAGGAAAATCTTGGTTGAGGAATGATTGTGAAACTGAAGAGATTTAAGTTAAGGAAAATCTTGGTTGAGGAATGATTGTGAAACTAGAGAGATTTAAGTTAAGGAAAATCTTGGTTGAGAAATGATTGTGAAACTGAAGAGATTTAAGTTAAGGAAAATCTCGGTTAAGGAATGATTGTGAAACTGGAGAGATTTAAGTTAAGGAAAATCTTGGTTGAGGAATGATTGTGAAACTGGAGAGATTTAAGTTAAGGAAAATCTTGGTTAAGGAATGATTGTGAAACTGGAGAGATTTAAGTTAAGGAAAATCTCGGTTGAGGAATGATTGTGAAACTGGAGAGATTTAAGTTAAGGAAAATCTCGGTTGAGGAATGATTGTGAAACTGGAGAAATTTAAGTTAAGGAAAATCTTGGTTGAGGAATGATTGTGAAACTGGAGAGATTTAAGTTAAGGAAAATCTCGGTTGAGGAATGATTGTGAAACTGGAGAGATTTAAGTTAAGGAAAATCTCGGTTAAAGAATGATTGTGAAACTGAAGAGATTTAAGTTAAGGAAAATCTCGGTTAAGGAATGATTGTGAAACTGGAGAGATTTAGGTTGTTAAGGAATGATTGTGAAACTGGAGAGATTTAAGTTAAGGAAAATCTTGGTTGAGAATGATTGTGAAACTGGAGAGATTTAAGTTAAGGAAAATCTCGGTTGAGGAATGATTGTGAAACTGGAGAGATTTAAGTTAAGGAAAATCTCGGTTGAGGAATGATTGTGAAACTGGAGAGATTTAAGTTAAGGAAAATCTCGGTTGAGGAATGATTGTGAAACTGGAGAGATTTAAGTTAAGGAAAATCTCGGTTAAAGAATGATTGTGAAACTGAAGAGATTTAAGTTAAGGAAAATCTCGGTTAAGGAATGATTGTGAAACTGGAGAGATTTAAGTTAAGGAAAATCTTGGTTGAGGAATGATTGTGAAACTGGAGAGATTTAAGTTAAGGAAAATCTCGGTTGAGGAATGATTGTGAAACTGGAGAGATTTAAGTTAAGGAAAATCTCGGTTAAGGAATGATTGTGAAACTGGAGAGATTTAAGTTAAGGAAAATCTCGGTTGAGGAATGATTGTGAAACTGGAGAGATTTAATTTAAGGAAAATCTTGGTTGAGGAATGATTGTGAAACTGAAGAGATTTAAGTTAAGGAAAATCTTGGTTGAGGAATGATTGTGAAACTAGAGAGATTTAAGTTAAGGAAAATCTTGGTTGAGAAATGATTGTGAAACTGAAGAGATTTAAGTTAAGGAAAATCTTGGTTGAGGAATGATTGTGAAACTGGAGAGATTTAAGTTAAGGAAAATCTCGGTTGAGGAATGATTGTGAAACTGGAGAGATTTAAGTTAAGTAAAATCTCGGTTGAGGAATGATTGTGAAACTGGAGAGATTTAAGTTAAGTAAAATCTCGGTTGAGGAATGATTGTGAAACTGGAGAGATTTAAGTTAAGGAAAATCTCGGTTAAAGAATGATTGTGAAACTGAAGAGATTTAAGTTAAGGAAAATCTCGGTTAAGGAATGATTGTGAAACTGGAGAGATTTAAGTTAAGGAAAATCTTGGTTGAGGAATGATTGTGAAACTGGAGAGATTTAAGTTAAGGAAAATCTCGGTTGAGGAATGATTGTGAAACTAGAGAGATTTAAGTTAAGGAAAATCTCGGTTAAGGAATGATTGTGAAACTGGAGAGATTTAAGTTAAGGAAAATCTCGGTTGAGGAATGATTGTGAAACTGGAGAGATTTAAGTTAAGGAAAATCTTGGTTGAGGAATGATTGTGAAACTGGAGAGATTTAAGTTAAGGAAAATCTTGGTTGAGGAATGATTGTGAAACTGAAGAGATTTAAGTTAAGGAAAATCTTGGTTGAGGAATGATTGTGAAACTGGAGAGATTTAAGTTAAGGAAAATCTCGGTTGAGGAATGATTGTGAAACTGGAGAGATTTAAGTTAAGTAAAATCTCGGTTGAGGAATGATTGTGAAACTGGAGAGATTTAAGTTAAGGAAAATCTCGGTTAAAGAATGATTGTGAAACTGAAGAGATTTAAGTTAAGGAAAATCTCGGTTAAGGAATGATTGTGAAACTGGAGAGATTTAAGTTAAGGAAAATCTTGGTTGAGGAATGATTGTGAAACTGGAGAGATTTAAGTTAAGGAAAATCTCGGTTGAGGAATGATTGTGAAACTAGAGAGATTTAAGTTAAGGAAAATCTCGGTTAAGGAATGATTGTGAAACTGGAGAGATTTAAGTTAAGGAAAATCTCGGTTGAGGAATGATTGTGAAACTGGAGAGATTTAAGTTAAGGAAAATCTTGGTTGAGGAATGATTGTGAAACTGGAGAGATTTAAGTTAAGGAAAATCTTGGTTGAGGAATGATTGTGAAACTGAAGAGATTTAAGTTAAGGAAAATCTTGGTTGAGGAATGATTGTGAAACTGGAGAGATTTAAGTTAAGGAAAATCTCGGTTGAGGAATGATTGTGAAACTGGAGAGATTTAAGTTAAGGAAAATCTCGGTTAAAGAATGATTGTGAAACTGAAGAGATTTAAGTTAAGGAAAATCTCGGTTAAGGAATGATTGTGAAACTGGAGAGATTTAAGTTAAGGAAAATCTTGGTTGAGGAATGATTGTGAAACTGGAGAGATTTAAGTTAAGGAAAATCTCGGTTGAGGAATGATTGTGAAACTAGAGAGATTTAAGTTAAGGAAAATCTCGGTTAAGGAATGATTGTGAAACTGGAGAGATTTAAGTTAAGGAAAATCTCGGTTGAGGAATGATTGTGAAACTGGAGAGATTTAAGTTAAGGAAAATCTTGGTTGAGGAATGATTGTGAAACTGGAGACAGTTTCACAATCATTCCTCATCCAAGATTTTCCTTCACTTAAATCTCTTTAGTTTCACAATGATTCCTTAACAACCTAAATCTCTCCAGTTTCACAATCATTCCTTAACCAAGATTTTCCTTAACTTAAATCTCTCCAGTTTCACAATCATCCCTTAACCGAGATTTTCCTTAACTTAAATCTCTCCAGTTTCACAATCATTCCTTAACCGAGATTTTCCTTAACTTAAATCTCTCCAGTTTCACAATCATTCCTCAACCGAGATTTTCCTTAACTTAAATCTCTCTAGTTTCACAATCATTCCTCAACCAAGATTTTCCTTAACTTAATTAAGTTAAGGAAAATCTTGGTTAAGGAATGATTGTGAAACTTGAGAGATTTAGGTTGTTAAGGAATGATTGTGAAACTGGAGAGATTTAAGTGAAGGAAAATCTTGGATGAGGAATGATTGTGAAACTGGAGAGATTTAAGTTAAGGAAAATCTTGGTTAAGGAATGATTGTGAAACTGGAGAGATTTAAGTTAAGGAAAATCTTGGTTAAGGAATGATTGTGAAACTGGAGAGATTTAAGTTAAGTCCCCATTGTGCATCAGAGAGATATTAAAACAATACTTTTGGTGTCATATAAACATAAATTAATTTCAATCAACAATTAACAGCGCTTCAAAATTTCCCAGGTCCATGGTCCCGGACTAATTCTACATTGCTTTGGCGAAAAATGGAAATTGTAAGCTTAGGCTTATTGAGGCCCTTAAAAAGTTTGATGGTCGTCATCACAATATTGTAAGTACGGTTGGTGCCTTTGTGTCTAAGATTACCCTGGTTATATCTGATGTCCCACGGCTCTATATTCTTTCACCTTTTATTTTGTATTTTACACGTGGCGGATGTTGTAAGCTAAACCGGAGGTCCTTACCCTTCCAGAATATCAGGTCTCAATCCCAAAACGTTAATTATAATAACAATAATTGTTAATAAGACCAGTTTTTGTCTGTGTTAATAATGATTCGATAAAGTATTACTAATGACAATTGAAAACTAGGGAAAATATTACAAAATATTTAAAAATAAAGAAAATAAAAAATGGGAAAATAACAAAACTCAATTACATGTATAATGAAAGAGAATAAATGAAGTTATGCACAAAGAAAGTGGCCAATAGTTAGCAAAGTGCATGTACAAGAAGAAAAGTATTAAATTTAAAATTATATAGAAACCACTTTGAATGCAGACAAATATATCCAAATTTTAAATTTCGGAGTATATGACCACAACGGTAGCTCGGTTGGTAGAGTTCTCGATGTGTAGAAATTTATATGAAAGGTCGTGGGTTCAAACTTCGGCCGGGACTGACCAAGACTTGACAATAGGCAGTTACTGTTCTTTATCGATGCACTTTAGTTTTACAAATGAATGAAAGTCATAGGGTCCTTCGGAAGAGACTTACTGCTGAGAATTTGGACATTCTCTTAAATGTCATTGACAATTAAACCTCTGCGTGAGATATGTACACACCGCCATGCGAGCGATAAGGCCAGAGACCTCTTGTTGACATTTGCAGTGCGCGCAGGGCAATATGTATATGCATGGAGGGTTCTCTTATGTGCTGCAGGGCACCGATTTTTAAGGTCTCTTTCGAAAGACCCTCTCACTTTTTCTAAATGCCGGGTCCTTAGCAGTCACTACCTATTTTCAAATCTTTGTCAGGCCCAGGCGGGGTTCAAACCCCACGACATCCCACATACGAGATTAGCCTTTTATCAACTGAGACATACTGTAGCGGATTGTGATTACACAGGGCTTACTAATGGTTTTTACATTGGCCTGAGAAGATCTCAAACAACGATCTTTACACTCGCACAAGACCACACCACTGTCCCATACGATCAAAGTGCAAAGATGGAGATATATAGGTCACATTCTGCGTAGAGACACTAACAGTAACATTAAGATAGCACTAACCTGGACGCCTGAAGGTAAAAGAAAAGCTGGAAGACCAGAGAACACCTGCAGAAGAACAGTTGAAAAAGAAAGGATCGAGAATGAATGGAACACATGGCAAAGAGCAGAAGCAGCAGCAAGTGACAGACAGGGGTGGCGTAGAATGTTCAACGGCCCCACGAGTCCTTTAAGACCCAGAGAGAATATATACGTGTATGTATGTACTAATGATTTTCAGAGCCTATTATGAGTTTGCTAAAACCAATAACAAACTATAGACTTTTCTATTTTATACTTAGAATAAAATGGAAAAATTTAACCGATAAAACGCATATTTCACAGCGGTGAAATGCACATATTTTTAAGATAAAATGGTGCAAAATAATTCAATACTTGTAATACCATAGCTTTGACATAAGTGACGTAAAAAAGATAAAATGTTGGATCATCAAAATTCCAAATAAAACCAAATATGGAAGATCAATATAAAAAGGAAATATTCTACCACTATACTTGCAATGTACCTTACATTGACTAAAATCACAGAGATATTGGATGGTACCATGGAAACGATATTAAAAATCTAGGTTTTTAGCTTACCTGAGCCAAAGGCTCAGATGAGCTATTGCAATCTATCACCGTCCTCGTCCGTCGTGCGTCGTGCGTCGTCCGTCGTGTGTAAATTTTTACATTTTAATCTTCTCCTCCAAAACTACTGGGCCAAATTTGATGAAACTTGGAGATTATTATGCCTGAGTAACAGCCTTTCAAAATTGTGTTCGGGGTTTGGCCACGCCCAATAAGATGGCCACCGTTACTAAAAATAGCAAAAAGACAAAAAAATTTCTTTTCTGAAACCAAAAGGTGCAGGCAAATTTTGATTGGATATTTAGATTCAGCATACCTGGGAACATTAAAATTGTGTCTTTCATAAAAATTGAACGAAAAATAGGTTACGCGTTTTTTGCGTAAAATTATGTAATTTTGAAAATGAGACATTTATTGTTATAACTCAATAACGGCTGAAGATAATTGTATGGAGTTTTCACTGTTGATCTTGTCTTTCTATTTTCTTCCAAAAGATTTCAAGGTCAAAGGTCAAGGTCATGTCCCTGTTTTTGACCTTTGATAAAAAATGTTATTTTTTAAACATTTTAGATGATAATGACATGAGATTTTCAGTTAATTGTAGGTATTGACATGACGATCATTTTGATACATAGATCAAGGTCATGAGTTCAAAGGTCAAGGTCAAGGGTGCACAACTATTACCGTTATAGTTGATTATCTGCAAAACTGTTAACTTTTTGTATAGGCATACATTTTAGAATATTGTAGGTAATGGCACAATGATAATTTTGATATACAAATAAAGGTCATGGGTTCAAAGGTCAAGGTCACAGATGCAAAAGAATACCGAAATGGTTAATTATCTAGAAAACTTTTAACTTTTTGTATAGATATGTATATTAGAATATTGTAGGTTTTGATTTAACGATCATTTTGATTTATAAATTAATGCCATGGGTTCAAAGGTCAAGTTCACAAATGGGAAAGAATAATGAAATGGTTAATTATCTCAAAAACTATAAAGTTTTTGTATAGACATGTAAAATACAATATTGTAGAAATTGATTTAACGATCATTTTGATATATAGATTAAGGTCATGGGTTTAAAGGTCAAGGGTACAGATGAGAAAGATTACCGAAATGGTTAATTATCTCGAAAACTATAAAAAAAATTTGCATAAACATGTATATTAGAATATTGTAGGAGTTGATTTAACAATCATTTTGATATATAGATTAAGGTCATGGGTTTAAAGGTCAAGGGTACAGATGGGAAAGGATACTGAAATAGTTAATTATCTCGAAAACTATAAAAAAAATTGTATAAACATGTATATTAGAATATTGTAGGAGTTGATTTAACAACCATTTTGATATATAGATTAAGGTTATGGGTTTAAAGGTCAAGGTTACAGATGGGAAAGGATACTGAAATGGTTAATTATCTCGAAAACTATTAACTTTTTGTATAGGCATGTATATTCGAATATTGTAGGTAATGGCCTAGATGAAGGTCATAGTTTTATACTTTTGTTTTTACTTTTTAGCTGTTATAAATAATGTATTGTAGCTAGACTATATAAATATTATATGTAGCATTCTCGGGACAAGGTATGATTAATTTGCAAAAATCTTCGCATTTATTTCTGCCTTACTGCTGAAAATAAGGAGTTCTCTTTAATAAATGTTATTGACCATTGAACCTCTGCATAAGATATGTACTTAGCCCATTTTTTTCTTAGTTTGGTACATTTATTCATCAATTAAGTGAAATATTTTCAAAATATGTGACATGCGATTTCTAGGGAATTTTGGTCCTTACAGAGAATGGCTCTTAGTAATTATATATTATAGCAGTGTTAATTTAACAGCAAGAGGTGGCCATTTCGGAATACAATTCCCCATCGGTCATTTCGGTTGTGCTTGGACCACAATTGTGAAAAAAATAAGGGTTGGGAAAATATCGAAATATATCTTAACCAAATTTAGTTAAGGAATTACTTTGCACAAGGAAGTATATCTTAGTTTTTGAGAACTGTCAGATTTTAACTGGCAGAAAATTTAGACAATAGATACTTCTGACAATAATACACAATTATTGCCTACTGATTTTGTGATATCCTTGCGGCACCAGCAGTTTAAATGTCATAATTTAAAAGTTTTAATTTTACAGCACTATTTTGTTTTAAATAGTGCTTAAAAATAGTGCTGTTTCGAAATACAATTCCTCATCAGTAGTGCTTGGACCAAAAGTGTGAAACCAAAATTTTTTCAAGGGTTGAAAAAATATCCAAATGACCAAAATATTTCAACCAAAAGCTGGAAATAATTTGGATGAGGAAGTATACCTTAGAGAATTTTCAGATTTTAACCAGCAGCAAATGTTGACAATAGTATCATAATTAAAAAACAAACATACTAAGCCATTTCCGAATCACAATCCAGAAGCAAAGTATAAAACTTTGGAACTGACAAGTTAGGTTAGACCAGGGAAGTGAGGCCGGGTGCTCCGGAAGGGTAAGCACCACCTGTTTAGATAAACTATTTATTATCTATGATTATCTTATAAAACAAAAAAAAGTTCAACTTACCATAAGTAACCAGTCCAAGGGCAAGTATAATTATAAAACTAGTAGAAGTATCCATAACTTATTTTCATTTCACCACCCTATCATGTCCAAAGATAAACTACAAATGATCGCTATCTAATAAGTCTTTATAGTCTTTCTAAGTTCCATTCTGATCAATGAATTCACCCGAAATAACAAACTTAAATTTTAAGTCAGATAGCATAGACCTGTCGAAAGTTTAACACTAAGCTAACGAAAAAGAGTCTAAGATCGGCTACCAATTGGCTGATTTATTAATTGCTAATAGCCAAAAAGCTGCCGAGAGGTCGTGGTGACCTAAAGGATAAGACGTCAGTCTACAAATCCAGGGTTTCCCACCACTGTGAGTTCGAGCTCCGTTCAGACCACACGAAAGAAGTGCCTAAAAGTAGGGGGCAGCTGCGAGATGTCGGTAACGAGGAGTTAAAATTTGCTGCCGCTTCGATACTAATTTGTTAATTTAGTGTAAACTTTCGACAGATCTGTACTGGACGTCAAATAGTTGATCAGTTTTCTGTATTTTTTTAAATAATTAATTTTGCAAATAACGTTTATTTAGATAAGCAACTAACACGCTTCCTATGTTTCTTCTACTTCATGAATTTTTAATTCAAAACAAGCAGCTGTTTTTAAATTGTCTTTTTACGTGCGGATCTACGCCATGTTTAGTAATTAAACGTGTTAGTTTTAATGCAGAATTTAAAAAAGGTACATCGATCGAGCTGCAGCTTGTATGTTGACATGTAAAAATAAGTTGAAAATTACATCGGATGCACCTGTTGGGGATTTCGAATCGTTAAATTGATATCATATCTAGAATATAAAATATTTTATGTGTAAAACCCGGAAGAAAAAACTTTCTTACTGCATATGTTTGTGAATTATATACATGTAGTGACTGTTGTAGAATTTTAAATGCTTCAAACTCGACAATGTGTAAAATAAGAGTACACGCTTTTCCCGGATAAAGGTAAAAACGTCAAAGTGAAACGTGTTGAACATAAAAAATATTAATTGTTTAGTGTAAAATTTTTTATAATATTTATGTCTCTATAACCAGGGCCGTAACTAGGATTGATTTGTGGGCGAGGTCGAACTAGGGGGTCCGGAAAAATTTTGATATTTTTGACACAGAATCCTGCCATTTCCTTCAATTTAAATGCAAAAATTGCTTCGAAAAATGAACAACATTTTGATTACGTCCTTGGCCCTTATATATTTAGTGACTCATTTGATTACCAATCCCCAAGGAAACCGGAAATGGTAATCTTTCAGAAATTATTATGGTTCATATTGAATAATTCTGTAAATTTAAAGTTAAATCTGAATTTATTACATGTCATAATTGACATAAATATCAGACTCTATTGTAATTGTTCAAATGCAAGTGGGATCTTGCGAGTTTTTGTGCTGTCCCATTTCTTAAGAATTTTCTTTGGAGAAACATTTCCAATGCCATCATCACGATGGACGTGTAACATGGCAAGACTAAGAACCGATCTCCTGTCATCATCTGTCAATAATCTGTTAATATATTTATCAGGGTCATATCCATATTTTACATTTTGTGCGATTTTGAACTTTGCACAAACATCTGTGTTTGGCAAGTGGGATCTATCACTAGCTTCAGGATTGATATTTCCACTAGCAGAATCCGATATTTTGCATGTACTTGCAGGTTCTGAGCGTTTCGTAAAGAAATTGTCGAGTTTAGATTGCTTTGGCAGTGCCATACTTTCACAAATGATGTGCAAACCGGAAGTCGCAATTTGTGTATAAAATTCGAAACGAGACAGAAGTAAACACAAAAAGATCCGGAAAGATAGTTCATAGCTGGCAAAAAGAAAACCGGTATGATTGTAGTTTTAACTGTTAAGCTTTGTCAACAAAGATTTATAAATTAACAAACTCATAGGTTTTTATCAGTAATTTGTTTGGATATTTTGGATTTAATTACCCAGAATTTGGAAAAATCTGCCTCTGTAGTAGTTACGGCCCTGATAACCGATTTCTTTACTTAAAACAAACAACCTTTTACTGCCTTTCATAAATATCTGGTTTGTAACGAAATTGATTAACTATTTTAAAAGTTTGAACGAGTTACTTTTTCTCTAAAAAATGGAGGAAAAACAACTCCAAATTTTAATCATGTAAGAGACGTAACCGCAATGTTAAAATTAAAATTAAATTTCGAACTGAAATATTCTTTCTTTCAAACATTATTTGTAGGTAATTGTCTGTAGTTTCCAATGATCAATCCGTTAATATTTACGATTTTACATCAAAATATGTACAATACACTGTCAGAAAATCCGGTTGACGCGCTATGGGGCTTAAGGGGTTATAGGAGATTTTATATTGCCCCATGATTAAACGATATATGACGTATCGATGTATTTTTAATTACCTGAGAATTTCGCATTTAATATTTGTATATAAAGTGTTGATTTTCAGAAAGTTGCACTTAACTTTAGCTTCGGTTAAGCATGTACATCTTTAACTGCTACAGGATGATTAGTCACTTATTATAGTGACACAAACGATGGATATACGGCAAAGGTAGTTTGGTGGAGGTGATTTTAAGAGATCGCCTGTGATAGGGTTACTTTGACTAAATCCCGATATGTCCATGTGTCTATCACAGGCACCCTTGTCAATTATTCTGCATCTAAATTTATCCTGGATATATTTGACGTCCCATAGTTTGA
Source organism: Anadara kagoshimensis (assembly GCA_021292105.1). Taxonomy (NCBI): domain Eukaryota; kingdom Metazoa; phylum Mollusca; class Bivalvia; order Arcoida; family Arcidae; genus Anadara; species Anadara kagoshimensis. The sequence continues at coordinate 20,343,744 of CM037867.1, read as the reverse complement.
GGTTATTTTCATTCTTAATTTTGATTTTACACGTGGAGAGTGCAGATATTGCAAATATAAAGAAAGGTAAAACCTTTATTGTTTCCAGAATGAAAGTATTGTTAAAATATTGCATAGTAAAATATACGACCTAGTGCCCTTAAAATAAGGCTTTTGTTTGATTTTCTTCATAAAATCACATTTCAATACATCATTATTAACTAACAGTAGATTAGTTACGCGTCCTTGCTCCAGATTCTATACGAGGTTAATCCCATATGGTTCTTCCTTGTAAGTACAGACTTGTCGAAAGTTGAACACGGAACTTACATAAATAAATTGCAGCTTGTCTGGCGAGCGGCCAAAATAAAGATCGCTAGTGATCGAGAACCTGCCAAAAAATAGATAGCAGCCGCCGAAATATAGCGAACGGGGAGTGGAAATGAGCTGTCGTCTCGGAGCTAATTCGTTAGCTTAGTGTTAAACTTTCGACAGGTCTGTACTGTATCTCTGACTTTTGAATCCTTATCAATTCTACACTATAGGCGTTTTGTACCACTCAATGGGAATTGTAGCTAATTACAGCAAATATGTCATCCTGTTGCTGGTACCACAGTACAGGCTGGTCAAAAGTTTAACACCGAGCTGAAGAATGCAGTGACAGCTTGGCTTTCTAAGTTTCGAGTGACTGAGGTAAGACGAAGTAAGGGCGATAAAGCTGTCGAGAGATAGACAATGCTTCGTTGGTTGCACATATATAGCTAACAAGCGACTGAGATTATCATGGGCTCTCAATTAAACACCTATCTGTTAGCTTAGTGTTAAACTTTCGATAGGTCTGTACCGTATTTAAGAGAACGATATTAAAACTAATTATTTGACATTGTTCATTAAAATATGTACCAGCAAGCGAAATGTTGCCCCAGCTGAGATTTAGTGAAGTATTACTGCACTTGAATGTGATTGGTAGCATATATGTGAATTTAAAGAAAATTTTAGTAATTTCTTTAATACGTAAAGAATGTGTCAAGATGCTGGAAGTCCGCCATTTAAATATTGTTCATTCAATATATAATATGAAAATGATGCAGCTAAAATATATCTGTCTTTAGTCAGGGACATCATGTCCAAGTCTCACAATCATTTGAACTAAGATTTTTCTTAACGTAAATCAAGCAAATTTAATACCATAATCGTTTCGTTATTTTTAAGATATTCGAGAATTTAAGGTGTCGTTTTGAAAAAAAGACAAGGTTCATTACAGCTATAATTTAATTTTGTCGAAATTGTTTTATTTGTAGTACCATAAATATTTTCAGAATTTTACAGATTTAAGTTAAGGAAAATCTTAGTTTGGGAATAATTGTGAAACTATGGCTAAGCAAATAATGCAAGAACAAACACCAAAATACAGTTTAACGTTTACAGAACGCAAGATAATCAACATATACTACCTAGTCCTTTTTACGCCCGGGGCGCATAGGGCAAGGACTAGAGTTTTCCACCGGTCTCTGTCTTGTGCCATCTTCTCCAGTTCTCCCCAAGTTAATTGATGTTCCTTCATTTCTTTCTCGACAGTCCTCCTCCAGGTGCTTTTGGGTCTGCCTTGCTTTCTTTTTCCTTCAGGCGTCCACCTGAGAACAACTCTAGTGATATTATTAGCTGGCTTTCTCAGCACATGGCCTATCCATCGCCATCTTGATCTTGTCAGAACTGTTTTCATATCGTCTGTGTTTGCTTTTTTTTTGGAGCTCAACATTAGTGATCTTAGCTGGCCAGTAAATCCTTATGATCTTATTAAGGCATCCATTGTGAAAAGTGGAAAGTTTGTTGGTATCTATATGTATTTCTACATGCCAAGATTTACTCCGTAGCAAATTTCGTATATGTTAACGAAGGTATTGTTGCCCCTAAAATAATTTCATTATCTTCGAAATGTTTTGAGGTGTGGAATAAGGCCAATGGGACTTTTGTTTGAATTGCCTGCTCATTAACACCCGAGTGAGTCTTGAAATATTACAATCTTTGATTAATAGCTGTTTCTTGCTACCAAAACAACTCCTATATATCAACTCTAATGCTAAAATGCATGTTGATTTTGGCGACCAATTTGTATTTTAATTTTGACCTACTTAGAGCAATTTTTCAGTTTGGTATCCGCCAATTTCGAACTCAACACACCCAAATTAGGTAAGAAGGATATATTGTTTGCTTTTACTAAAAATGCCTCTACCTCAAAAGTGCTAAAGTTTAAAATAATCAAAACATTTCAAAAGTGATGAGATGTACGATGCCACTTTTATCAACTCCAATATATCGGACCCTCAGCATCCGAGTTTCGAAGTTGTAAATAATCAGACGCATTTCAAAAGTGAAAAGACACACGATATCTATTTTATTCACGTCTCTATCCCTAGTTTACGGCCCAGTTCTTCAGTAGCTAAATTTCGTTAACTCAGTGTTAAACTTTCGACAGGTTTGTACGCGTATATTGAAGTCGTAAAAAATGAAAAGCATAGTGAAGATAAAAACGGTATTAATTTTATCAACTCCAATATATCTACCCTTCGGTAGCTTTAGGGTATCTACAACTCGCGCCTCTGAAGTCATGCTATGACACTTTTTGGTTATCGTGTTAGCTTAATAGGCTGTTTACATCTCGCTCTCTCGGCAGTCGAGTTTCGTGACATCTGTGTTAAACTTTCGACAAGTCTGCACTGCACCTCGAAGTTTAAAATAATCACAAATATTTTTGAAAGTGAAGAGACATACGATATTACTTTTATTAATTCCAATATCTTGACCCCCTCAGAAAGCATCAGGGTTGTCTACAGCTCGGTCATTCAATAGCCGGGTTTCGTTACCTCAGTGTTTAACTTTCGACAGGTCTGTGCCTTACATGCACGTCGAAGTTGCAAATATTCAGAAACACTTCAAAAGAGACATACAATATAACTTTTTAAACATCTGGACCCTTCGTCTAGGGCTCGTACATTGCTTGTAGGTACTTCAGCAGCCGCGTTTCGTAACCTCTGCGTTAAACTTTCTACAGTACATGCACGCCGGAGTTTAAAATAATCAGAAACATATCGAAAGTGAAGAGACACACGATATTACTTTTATCAACTTCCAAGATAAGTCGGTCAGTTTGATAAGATAAATCCGTTTATCTTATTGGTACAAGACAAGACATCCTTGTAGTCGGCACTGATTTCATCATAGTAATTACAAGAATCACACAAACACCTGCACGCTATCGGATGCACAACATAACTTACGGAAGAAAAACGGTATATGTCAGCAACATTGACCTGTACGTTTGACCTTTGATTTAAATATTCATTATTGACGAGGAATTGAAGTAGTGACTATGAATATTTCGTCTATGTACAGTACATGAATGAACTGTTAATCTTAACACTACCCACATGTACGTATTATACTAGATGGACCCCTCCATATATGAATGTGCCTGATGAAATTAAAGGTCAAACGAACAGGTCAATGTTTTAAACTTTTTGCTTTGCTTCTGGATTGTGATTCGGACATGGATTAGTGTGAAATTTGATTTGATGTATTTCATGATGTTATATTAAGTTTGTAAAGTATAATAGTGAATGTATTCCTATCAACTCTGAAAACATTGAACCATGTATTAAAAATCGTAAGATTTGTGAAAATTCATTAATCTTAAATGAAAAAACAAAACAAAATCAATAACAAACACGTGAAAAAGTGGCATTTCGAATGTAAAATGTGCAATTATAACCTAATGCCAACTTTCAGAGAAAATCGTAATATTTGGGAAAAATCATTACCTATTATTAGAAAAATCAATGACCCACACGAAAAAAATATATAAATAATCAGAATTTCAATTTTATAACGTGCCATAATATATTAAGGTCAATTTTGAGAACAATGAATACATATATTTCATAAAAATTGTGATATTTGTTGAAAAACTTCAATTATCATTAAAATAATTCGAATCAATAACACGCATGAAAAGGACTGTTACAGTGTCTATTACAATATACACTCAATAATGTATTTATGTCAACTTTGATAATATTGAATTATTTAATGTGCATTTCTTAAAAATCGTAATATTTGGGGAACAAACATGATTTTTTATTTTTATTTTTATTTTATTTTATTATTATTATTTTTTTTGAGAAAAAAAAGAAAGAAAATCAACACGCTTGAGAAGAATCAGCCTTTAATTTATTCATATTAGAATAACTTTGAATACACATATTTCTTAAAATCGTAATATTTAGGAGAAAATCATGAATACTTATTGAAAATATCAACATTCATGAGAAGAATCGAGATTTATCTTAATATCAACTTTGATAGCGTATATTTCTTAAAAATCGTAATATTTGGGAGAAAATCACGAATACTTATTGAAAAAAAAATGCATGAAAAGAATCGGCATTTATATTAATATCAACTTTGAATACATATAGTTCTTAAAAATCGTAATATTTGGGGGGAAAATCATTAGTTATTATTGAAAAAATCGGAATCGATAACACACGTTAATTAACGGCGGGAAAATGATATGAATCTAATACAAGATATAGAAAACCTTGTACATATAGCATCTATAGTCATTCCACGTTAGTCCGCCAGTTAGAATCACACACACTGAAAGCGCTGCATTGACAATGATTGCATGAGTGATTAGGATCTTTGGCACGTGATTTGTTTACGAAAAGTAAGGATTTTTTTAAGGAAAACGGATTGGAACTGCTGCCGTGTTTTTTATCCCCGTAATTTGGTTGCTTAATCAGTAATTGTTGTTTATTGAATCAGTGTTTATTTAAAGATAACAGATTGGAACTATACTAGTTTTTATTCCTGAAAGTAAAGGTTATTTAAATGACGTATTTGGAATTGTTGCTGCTGCTTTCATACAAAGATGATATATAGTTAATCCGAGTTTTTAATTGACCATTCGAAATCAATAATCCCTGGATTAACATATAGGTTACAACTTTAAACAACAGATTAATGATTTTAGATATGTATTAATTCTTCAGATAAGTAAATTAATATTTTTAAGAATGGCATTATAAAATTGTTAAATCAAACTAATTAATTTTGCGACATTGAAATATGTCAACATGGTAAATGCACAAATAAATATTTTCAACGTCATTTTACCAAAATCATAAAGCAATCTGTATAATGAATACATCGAACAATTAAAAAGGACGAACACGTTTAATGTTTAAAATTCTTGTTAAAGTAGTTCCATGTGTAAAACGGTCTATATATTTGTGTTCTTCCGCTTCGACAAAAGTAATAATTTTTGGAGTAGATTTAGAAGGAAAAAATATACTATAGATTTGACTTTTTTAGTAGAAGCCTCTTTACTTAATTGCAAACTCAAAGATAACGATTTTGTCCTGGAAACGACTGTCTTTGCGGAAGTCATATTAAGCAAAAATAATAGTTTTGAAATTAAATGTGAGATGAATTTTTCTGGATATTAAGGGGAAAGTTTTGTGAATAGCCGAAGTGGAAATATTAAGGAACAAGTTATGTAACTAAATACGGATGTTTTTCCTGATATAACAAAAAAGAGAGAATTGTGAAATTAAATATGTGTGTTTTTGCTGGATATTAGAAAAAGTGAAAAGGTTTAAAGTTTTCCAGATTTTAAATATAATCGTCTAAAGATTAGATGTGGGATGTTAAGAAGTTTTTTTAAACATTATCAGCTTGCCGTAACGATGATTAAATTTTAAAAAGGAGTGATTTTCTGGATATTTAAAAACGAAAGATTAAAAAAAATAATAATCAGCTGTCCGCGTTATGATCAGTGAGTTGATTGTTTTGGATTTTTTAAAAAGAATAAGCTGGCAGCATTATGATGTGTAAATCTGTGGATGTCTCGTTTTTGATAATCTTTTCTTGCTAACAATATTGATGCAGCAGTCATAATCGGATTTTGTTGGATACAAGGATTTTCTATACATTTCTATACAGAACTCGGTAAGTATTTATTTACACGCACATTATAACTTCAAGTTTACTTGTAATGTATATTGGTTTTAAAGCACAGTTTTTAATTATGTACATGTAGTACATATATCTTTGTATAAACACCGTTAATACTATCCAGACTCGTATTGGGGAGGGGGTGTTAGGGGAGCGAACGCCCCCAAATGTAATTTTGCAAATTAATCATGTATTTTTGTTACGGACAACGGTGCGTATTTTTCGTGCATGTAAAGGGCGCGAATACAACCCTTCTTTTGTAATGAAAGATATACATCGTATACATGAATGTGTGTATAGCCAAAGTTAATATCAGCCAATGCCGTATTCAGGGGAAATGCGAGGAGTGCGAACGCACACCCATTTGAAAAGTTAAAAACTGTAAAACATTACATTCAACAATTCGTATGCGCTTTTAAATGCTTCAAAATGCACCATTGTGTTCCATTGTATTAACACATTTCCGTAGAACATGAATACAGACAAAGACAATACAGGAGAAAGACACACACACATTGGGACCACTGATTATAGAATGCCCTACTTTGAACGGTCACTTGAGTCAGTGTTTATAAATGGCCTTAACTACTTGTCTCGCAAAGCAATTGGTAAATTTGCCGAGGTACATACAACCATGTTCGGAGATGAACGCACGCGACGTTTCGCGTTAAAAGAGAAGTAAATCGTATATCGTGAAAGTCTAGATACGGTAAACAAACATAAAGGCAACGTACTCCAGTCAGATAGAATACGAAATCTAAGTTGAAAAACTGAACTTGTACCGCTTTGAAGGTGGAAGAAAGACGTCTGCGGCTCAGGGTACATACATCGTGGCAGAGTATACGGGCCGCGTAATCTGCCAAAACCCTGTATAACTTAAATTGTTTTTTGTTTTACCTTTTTTGCCACTTTCTTTTAATTATTCCCAAAGAAGAAAATCCTTTGAAAATGACAAGAAATTAAAATGTCAGCTTTTTAGCCTAAATATTTATATGTTATTGATATTTAAATATAATTTCTTAGTCCAGTTGATTCGTGAAAGCATTTGGTGATTAGGTTTTTTTGGCGTTTAATGCCACAGAGATACCAGTTCAGATGAATTCTAGATCTGGATTGCAACATATTGAATATAAATTCAAATGTGAAACTTAACTTAATATTTATGTCACGTCATTTTCAAAAAAAATTATTTTTATTTTACAAATATTTTTTTTTGCACATGACAAAATGTCTTTCGTTGAAAAAAATCCTTCAAACGAAATTTTGTTGATTTGTTTGTACACGTCAGTAGTTACCACGTGACAATGTGTCAGTTTTTTTTTGTTACAACTAAAAAAACTGCACATGACAGCACTCGAAAGTGCTTCAGGATGATGCTGTATCCGTTGTAGGGTAAAATTATTTAAGCATGGGGATGTACGACTTTGATCACAAACACATCGAACATGAGCCTAAAAATAAAATACATAGCTTTATAACTACTGAAATGGAATTTATTTATCTTTAAGAAGGATTGATATATTTCGTGAATTCTATCATTGCAATAATACATTATTCATTCTTTACATGCACAATACATACAATTTATATTTCCTTTGATGCCTGAGAAATTATATATTGATGCTGGTTTTTTTTTACATCTATCGCTACACTGTGTCGTAAATTTAAATGGACCCAACAAACACGAATAAACTATTTCATGTCGCAATCACAGTCCCGAAAGCAAACTAAAATCTTTCTTACTCAAGTATGATTTGGCGTGACTGGTGTAACTCATGTGGCTTAATAGGAGGTACTTACCCTTTCGGCTCATCCAGTCTCACTTCAATTCTCCGATGGAAATTTAATTGTTTAACTAATTTTTCAGTTTTCAAATATTTTACATTTGTTTTGCATTGTGACTTAAACATGGACCGGCATGTATGATTCCTGGATAATTTGATATGTGACATTGTAATAAACCTTTAAGTCTCCCATTACATTGTGTGAGGGACTTATTTTTCTTATTATGTTTCTTCTCTTTTCTTCTTATTATTCCACGTTCCACACACCGCTTGTCCGCCTCTTTTTCTCACTGTATCTTAGTGAAACTTTAACTTTAAAGCTACAACGTATCAACCATGTAGATTTGCAATCTTCATTTCAAATTTTTGAAATGGCTGCGGTTACCATGGAAACATAAGGTGGGAGACCATCATATCAACATGATGTGCAATCCGCATTTCAAATTTTCGACATGGCTGCCGTTACCATGGAAACAGAAAGTGGGGGACCATCATATCAACATGATATGCAATCTGCATTTCAAATTTTCAATATGGCTGCCGTTACCATGGAAACAGAAGATGAGAGACTTTAATCATTGTGCTTGCTACAATTACAATTCTAGTTATTATTTATTATGATTTTTCCAACAAACATGTTCAGAACTAACAAGGGGAGTGGAGAAATGAAGAAGCACTAGTTGTTGGCTTTAATTAAGAGAAAAAAAGAAAGCGATTACTACTAATTCAATTGGTTTTTACTTCCTATATTTGAGCATGTAGTTGTAATTAAATGTTGTTAGAGATCTTTGGTTGATTGACAGAACATAATGCTATATACAACCAACATCAGTGTACTGATTCTGAAGTAAATGTTATAAAGAAGCGATCGAAATGGAAGCATTGAAGAAATATAGGTAACCAGCCATTCTGAAATGTCTTTTGCTTAAACTGCGATATAAATCCTCGTACATGTAGCTGTAGAAAATTTATTAGCCGTTTGTCCTTCAAACACCAACACACAGTGCATGTCATAAGGAATTGATCAAAATGAGAGCATTGGCGAATATAGGTTGACCAGCAATCCTGAACTGTCCTTTGCTTCTGTAAATTGCGATATAAAACTTCGTAGCTGTAGAAAATTTATTTGTCGTTTGTCCTGCAAATACCAGCACACAGTGCATGTTATAAGGATTTGATAAATTGTGATAAAATGTCGTAGTTTTTATGTGTCTTTTGCCTACCATACAGGCGGTTTGACACAGTGCATGTTACAAGCAAAGTGATCAGAGCATTGAAGAAATAATGGGTTCACAAGCACTCTAAAACTAACTGTTGCCTCACTGTAAATTGCGATATAAAACTCTTATTTTTTCATTTTTCGTTTGCCTTTTGCCTTCCACATAGCTACTATGTGATTGACATAGTACATGTTACAAGGAAAATGACCTAAATATGAACATAAGAAAAAGCTTAAAATCAATCCTGAGCTGCTATCTGTTTCCTCACTGTAAAAGTGCAATATAAAAATCCGATTCTGTACATAATCTATATACATTTGCCAAGCACATAGCCAATAGAGTTTTGACACGGTGCATTTTATAAGTAATAGCAGTAAAGGATACAGGTTAATGGATACTCTTGCTCTACATGTATCTGTTGCAATATGAAATGTTGCAGGTGTAGAAAATACTTTCATTTTGGCCCAGTACCTATCCAAAAGACATTTGATACACATTTTATTAAAATAATGACCAGCGAAGTCTTTGCGCATTTGATTATCAAGTCACCTTCTGGCCGAGAGACGTTTGACAAACATGACTAAGTAACTATACGTGAACAGACAATCACCTAATAAGCAACAGATATTTAGCAAACAATATTAGCTGGTCAGCACATACAATAATGAAAATGCTTTAGCTTTGTATGTAAACCAACTAAGTTTGAAATAAATATAATCAACAAAAGAAATTCAAGACCACATCAAAAAATTATTTAACTTTGTAGAACGTAAATCATATCATTTCATCTTCACACTTCTGGTATTTTCATTAATGGTATTTAATTTCATGCACAAAAATTGGCTTCATTACATCATTTGAAACAAGAAGAGAACAAGAACAAAATACAGATGGATTTTATATGTTTAAGTTAAATACATTGGTCCTTAACTCTTCTGTTAAGTTTTTTAGCCAATGTTCCCATAAAAATGTTATAAATGATCACCAGCGAAAACTTGTATTTTAGTCAAGTATTCAATATTTTAAATAACCTGCAAAAATTTGGCACACACTGTTATTCAATTGTCTTATAGCCAACAAAAATTTGACATACATAGTTAGACAATTAGAACACAAAATGTTTTAATTAGAACAAGCAAAGACTATACACTCATGGTCAGACAATTAGCATATGAAAATACTTTTAATTGCCAACAAACAGATGTTCGATACAAACGGCTATTCAATCAGCAAATGATTTGCTTTAACCCTCTTGCTGCCAAACGAACACGTGGGTACTCTATCGACACCCTGTTATATGGACACGTGTCCTTTCAATAGAGTCGACAACTCTTGGTTACATGACTAAGAGATACTCAAAATCTTTAATAAAATAAACAAAAATGCAAAATGTTGACGATTTCGTCATCTACAATTAACTAATGCTGTCATATGTCAACAAACGCGTCTGATGGCCTAAACCATTGTTGACGTCATATCATTTTGAATTGTGAACTTCAATTTGGCACTGCTAATGCTGCATTGAAAATTAATTTGGCAGCAAGAGCATTCAATGATGTGTCGATAGGTGTTATAAACTGATACTTTCGATTTTAAATGCTGCTTAAACTAGCTATATTTCAACAATATTAGAACTAGAACCCTCTCTTAAGAGCCAAATACCCTCATGCCTCCAACATTTAATTTTTTCCACGACCTTGACCTTTTATATATGACGTTGGTTCAAGGTCATGCCACATCTTTGGACCATGAAAATTACCATGTGAAGATTTATGACAATCGACAATCGTCCAAAGCAGCTATGTGATACCGGTATGGCCTGAATACGTTTATACACGGACAGACAGGCAGATGGGCAGAGAGTCCTATATACCTCCCTCAAACTAGTTTTGGGGTGGGTAAAATTCAAGGGGCATTTAGAAATCACGGTAGGCCTTATAATCACTATATCACTACAGTGTGGAATTTCATCTAGGTTAAATCTGTTGAGGCAAATGTTTCGAAATGAGGTCTTTAATAATGATGATGGTAACAGTCACAAAGATATTTAAACAGATTGGATTTTAATGTGATATGTCAAGGTTATTTGGAGGTGTTAATTTATTGTATCCCAAAGGAAACTAATAAAGGTGTCCTTTATGAACAGGTGACATTTATATTCATGTTCAAATAATATAACAAAAACCAATTGGGATACAATTTTACTAGCCTTTATATAGAGTTGGCGTTCACGGCAGGTTGAACTGTAATTAAATATTCGCGCCATTTAATTTATGCAAGTTTTGTAATTTCAAGGTACTGTTTTTATTAAACTCAACGAAAATTATAATTTAGGTAAAATCACTTTACTGAAGTAGCGTAAATCTCATTGGTCGATCATGATCACTTTGTGCACTATGGTTGTATTTCATTTGACGGTGGATCTAAAATTAGCGATATGTAACGTCGCGAATAACGCTAACAGTGTTCAGTTGCTTTTGCTTTTGCGTCATCGAATGGTACTGAATTCAAATGCTAGCGAAATAATTTCAAAGTGGAGTAATCGTGATTTTTTTTCACTTTCGCGAATAAACGAGAAAATGAACTGTTCTCGAAAAAAATTAGATATACAATATATACACATTTAAAACACTAAGAAAGACTTTGTTACATGTTAAAGAATGCATTAGAATTGAAACAATTATGGATAATTAATTTCATTATGATTGAAATTTCGACTTCATTTGTGACAGCCATGGTTTTTGTACTGAAAATGTGCATAAACTGCGTTATGCATGAAACCTTTGTTGTTGTTGCTCTCTCTCTCTCTCTCTCTCTCTCTCTCTGTGTGTGTGTGTGTGTGTGTGTGTTTGTGTGTTAAAAATGAAAAGTTCCAAGTGTTCAAGTTTAAAAAGAACCAGAGAAATGTGTAATTACGCGGTTGACCAAGTCTGTCCGATAAATCTATAACGGGCTTGTTTGATCTTTAGAAGGATATGAAGTAGAAACAGAGTGATAATTAGTGTATGTTAAACGATGTCATGAGCGGTTACTTGCAATTGTGTGCCGTTTCATAAGTAGCTTCCTACTTTTGGGGGGGGGGGGGGAAGGGCGTAGTAGTGGTTAAGAATATTTGTTATTATTTATTTAAATTCGTTTTAAAATTGATAAGTGTATACATCTTATATATAACCTACGTATAAATTAAGATAAATTACTGTGAAGATGTAGAGATTTTGCCTCTGCTATGCGTTGGTGGCATTATGTACAGCAGGGTTTTTTATTGTGCCACACCTTTCGTGACACGGACCTCGTTTATTTTAAGTTCCCATCTGAAAAAATCGTGACTTTCATTTCTTAACGAAAGAACGAGCACTACCAATTTTCAAGTCTTGGATCAGTCCCGGTCGAGGTACGAACCCACGACCTCCCACTTACGGAGCGAGCACTCTACCAACTGAGCTACCGCAGTGATTGTATGACCTACGAGACACTACATAAATACATATCTAAGATATATAATCTTTTTTCGAAAAAAATTATATCAATGTAATGTCCTAAACTATGAGGATACAAAGCTAGCCCTCTACCAACTGAGCTTCCGCAATGGTCCAACACGCTATGGGAGAATTCGATCTCTCGTTTGATGTATCATAATAGATTTACGTTGAATACAATAAAGCCAGTTATGAGAAGATGTTGGTATAGATTATTTTCTCAAAAATACGATTACAGTTATTTCAACTAGAGTTACATAATACACACAGACGTTTGTGTACAGGCAACAAAAACTTTCTAAATGAAGCATTATATCTGTTGATGGCGTCTAGACCGTGATATTTATCGATGTACGTTTTTACAATGTTTTTTGTCGCTATATTTGTTTTAATGTCATACTAATATCGTTGCTTTTAAGCGTTTGATCCACAAGATAAATGTTAAGTGTTGAATTATATCTGTTAGAAGAAAAGTGAAAAGAAATGTGATAGACGGACGGACAGATGGATGGTATGGAATGCATTACTATATCTCTTCACCGATTTGTAGTCGGGGCAATGATTTTTGTATCATATTTCTAGACCAATCTTGAAAATTTACAAAAACATACAGTTCATGGTCATCCAACCTGTCAACATCCAACGTAACCAAGTACTCGAGAGAGAAAAAAATCCATGTCCAAATGTTATTTGATACACTTTTTACAAGTATATAAATTCAGGCATATTTCTATATTCTACATTCTGATCATGGTATTTCAAGGGGTAATGAAAGACCCCTTGAAATACCATGAGCAGAAATGTCATTTCTTATATTTACAATTCTTTCTTTCAATAAATACTTTGTACCTTGGTGCTATTATTTCCATATCTGCTCGTGTAATATAGAGTTTTAACCATGCGAAATCGGCGTATATCACATGATCACGTGACCCCCTGTGCGGGACATGACGTAATATTGCGGGGAAATTGATACACATCAAGGGTCATGACCCCTATTGTCTTTCAACGGGAATTGAAATGCAATTGCTTCTGTATGTTTCATCGAAGAGAGATACAGTCATATTGTAAATATAAGCTAATGTTATAAGCACGTCTCTTACGGCTGTCTGCTAAGGATGACAAGTATCGAATTGAGGCCTTAGACTGGTAATGGGATAAATGACCATTGGTTTTGGTAATAGTACTATTCAAGAGCCTTCAACCATAAATACGCACGTTTAAAAAATACAATCTCGCGTCATTTTTTTGCGATGCTATTTGTGTAAAGTTCTATGACAATAACGAGAAACGACAAAAAAAAAAAAAAAAAAAAAAAAAAAAAAAAAAAAAAACAACAAAAAAAAAAACAAAAAAAAAACATCAATTTAAAAGACTTAACAATGAAAAAATAATTAAATAAGTCTTTGTACATTAACGTAAAGACAAAATGATAAAATCCACCAATTTATTGATAATTTAAATCTCCTTATGTAACGGAACTTCAAAACAGTTAACTAACTTAAGAACTTGCATTTACAAGTCTTCGAAAAAATTCTTATCTAGCGGCCGTTTTCGTAAGCTACTGTTACAAACACGTCTCTTACGGCTGTCTGGTAAGGATGACAAGCATCTATTAAGCTAGGCTCGTTAATTTGGAGAAAACAAGATTTCATCCCGCGGCGAATATTATCCAACTTAAGTGGAAATTTTGACATAGTTTAGTAAATTGTATTAGTAAATCTTTGCATCTTAAGATGTTATTGGGGAAATAAATTGTATGGTTCTTGATAAATTCTGTCTCCTAATTAGTGCCAGCCGCAGAGTATGAAAAATAATATTAACCACAGGGTGAAAACTACTTGGCTGCGTTTGCGTCTTCAGACATTTTCAATGCGTTTCGTTTTTTCATTTAAAGTTAAAATCCAACAAGAGCTTGTAATTTTAATTAACTTAATTGATTCTTGTGGTTTTTGTTGTTTTAACGATGATTTTTCCATTTAACATGTCTCGAGGGTGATTTTATTGATGTAGCGTTCCTGTTGTCATGAAAGTAAAATATATTTGAACAATGGCGTTTGAATTATACAGACGTAAGCAATCTGGAGGAATAAAGGTTTCCCCACATAAAGTAGAGTGGTTAATGGTGTTTTACGTCAAGTTCAGATTCTTTCATTTATATCTGAGTGGTCAGTTCTGGGATGATGGGGAGCCCGGAGAAAGTGCTTATACCTTCAGTTAGAGAACTACGAGAACTAAAACACGTTTGTACAATATGATTTGCCCAATTCGGATTTGAAACTATAGGGTACTGTGATCCATAGGTACGCTCTTAAAACCTCTAGGGTATAATATGTGATTTAATCCACTGAGCCGCTTTCTCGACTGGTGGGTGTTTCCCCGAAAATATAAAAAACCTCAGTAAGCAATATTTGTGTGTTATTGTCAAAAATATTATATTGTCTAAATATGCTGCTAGTTAAAAATCTGAAATTCCTCAAAAACATGTGATATCAATAAGGCAATGATTGTATATTGTTGGCAGAAATATGCTATTGTCTAAATTTGCTGCTAGTTAAAATTTGGAATCCCTCGCGAAAACTAAGGTATATATACTCGCTCATGCAAATTATTTCTTTAGCTTTTGGTAAAACATATTTTGGTCCTTCTTTTGTATCTCTTCAACATCTAGAAAAAACATTTTGGTTTCAGAATTTTGGTCCAAGAACTACTGATGATGAATTGTATTCCGAAACGGCTTTCTGGTGCTGTAAAAATATATAATATATCGATGCCCTGCCGTAATGAAAAATGAGTTGTAATCCTGAGCCAGTTGGTAATACGGCACATACACAACACCTACATACATGTACAATGTATTCTTTAATTTTACAAGGACAATAGAACGGATGATTCAAAATCTACTTATCTTCCCACTAAATGAATTGTATAATTCTATCTCTTTATGACAATCAATAACGCGACTCTATTATGTATCAAGTACAGATCTGTCTGAAGTTTAACACTATGTTAGCAAATGTGTACCGATCTTGTCCTTTCGTTGGCTATACAGTGTACAGTGTATCTCAGCATCTTTTGGCAACTGCCAGGCTATAGTTACATAATCATTTCTTGGTTAAGATTTCCCTAAACTGAAATCTGATAAACATGAAATCTGTTGGTTTTCAAGATATTCATGAATATAAGGTGTGGTTTTGAAGATCACTCGAATCTTGTTACAACGATATTAAAATTATATTGAAAATTTTATTTATAGTATCGTAAATGCCATATTTACATGTAAATTAAGGAAAACTTGGTTAAGGAATAGTTGTAAAAATAAATCTTTCTATCTTCACGGTAACTAGCTATACTTTTTTATGAGCTCAGTGTTAAACTTTCGACAGGTCTGTACTGTACTGACATTGTTAAGGTTTGTTCTCAGAGAATATATATATATAATAATAATAATATATAATGACAATTGTAAATATATGTATATGCTGAAGATATATATATATATATATATATATATGGAACAAATGTATTCCATAGTGTTATAGATAATATTTGACGTTGTCATTGACTTTTTACGGCAAATTAGCGCGTATGAAAACAATACAATGAAAAGTACCTTCCGACGTTCCATTCTATTTTTAACATTTAACAATTAATTATTGACAATAAGGAATGTCATCATGTGCAACAAGTAATCAATGTAGTTTTAGTTTTAAGTACAGTTTGGCAACTGGCCATTGTTATACATACTTGCAACGATAATGAAAAATCCATTGTATACAATGTTCTATAGTATACATTTCACATGATTTGTGTTTCTTCTGTTAAATCGAGTATCAATTTGAAAATTTGAATTGCCATGTTAATATTATTTTAGTGTTTTTAAAAATTGACTATTGTATTTTTTGTTTCAAATTTTAAATGTCTCCACTAAGGGCCAAGTTATAAATAACATATTAATAACAAAACTAAAGCATCGAATAGAGGCTATGAAATCAGGTTTTTTGTATATTTTGGTTGCCGTAAATAAACTAACGTGCAAGCGAAACTGTGTAAAAATGATGGCAGCGGTGGGATTCGAACCCACGCCTCCGAAGAGACTGGTGCCTTAAACCAGCGCCTTAGACCGCTCGGCCACGCTACCGTTATGATAATACGAAGTATCACTATCACAGATTATTTTCCAAAACAATCTACAATTATTATTTCAATTTTCTTAATTATAAGATATGAAAATATGTTATTATATTAATTACAAATGTAAATTTCGACATTGATATTACATTTTTGTACATTAACATATCTATCATTAATTTATATTAATTATAATTATGAAGCAACTGTGACGTAAAGAATGTTCTACGTTTAATTTACATATCTTCCTTCGTGAAATATGATCATTTAGTGCTAACAGAGATACCATCACAACCCGGAAGTCATTCCATGAATATAAAAAAAGAAGATCGCCTTAATTATTAACGCTTGTTAGTTTAGGTGTCGTTGTTATGGGCTAGTAGTTGTAACAAATAAGTAGAAGCAGACCCCAGCTTCACAATCATTTCTTAAGCCTAAACCTGACAAAAATTCAAATCTTAATATTTTGGTTTTTAAAGATATTCAGGAATTTACAAAATTTATTAAAGGAAAACCCTATTTAAGGAATGATTGTGAAACTTGAGCCAGAAATTCACCTTAATCAATACATGTTAGTTTTGGTTTTCCTGTCATGATTTAGAAACATTATGTATTTGTAATTGCTAAAAATATCATTAGCAACATTTAGTTTACATCGCCTAGTTAGCTTGCTTTGAGATATACCCGTATTTGTGAATTTACTGTACATAAAACCAAATTCTTGCTTAAAAAATCAAGATTCCTTAATATGTTAGTTCAAAGATCACAGCGTATTTATCAAATTCTGACAATTATTGAATCATGTATCTTTCATTGTGTACAATATTTATTTATTACATTGAAAACGTTTCAATTCGAAATATTAGCAAAACAATCTAAATGGCATTTTATTATAGACTTTTTAAAAATAATTATATCTTATTATTTAAAAAATGCCAATTGTTTGAAAAATGCCGCTGGCTTCTAGTCGTGACTTTCAATATTGCACCATTTCACGTCCGCCTATCATTAAACCATAATAAATCTCTTTACGGACTAAATCCTTATTGTATTGAGTCACGAAAACCGTAGGATTTCACAAAATGAACACTGATAGTCGCACGTTTGGCTCTCAACATATTTTCGGAAGCTGCATGATAAAGCGGGAGAACAATGGCCGTAGCGACATGACTGTTTGAGTTAAAGCTTTTTGGACAAGATTCAGATAATGAGGTCTAGACGGCCTCTCATGCTTTGCTGGATTTAATTGGATATTTTTTCTACTCTTCCGTCGTGACTTGTGAATGATACCGAGGTTTACTTAACCGTATTAATGACTTGCCTTGGCAGTTTTCAGTCTTCAATAATTGATAAGGACATTGTTCGGTTATATCATCAGAGTTTTGAGATAAAATTAATAAATATGAGAGAGAGAGAGAGAGAGGGGGGCACTGAATGATACCGAGGTTTACTTAGCCGTATTAATGAATTGCCTTGGCAGTTTTCAGTCTTCAATAATTGATAAGAACATTGCTCGGTTATATTATCAGAGTTTTGAGATAAAATTAATAAATATATATATATGAGAGAGAGAGAGAGAGAGAGAGAGAGAGAGAGAGAGATTGTTTTATTTTTTTTATATAATTGATACGAACATTGTTCAATATATCATCAGGGTTTCAAGATAAAGTTTATAAATATGAGAGAGAGAGAGAGAGAGAGAGAGAGAGAGAGAGAGACTCCTCATTCAACTAAGGAAACTTATATATATTCTTAAGTATTTTTTAGTTTGACAAACTACTTTATCTCTTTCAAACGTTTCACTAACCTTTAACGATGAACAATTTCAATAAATGTTTTATCACTGTTCTTTAGTCTTATGTTACTGATCGATTCATAACTGCAGTTATTGTGATGTTGAGTTGAGTTGAGTAATAGTGTTTAACGTCCCAGTCAAGAATCTTTCACTTATATCGAGACGTCACCAGCTATAGTCGAAGGTGCAGAAACTTTGCCTGTGCGCGTCGCCAGCTATAGGCGAAGGTGCAGAAACTTTGCCTGTGCGTTTCGCTGATGGCATCATACAGTGGGGTTCTTTATCGTGCCAAGCCTATCATGACACAGGACCATCCGAAAAAACGTGACTTTTACTTCGCAATGTCGAGTGATTGGCGAAAGAACAGTCACTACCCACTTTCAAGTCCTGGTCAGACCCGGCCAGGGTTCGAACCCATGACCTCCCATTTACGGAGCAACTGAGCTATCGCAGTGGCCAGTTATCAAGACGTGACGGAACCATTAAATGTTTGACGTACATTATAACAAACGGTATGTTTGTTCTCTTATGTTGTTAGGAACATTTTCACCCAGGTTAAAATAAAAAAAGAAATACATGACACCCTTTTTAACGAACGCAAGACGAAATTATAAAAGACATCTGGGACAATGTTTTTAACAAACGAAACTATAAAATGTATTTTGTTTAAATACTCATATTTTCAACCATATACGTGATTTGAACATAGGCTAGTTCATTAAATTTCAATTAAGCATCATTCAAGTATAACAATTTACATTTGACATTCATTATCAATTACAATACTTATCGAAATTTCACGTGTTGACAAATTTCCGACAATATCCTGCCTCAATCGATGACATGTACCAAATCAAATTGAGGATTTTAACTTTGCAGTTATATATTCTGAGTTCGTTAATTTTTATTTATCAATTATTTCAATTTTGTTACCATTTACAATATCCCTGTCGCAATTTCACGTGTTGACAATTTCCGACAACATCCTGCCTCAATCGATTACAGCATCCATAAACATGTACCAACCAAATCGAGGATTGTAACTTGGCACTTATATAAGATGTAACTTCAGCTGTTGATAATCACGATAATTATTATCTACAGTACAGGCCTGTCGAAAGTTTAACATTTTGCTAACGACAAGGAAGCCAAATTCGGCTACAGAGTGGCCGATATGGATAGCTATTGGACAAAAATCCACTAAGTAATGGGTGGCTCCTGATGTCAAGATAAACCTAACAAAGGAACCCGAATGTGTTGTCGATTAGGCGCTATTTTTTTTTTAGCTAAGTGTTAAACTTTTGACAGGTCTATATTGTATATACAAGTGTATTAGGATTAATCTATTATCAATATTAGTATTGTCGAATTTAATCAAAGCCCGGATGCTACTCTGATTGCCTACTGTGTTTCTGGTACAATAAGATTCAACATGATCGATACTCCTATCCCCATAAATAGGCAAACAACATTGACCTGTCAGCTTGACCTTTGATTTAAATATTCATTATGGACAAGTCAATTTAAGTAGTAGGGATGACGCGTGTAAATTTCGTCTTAATGATGTGAACACTAATCATGGGCAATGTGTATACGTATTAACTGCAAACCCTGACGGTACCTATGTATTGGGTGGACTCTCCTATATGACTATTCCTAACGAAAGGTCAAACGGACAGGTCAATGATGTTTGCTATTACATATATCTAGCTAGTCTTACCATCTACTTATTATGTAATTCATGTTTACAAAATTCTGTAAATGTGTACAAAGGCTATTTAATTCAAGTTTTCATGATACAGCCTATCAAACATTGGTTTACAAAATACAATGTATATATAAGTTGTTCCATTGCAGTAACTTATGTACAACAATTTTCAAAACCAATCTATTTCGGTGGCCACCATTGGATGTATTCAACACAAACATACCGGGTCATGTTACATTCCCAAAAAGCAAAATAAATAAGTGAACTCCAACAAGAAAACCGAGTCTATGTGCACTAAAACGGATTTGAATTTGTTCACTAAATTTTACTGAGCTAAAATGTCCAAAACCTAATCTACACCACAATGTTGCGTTTTTAAAGAACCAGAAACTGGATTTATTTTCGCCATTTCGACCAATATAAATATGATAGTCAAATGCTGGATTTAAGTTAACTAAAAATTTTAGTTAAGAAAATATTGTTAAATTCGGACCTGGTTCTGAGTTACCTTACACATATCTTCCCATCGCCTACTTGTATATATTATTATCTTAGGAGTATCGATGTTGGTTTTGTCGACAGTAATCAACCTCCAGATATACTAGGTATTGCCTTCTGTATCAACAATGGTATATACAAAATTATCAATGTTCTGATCTATACAGATGTATACCATTTTCATTTATAAATAAAATCCCATTTTTCAGAGATTGTGTCCACATGTTACAAAAAACCCACATTTTATCTAGTGACATCATTTTTTAGAATATGAACTTATGTACATTTATACAATATCATTATAGAATTAATGTGGCTACAATCAAACACAAACATACTAATCCATGTCGAAACCAATCAAAATATTTGTAACTGACAAATTAGGGTTAACACGTGAACTTCCACCAGGGAAAACGAGTTTCATTAAATAAATATATATTGAATCTGGTTTAGTGTGGTCGAAAACTAAATAAACTAGAAAAAACTGTGAGCCACAAGCTCACAAAAAATACCCCCCGCTCCCAAAAATCCATCGGATCAAATTTTTAAATAGGAGGTACACATCTACATTATATCACAAAGATTGTGTGAAAGTTTCATGAAAATCCATTGAAGGGTTTAGGAGGAGTTGCGGATAAGAGATAGGTACCCTAAGGTGTAACGGAAGGACGGACGGACACACGGAAGGACACCCCTATCACTATATACCCCTACTTTTTTAAGCGGGGGGTATAAATACATTTATATGATAGATGTACCACAGATTTCAATCATTAACTAGTTCTATTATTGCGATAGCTCAGTTTGTGAAGAGCTCGACAGGAATAATGGAAGTTGAAGTTCGGAACTTGTCCCGGAATTAAAAAATAAGGAGTAACCGTGACCTCATTAAGTCAGAAACGACCTTAAATCCTACCCCCGTCCCAAGACAGGCGTGGCACGTTAAAGAAACCCTTCCCTGCACATTTCTATGAGCGTACTGTAAATTAAAGTTGCATATGGTGTAAAACCCTATTCAGTCAATCAGTCAATCAATCAATTATTCAGTAATGAACTTGTATATATGTGGACAGATAAAAATAAGAAAAATAGTTTAAATTTATCAAAATATATGGATACCAATTTATGTGTAAAACTGAATTCATCTGTAAATTCCTTTTGATAGGGATAGATTCAGTATTGGAGTCCTAGACTGTTCTTATGATGAGAATATTGAATTATTATAATACTGTGAGATAAGTAAGCCTTTTTTACTGTCTGTTGATATGTGGGCGATATAAGTACATTATACGATTTATTGTGACGATATATTGACCATTGGAAAATTGGAATCCTTAGACAACGGGTGGTAAAGGAAATGTTCTTAAGTCAACGCCATTATCTGTACCTTCTCTACTTCTGATAAATCAAAACGAATAGACATGTTAATTTTCATTGTGAGTTTGGGTTAAACCTTAATACATATATACTGTTCTGTATCTATAGAAGATGACACGGTTATAGAAAATGCATGTATATACGTACAGTAATTTATATTTTAACAGGAAGCATTATAATTCTTTTCGAAATGAAATTTTATGTCATGTACTAATCTGATGAAATTCCATTTGGCATAAAACATTCGTTATTATTTTGACATTACAAGGTCGGTTTTCTAGTTTGTTGGTAAACTGAAATGCACTGAATATTTCATAGTGACCGAAATAAATGGCATAACCTGTCTTTGTACCTATTTTGTTTGGATAGGTTTGACGTCACGTGGTGTTCATTTCTTGTTGTTAATTATATGCGTGACATGTGTAGCTGTGCGATATGAACGTGCCTTTCCGAAGCACCCGGTCTCACTTCTCTGGTGTTCTTTTTCAACTAAATTGCCAGTGTTCAAAGTTTTTACTTTGTTTTAAGGATTGTGATTTGAATATGGACTGTTTTTTGTGTTTGATCGACCTTTTCGCTTTCTTGCTTATAAGACATACATCTTCTAATTGATTAAGTACCCAGACATCACATGATATAGTGCGTCAAGTTTGATCTAGCCGTTTGACCTTTAACTTGAATATTCGAACAGACTTATCCATTGTGTCTTTTAGGGGCTATCCAAAGATGATATATAAGAATTGATGATAGTAATACTGGGTATATCGGGTGTTTATGGTAACAAAACATGCTGTCGTACCTAAATAACAGTCTGTTAGTCCAATCTAATATTCAAATTAAAGGTCAAATGGCCGGGTCAAACTTGACGCACTATGCAAGACATATATCTTTCTAATTGGTTAAGTACCTAGACATCACGTGATATACATAATACAATGTTAAAAACACTTGGCATCGTTGTTGACCAATATGATGGATTGCACCGGAAATGCTTTGAATCGGATATCCATTATCAGTAATGTTTCCTTTTCCGATCCGGATAATCTGTTATACTACCTTGTTTATTTCCGGTTTTGTTTAAAACATTTCCTCAGCTACCTATCATTAGACATCGGTATTGTATCATAAGAATACGAAGAATCATTGTAAAACATTATCCGATCAATGACTTTTTGATTCGGAAAACACAAGAATTACTCTAACCCAGAAAGCTGATATCTATAGAGACCGGGGTTGAAAAACTTTTATCTTAGTCAAATCAAAAGTCAATATTCTTCTTTATATTACCAATGATTTTTATCATTGTTTCTAACGTAGACGAAACCGATATGGATTGTAAGTTCGTACAACTATATATGCTTGTAGTATCAATAAAACAACAAACATACCATTTAATGTGCAAGTCAAAACCCCCAAAAAGCAAAGAAAGATGCTTTTATAAAGTTAAAACCTGGTAAATTAAGTCAAATAATGGCGCATTTATATTCTTTTAATAAAATATGTTCTCAAGGCTAAAATATTAACTCAGTAAGAATTGACAATGTTGGTTCAAGTTAGATTATGTTTGATTTCCTTTAAAATTGTATAATTGTATTGCAATTTCAACGCAAAGAATTGCGAATTTAATTTATTAAGAATTAAGAAGTGCATTTCGCAAATTTCGAAACACACGTCAAATAGACATCGATATACATGTTAATTTGTTGCGGAGAACATTACGTGCATTAGTTTTGTTTGGCGATTGTATTATACATCCGATTTGTAGCTGTCCAAACATTTTAGTAGCAAATAAAAAAAAGCAAAATCATTGCAATATTACAAAAATAAACGATTCAAAACTTCATGCACCAAAAGGTTTTTTCCGTATAATTAGTTTATGTCATGCCTTGCCCCGTAGTTGGTTTTATTGAGGTGTCCGAAAATCTTTAAAACATTTGAAATTATAGTACAGCTTAGTTGCGTTTTATGGAATGTATTTAGACACAGTGAAGATTCATTAGTGACCATTTAGGTGAACATCTCTAATCAACCCGAAGATTGTGTGCAATTTGATTGATATTATAAACATAGTTTTGATTTATTAAAGCGGAGATGATAAGCAATTAGGTTAAAATATATAGATGTGGTTTTGCTTTTATCAAGCGCGTTTAGAACTTTTTTGTTGCTAGTTAAACCCTTTGTGAAAACTCAGCCTCTTTTCCTTGTTTACTACATCTTTATTTGAAAATAGACAGGTATGTTTGAATTTCTTTTGTTAGTAAATATTTTTCATTTCTGGTTCTACGTTTGTCACTGAAATCGGAAGTCGTCTGCCAAGAACGGAAGTCATAGGCGAAGATAACCATTACCGTAATCTTTTGTCAGCAGGAAAAAATCTTGGTTGTGTATTAAAACATAGTTACTTAATAGCATACATCAGATAATGTACGCTAAATGAGATTTTAGTTCTTGTATGATATCATGTAGCTTAAAGGTAATATAACGTTTATGTTTCCTGTGTTTCTGTAAATGTTTGTTGTGAAGATCAAGTTGAAAAAATATGTTTTTTAAAAGGAGTGTTTTTTACACAGCAAGTAATTTAAATAATGGTAAATTCTAATTCCTGTCTATTTAACTGCTATATTTGTGAGAACAAATATGGATGTATTTTTAAAAGGAGTGTTTTTCTAAGACTCGAATTACATGAGAGCAAAATGCGAGGTACTTGATGGAACAATGAAATCTTAAAATATAGATAGTCCATTGTATGCTTTGATAATAAAAAGTGAATGAGTTTCTATAAGTTCATGTTAACGATCATGAATAGCGATTTCTTGTCTTTTAGTTGATGGCTTGATGAACTGTAAACGTATAAATCCTAAAACCGTATACATTTATTAAAATGTATTTATTTAAGGGATTTTCTCTATGATGTATTAGAATTTAAATAAGACCATAGAGTATCAGGTGGCCCATGAAGTTATCGTCCACATGAATTTATATAATAATTCATAATTATGACGCCCACGAAAGGCTACATTTGAAACTGTATGACAAACGTGATTATTTCAATTTTTAAACTTCCCTATTCTATGCAGCAATATACCTGCTTCTCCTGTTTATGGTGTATTTTTTCCCAATTTTTCGCTATGGTAGAGATTGTTCCCACTACGACTTTGTACAACGAAGCAGGGTGGTTGCAAATAAATTGTTATCTCAATATATTTTAAACCTAGGCTTATCAAGGCCCTTAAAAAGTTTTATGGCCGTTATCACAGTATTGTTGGTAAGTTTAATTTCTCTGTGTCCAGGATTGCAATGGATATATTTGACGCCCCATAGTTCCATGTTTCTATCGCACAATTTTGATTACACACGTGGCGGGTGTAGCAAGTTAAACTTAACTTAAAGTTACCCTTCCGGAGCACCTGGCCTCATTTCCCTGATGGAAGTTCACGTGTCTAACCTAACTTGTCAGTTCCAAAGTTTTTACTTCGCTTCTAAATTGTGATTCGGACATGATTAGTATGTTTGTTAAAATTTAAACACATTAAAATTGAAACGTCTGCAATATTTTTTTAAAACTTTTTAAAATACCGAATATTTTATTTGTCAACAAGTTAAGTCAAATTTGATAAATATTGACAATTTATCAACGTTTCATCAATTTCTGATGGATAAAATCTGAGACATAAACTTATGTACATTTAATAATATTATAGTCACTGTTAGATATGATTTGTTCTTGTATTGGTAGCTAAACGGGAAATGCTTACAATTTAGGAGCACTCTACAAAACCGACTTTACTTCCCCGTTGGAAGTTCATGTCTTAAATCTCATTTTCCAGTTTTCAATGATGTGATTTAGACATACATGGATTGGAATTACCTTTTTTGAAATATAGAGTTGAGGTTGACAGTAAAAGCAGGAATTTTAATAGCACAAAAACCTTACGTGATATCTATAAATTGAAACAAAATGTTAAAAGATGTAATCTATAAAATTGAAGAAAACACACAAAAGGAAGGGTTCTGAAAAAAAAATGAGTTTGCTTAAAATTTGCAAAGAAAAGGATGAAAAACATATATTTTGATAAACGAGTCAGTCATGATACTGGTATGTATAACACCTCAGACACCAGAGTATAGATGAGGTAAATTGTCTAGAAATAGGTGTCACAATTTCATGCTATTAAGTCAAATAAAACGCATTAGTTGTTCTTAAATATCTCCTCTATTCCTCGCGCAGACATGCCATGTCTAGTAATTTGATTTCGTTAGGTTTTTTTTTAATTTTATGATGTAGATTTTCATTCCCATTAACTTGAATTAATGTTGAATAAGTGCATTTTAAGATTGGAATGAAACATTAAGTAGGTAAAAATAAGAGTACAAGTATCGGATCATCTCATACGTTACATAATCTTAGAAGTAACTGCATTTTTCTTTCCTGAAACCAAATAAGTGTTGACTGAATACTGGATTGGTAAACAAAATTAATGTTGAATACTTGCATTAGTAAACCATTAACCTTCAGCTAACCTAATTTGAAGTATTCCCCACGTACAACATTATGTAACATACTGACCTTCAGTAGAGCAATATATATATATATATATATATATATATATATATATATATATATATATATATATATATATATATAATCATGTACACTTCTATCTGGTAAGCAAGGTCGAATACTCTTCGGAAGAGTAAGAATCTCCTGTCAAAATAGCTACGTTCACCTGCAATGTGTAAAATCAAGATACGCTTTTATAAGAACAGAATAAGAAATTACACTTCTTAACTGCCATACATTGATTCTCTTTTAAAATTATAAATTTTGTAAATATAGAACTCATGCCATAAATGTTGTTACTTCTTACATATTGAACTTAAAACTTGATTAAAACAGTAGGTGCTTACTCTTCCTGAACACCCGGCCTCACTTCACCGATGGACGTTCACCTGCTTTACTGAATTTATCAGCTTCAAAGTTTTTACCTTTTTTGGAATTGTGATTTAATCATGAATTAGTAAGTTTGTTTTTGATTAACTCAACGGTTTGCTCAATATGTGATACTCCATTTATACTGGTATGATACTTGTATAAACATCTTCGTCACAATTAAATATTTTATATCTACTTTATGGTTACGGTATTTACAGATCGGTTTAATTTTATTCATTCGATTGAGTTTCTTAGAACACACATTGTATTCAAATGTAACTGCAAAACTTATTGAATACAACGATTATAATATTATAATATAGCAAAACAAATCAGGTTTACAAAGTATCTAGGTTACACAGAAGGTTATTCATTTTTTGGGAACTTTGCATACAACTAACTTAAACGCAAAAACGTGATACTGGCATGTTTCGTGATGATTTGGACAGAGATTTGTATGGGTTTTTTTATATTTTAGATAGGATTAATATTTATGAGTTATATGATTTATGTTCCTGTCAATACCAATTTTGATTTCAGACACGACAGGTGAACCTTACTAAACATAAAGTGCTTATCTTTCCAGAATAGTTTTGAAGTTGAAAACTGTTATTGTTATCTATCGCAATAGATAAAACATATTTTCGACATTTCAAACTGTTTCAATACGTCTCAAATCATCAAGTATTTTTTCACATTACAAACAATTACTTTATAAACAATAAAGTACTGTTCCATATTTTAAACTGTGATACCTCTCAAAATATAAAGAGAAATCAAAAAGATATCATATTACTTCGTAATCAAAAATAAACATACTAATCCATTTCCGAATCACAATCCAGAAGCAAAGTAAAAACTTTGGAACTGACAAGTTAGGTTAGACACGCGTACTTCCACCAGGGAAGTGAGGCCGGGTGCTCCGGAAGGGTAAGCACCTCCTGTTTAGCTAGCTACACCCGTCACGTGTGTAATCAAAATTGTGTGAAAGGAACATGGAACTATGAGACGTCAAATATATCCAAGGCAATCCTGGACACAGAGACATCAAACACAAATAAATACCATTTCTTGCTAAAAGATATGGTATGTTCCGACATTTTTTCTATTACATTTCAAGAGATAAAGTAAGATTTTTGAGATCATAAATGTCTTTAGATAGACATCAAAACATATTACTTCTTAAAAGTTACAATAAATATTATTTCTTGCTTAAAGATATGGTATGATCCGACATTTTAATCTATTACATTTCAAGGGATAAGATTGTAAATTGTCTTTCTCAAGAGATAAGGGTAGATTTCGACCTTACAAACTGTAATACCTCTCAAATGATTAAGTATGTTTTAAAAATCGAAAACCGTCATCGTTAAAAAGGTAATTTATGGACATTATGACCTACATGAATTTTTGCAAGTGTCAGTTTTAATGTCTTTCTCTATTACAGATAGTTTTTTCATTTAACTGATAAATCCCTTTGGTAGGATCTGAATTGAATCATGTTTGATCGACGAATTTGAAATGGAATAAAGATCTGGAAGGTGAAATCAAAGTGATAATTTTGTTACGTTTAAGTTCTTTAAGCTGTCACAGAAGTTAATTAAGGAATCAAATGTAATTTTGTCACATCTTTGTTTAGTGGATTAAATACATCAACTTGAGACACAGTCAATTGGAATTCTCAGAAGATTATGTATTTCAGAAATTTTGTTATCATCTTGGAGCCAGTAACATTGCGGAATGATTGAGCTAAATTTGATGGTGTGAATAAGATCTTGTAGTTTTTATACTATTAGCATTTAAATCGCTAATACCGCATTCTACTCAGCTAGTATTATGTAATAAAAGGATCCATTCTGTTTGATTAACACAATCCATTCACACACAAATAGGCTGATGGTTTCTGAAAAACCTCGACTAATGCGATTTCCGAAATGTTAGAGAATGTTCGGTTGATTAATGGCAAAATAAAGTCGCATCTATTGTAGAGTCAATAATTACTTTTTATTAAAGTCTTCAGGTTAAATACAAGCTTGTTATAAATAAATTTTAAAGGAAACATGTCTACAATTCAAGCAAGAAAATCGTCTGCTTTTACCTTGAAGGCTTTTTTCAGCAAACCATTTTAATGAGTGTATGTAAGATAAAGCTATTTTATAGCCACTAAATAGCCTACTTCTGGTCCTCATATCGACATTAATTAATAAATGTTTGCCGTGCTAATTTGTATAGATAGGCAAAGGACATTGACTTATCCGCTTGACTTTTTTTAAAATCATCAAGTTGGTTACAAATTTTAAAGGAAACGTGTTTACAATTCAAGCAAGAAAAACGTCGGATTTCACCTAAAGACATTTTTAAGTAAACCTTTTTCATGAGTTTAAGTAAGATAAAGTCATTTTTGAGCCGCCACAATAGCCTACTTCTGGTACTTTTTTCGACATTAATTAATGAATGTTTGCCTTGCTTATTAGTATAGGCAATGAACATTGAGCTGTCCATTTGACCTCTTTTTATAAGTATCAATATAGGAGGATCTAACCAATACATAGTAAGTGTTAGAATTCGCAGTTGATACATAAACAACGTTCATTTTAGTATTCCTCATTTTGTTGCTGCCAATACACGCGTTTGTAACCTTTAACTAAATGTTTTCGTCCACAATAAATTTTTAAATGAAAGGTCAAACAAACACGTCGAGTTTGTTTGTCTGAACCTATACAGTTATAGACATTGAATAACCATATCAATGTCAAATTGGATAGCTTAGCCGAATGGGTTATTTTGTTATAGAAAACAAACATACAAATTCATGTCCAAATCACTATTCCAAAACAACGTAGTAACTTTAAAACTAGCAAATCAGTTAAACATGTGAAAAGTCAATAGGAAAGCCAGGACGAATGCTCCGAATGGGTTCGCACCATTTGTCTTGCAAGCTACATCCTCTACGTGTGATTTTAAATTGAAAATGAAAGGAACATGGAACTAAGGAACGAACATCTGAATACCACATAATAAATATGCCTTAAGATTTTATCAGCAAGGTGTGAATTAATGTTTACCCGCATTCTATGAAAATGTGATTTAACCTTATTTTATTTCAGATAAAATTAATATTCCACAAGTCATAAATAAGTATGAGGGTATTGTATTAAAAGTTGCGAAGCCCAGTTGGAACATTTTATTTTATGATTCGTATTTCAATTTATTTTTAACGTTGAGTACGCATTTTCTCCGTGAACTACCCAGCCAATGTACAATCATAGTTTAGTTTTCAATATGAATTTTGTTTACGGTTTTAATAATATGAAATATGATAATTTTAATACTGAAATATCACTGTGTAGACTTCAGAACACAATAGATATACCGATTTTGATAATGTAGCTTTATGTTTTTGTGTTTTATTAAATTTTGGGTGTATATTTTTTTTTGAAAAAAAACCTTATTACTGCTCTATTTAATTTAATAAGACAATGCAAATGGCTTGTTAACGTACACATTTATAAAATGTATCATGGTCTCTAATTAAAAAGAACAGAACAATCTTATAAGAAATGGTAAAAATACCAGATGCATATCTTGAAAAAACTTCATATATGGTTACCAACATTATGTTATACCATAGTACACGGTTACCAAGGTTATGCACTTAGTATACATGATAATTTAAATTACATATATGTGATGAGAGATAAATCTCTGAATTCCATGCAATGATTATAAATCAATTTTTCTATTTGATGTAGACATTACATGTCAGGTTGTCAAAGAGAATGACAATTGTTTTCTGTAATTGGGTAATTGTGGATTTGACGTTTCTACGCATAACAATTAAGCGTAATGGCGCTTTTATGAAGGAACCCATTTCCTACTTCTGATTGCTATTGATCACGTTTGATCCATTAGTTTGATTCTGTTTAATTGCTGGCTGGTGCACTCTAAAGTTTTACCACCATTAGCAACAATACAAAAATGTTGATACATTCGATTTTCTATTTCACATGCACGCCTAAAAAATAAAAAAAAATACGATGAATTGTGATGTAAAATTTTCGGAAAAACACTAAAAGTGTCCACCTTATTCTGATTAAAATTAATCTTATCTTAATCGAATCTGCCATTTTCGTTTGTTGAATGAAATAACTAAACAGATTATGGAATAACTAATTTTTTATACATTTTTTTTTGTTTCACATGAACACTTTAAAAAATATAACAATGAAAGACGTGTAATGTTCGGAATACCACTTTTCTACTTTTCAGAAAATCCCGATCGAAACGAGTTTTACCAATATTACTACTATTTTTAAAACAGTAAATTCATTCTCATATATCGCATCTTCTCTTTAACTATTTCGCATGTACGCTTAATAAGAAAAATGTAATAAATTAAGATATAACATTTTGTAATTTTCTAGGTAATAAATGTTGAAATTAATCTGATCCCATTCGACTCACTCATTGTCATTTGTTTAAACAAGTAATGACAAATCTAATTAAGAAGCACGGAATGTATTTATGTTAAAGTAACAGTTTCAGACAATATTGTAGAAATACCTATAAAACTTACCCAATAATTTTATAACAAAATTCCATCCAGACATGCACATGTGAGAATTAGCTGGATTTATGGGTTACAAATGAAATAAATTCAAATTTTTAGAAACATCCAGAAACATATATGTAATTCTGTCAAACTGTAATGTTTTATAAAATGTTTTAAAAGAAAACAAAGGAATAGACTACAAAAAGAACGTAATGAATAAAAATACAAATGCATTTAAGTTTTGTTTATATACTTTGCTTCTGGTTTGTGATTCGGACATGGATTAGTATGTTTGTTTTTGATAAAAGAAAATGCAAGCAAAGGCTTATTTTTAATTTGCAATCAATGGTTCAATGCTAATGTTACTGTTTAAACGATGATACTGTTTTAGATCATGTTGGATCATAGACAGGCATTCATGCTTTACGTTCTATTTACAGACAATCAAATGTTCAATGCCCAATTACCCCTTTCTTGTCGATGTACTAAATCGTCTGAAAGAATACTAAATGTTAGCGCCGACTTTAAAATAGGAAGTCGAAGTATACGTAGTAGAAAAACATTTACCATCTTGAAAAACACATTTTTGATATATTTAAAGATTATATAATACATTACCTCGTTTTGTTTTGTTAAAAAACTAATAACATTGGGAACGTCAAATTCAGGTTGTTATTTGTTGCTACTATACTACTTCGCGAATACGAAAAGTTACTCAGACATGTAAAATCAACATTAGATATATTTTTTAAGATAGTCAATAAGGTAGTTTTTATATAGTAATTCGTATTTCTTATTTTATTTTAGTCTGTTCTGATATTGCAGCTTTACATTTTAAAGACTTTAATATCCAGTACATAAACAAGGCTAGGGTATTATCAACAACAAACTTACGGGTCCATTTTCAAATCACAATCTAAAAAGTGAAAATTGAAAATTGGCAAATTAAGCCAAACAAAGGAACTATTAAAATCTTAACTTCAAAAGATTTCTAATGTTATGTTTGTTATTTCTTTTAATCAAACTTAATTGAAATACCGTCATCGATTTTTAATTGACATAATGCTCTTACAAATAAAATCACCATATTAGTTTGCGTAATTTGCTGTTATCACATAATTGATTTCAGAGGCACATGTTTCACGTTTCTTCCTTCCATAACAATTAACCATAATTGCAGTACAATTTCCTTGAACGACATATTGATGATAATATACATTGTAATAACCTATTTTTAACCAGTAATAAAGTTGAATGAGTAATGGTGTTTTACATTCAAGTCATGAATATTTCACTTATATCGATACATCGCCAGCTTTGGCGAATATGAAGATATTTTGCCTGTGCGTTTTGCTACAAAAGTTATTATATTGTATACGTTAGGTTGAAATACTTAAGTCAGAATGCAGTTACAATAACAATAATTGCAACTCCGATCTTTAATTGAATATATGTGTTTGTAATTGAATAAACACTCAAACATATTTTCTTTTAAAACAGTGACGTATAATCAATCAAAATATTTTGAGATATAAAACTTGTATTCGTGTCATTGGTTTAGTTTCATTCATGGATGTTTTTTCCAATTGGATTGAACTTGCATTACGTTTACTTCTGTAAAGAATCTTGAAATTGAAATAGTATTGATTTCTTTTGAAATATTATAAAACAAATATGATCTAGGGTAATCTCCTTTTTCCTGTTTTGGCAGGTACTGTCACATTTAACTTTTTTAAATATTGAGAAAACGAATACAGTCAAACCTGCCTTAAAGGCCACTCATTATAAGGACCATCTGTTTATAAAGGCCAGTAGAACTGTAACCCAACAATTCTTTATTCATATTATTTGAACCTGTATATAAAGGCCACCTGCTCATAAAGGCCGCTTTTTTTCTCTTGGGTGACCTTTATAGACAGGTTTAACTGTACTTAGCTTTGAGAAGTACAATTGGCTTATTTATACATTTTATACATGTGTAATTAATGTTCATTACATAATATCAATATTTATTCTGTATACTTATTAAAACTTAATATGCCATATAAAACTTAATTTTTGGATTGTGATTTGAACAGTGGTCGGTATGTTTACTTGATCATGTTAATTTTACCATCAATAAAAGAATTCAATGCAATGCAAATTTCGACAAGAAATAACGTTTTTGGTTGTGTGGTCTTTGATGTAAAGCCTCTTGCAAAGTAGATTTATGCTGCAAATTTTTTCCCGGTTCAGACCGGTGGGATTTCATTCCTTAATACAGATTTATTTCTGTGGACAATATTCGTAAATGTACTGTAAATAAATATATACAATTCAGGTAAAATAATCATTACAACGCCGTTTGATCCCGTAACGGAACATTGCATTCAAATCCTGGAGTGGAAAAATATAATTCCTTCATCATTGTCTTAATATATTGCATAAGTGTATTATTTTACAATCTGGACTTAAAGGTTTTATAAAGTAAGTAATATTTCCGTCTGTTAATTGAACATACATGTTCGACATTAAGTACATTTCAGACTTTTTATCCTCTAAATTTCATCAAACAATCGATCAATGATACTCCTTTGAGGGTCATGACTTGTTATGATGTTATTTCTTTTTCTATTAGAAAAGGATATTTTTCTATCCGAAAAGACTTACTCAACGATGACTGTGTTACTTTTCTGAACTTTTTTTCCATTCTATTTCTTTTTAAATATCCCGGGATGCTTTGCAACATTAAATGTCATAAATGAATACCACTTGTTTTCTATTTTGACATGTGATTGCTTTATTCATACTGGAGAATAACTGGTCTTATAATGTACATAAAAGCCACTTCTATCAAGTGTCATATGTAAAGTGGTTTTTGTAAAACCTCCATTTCCAACTAAATACACATATAATAAATTCAAACACAAACCAACCGGTTCATCTATGTCTAAGTCACAATACCATAGTCCAATTTTAACATTTAAAAACTGCCAAATTATGTTAAACGATAGACCTCCACCAAGGCATTGACGAAGGGTGTTCCAGATTGGTTCGCATCTACTGTCTAGCTTAACTGCAGTAAGTAAGTCATTGTAACAAAAACCTGGGATAAATTAAATAAAGAAAGAGGCGGACTAAGAAAACCGTTGGATGGTAATTATTTTGGCCGTGGGTAATGGGCAAGTTTTTAATTTAAAATACTAACCGGTTTGGTGGTTATATACTGTTATGTGACAGCTATTTATCATCCAACTTGTAGACTCTGAGTACCTTAATTTAGGTTATAAAAAGATATTAAAAGACTCCTGTGCCACACAATGATAAAAAAATCCGGTATTGTATAAGATAAATTACGTAATCAGTTATTATGTTATTGAGACTTGTACAGAAGAAGTTATTTGTTTCCTAAAAATTGACATCTAGTCACTTGTTATTTTACTAATTACATTTCTATTGTAAAATTAAAGATTTATAGAACACTGATTGGCACCAAATACCTTAAAACCTTGCAGTCAATTTTTAAACCATTAAGGATGACAAAGTAGTCAGCTTTTTGCATGCCACCTTTGCAATCATACACGCAAATTCAAAAGGATATTGGTAATCGTGATTGACGTGTATTGCAATATGGTTAACTTCAGATCCATCAGATACTTATGTTAAAGCGGATATAACGAATGACCTCAAGGTTTTTATTCTGGATATTCAGGTTAAACAAGAAATTATCCTTTCAGGAAATATGCCTTTTTAAATTGCTGATTCATGGATGTTGTAAGCCTAGGCCTATCAAGGCTACCAAAAAGTTTTTTGACAGTCATCTTGCTGTTATTAATAAGCATGGTGTCTCTGTTTACAAGGTTATCTTATGTATATTAGACTTAACTTCATCATTCTCGATTATGATTACACACGTTGTATGGCGGGTGTTGCTACCTAGACAGGAAGTGTTGACCTTTCGGAGCATCCGGCGTCACTTCCTAGGCGAAAGTTCACGTATTTAAACTTAATTTGCTTTTGGATTGTGCTTTGGACATGGACTTTCGTGTTTGTTTTTAGTTTGTCAACAACAAAGTTTTGGTGTAAATGGGTTCCCTTAATCAAACATCATTTTCTCTGATTTCTTGTTCTTGTAATTATGCATTAACTAATGAGGTGATCCTAAATTTATTACAACTCTTATACATGTCTTAGATTAAGCCACTAGCAGATCGGTTTAAGATTGTAGAATTTAAAAAAACAAATCCAACTGATAAATAAAATTACTTCAAACAAAAAAATCTGCAAATCTTATCTTTTGTTGAAACAAAAAATTATTCCCAATCAGTAGAGGCGTTAGGTCAAGATAAAATTAGTTTATTACTATCCTGCTACCGGAAATCAGGGGAGATATAGATGATATTGACTGCAATCAGTTAGCAATACATCTATTTTGGTTTTCTGTTTTCTTTCTTTCTTCTTTAATGATTGTCTATCTATACAACTTCAGATAACATCGATACTTTGTCTAGAAAGATCGACAAGATATCAAGAGACATCATGAGTAATGCCAACTAGTTCCAATAGGTGATTCAGTCTTTCGGAAGAAAAATAAGATGCAATTAAGATGTCTGGGGAATTTAGCTGATGTCAGTTTTTTATGAAACTATTTATTCTTATTTAACACATCATACTTATGTTGTATCATTTTGAATACTTAAAGTTGATTTATTACTAAAACCATGAGACTGGACATTTCTCCATTCTCTGTCAAAGTAGGAAATTTCATAATCCATTTTTTTTTATTTGTTGTTTTTGTCTGTTGTTGTTTAGCAATTATTTTATTTCTTGTATTGCATCTTGTTCTTGACTGTGTTATCTGTTGCCAAATACTTGTTGGAAATATGTTTTGTCTATTTGATTTGGAAGGTTTAGAAACAGAATTAAACGTGCAAATGTCCAATTCTAGTTTTCAGAAACCAATTATGATATCAATTGGATGTTAACAAAATAAACTAAATATTATAGCAGTTCTAAAAATAACATTGGACATTTATGTCTTGATTTTTATGGTTTAAGTGTTCTATTGTATTGCCTGTGTATATATCATGCTATTAGTAATCTGACATGTTGTATATGGGCTATTCATCTGACTGTCTGTGTGGTGTCACCATGAGCAATGATAGATTCAGTAAATTGTGTTGTCGTTGAATTATTAAATGGATAAATTGAACATGCAAACCATCAATAAACAACAAGAAGTTTCAAGCAAAGTTTCTATGCTCCAAAACAAAATTTGTCGGTCTGGTAAACATATCTCGTCAAATGAACGCAATATGTCTGATCGCGTTAAAATCAGTTTCGACACCAGTGAATATATACAAATTAGTGGTTAAATACCTTTTGGTAGAGCTTGATCTCACTATAAAAATATTATGCAAAGAAGAAAGCTATTTACAAATAAATGGTTGACGGAAGGATATTGCAAGCCTATTTTTTTCAAAAGGTTTAATGCTTCAATAAGAATATCGTTGATAAAATTACAATGGATATATAGGAGATCTCATAGCTGTATGCTTCTTTGATTCGCAATTTGATTTCATACATGGAGGCTGTAGCTTCCCAAACAGGAAGTGTAAACCCTTTATTAACACCGGAAATCCCTTCCATGTTGAAGTCCATGTGTTTAACTTAACTTGTCATTTTTGTAATTGACGTATCGCCGGCCATGCCCACAATGTTCCGTCAAAGGCCGCCATCACGGTTCCAAAACAGCGTCACGGCAACTAATGACGTTTCAGCGTCAGTGACGTCATTGAACGACGCGACTCAGGCTGAGTTTTCATTCTTTTCGTGTACAATTCAAACATGCCAGAAACATTCTGGACGTTGTCAGCGATACGTCAATTTTATCATTAGTGAAAATTACTATAAAGCATGTGTTTTTTCGTCTTTCATTGTGTTAGACTTTTAAATGCCAGGCTTTTATGTATCCCGTTCTAGGCTTTCTTGGTTGTGTTGGCTGATCTTAAGAAAAAGCTTAAATACCTTTTTTTACCAATCAGTCGTTATTAAAAGCATACAAACAGTGCATGCATTCTTTAATACTTCAAATAATGTTATCTTTGCATCTGAATGACGAAAATCAATATTTCCAATATTATATTGAAAGGTCGTGTTATGTTAGAATTTGTTTTCGATTTCAAAAAATTTAGCGAGGGTTTTGATTTTTTTTCAAATTTCTTATATTGACAGTATTAACATTGATTGGTTTAATTAAAATCCGGTGTCGTTGTCCGGTTTGTTGTTTCTTGATGCAAGAAGGTTTGTTGAAAATATCCAATCGATGATTTTAATTTCCGAAGACTAAGACACCACAATACTCGGCCATGTTGTTAAGTTCAGATACACTGGGCCTTATAATAATAAGAAAAGAATGTTTTAAATAGTTTAGGCAAAAACAAGTATGTTTCAGTTATAGATATCTTACAAAATTTCAAAACATATTCAATAAGTCCAAATCTTTACTTTTTCATCAATATTGATTGAACAAGATAATTAGTGTATCTCTATGTCTAAAGCTGCGTAAATATCAATAAATCTAATTTATTTTCATGCCATTAGAGTAGATAATATCAATAAAGCATATAAATGTATACTAAAATACAAAAAACATATATTATTAATAGATTTTAAACGTAAAAAATGTTAAAACAGTTAGATAAGTTAAATTATGTCAAAAATTTAACACAAAGAATGACCAAAATTCATACTAATCAAAATGACAAATTCCAGAATTATAAGATACCATTGGATTCAAGTATCTGTACATTTCATATTTCATTTTATAGTTGTTAGTTTCGTTGGCTTTTGCAAAGTTCACTTCTAAAGATACAATTTTCTTTCTTCAACTTGAGATTTCTAAATCCAATGTTAAGATGGTCGTATAACGTTGTTATTCTTGCATGCAATACAATGTCATACTTATATTGACGTGTTAGTTTATAGAATTCTTTGCTGATTGAATCTGATTGAAATTTATCTGTTATTAATATATATACAGACAGGCTAATAAAAGCAAAGTGGTCTCTAAATTGAGATCAATCATGGGGTATGCCAATGCTCTATCTCTGGAGGCATGCATATGGTGCTTCTCAGATCGAGACAATTAGATAAAACTTGCAATTTGCTCAAATTATTACGTCGCTAATACGTCTGGTATGTAATAAGGTTGTTTGCTTCTGCCAATATTTCAGAATGGTGTTGATGTAGATTGATTGAGAAATAAAAGCTGATTAACTAAATTGTGTTCGATTATTGTTCGGTCGTTTTTTATC
Organism: Anadara kagoshimensis; assembly: GCA_021292105.1. Lineage (NCBI taxonomy): Eukaryota > Metazoa > Mollusca > Bivalvia > Arcoida > Arcidae > Anadara > Anadara kagoshimensis. The sequence continues at coordinate 20,304,981 of CM037867.1, read as the reverse complement.
TGACTGGATATCAATACCTGGTCTGACTGTATTCTGGTTCAAGTTCATGACCATTGGAATTGTTTAAACAATTTCTAAAATCAAAGAATGTGTTGACAACGTGGGTCATATATAGTTATATAAGTCACCTTACTCCATTGGCTATAAGCGGGTTCATTGGTTCTGGGACATAAGGTGTTGTCTTTCAGATCACAAATACCCTTGCCGACAGGGGTTAAATCCCTCTAAGTCAGATCCGATTCTGATCTTAATTGTCTGCGTTGTATAAAAACTTTTTTCCTATATATCATTATTGCATTACGGACCGTCTAGATAAAAGTAAAAGTGAGTTTTACTAGGCATTAACCACACCAGTTGCCTATTGACTGCAAGCTGCTTTAGTCGTCCAATGTGACATTGAAAGAGATTCTCACATTGATATCGTTTTGTATAATGAAGGAAAGTTGAGTATATGGAGAAAGTCATGACCTATGTCAAACTGAAAAATAATTTACTCAAATTATGTAATAGGAATTATACTGCAATTAATTAGTTACAAAAATTTAGAATTCGGTTTTAAAGACTAAAACATTTATTGAATATTATACACGTGTCGTTGTTAAAACACAAGCAAAACGAATTCTGTCATAAACACATGAAGTTTTGCCTGAAGCATTTTTAGAGACAATAAGTCTTTAACGTGTTGGTGAAGGATAATATAATAAAATTGAGTATCCTAGTTTTCTTAAAGGTGTTGCCTATTGACACCGGATGACCTGTTTAAAAGAACATTGATCTTCACAGAAAAAGTAGTACACGAGTCATGTTAAAAAGATGATAGACGAAATCGACAATGAAGAATGTCAATAATAAATACATTTCTATTTCACAGTTGACTTGAGATGCGGGAAAAACATCTTGGTATAGGGCAACGTTCGAAGTATACTGGAGAATTTACAAGATTAAAGACATTCTCATATAAATAATTGATATATTTATAGAAGTTGTTATTATTCAGGATTGAACAACAAAAGGAATGTTAATGGTTATCACCTATATTTATTATCATATGCTATAACAATCAATTTCTACATATACACATATATAATTCTAACAGGTTGCAAAGTTGATTGGATCTCTTGTAATCTTTTATACCAGTTCTAATTTAACAAAAGGAAAATATGATAGATCAGAGTCCTTTGGGTTTTTTATTATGATTTGATGTAAGCATTTATTCAAATCTAACTAGAACATTAATAAAACTAAAGGAAAGAGGAGTTTTCTGCTGTATCATATACAATTCCTAGATAATATACTTTTTGCCGATATTTATTTGTTTTTAGCTTAACAGAAGACGCTTACTCTTCCGGAGCACCCGGCGTCACTTCCCTTATGGCAGTTCACGTGTCTAACCTAACTTGTCAGTAATACAGTTGTATGCTTTGCTTCTGGGTTGTGATTCTGACATGGATTAGTATGTTGTCTTTTTAAATTTATCCACAAACTATCTTTAACAGCTAAATGGTATCCGAGTACCCTTTTTGCTATTTAAGACAATCATTTTATGTTTGTTTTTTTCAATGACTGTTAATATTCTTTGATGATTATTCTTATCATAGTATCAATCATAATAATCTTTGTTCGTCTTAAAAATTAATAAAAATCTTGTTATATGAAAAATATAGTAAAATGTTGTTAGATTTCAAAGTGTTATGGACATACATACCTCTAACCCATGCAGCTTCTGCTTTTGCACATTGAATAATAATATTAGAAGACTTGTCGTATGACTCTATGAAAGTAGATCAAACCCTTACATCCAAAATCTATGAATCAGTTGAACTTATTCAAACCAAATTCCATATTATCATCATACCATGTACGGAATTGATAGACGAAGAAATCATAATATAATTTAGAAATTCAAAATCACACTTTTCGTTTCGTTCACGTAATTTTAAAAGTCTCCTATGATTAAAATAAACTTATTAAGATACATTTCTATTATTAATTATAACAATAAGATTATATTTTTGTTTTACAAAAAGGTGTCGTCTATAATAATAAAAGTATAAATCATTTTTGAAATTCATAACATTGGCGGTATTGTATCACAAGATTTGTTTTTCGATTTATTAGATAAATATGTATAAGTGCAGTGTTGTGTTTCTTATGTATTCAACGGAAGAGTGCGCACCAAAAAAAATGTTCAAAGTTAATATTGTTTCTAGAAATTTGACATAACCTTGATTACTACAAATATCACCTTAAAACCTGAAATCACTTTCATATCTATTTATTTCCGAATATGACCCGCTTTTTGCCAAGAATAGACTGATTTTATTTTAAATATGCATTTGTTTATGCCATTTTAGACACTTTTACTATTATTGTCTAAAATTGATGACTCTGTGTCTAGGATGCTCTGTATTATTTGACGTTCCATGTTCCTTTCACACACTTTTGATTACACACTTGGCGAGTGTAGATAGCTAAACAGGAGGTGCGTATCCTTCCGGAGCACTCGACCTCACTTCCTTGGTGGAAGTCCATGTGTCTAGTCTGACTTGTCAGTTTCAAAGGTTTTACTTTGCTTCTGGATTGTGATTCAGATATTGATAAGTATGTTTATTTTGATCTAAAGAATGTAATTTTTGATTAAAATATTTTTATTTGAACGTTTAAACAAATTCTTTAAGCGATAGTCCGTTTATCTTCTTTATATAGACAAATAGTTTACCATAATATAGCATAGGATTATCTCAGTTGTCTAATAACATTGTTGATAAAACACACAATCATAACGATTCATATTTACATCACAAAACAAAAAGCAAAGTAAAACTTTAAAACAGGCAAATGAACACGTTAACTTCTACCACGAAAATCCGGAATGGTGATTACCTCTTGTTTACCGGAATGGTGATTACCTCTTGTTTAGCAAGCTGCATTCGCCTTAAACTGTTCTAAAATCATTTTACCTTGGGAATAGTTTAGAACATAACCAACTAGATTCTGAATTGCTCAAAGTCAAAATTGGAATTGAAACTCCGTGTGAATGTAGCATTTCTGTATATTTTACCTATCTTTAAATTTATACTGCTAATATTCTGATGCGGTTTGAACATATAGTTATATGTTTGATATTTGTATTTTAAATAACCTGTGATCTTCTTTTCAAAACCTTAAGTACTGTATTTTAATGTCAAATGACTTATTGCATGTCATAAAAGTATAATATATCTATGTGTCGATTAAGAGATCGAAAACAAGATATAATAAAAATAAAAACAACAAAGAAGGGAAAGATGAATTTCTTCCGTATGTCTTATTAAGCCTAAGAAGAGGAATTAGAAAAAACAACATAGTAACACAAAGAAGAAATCAATTAGGAATAAGTACATTATACATTGGATAAAATCTAAACAAACGAAGGAAATGAATAGACGTTTTAAGACCACAAATATATATATATATCTGAATTTTTGTCACAGGTACCAATAAAACCATTAGTTTGTCTAAGAATCTTCTGAAAGTTATTGAAATATATCTTATCATTGTGTCTGTTTACACAAAAGCTTTTAACTTAACTTTGCATTGAGGGTCAATTAATTTGTTTTGTCATTTACTATGTTCATTTAGTTTTATTTCAAGGTTTTTTGAGTGTGTTGTTTACTTTGGCAGAATAAAGCCTGCAAGCACGTATACACAAAAACAAGTAAAAAACATATCTTCCCGCGAGTACACATCTCTATTGGAATTTTCTTTCATTAATACATGTATAATTTGTACCATTTTGTTATTTACTCTACGCAAAGCCTAAAAGCAATAGAAAAGAAAATATACATCTATGATCCTAATTAAAGAATTCTGAAGGAGTGTGCTTAACTGTAAGCTTTGTGCTTTGGAAGAGAAATTGGATTGCAAGGACATTAAGCTCTGACGTGTACATTCTCAATAACAATTTGCGGTATCTCTATTCTTTATTTATTGATAAACAAGTCACAGAATAACTGCAGGGCATGTAAATGAGAAAGTTCGGTCGTAAATCCGAGTAAACAAACCTGACGAAAAACAAGACAGAATGTAGAGTAACGTTTATCTGAAGTAGTTGAGAGGAAATGGTGTTAAATAACTGGTAGTGTGTTGATGTAGTATATTTCAAAGCAACAGATACCTGACACTCATCGAAATTGCCTTTGTAATATTAAGAAATACCACATATTTTTCAAGAGAGCATAAAGGATAAATGTACAATTTGGAAAGTTTGGTACCAAATAGTAAATTTCTGAGTTTGATTTGTTTTACTATTTAGTTATAAACAAAGCAGAATATAATTGTACAAAAACACAAAACATTTTGTTGACTTTTCTAGTTTAAACTATTCAGGGTCATTTGGAAACTTATATTCGAACAGATAAAATCAAAATTTTTAAAAAAGACACACTTTGAAACTGATTATAAAAGTTTCGAATTCGAACCTAGTACAAAATTTTGTCCACCGACCCTTCAGACCTATCAATTTCTTTAGAAACAAGCCTGTGAATAAATTTGAAAGTTACAAAAGCCCTTTTTCGGAATTTTTATCTTCCAGACGCATATACGCATGCTTTTTAGTGACGCCATAATCGAAAGACAATTTAATGACGTCATTATGCGGGGGTCATGACGTCATCTTGCAGACAAAATGGCACTCGTCTTAAAAAGTTAGACATTTTGAGTGTGGTTCTAATGTTTAGAAAATAAGGTACATTCTTTTCGGTGATCATATCTGAGTATAACGTTGAATAACAAAATTTAATTTTTCAAATATGGTGTTGATGTTTATGTAAATCGTATTTGAAGTCAAATATTGGCATTAAAATGGACGAAAACTAATAATCCATTATGATTTTATCCATATGGACTATTGATATCTCAATCGGTGTTGAACATTTTCGACAAGCCTTGTTTCTGTCTGAAATGTTTAACCCCTTGGGTGAGATTTCCCTATAACCGTTTGTTTATTTTATTGTAAATGACTCAATAACTGTACATGCAATTACATATATCTTCTGAGTAAGTGCTTTTGATGCAATATATAAAGCGTAAGATATAATAAGGATTTCAGCAAGTGCAAAAAAGTCCTTTGTTCTGTTAATTATCACTTTAGAGTTTCTTAGCACGTAAAATCGAAATAAAAGGTTTCTGTTGTTTTTTACCCATACACTAAACGATTTCTTACACACTTAAAGTACATACAACATTTATAATGACACCATCTCGAAAATTGCAACGGAGTAATAGAGTTATCATTTATGGCCGTTAGTTCAAGATGGTGTTTTTTTCTTTAGTAAAGATAATTATATATAAAATTTAAGATAATTTAAGATACAAAACATCTATAAAGTAGCTTAGCAGCATGTTCTACAAAAATATTAAATAGAACATTTATCATCTGAAGTTTGATTGGAGCGATTAGCCAGGATGATTTATTTCATATGGCAAAATAGCTGTTCACAACATGTGACTAGATGCAATTTGGATGTGTTTATTGAAACAGTAAAGTTTTGTTTTTTTAAATCCATTCATATAAGACTTAAGTTTACAGAATACAGTGAATATTGAATTAAGAAAAATTATACCACAAATATTTAAAAAAAAAACAAAAAAAACACAACAACAGCCTAGAAACCAGGTTGTTAATTCTCCAATGTGTTTAAAATATTTTTAACAATTGAATACTCAAATGCGAACATAAATCGCGTTACCTGATACCGTTGTGCAATTTGATAACTATCCTTTTCAAATCATATTTAATTGGTTAAATCTATATTGTTTCGCTTCGATGTTAAACACATTTGAACATGGAGTCATAATAAGTCTTATGTACACATATGAAGTTATAACTGCCAAGACGACTTGATAATCTAAACCTTCAACATAAAAATAGGAAGTTACTAAACCAGATCACGAATATTTCACTTAATACTTGCTTAAGAGAAAATTCTATTTCGTAAAGTAACAATAGAAATGTCTATCAGAAAAGCCCAATATAGATAGGCTGTGTAACTATGATTTTACTTATGGTCGCTTTGATCAATTTCAATTACTGTTTAACAAACAAAATCACATAATCATTATTGTTTGACAAAAATGAAAGCCATGCTTGAACTCTGTCTGTTTGAGACAAGCATTTATTGTATCGGAGCTGTGACTTGAATACAAAATAAAGATACAGAAAAGGTTTTGACAAAAACTATCTTATTACAACGCGTAAAAAATTGATCAAATAATGATTTTAACATCTACGGTTAGGTAAAGAAAAAAAACACATGTACAGGTCACTTTCCAAATCATAATCCAAAAAAGTTAGTAAAACTGAAAAATGACAAATTTGTTAACACACATGAATTTTTCCCAGCCGGATGCTAATACTTATCCCATTTAGATATTAAATTATGAAATGGAACTTGCATCATAAACGTCTGTAACATATTATACTGTGGGTATTTTCTCTGACATTGTATGTCCGTTTTTATATTTTTTGTAAATCAATTTAATAATAAAAATAGAGATGATAATAGACAACCTTAAACTTACCAATTTTTCCTTTATAACGGTATGTTAAAGATTTAATGACAAACTTCATGCACTCTTATATTTATACAAAACATTTATTGCAATGAGTGGTTTGGGACATCTGGTAAATGTGGCGATTAGTAATAAAAATGCGGAATTTACCAATACAGATTTTGTAAGTAAATTGAATGGCAAATTAAATTATCGTCACATCGGGACAGCTTGTTACGGGTCAAATATAGAATATTTTTTGACTCGGGGATATTGCAAGGCTAGTCTTATCAAGGCTGTGTCTGTGTCTCTGTGTCAAGGATTGCCCCGGATATATTTGACGTCCCATAGTTTCATATTCCTTTCACACAATTATAATTAAACACGTAGCGGATGTAGCTAGCTAAACAGGAGATGCTTACCCTTTTGGAGCACTCGGCCTCACTTCCCTTGTAGAAATTCTTTGCGTCATTTAAATTAAATTAAATGCTCAAATGTTATTAAAAAATCACTATCGCGACTTTAATTTGATGTATTGCAATTAAAAAACCTACTTCGGTATTAAATGTGAAAATAGAAAAAATAATATTAATTGGTTGTTAAACAGGTGTCTGTTTTCCCAAAAGCTTTTCTTCAATTTAATTGTACTGTAAAATAGTATTGATATCACAGCTGTGATTGTTGATTACTCCAACTGAAAAATAGATGCAAGCTCAATAACACCTAGGTAAGAGAAAAAAACATAACCCGGGAGCACTAAACCTATCTTTATGAGTGTAACATTTTGTATATTGAAAATGGTTATTTGGAGTGGAGTGGAATAAATTCGTAATTGCAAAGCAGAAAAAAACGTACAACAATCTCGGACCTTAATTCAAGGACACTTGAAGAATTTATATAACTAGTATATTTTTGCCTATACGGTAATAGAAATTAAATGGTATAGACATTGAACTATTACCTATTTATTTTCATTACAATCTTGCATTATCACTATTTTTTAGCTAATGAGAGACGTGTCCTAGATTTTCTGGAACACTCAACGTTCTATGGAGCAGAATTAACTCGCCAATTTGTATAAATTTGACAAGGTTACAACTAATTGGTAGTTTGTACTTTTAAAGAGGGAAGAGGGGTTGCTTGTACTTTTTAGAGAGAGAGAAAGAGAGAGAGAGGGAGTCTTATAACAAATATTTGACTTTTTAAAGCGGAATCAAATTATTTCAATGGTATTTTTTTTGGTTTTCTGATAATTTTTTGTCGGTGTCGCATAAAGAAACAATTAGATACTCATATGAGTAAGTAAATGGCACCACTGGATTCAGTTTTGTAATTAGTCTTTTCAAACAATTTTTAATGTTTGAGTTGATATTGCCTCGCATATATGTTAAACACATTTGAACATGGACTCATGATCAATGGTATTGCAAATGTGAAGCTTAAAGCTGCAAACATGACTTGAAACTTCAAGAACACTTCAGCAAAAAGAGCAAATTTCTAAACCAGATCACGAACATTTTACTTAAGACTTGCTTAAAGAAATTTCCATCTTATAAATTAACAATAGAAATGTCTATCAGATAAACCGAATATAGGTATGATGTGTAATTATAATAATACTTATGTACCGCTTTGATCAATGCCTATTACTCTTTAACAAACAAAATCACATAATCGTATAACCATTATTGTTTGACAAAAATGAAAGTCAACCTTGAACCCAGTCTGTTTGTGACGATCATATATCGTATCGGAGCTGTGATTTGAATACAAAATGAAGATACAGAAAACATGATCTTATCACAACGTGTAAAAATGTTGATTAAATCATGAATTTAACATCTTTGATCAGGTAAACCGAACAAATGTACCAGCCCATGTCTAAATCACTATACAAAAAGAAAAGTCAAAACTGAAAACTAGCAAATCATTTTTACCTGTAAATTTTCCCAGCAAAGTTAAGTCGGGAGCTAATACTTATCTCATTTTTATAATAAATCATATAATGGAATTTGCATCATAAAAGTCTGCCACTTTTACACTATGGATAATTTCTCTAACATTGTAGGTCCGTTTTCATATTCTTTTTCACGTTTTTGATATTAAATCAGATGGCAATAAACTACGTTGATGTGAGTCTAGTAGTTTTCCAATTCTACCGGTATGCTAGATATTTAATAGCGAACTTTATGTACTCTCATTTGATACAAAAAGTTATTGCAATGAGTGTTTTAGAAAATTAGGTAAAAGTGGCGATAAATAATTAAAAAAATCTGAATTTACCAAAACAGATTTTGTAAATAAATTGAATGGCAAATTTAATGTTCGTAAGCGTCACATCGGGACAGCTTATTTCGAATCAAATATAAATCATACAATTAAAGTTGTAAATTAACGTTTTTCTGTGTAAAACGTCTTCCTGTTTGAAATACTTCTATTGACTTTTTCGCACTTCGATATTTAATCAAATAGCTTGCGATTTAAAATTTCTTATTGAATTGTCACATTATATATCAAGATCATTCTTGACATTCTGTTAAACCAATTCCATTTATAGCCACTTTCTCTTATTTCAGTTCTGTTTTAATTTTGTTTTATAAAATAAAAAAATAATAATTGTTACACCATATAAGTTAAATTAAGGACTTAACTGTTATAAAATATCACCATCGTGTCTTTAAATGAACGTATTGTAATTACAAAAACTAAGACCCTGTTTCGGTATCAAATGTGAAAATAGAAAAACTGTATTAATTGATTGTTAAACAGCTGTTCTGTGATTGTTGATTACTCCAACTGAAAAAATGGATGCAAGCTCAATAGACCTAGGTGGGAAAATACATATAACCCAGGAGCACTAAACCTTTCTTTATGAGTATAACATTTTGTATATTGAAAATGATTATCTAGAGTGGAGTGGAGTGGAATAAATCCGTAATTGCAAAAACAGAAAATAACGTCCAACCATCTTAGACCTTAATTCAAGTACTCTTAAATAATCTTTATAACTAGTATATTCTTGCTTATACGGTAATAGATATTAAATAGTATAGACTTTGAGCTATTACCTATTTATTATTATTATAAAATTGCATTATCACTCTTTTTTAGTTAATGAGAGACGTGTCTTAGAATTTCTAGAATACTCAACGTTTTATGCAGCAGAATAAACTCGCCAATATGTTTAAATTTGACAAGGTTACAACAACTAATTGGTAGTTTGTACTTTCTAATTGGTAGTTTGTACTTTAAAAGAGGGAAGGGGTTGTTTGTACTTTTAAGAGAGAGAGAGAGAGAGAGAGCCAGAGAGAGAGAGAGAGAGAGAGAGAAGAGAGAGAGAGAGAGGCTAACAAAAAAATATTTGACCTTTTATCGCGGATTCAAACAATTTCACTGATATTTTTGATGGTTTTTTGGTACATCTTTTTGGCGGTTTCGTGTAATATTAAGTCGACAGTTTTAAAATTCTTGACCGTTTGGTATTTATATATTAGCTGTTTGAGCATGTAATTTTCATCAGTACATTGTGGAGTTTTTGTTTGCAGTAATACTCTATACTGCAATGTCAAAGGTAAATGAGTAATAATCAAACTTAAACATAACGGTTGGTGTTCAAATCACATTCCAAAAATAAAGTTAAGACTTGTAAAACTGAGAAATTAAGTTAAACACGCGCACTAAATCTAAAAAAGTGAGACCAGGTGCTCCAGAAGGGTAAACACTCCTGTTCTTCTGTTGGAATATCTTGTGTTGAAATGTCAAAACAAGTGAAGTATTTCAGGCGTTTGACATATTATATATGTGTGTGTAACAAAAAAAAAATCGTAAAATAATACCTATGACTTTTCTAAAACGGAACATCATGATGGTTAAAAGTACGACACTTTGTATTTACACTGCACATTATAACAGCAGCATTTTGTTACAAATAAAACGTTATTTTGAAAATAATACCTATGTAAATTCTAAGACAGACCATCATATCAGTCACAAGAACCATAATGCAAAAATTACACAACAGGAAATAACAGTGTTGATGACGTTTTTTCCAGCTATAATTATTGTATATCATATAAACATTTATATTAAATTGTTTACATAAAAATAAGACAAACTTAACTATCAAATTTGAAGGTTTTTCTTGTTATGTTTCAGATATCACTGTTTTGTGTTAGAATATATACCCAAAGTACCATGCTATGACGTCAAGTGAGAATAAGTGATGTTTAAACATTTCCGTTTTGTCCGCAGATTATATAGTAGTTGTTAGAAAAGTTTCACAATATTTATATTGTTTTATTTTGCGTTGTACATTCTGAACATTGAACTGTATGTTTGGTTTTGATTATATATATATATATATATATATATATATATATATATATCTTTAAATCTGCTATACGTACCAGGGTATCACAACTATTATAATAAAGTTCCACGAAATTAAAATTATCAATCAAAGCAGAAATGCGATCTATTATGTTTTGTATTTCAGTTATCTATCAAGTATTTTAGAACTTCTTTGTTTATTATTCAAACTTCCATTGCTAAACAGGGTTTTATAAACATGTTATGATGCAATTGGTGTGTATCTTGACAATATTGCTATTTTTTAAATAAAAGAGGTATTTATATCCCGTCAATTGAAGTAGGTTTAATTCACAGAAGCATCTACACCCAATAATTAATATGCATACAATCGTCAATTTAGATGGTAAATCTAGATTATAGTACAAAATGCTGATTTACAGCGGTCGTTATATTTCACTTTCATAGTTGCATCAATAAACAACTGTAGGAAAAGCATCAAGTGTCAAATAAATAAATAAATAAATAAGACAAATTCATGTTCAAATCACAATACTAACGCAAAAAACTGAAAACTAGAAAATTAAGTAAAAATGTGGATTTCAACGAAGCCTTGTTGCTCAGAAAAAGAAAGTAAATGAATCATTTAAACCATCAACTTGCTTGTTCACATGTGGTCTTTAGAAAATAATATCTATTGCATTTCTAAGACGGATCATCAACATGGCAAAACGTGTGATAATCCAAACAATACACAACATGAATTAACAGTGTTAATCATGTTTGTCCAGATATTATCGTTCTATATTGTATATGTTAAACTGTTTAGATTTGAAAACGGCCTGACAAACTAAGAAATTAGAATTGTATTAATTTCTAAATATCCTTGTTTTGTATTTGTTGATTTTTAAAACAAGCATCTAATTACAGGGTTCCATAAACGTATTAGGGTGCAATTGGGTTTCATGGTTTACGTCATTACCATAATGGTACCAATGAAAGGGATGGGAAGTATGTAAATATCTTCGTTGTAACTCTGAATTAAAGTGCGCTAAGTTGAATGTGGCAACAATACCTAATACGCTTCCTACTTAATAGTCTTATAAACTTTATTTAAAAAGATCATACCCTATGGTTTCCTTGGATTATAGTACTTACGCTGGTTTAAAGCAGATAATTATTTGTAATGCTTATGTTTATTCAGCTGGATATTGGTATATAAAAAAGCAAGTGCAAAAAAGTGTTTTATTCGGTTAATTACAATTGCCATAAGTTTTACCAAATTTACCCCTAAAATGTCCAAATAAAATTCCGAAAGCACAGTAAATGTTTGCAATTGAAAATTACGTTTAACACGTTGACTTCCACCAGAGAAGTGAGAACGGTTGTTCCAAAAGGGTAACCGCCTTCTGTTTATTTTTCTACACTTGGCTTGTGACATTCCTATGTTTCAAAATCAATAATTTATTTGTTCTTGCTTTTAATAGCATTTTATAATAACGTATAAAGCCTGCATTGTCGTATTAAATTCGCGTAGTGGGAAAAACTCTACCATAGCGTAATAACTGTGAAACAAATAAACTAAAAGCGTTTATCACACAGCTTCAAATGCAGTCTTTTATAGATGTCATATCTAAGTGTATAAAACAACGATTTTATAACATTATGTCCATCACATTTCTAAGATGAACCATAATTATGGTTATAACTATTACACACAGCAGGAAATATCGTTCGTCGTAATGTACTTTTTGTTTACCATATATATGCTAAACAGTTTTAATATAAACACAGCAGACTAATATAACAAAATCTGGTATTTGTCTTCAAATTTCCCCAATATTCGTATTTTGTTGTAAAATATATACCATGAAATATCATGCTTTTGCGGCATATAATGGCATTTAAGCGTTTCCGTCCTGCCGGACGTTTTCAGAAAAGCTTAAATACATTTATAATTCTTCTAAAAAAACGGAAACAATTTAAGATGTTACTATTAAACGAATATCCCAGTGTTCAATTTAGAAAAGGTTCTTAGGTCATTTACCTCAAAATAATAATTCTCCCATGTATTTCTCTCATGTATTTGCATTTTATAAACCTTTTACTACTTCTATTTTTATATTACATTTGACTTTAATACTTATCTTTTTAAATAAACTACATCAAATTATGCTTATATGTCGACTCCATATTTTGAAAACATAACTTCTGTTTTTGAAGACCACGGCTCCACTTACTATTTACTTTTTAATTTAAGAACATTTATGAGAGTAATAGGTGATAGTATATTTTCTAAATGTAACCCTTGATTAAAGTGTGTTTAGTTCATAACGGCATCAATACTCAATAGGTTAAATAAATACCATTCCAACTTCATTTAATAGATTATCCTCTGCGGCTTCCCTGGATTATATCACTTATACTTGTGTACAGCGGTCAGAAATTTGTAACTGACCATGTGTTCTAGTTGAATCCATAAGCTACAGCAGAGATAGCAGCATGTGCGAAATAGTTCTTTGCCAATCAAGCATTTTAATCGTACATGTACTTTTTTCTTATTTAAACAACCGTCTCTACAAACAAAGTGTTTCTTAAACATGTCGCATTTGACGTTCATATTTGACGTCATGAGCATTAAGGTAGCAATACAATAATTTGTATTTATATAACGTCATTGTAACTCTGAAATTAAGGGCATTTTGTATGTTGTGACATAACTCTAATTAAGATAAACTTCATTTAATGGACTATACCCTATGGTTTCTCTGGATTATAGTACCTATGATGAATTACAGCGGTCAGTAATTTGTTACTGAATTTGTATTCGTTCAGTCCATTAGCGACAGCAGATATAGCACCATGTGCGAATAAAACATTTAGCCTTATTTTTTCTTAATTAAACAACCGTTCAAACAACAGGGTATCTTAAACATGACGCAATTGACGCCATGATCTTTAAGAAAGCAATGAAAGAAATGGGTTACATTAGTATCAATTCAATTGTTACTCTGAACTAAAGGACATTTAGTCTGTTGTGACATTGTTAAATACCTCCAATTAAGATGAACTTCATTTAATAGATTGTACCCTATGTTTTATCTTGTTCCCCTATATAGTACATATGATGGTTTACACCGGTCAGTAATTTGTTTCTTGTATTTTGTTCTAGTTTCACCGATTAGCTACGACAGATAAGCATCATGTGCGAAATTGTTCTTAGCCAATCAATTATTTTACACCTACTTTTTTCTCATTTAAATAACCTTTCCTACAACCATAGGGTTTCTTAAACATGTCGCAATTGACCTTCACATTCGATGTCATTACCATAAGAATAGCAATGAGAGGAACAATTGTGATTGAGAAATGAATTTGTATGTTTGTGTTTGTTGTTTTATTAGTAAAGTATCATGCTTGTTATGACTGTTGTTTTCTAATTTTACCCTGAAATCTAAACATTCTATTAAACAATTAAATAGGTTAAAATTAAATCATATCTGAATTAGCAAATTTAAGTTTGTGCTTACAAATGTGCTAAAGAAGTCGCTTTTCCCTAAAAAATTAAACATAAAAAAACATAAAGACAACTTCGATGTCTCAGTGGTGTTAGTGAATAAAGATTATTCCGCTCTTTATTTTGTTGCCTTTTCACTTACTTTCTTATTATTGCTTTGCTGTTTCAACCTCAGTATTTTATTGCCAAACATGAATTGGAATATTTCAATTATTTAGAGAAAATTAAAGTTCTGCTGTGACTTGTTGTGACTACTGTATTGTCAACTTTCTCCGATTCACTTTAGGTTCATATGAAAAAAGATAGTTCATCTATAGATATCGTTGTGTCTTCCTAACATGCTTGAATAATAAATTCATTACCGGCTTGATTAGCTGTATTCAATAGCTGTGTAATCAATCTGTTCATCAACTTTTTTCCCGGAAAACAAATTCGGTGATAAAATATAATTAGAAAATACTCAATGTTTCATCGGTCATTCATTCTCTCAGCACATTTAGGTTAAGAATTTCTGATACGAAGATGATAAGTATATCTAAAGCAAGCCTGAAACTACAGTTGTGATCGGTATCACTAATTAGCAGATTTGTTACCGTGTCATGACCGGAAAGAGATTTAAACGAACGGAAGGTTGTGTTTATAGAATTTGATCGAATATGTGACTGGAAAGTTGTTTTGTACGCACTCTAATCAAACCAAAAACTTAAAAAAATGTTGCAAGTGTGAAAATAAAAACATACAAGTTCATGTCAAAACCACAACCAATAAGCTAATTGAAAAAAAGCTTTGAAAGTAGCAAACCAAGTCAAACTCTTTCAACATCTTGAAAACATTTTTATTTCATAATTTTGGTCCAAGCACTACTGATGAAGAATTGTATTTCGAAACAGCCGTCTAGTGAAATAAAATTGAAACTGGTATAATATGTAATATATTTCATGCAGTGTGGATCAGGCATTTTTTCAAAGATCATGAATACTGAGTTACTTTGCTTGATCAATATATTTTGTGTCGCATAATTATATCAACGAACGATCTGATCACATACATGTGTATATATATGCGTTCGAAACTACACTATTACATATGGTTGTCCCCCACCCCCGAATATTAAGAAACGTTACAAGAGCAATGTTATTTTTGTTTACCACTGTATCAGACATTTTTTGCAAAACACAAACAAAATGGAAATAAGAACACACTGATCACTTTTAGTCACATGACAGCCTGAAAACGCAAAATAGTGAAAAGTCAATATCAGCTGTCTGACAAAAATCTTCAATGTAGATTGAAGACACTTGTGTCAATTATATATCCTCATTCATTTTGCGTTGTTACATTCTGTAACCTTGACAAGGACAAATTAACAGTTTTGAACTATTTCACTTTGTGAAAACAAATATCATTTTAAGTTATAATTAGCTGTTTGAAGGGATCCATCAATTACTCACGCGTAACAATTATAATGTTGTTACAAACATTTCAGGCATGTCGTAAGGGTGGCACTTAGGGAACAAATTAAAACTGAATCGGCCGCTAATCATTAGGTAACCTATACCTCGTCAACCTTTCGACAGTGTGCTATATATCCCTTGGTAGCTTTTTGACCACTAGCTAATAATATCACGCCCGTTAGGCAACCAACGTTTCGTTAACTAAGTGTTTAACCTTTGACACTGACTGTAGGCCATGTCTTTTAAGATAGATTCTGAGATTGACCCAGACAACAATATATTTTTCAAGTTATACGGAGTTCAATACTAGTATATTTATATTCTGTGAATTGTTCCTTGAACTCTTTCCGGTTGACTGTATGGATTGCTGAAGTTGTTTTCATGTCTATAGCATTTATAAATAACAATCATCTCCGACCTAAAAGCACTATGATATTTATAACAACAATGGATAACAAAAACATCTAACGCATTAGATATTGCTAATTTAAGTGATTGGGTGGTTTTGGAAAGATGTAATTTAATGTCAAGAAGATATTGATCCAGATTGTAATGCAGTGAGAAAGTGAAGGCCTAAATAGCAGAACAAGTTACAAATAGGCAGCTGATCTCCGCCGGCGTTAAATACATATCAGCCGTAATTTCTCTCTGTAGCTTTTTTGGTCACTGTATATCCCTATACCGGACGAACATCTACTCCTTTTTGTTAGTGCAGTGTCAAACTTTTGACGGATCTGCACTGAACTTTTCAATATTTCTATGACCAATCAAATTAAAAACAAACACACTTATCTTTGCCCGAATCACAATCCAGAAGCAGAGTGAAAACTTTGCTACTGACAAGTCAGGTTAGACACGTTAATTGCCAACAGGGAAATAGGACCTGGTGCTACGGAAGGGTGAATTAAGTCTAGATGTGAAATACTTTGTTATAGAACAATTTCTTTATATTTGTTTTCATTTTTGGATAGCATCAAATACAAAAACATCGCTCCATATTCAAATCACAATCGCAAAAATGAAGTAAAAACTGGCACACAAGTGAACTTACAAAAGAGAACTGAATGTCCTGGATTGAACAACATGCCCCGTTTAAATAGCTTTACCCATCACGTGTGTGTTGAATTATAAGAGGGATTTGTTTCCTAATGAATGCTAGAGCATCACTTGCAGCCTTAAAATATGTCATTTTATTGTGGCCAATACTGACGTTTCGATTCAAAAAGATATGATTTAAGCATAATCTATGTGTGAATTAAAAAATGATTACATTTAATTTGTAACATATTGTAACATGTCTTTTTCATTTAACTTCTGAGCTTACTTATCATTTGCGATGGTATTTAAGGTTGGAGATGGAAAATCTCGTATGTTCTATTAAACAAATAAATGGCCTGATGTCTCTGTACCCAGAACTACAAAGGGTATATTTGATGCACAATGCAGTTCCATGTTCTTTGATTCTCTCATTATAATTCCAAACGTGAGGAATGCAGACAAGAGGCGCTTATATTACCGGGCCACTCAGCTTCAGTTTTATACCTGTGATTTACTACATTTACAACTGTTTTACTTTAGTTTTGGGATTGTGGTTTGAAAATGAATCGTTGTATTTGTGTTCGATTCCCTGATGAATACAGAACGTGTATGTCGTGTGTCACCATAAGGCCTCTTCCACTGCATTAAGATGAAAAATAGTTGATTGTTTGGACATTGAGCTCTGACCTAAATATTTTCAATAACAATTTGTGGTATCTCTTAGGTTTAATTATTGACAAACGTGTCTAAGAATTATTTATGGGTGTTTTATTCACAGTCAATGATCTGCACTTTAGAACGTTTACCATTGACAAGATGACAGCATAATAGAATCTATCATGAGTATCCATGTAAGATAGGGAAATCTCACCCGAGGGGTTAAATATAGTCTAGTCAGAGACGAGGTTTGCTGAGTCTATGACAGAAATATTTAACCCCGAAGGTGATATTTTCACTATCCTACATGGATAGATCATGATTGATTCTTTTTCTTCCATTTTGATACTTTTTTGCTTGAAGTATCAGTTACATCAACATCAACGCCATCTTTGTAAATCTAACTTTGTTATTTAACGTTTAACATTAAAATATATATGACCATCGGAGAAAACGTACATGATTTTGGTTTATACAAAATGTATATACTAGAAAACAAAGCTATTTATTCCAATCACCTAAAATAAACATTTGAAACACAGTGGAATTTTATAATTTTTCGAGACTCGGGTGTCATTTTCCCGCAAGACGACGTCATGTCCACGATATGACGTCATTCAACTGTCCTTTGATTGTGGCGTCACAGAACATCCGTAGGTGAATACAAAATCACGTGGTAGTTAAGATTTATACCATCGTTTATTCAAGCGGAAATATCTATCTTAAACATAGGAAGATGGAAGAAAAATGTATCGTGCACTCATGAGAGAGAGAGAGAGAGAGAGAGAGAGAGAGAGAGATTGTTTAAGGCAAACCAATAAAGTCTTGTTTGATTATATTAACATTTGTCACGAGTATGTATATAATTTTAAATAGATAAATTGTATACATCAAAAACAAACATACTTATCCATGTCTAAACCACAATCCAGAAGCATTTAAAACTTTAACATTAGATTAGACACGTGAACTTTCACCAGGGAAGGTAGCGAGGCATGGTTTTCCTGAAGGGTAAGCACCTCCTGTTTAGCTAGCTACAACCGCAACGTTTTTAATTAAAATTGTATGAAAGGAACATGGAACTATGGGACGCCAAATACATCCAGGACAATCCTGGACAATACTGTGGTGACAGCCATAACACTTTTTAAGGGCCTTGATAAGCCTAGTCTTGCAATATTCCTGCGTCAACGATTTTTTAATTCAATAGCCATTGTATTTTTAATTTTTTTCTCATAATGCCTTTTCGATTAAATGTATTGATCATCGAAATTAAAGATTTTGTTTCATTTCTAAACATTTAGTTACTACATTTCTTTTAGTTGTTGCAATATGATATGTTAGAAATTAAATGTTTAAATTTAAAAAGAATTAAAATATGATATCAAATGAATAGTATAATTTTAAAAACTATTTCATCTTTGGATACGTAAATTCAATTTAGTATGATTGAAATACAATATGTACGTCTAAGTATGGGTATACAGTTCAGTGCGACAAGGTACTAATTAATATTCTGGTCTTGTCGGCAAACTTGACTCTTTTGACAGGTTTCTGCCTACTAATCCCTAAACATTAATCCGTAGGAAATTTAGAATGGTTATTATGACATCTTGTTTCAATACAAGTAATCCGTCCTGGTTTGTCATTTTATTGAACTTTGATTACCACCATAAAACTTTTTGAGGTCCCTGATAAGCCTAGATTTCCAATATCCCTAAGTCCACTAATTTTTGAAAGCAGCTTGCTTGTTTTATAATCATAATCTTCAGTTTTATATAAACAAATAGATATATCTTGTTAGTAACCTCTAGTTTATTTTTGTAACTAACTCTTTCACTTTAACGAAGCGTGAAGTTTTTTGTTTAATTACTGTAAGGTTTTCTCGATACATGAATTCAGATAACCAGCTAGATAAAATATCTATAAAGATCATAGAGACCTTTTCTATAAATAGCACCACGCTTGACTAACATATTCATTATCAGTTTCATTAGCTGCATTCCTTTCCCGGTGTAAGCAAACAGATCGGAAAATGAATTTTGATGATAGATTATAATTAGAAATACCTCAATGTTCCATCAATTTGTCATTATCTGAAGTTTTCTGATAATGGTTCCGTGTTTAAGTATAAACATTTGTAGATAATATTGACAGTACATACGGTATCAATTTATATATGCATCATAATTTTAGTATTGACACTTAAAATTTATTTTTGCTTACAGACTCGTTTCAAATCCATCAATTTTTCGATTAAAGTTCCGTGTTTGAGTATAAGCATGGCATTGTGTAGATAATATTAACAGTACATATGGTATAGATCAAAATCACAAACTAAAATCTATGTTTTTGCCGCGTCAGAACAGACACTGAATTTTATTAAGACATAAATATGGAGCATTGTCAAAACTCTAGATTTTCACAGGTTCTACGTTTAAGTACATTCATTTGTAGATAATATTGAGGGTACATATGGAACCGACAAGATCTATGTTACGGTGTAATAACTGACACTGAATTTTATTTTTTAAACATATAGATTATTGTCTCATTCATCAATTATTTTTTAATTTCTCAAATTTTCGATAACGTTTCCGTAACTAAGTATAAAGAGATGTAGACAACATTGGTAGAACATATCATATCGATCAAAATCACCAATTAAAGTTCACATCACGACGTCAGAACTGACACTGTGGTTTAGTTACACATATGATATATTTTCAATTCCATCAATTTATCATTCTATGAAAGTGTTTTTAAGATACCGTGTTTGAGTATTAGCTCTTGTAGATAATATTGACAATACATATGACATTGATCACAATCACCAATTAAAAATCATGTTACGGCTTTAGAACTGACAGTTTTTTAGTTAAACATATGAAGTATGTTCCCATCAATTTCTCATTCTCTGATGATTTTTTTTATAACGGTTTCGTGTTTGAGTATAAGTTGTTGTAGACAATATTGACAATACACATGGTATTGATCAAAATCAGCAAATAAAATTCATGTTTCAGTGTCAGAACTGTCACTGAATTTTATTTTAACATATTTTCAAATCCATCATTTATTTTAATTTCTGAAGGTACTGTATAAGTAGTCGTGATAATATTAACAATACATATGATATTGATCAAATCCAGCAATAAAAAGCATGTTACATATGGTGTATCTTCAATCCATCAATTTTTAATTTTCTGAAGATTTGCGATAAAGGGTTGTCTGTGTTTCAAAAAAGGAAAAAAAAAGAAAACCTGCCTAATATTGACAGTATATATTGTACTATCCAGCATCACCAATTAAAATATATGATATGGTGTTATGACTGACACTGTATTTTATTTTAACATATTAAGAATTTTCAAATTCATCAATTTTCCATTTCGATGAATGTTTGCGATAAAGGTTTTGTGTTTGCGTATAAGCATTTGTAGATAATATTGACAATACACATGGTATTGATCAGTATCAGCAATTAAGTTTAATGTTTTGGCGTCAAAAATGGGTGATTTTTATTTTTACATATCGGAATTGTAAAACCACTTTACATAGCTATTAAAAATTAACATTAAGCTACCTAATTAGTGTGTAATGAGGCACTTCATGTCGGGATCTCATTGACTTTATCTCGACAGCTGCTACAAACATTTCTACTAATAGCTGTCCATAAATCAGCCACTTTTGAATGGGTATTGCCACTGTACCACGTATTACCCTCTAACGTTTGTGCGGAACACTTCTATCCAATAAGATAAAGTTTTCCTGGGAAAAATAGTCATTCTCAGAATGTGTGACGGTGACGTTTTTCCAAAATGTACCGCAAAAACGTTAAAAGGTATTGATCACGTAGTACAGCGGCGAACCCCTTTTCGATTGTGTAGTAACAAGTTTTCAATAGGTCTGTAATGTAGATTCATTGTGTATGAGATGAACAACATGGATTTATTATGCTGTAACCTAACCAAAACTCTAACGTATACAATAGTGATATTTGTATAAAGAATTCCTATTGAATCTCAGGAATACAGAAAGACGAAATATAGGTGGTCGTTGACAGGTCTTTATTAAGAAATTTAGCAATAACATGTTTTAACAGGTTTTATTTAATATTTATTTATTTATTTTTTTTACAGATATTCTGTTGTTCAAATTCAAAACGATACATTAATTTATTAATGAAAACCATGACATTACAGTGTAACATAATTTTAAAATTTTAGTTAAAATTCTTTCCAATGCTTCTTGAACTCTATTTTTTAACTTTGTATATTTTGGGCCCTTACCAAACGCCCTTTTTGATAAGCAACGTTTGTCCAAAATAAATATTAAAATTTAGGGCAATTACCCTGTTATCTGGTTTTTCATTATTGTTCATTGATAATAAAACCAACAAAAATAAACCATTAAATACGAACATAGAAAAAGAAGCTAAATGAGAAAAAACAAAACAAATTTGAAGCTTTTAATGACAGACAAATGTGTATCTTGTCAATTTAAATAGACACACGTATCCAAAAGATAAAGATATTGTTTTTGTTGTGGAATGTATCAATTAGGCGTTTAATCTCGTTGTTAAAACAGATAATGATTACTGTAAATTTTAAGACTTTAAAAAAGAACTAATTGGAATAACAAAAAGTTCAATGGACACAGCTAAAATGTAAACCAAATAGCTAGACCTTTACAAATCAAACATAATAAGAAATTGTTCGTAAAAAATAAAGGTTTTTCCAGCCCAAAATATATATAATTTCCGACAGTTTATTAATTTTGTTTTAGTACACGGTTTTTTTATCGTCCAATAATGCTAATAACAACGAAAATAAACCATAATATACGAAAATAGAAAAAGAAGCTAAATGAGGAAAAAACAAAACAAATTAGAAGCTTTTAATGATAGACAAGCGTGTAGCTGTTACTTTAAACAGACACATGTGGCCAAAACATCTTGTTTTTGTGGTGGTATGTATCAATTAGTCGTTAAACCTCGTTGTAAAAAAACAGATAATAATTATTCTTAATGTTAACACTTTGGAAAAGAACTAATTGGATTTAAAAAGTTAAATGGACATAACTAAAACGTAAACCAAAAAGCCTTGGCCTTTAACAAAACAAACTTCTCTAACAAGATAAGAACAAAATGTTCATAAAATTAAATATTTTTTGGCCAAAATGAATATATAATTTCCGTTAATTACTCTGTTATACAGTTATTCATTATCGTCCAATGACAATACAAACAATAAAAATAAACCATTAAATACGGATATAGAAAAAAGAAACTAAAAGAGGAAAAAAACAAAACAAAATTTAAGAGTTTAATGACAACCTTGTATCCTGTCATGGTGAACAGATGCATATTTTCAAAACACCTTGTTTTTGTTGCGGTGTATATCAGATAGGCGTTAAATCTCGTTGTTAAAACAGATAATGAACATTTCTAAAGGTCACACTTTAGGATAGAACTAATTGGTATTTTTATGAATGTTTGATGGATACAGCTATAAACGTACGTTAACCAAATAGCTAAAAATATCCGGTAAAATTAATTAAAAATCAACTCACTCACGTCCTCACTTCTCTTGTGGATAATAATAGTAATAATAATGTAATAATAATACATTTATTTATATCAATCTACATATAGCTTAAAACACAAAGATAAAATACAATGATAAAGATAGCGGCAGGATAAATAATATATCAGTTCATCACATATTGCTCACATGTTTAACTTACTAAGCAAGTATTCTCACTTTTTACTTTTTTATGTTTTTGGATTACAATTTAAAAATTACCAGTTTTGTTAGTGTTTTATTGTATTTGAATTCGTTATTATTGATAATTTCCCATATTACAATTGTTTTATAAGTTGTGGTTCAAATGGTTAAACTGATTGAAGATTGAGTCAATACCTCATAGTCGGATTACTACTGCAGTAGCTCGGTTGGTAGAGTGCTCGCTCCGTAAGTTGGAGGTTGTGGGTTTGAAACCTGACCGGGTCTGTCCCAAGTCATGAAAGTGGGTAGTGACGGTTTTTTCGCCAAGCACTCGGTTTTACGAAATGTGAGTCACTGTTCTGTCTGATAGGAACTTAAAATAAACGAGGTCCGGTGTCACAGTGGGCTTGGCACGATAAAGAACCCTTCTGTATAATGCCATTAGCGCAACGCACAGGCAAAATTTCTGCACCTTCGTCTCTAGCTGGCGACGTATCGATATAAGTGAAATATTATTGACTTAGACGTTAAACAACCATTACTCAACTCAACTGATAGTTAGATTGAGACTAGACAATGATTTCTAAACAAATATTTCACCTCTATTTACTTATATATAATTTTAGCAGACATTCAGACTTGAAGTTTTATTAAAATTCGATTTTGATTTACAATAATACTACTAGTTCATTTAAGTCAACAAAAATGAAGTACTTAAACGAACTTAAACAAGATCATGTGACAGCAATTAATTTTTTGGTTTTCTGTCATCATGTAAATTCCCTATGAAGTCATATTTAAATTCCCCATTGAGAATTTCAAACAGTCTCTTTCAAAAAAATATATTTTTTTAAATTTCAGACTAAATTGAAATAATACTGTTACATCCACATAGACTAAGACATCTGAAACTAGAATCCTAAAATATCCAGTGGCACTTAGTGATGGGATTTTTTTAACATTATTTAAATTCCCTATGGAGTCACAACTTTAAACAAGCTCTTTCATGTATTTTAATAATTTTAAATATCTCAGATTCATTTAGGATTTTTTAGTAATGTCAGTTTTATTTCCAAGCAGACTCATCTGAAAAACGAAAGCGTTGAGCGTAGTTATAAAACCCTGCAGCTCTTGATGATGTGTTTTCTGACATAAACTCTATTCCCCATTAAGTCATAATTCCAAACAAGCTATTTCAGAGTTTTTAAATTTTAGTGTCTCGGACTTAAATAATGATATCTTTTATGATTTGATTTTTCTGTCATCATCTTAATTCCCTATTTAGTCATAATTTCAAACAATGACTTTTAGAAAATTTAAATTTACGAAAGTCCCAGACTTAGTTTAAGGTCTTTTAGAAATGAATTTTTTATAACCAGTAGACTATAGTTTATTTAATTCATCTGAAAAAAGGTTGATCGTAATTATAAAACCCAGCGGCTTTTAATGATGTGTTTTCTGACATGAGCTCAATTCCCCATTGGGTCATAATTCCAAACAAACTCTTTGAGAGATTTAAAATTTTAGTTTTTCAGACTTAATTAAATATTTTTCAGAAATGATTTGTTTATTTGTCTAGTAAACTTTAGTTGGAGGCATCTAAAAAGAAACAGTTTAATTTAAAGAAAGAAGAATAACCTTCGGCATGTTAATGATGTGGTTTTTTTCTGGCATTAAATACATTCCCCCATTGAGTCATAATTTCAAACAAACTTTTTAATTGAAACCTTTAAATATAATAGATGGAAATGAGGAGACTAATAACACAAATTATGTTCCAAGTAAAAATAGAAACTAATGATTTTCTTTTAAGACGAATTTATCCTTTTAGTTAACTCCATTTATTAGGAGTGAGGAACCACTTTATTATGTTTTTTTTACAGTGTGTTCAGAGAAATATGCTTATTACACACATGGCGGGTGTGGCTAGCTAAACAGGAGGTGTTTACACTTCCGGAGTGCCCGGCCTCACTTCCCTGGTGGAAGTTCACGTGTCTAACCTGACTTGTCTGTTCCAAAGTTTTTATTTTGCTCCTGGATTGTGACTTGGACATGGATTAGTATGTTTGTTTTTGATATAGTTGTCTGACAATATAAGGGCATTTCATATTTTAAACTGTTAATTACGCACATTTAAGTAATGTTTACAATGCGGCGTCTTTACTTTATGCTCTATTGAAGACTATACTATGACTGACTAGATGAACACCTCTAATCAAACAAGATATGGTTTTATATTATTGTCTATCTTAATATCTGAAGTACCATTAATTTTAGGAATTATATTAAGAAATAGAGAGTTGTATTCAAGGCTGGGTAAAACCATTTAAAATACGTAAACATAAAATCATGTCACATTTACACTGATAAAGAACAAAAATATTTAAGAGAACAATAAATGTAGTTCAATGTAGGATCAAGAGTGATATTTACGTCTTTGTCAGAATGCCTTTATTGGTATTTTCGGCGTGAGCATAGAAAGCAACCAACTTAAGACGAGTTATCAGACAAACGCACTCTCACTCTGTCCGTGTATTAAGAACCAAGACTGTGATAGATGCTGTGAAAAAGAAAGTCGACTCTTTAAAACAAGCAGCCATTGGGCCCTACCTAACCCCACCACAACTACATGTTTATAATCGGTGACATTAATTATATAAAGTGTATATACGTTGATAGATACACATTTCCTTACCGCTTGTCTTTTTCAGATGCATTTATATCTTATTTCCTATAACCTGTACTTTTTAACCATGACTGGCTGTTTGTTAAATGTCTGCTTTGTACTTCCTCTCACCTAAGGCATCCTAACTTTATCTGATTGCTTTTTTCTTTTTTCTGTATCTAATAGCTGTTCCAGTATTTTTTTTATTTCGCTCTTGCAATCCGATTAATAGAGTACGGTCGTACTTCTGGTGTGAAATATCAATGACTGTTAATTAAATATATCGCAGGATTTCCTGGGTTCGTTATCCAGCTAGCTTTGTCAATGCTTATCACAAGCTAATATTATCGAAGGATTAAATTAGGTACATGTGTTTTAACTGCCTAACATGTATTTAATTAGCTGTCTGAATCTCGGGTTATTTCTAATGTAAGGACAAAAAAGTATTTGATACAAGTAATTAAATATATTGAGAAAATATGCATTTACAAGTTCCGTTTATTCGAGCAGCAAAGAACATTTTAAACGGGTATTTAAAGAAAATTAACAAGATTGAGATAGAAGCTTAAATTATTAAATTGGGCCAGTGCTATAAAATAAGTATTTCCCAGCAGAAGCAGTATTAACTCAAATTATTTATTTTTAAGGTAATTAATACGAGTAGTTTAAATAATCAAGACAATATGTATTTTCCAAAACTATTTTCAGGTATTTCTGCATCATTTAGCAGCAATCAGCTGTTTAGCTTTCAAAAAGGCATTAAAGAAAATCAACACATCATCGTTAGACGATGAAATTATTAAATTGGGTGCATGTACCTCAATCATTAAAATAACTAGCCGTATGAAGATCGGTTTATTTTTAATGCAAAAAAGACATTTTATATATGCGCGTAGTTGAATATGTTGAGACGATATGCAATTTTTAAAGCATTAAAAATTTCTCCCTAATTGAACAGCAATCAGTTGTTTATAAGCCTAGGCTTATCAAGCCTTTAAAAAAGTTTTATGGCCGTCATCACAGTATTGTTGACAAGTTTGATGTCTCTGTGTCCAGGATTGCCCTGGATATATTTGACGTCTCATAGTTCCATGTTCCTTTCACACAATTTTGATTACACACGTGGCGGGTGAAGCTAGCTAAACAGGAGATGCTTACCCTTCCGGAGCACCCGGCCTCACTTCCCTGGTGGAAGTTCACGTGTCTAACCTAACTTGTCAGTTCCAAAGTTTTTACTTTGCTTCTGAATTATGATTCGGACATAGATTAGTATGTTTGTTTTTGATTATCACTAAAATTGGCATTAAAAAAAACACATCTTCGTTAGGAACTGAAATGAATAAATTTGGCATATGGTAATACAGCAGTGTTAAACTAAATGTATGTATTATATTAATGTAATAAGAGTATTTTATACGAATACATTATTTAAATGTATTAGGAAAAATACATTTTCAAAATTATTTTCAAGTAGATATATTTCTATCTAATTGAGCAGCAATCAAATGTGTAGCACACAAATTGGGCATTTAAACAAAATCCAAACACTTTGATTAGAACCTGAAATATACACGTTTCTAAACAGTAACATTTAACTAGCTGAAGCTTAGATTGTTTTATAAAAAAGCGTTTCAGACCTATAATATTATCAATTGAATACACATTTTGCATAATAATTTCCATGTATCTCAATGTATTTGAACAGTAATCAGCTGTTTAGCATTCCAAACATGCATTTAAACTAAATCCACACTTGTTCGTTAGAAGCTGAAATCATTAGTTGGCTGCATGTTCCTTAAAAGGAGTATTTAACGACATTTTAAAAGTTAAGTTTATTTTTAATGTAAAAATGAATTCAATACTAGTACATGTATTTAAATATATTGAGACGATATGCATTTCGCAATAAATTTTCACATATATTTTACTAAAATGAGAGAGAAATGAGCTGCTTAGCATTCAAAACGGGCATTTAAAATATCCCGCACAAGTTCGTTAGCAGCTTAAATTATACCTTCGGATTTTCGTCGATATGACGTATATGACATATTTATAATGATCATGTAATATAGGTAACGATTCTAAAGTTGGATAGGTTCAAATATAGCATTCATCAGTCGAAATTGCAGTCTAACGAGTCAAACTTCATATATAATCCAAAATATTTCTCCAATATTTCTCAACAATCAGCTGTTTAGCATTCAAAACCGGCATTTAAACCAAATTCGTTAGAAGATGAAATTATGACTTTATGGCATTGGATGTGTAAAATAGACTGTATACATTATTTAAATTGACTGTTACGTAAATATCATGTATTTTAGAACTAATAAAGAAAGATGGAAATTAATTTGAGAACGTTAACGCGGTCGATATGAAAATATTTTAAACACCTAAAATGCATATTGATAACGATTTCGAAGCTTCTAAGGTTCAAAATGAAGCATGAATTAGTCCAAGATAATGTGCATTTTCAAAAATAATTCTCCAGTATTTCTCTTTAATTTACCAGAAGTAAGTTGTTTAACATTCAAAATGGGCATTTAAATAAAGTCTGTAAGAATCTCAAATTATTACTTTACAGTTTCGTAGTATCATAAATACGACTTACAGTACAGACCTGTCAAAAGTTTAACACTGAGTTGACGGAAAAGAGTCGAGGCTCGGCTGCCGAATGTCCGAGATACTGGATGGCTAGTTTCTCCCATACTTCACCGAGTTATTAGCTACATGCGCTGTTTTTCAACGTCACAATCACACGCTTAATTTATGACGTCATAATCATTTTACTTGAGAACGTAGACAAAAGTTGACTACGTCATTTCCAATATGCACGGATGGTGACATGAAAACTGAACATTTGGTGCGATTTTTTGTTTACAAATCATGTTTTATGTTACAAATGTGTGAGAAAAAGAACTCTACACCAGTGACAGGGTAAGACAGAGATATCTAAATCTCGGAAGAATATTTTTAATGTCCAGAACGCGCTAAGTTCATTCTGGATCGGGAATTCTTCATCCACGTTTGTGATATTTATGTCTTACCTTGTTACTGGTGTAAGATTCTATAAATCTGCCGGGAAATACATAACAGCCATAACAGCTGTCAAAAAGGTGTCTTGGTATAGGTAAAGAGGGGTCTAAATAAGCTGCTGATTCGGTATTTATTCACGAGTCTAGTGTTAAACTTTCGACAGGCCTGTACACTACTTACAAGAATCAAGTAATATACATATAGATGGCTATTTCCAAGCTCGTAAGGTTTAAAATATAGCATTTATTAGTCCAAATTGTAGCTAATGAGATACTATTCATGCATTTCAACCATGAATCAATGACTAAATAGATACTTTCAGAAAATGAATCATAATTAAGTTTATCATTCGAGGGAATTAGATGGTTAATGCTTAATTAATGTTTACCCTTAATACACTCACGTCAAAATGTGTGTCATGGTTCATGATATAAAAGTTTCATTTGTCACATCTCTGTGGCATATCACTGCGGTAAATCAGTTTGTAGAGCCCTCGATCCGTAAGTGGAAGGTCGTAAGTTAGAACCCAAGATTTGAAAGTGGGTAGTGAATGTTTTTTCGCCAAGTACTCGGCATTACGAAATGAGAGTCACGGTTCTTTCTGAGAGGAACTTAAAATAAACAAGGTCCTCGTCATGGTAGCCGTGGCACGATAAAGAACCCTGCTATATATAATACCACCAACGCAACACACAGGCAAAATTTCTGCACCTTCGCCAAAAGCAGATGACGTCTCGATATAAGTGATAAATATCAACTCAACTCCTCTGTGACAGATCGGGCTCAAGCAAGCAACTACAGATTACATTGCCTCTTAACGCATTGGTTCAGATCCTATTCGAGACAGATCCTTTTGTGAGAAATTTGTCAGGGCGGTTTTTGAATGCCAGTAGCTAGTTTTTTTTCAAAGAAATTGATAAACATAAAGTAAGTAGAAAATCTAGACTGGTGTATTACACTCTCCTAATTAATGACCTGCATTCGAATATTAAATTATATAAATTGTATGAATTTGGTTTTATTGGTTACAATCCCTTTGCCCTCTTCATTAAAAGATAATGCGAAAATAGCCTACAGAATACTACGGAAGCCGACACGTGCCACCTACAAAAATCAGTTTGACATGTTTTCGGGTGCATTTAGTAAGACACTTGCATTCGAGTTTTACATAATATGCATTGTATGATAGCTTTTTTATCTTTGGTCACAACCCGTTAGCCCTCTTGAAATACATTCAATATTTAAAAAAAAATAATAATTCCAAAATATCCTACAGAATACTACGGAAGCCGACCCTTGCCAACTACAAAAATCATATTCTGTGTATCTCAGCTTGATGTGTTTTCTAGCGCATTAAGTTTTCTGATAATAATTTTAATTAATAAAATATTGTTCTTACATGTCCTAATAATATTACCTATTCTCATCACTAACATTGTCTAAATATAAAAATGTAAATGTGAAGTACATGTACAATTTGTTTTAAAAATTATTTTTATTGCTTAAACAAATCCTATTTCCTATATTTCAGTTTTGGCGTATGTTGGTAATGGTCTGAACATTGTTTTAAATCAATAATTACCAATCGCTGATTTTGCATTAATTACCCCCCCCCCCCCCCCCCCCCAACTACCCCCGACATAATTATCCTTTTATCGATTACAGGTATCTACAGTACATCCCTGTTGAAAATTTAAAGTTTAATACTGAGCTGACTGATAACTGTCGAATGGTCAACCGTTTCGGCTCTTGTCTTCAGTATCTCGACAGATTTTTGGCATCTGCTTTCAATCGGCAGCCTTTTGTCAAGAACTCTCCATATCTTTGCCACTTTGCAGCCGAGCCTTTTTGGTTTTTTTTCGTAAAGTCAGTGGTAAACTTTTGACAGGTCTATACTGTAAAAAATGATGATTATTCTATTCATTCAAATCAGTTAATCTCATTTTTTATTGATGAGATATGTCAATTCTAATTTTATTGTCAGTAGGACATTTAATTTCCGGATGACCTTATAACAACTTGATAATTCCGTAAGCCCAATCTGAAATGATGCTTATGTTTTAATCTCCATTGCTGGAGATCACACCCATTGAAGAAGCATATTGTTCAAGCGTAGTCATTGTACGGCCTTTCTCTTGTTTAATGCAAAAAGTAAACGCATGTCTCTGTGAAAGTGAAATACCAGTGGTTTCCGGTTTATTTATTTATTTATTTATTTATTATTTATTTATTTATTATCTTGGCATTTATATTTTACTACGACATGAATTTTATAAGAAAAGGTGTTATAGATACATGCGTTACTTATCTTATAGGGAGCTTGGAAATTATTACAAAGCAACAGATTTCGGATCACATCATCTTTCACCACCCAGATTTGAGCCTCACTCTCTTCACACTGACCTGTCATTGTCCTTGGTCATTCCATTTTCTTCAGCAAGAACCAATCTTAGTATAAGATTTAAATGTGAAACTGTGATCTGATTCCTAAATTATTTCCCTTGTCCGATTTTTTAGATATAAGTAATTTTTATTTCGGTTAGAATATTTGGAGGACGCTAAAACTAAAAATAACCCTTTACTTTTAAGCACATAATAGGGAATCTAAACCACGTGCTTGCGGATCACATCGCCGATTGCTGCCTAAGATCCAATTCCACTCGGGATCGATATATCCTAGTTTCAGGAGAATTGTCAATCCGTTTCGCAAAGATCAGTTGTTTTCTGAATGAACTTGGGGTACTATTTACTATAGCGCAGTTGGTAGAGTGCTCGCTCCGTTAGTGGGAAGTCGTACAATGTAGGTTCGAACCCCGACCGGGTCTGACCAAAGACTTGAAAGTGGGTAGTGACAGTTCTTTCGCAAGCACTCTGCATTACGAAATGAAAGTCACGGTTTCGGATGAACAAGGTCACCGTAGGCGAAGCACAATAAAGAATCCTATTGTATAACGTAATGGTTTGCGCTGATTGCATTATACAGCGAGATTCTTTATCGTGTCATGCCTATTGTGACACGGGTCCTCGTTTATTTGAGTACACATCCGAAAGACCTTTCATTTCGTAATGCCGAGTACTTGGCGAAAGAACAGCCACTACCCACTTTTAAGTCCTGTATCGTACCCGAACGGGGTTTAAACCCACGGCCGCACTTTACAGCACTCTACCAACTGAGCTACCACAGTGGTTAATTATTGAATGACTATTCATTTATATGGATGTATTAATCCGAGCTAATGGATGTTATCTTTACCTGACTTATAATTGTATAATGCTTGTTGGCTTTCACCTCTCTACATGTGCCCCTATCTCTAACTTCCGCTTTTTAATCACATTATCATTGATTCAAACTATCGTATTCTAAATTTTTTTATGTCTATTGGTGATGGAATTGTTAATCTACGGACGGATTAAACATTATTTTTCTAAAAAAAGAAAGAAAAACCAGACTTGTAGCATATATGTATATTATTCCAAAACTTTGTTAATTAATTCGGTAGTATCATTATTTAAAGCTATCATATTCTGAATTTATCGGCGATGCGATCATAATCTATGGGTGGATTTAACAGTTGAGTCTAATAAAAAAAAAACAACACTCGTTCCATATACATGTACATGCGTATTATTTAAATCCTTATTCATTGCCTCTAACGTACACTGAATGTATTGGTGATGAGGTTATAATGTATCGGTGGATTAAACATTTAATGTTTAATATAAAACAATAAAACTCACCATTAACATGAACATTTTGCATGTAATAAAACAACATTTGTGCCTTATACATGTATGTTTATTAATTATTCCAACACCTTTGTCATTACTAACACTTCTATCAATATTATTCCAATGCCTTTTCATATCGTCGTCCATGCACGATTTCACATCAATCTGATATGTATCCCTGTTGTGTTTCAGATTTATTGGAAATTAAAAATTGATTTAATGGTATAGCGACTGGAGATACGCGTTGCGATTGAAACCAGCAATGTTTAAAATTTCAGTCAGGGTTTACAAAATTAAAAAAGATTTCAAAAAAGCGAAATGAATATATAATCATTGAAAAAGTCTAGTTAAGCTGTTTAGAGTGTTATAACCTCCAATGATATACAATTCAGACTAAGCATAATGCATTAGCACTATAAATGCCTATCCTAGACAGTTTAATGTTTTAACATTTCAGTCCTTGTTCTGTCGGGCTTGTAATTTTCCGACATATTTATATTTATATTTATTCATACAATCAGTAGTCGGCTTCCTGAGCAGTCATGATGAGACCAATACTTTTTCAAGGAACATTGAACACTATCAAAGTCGATCCAACATCAAACAGTTAACAACTAGGTTTTCTCAGCGATATAATAGTTGGTGTTAAAAATACCAACACGAGACGAAAGCAATAACCAAATTGTAATAATCAAAATAGGATAAATAAGAAATCCGAAATGTAATAATGACCTTTAAACGGTCTAGAAAATGGCGTCAATAGAGCATTTGTGTCATAACGTGCTAGCGTGATAAACGTCATTTTCGACAGGTCTTAGTACTATGCGCAGCTATTAATTCTTGAAAGTGCGACCGAGCCTTTATATTCAGGAGTTTAAACAGTAGTCAACTTCCTTATTAAATAGCCATAATGAAACCAATGCTTTTTCAAGGAACATTGAACACAATTAACTTAAATTCCATTCGACATCAAACAGCTAGGTTTTCTCAGCGATAGAATAGTTGACTTTAAACATACCAACACCAAATAAAAGTAATAACGTCTTTTTGAATGATAAAATAATATAGAATTAAGAAATGCCAAATGTAAATGTGAGCTAAAATTCCAATCTCTGTGCCATTACGTGCTAGCGTTATAAACACCATATTTCGACAGTTTAATGCTAAATTATCTAGGTTCTAGTACTGTCAGCTGTAAATTTCCTGAAAGTGCGACCGGGTCTTTATATTCAGTCGTCTAAACGGTAGTCAACTTCCTTATTAAATAGCCATAATGAGACTAATGCTTTTTTAAGGAACATTGCACACTATTAATTCAAATTCGATCTGACTTCAAACGGTAAACAGCTAGATTTTCTCAGCGATAGAATAGTTGGCTTCAAACATACCAATACCAATCAAAAATAATAACTCATTTTGCATGATAATATAAGATAAAAAAGAAATGCCAAATGCAAATATGACTATTGAAGTGTCTACGAAATGACATTTATAGAGCTTAAACCCCAATTTTTGTGCCATACGTATTAGCGTGATTAACATCATTTTTCGACAGCCCAATGTTAAAATACATACTAGTATATCCAAGTCCTACTGTTGGCAGCTGTTAAAGTCTTGGAAGTACGATTGGGCTTTTATATTCAGACGAATAACCAGCAGTCTGCTTTTTTATTTAAAACAGCCATGATGAGACCAATGCTTTTTCAAGGAACATTGAACACGATTAACTCAAATACGATTAGACTTCAAACAGTAAACAACTAGATTTTCCCAGCGATATAATAGTTAGCTTCAAACATACCAACACGAAATGAAAGTAATAACTCATTTTAAATGATAAATTTCACTTCTCGTGTTGTTATGATATATGGTCAGTTTGATCAGTTTCATTAACCCTGCTTGATGAATGGTTATATTAATAAATTTGTACTCCGTTTCTCTGTTTGTCTAGGTACCACATTGTGATATATATGATGTGAACGATTTCGGTTATTAATCATTGTTGCAGTTGTAATTTATCAGGTTCGCAGAAAGTTAATAAACTATACTTGACGACGTTCTTACATGGTTCTTTAATAGTGAAAATAATTTATTATGGTATATTAAAAAGTGATGTAATGACATTTTACGGCTAAATAAACGTCAGGCTCGGTGGCTGGTATCTTTTCAGAGGTGGGGGTATGTGATTGATTTATAAATGTCGTAGGACGGGTCAGAGACACATTTGTGCATTGAACGTGTGACTGGTTGGGAAGGGGTGTTATGGGCATGCTCAACCAAAATTTGTTTTGAAAAAGAAACACAAAATGGTGCATATTGAATGATCATTTTAATTGAAATTTATTATCAAATATGATGTTTTGTTGTTCCATTTTTCATTATTAATACATTTTTCATTAATAATGCTTAATTATTTTTTTAATGACATTTTATATACACGCGTTTTTGTGTCTGTGTATGCACATGATATGTATGTGTAAGTGTATCAGTGGTTTCGTACATGGGGATGATGTTTTAAACAACAAATCAGTTTCCTGTCACTTAATATTGATAACACGTGGCAGGAGGTTTAGCTAGCTTAACAGGAGGTGCTTACCCTTCTGGAGCACCCGGCCTCACTTTCCTGGTGGAAGTTGACGTTTCTAACCTAACTTGTCAGTTCCAAACTTTTTACTTTGCTTCTGGATTGCGATTCGGACATGGATTAGTATGTTAGTTTTTTATTTATCTCTCGGCAACCACTAGGTGGCTATCAGTATCTCGGACATTTTGCAGCCTCGCTTTGACTCCTTTTCGTTAACTCGGCGTTATACCTGCGATGCTTTACTTTATGCACTATGAGTATGTTTGTTTTTGATTTTGATACATATAACATATTCGGATTAAGGGCACTTCTACAAATGAAAATCTTCATATAATATAATTCCATTGGAGATTTCTACTTTAAACAAATAGAAGTATCTAGATTTAATAAACATTGTTGTTTATCATGTTATATAATATAACCAGTCAGAATTTGGGGATTAAAATGTTTTCAATTGAACATCCTTCATCAATAAATTGAATTAACTTACATCTTAAAACAGATATGTTATGTAAACTTACAGTACAGACCTGTCATAAGTTTAACACTGTACTAACGAAAAGGAGTCGAGCGGCCAAGATCGTGATCGAAAATTTACCGAGAGATAAAAAGCAGCGGTCGAAATATACAAGTGGCTTAGATGAGCTGCCTATTATGCCTGGACGGACATGTTCAAGTGGTACTTTCACTAAATTTCGAATTCAAGAGTTGTGGGTTCGAACCTCACTCAGGATTTGGAAATGTTCTGAGATGATTTTCATTTCCTGTCTATACTATAGCGGTGAAAAGCTCATTCTCAGAATAGTCTCTTGAATTAGACCGAAGACCGAATTCTTGTGTCTCAGTGTGCACTAAAGACACCTCTCTAGAGTTTTAAAAAGGATAGGCCACCTGCGAAAAAGAGTAGGCCACCTGTGGCCCTACAGATAACACTTAAAACTAAAAGCGAACCAAACAGGCTGAGCAAGAAGAAAAGACCAAGGCCTGTACTGTATTATTCAAATGCTTTTATGTTTTCAAACCTGTCTACACCAAATTGAATTGCAGTATATAAAAATATAAATCATCGACAGTGATTGTATCTTGCTGTCTACAAACAAGAAATACATGTGTCTAAACCAAATGGAATTACATAAAAAGAGATGTATCATCGACAGATAGTATCCTTTAAAAAAAACCCAAAACAACACAAAACAAATATGTTTTTGTAATATTTCGATGAAGGATGACAGGATTACATAAGAAAAATAATACATTAACAAAAATAATTGTGTTTATACAGTCTGAGTCTACGGACTCCGTACGTTGACATGTGTAAAAAGGGTCTGTTCGTAATTTTGATATCGTTTTTCGTGTATTCACAATAGTTAGTTCATATTTAGTATACCATTTTCAAAAAGCGAAATATTATAATGGCGGAAATAAGAAAGACCATTGCAAAAATATAAACTAACTATTCCGAAATTCCGAAATGAGTATTGCGAATATTCGAAAAACTATTTCAAAGTGATTTGATAATTATATGTCAATTATATATAAAAACTAATTCGAAAATTCAAAATACTGATCGGAAAAAACAAAATACGTATTCGAAAAATCGAAATACTTATTAGAAAATTAGAAGAAAAATTTAAAATATGAATAACTTTTGCAAATAAAACTATTACAAATATACAAATATACTTTTCCGAATTTGAAATAACGGAATAGCTACACCGAATATACGAACGACTATTACAAAATAATGAAACTAACTTTGGGTTCGCATATATCACACTACGGGATCCTTTATAAGACAGAGTTATAAACTACTCGCAATATATGAATGATGCAATAGTCTATCAATAAAGATAAAATTCGACCTTGGATCCGATTAATTTATCGACCATCTAGTCCACTTTTGTGGTTTCACGTATATTGATTTATTTTATTGTATGACTTTGAATATGTACTGCGGTTACACACAAAAAGAATGCATGTGCATTGTGCATCTGATTTGTGCCATTTAATGACATCACTGACACTAATACGTCATTAGTTGTCGTGACGCTGCTTTGGTACCGTTATGGCGGCCATTGTTGGAACAAGAAATAAGCATGGCTTGCGATACATCGAAATGTTATGAGTGATTATGTAATTTTGGATTATTTCAACGCATTGAATGAAATTTTATTCAACGTGTTTATCCAATTCAATTTTACATTACACGATATATAAGATTCTGTTCTTTAATTCAATCAGAAAGATCGATTTTTTGTATCTGAAAATTGGGTTCGGCTCCGTACCACGTGATAAATACCTCTTAACGTTTGCGCGGAACGTTTTGGCAAACGTTAACGCCACAAACTCCAAAAATAACATCATTTTTACGGGAAACCACCATCTTTCTCGATTCCATATCCATTGGAAATAAGTGTTCCGCGCAAACGTTTGAGGCTTTCACGTGGTACAGCGGCCAACCCCATTCAAGATACAAATGGTTGTAAAACTACCAAGTCACGTCGGCTAAAATATGACGTCATATTATGTTACAACAAACGTAGAGCGTCTTTTACTAAGGTAACTTCAGTGATAATAAATTGTGTAATATAATCTTTTACATGGCTTTATTGTATTGATTATAAAGTTGATCGTACAATAAATTTATTTATTTATATTTATTTATTTATTTATTTATCAGGTTGTGGATATGCTGCCTTCTATAAAAATAAAAAAGTCGAGTGTGAACTGGTTGTGACATGCGGAATTATGTATATGTTATGTAACGTCAAAGAAAAATGGATTTTAATCTTAATTTAACGGACTTCTACTACTTCAACGAAACAACCGAGGAACCGCCGAGCAGAGGTGAAAATGAAAATACGATTTCTTCAACCTCGGTATGGACACCGGAAGTTATATCCCGTGTTGTAACTGTCATGGTGGTTATGATTTCCACTTTAGTAGGAAATGTGTTTTTAATTTTGATGTTAGTTTGCAAGCCAAGCCGAAGAATAAAACGGGTAAACGTTTTTATTATTAACTTAGCCATTGGCGACCTTGCTGTTGCGTGTATAACCATGACAACAGAAATTCTGTTTGTGGCCTTTGGAGAATGGGTACTTGGACCTGTTCTGTGTAAATTATGTGTTTATTTACAAGTGGTCACATTAGCCAGTGCTACGTTCCTTCTAACAGGAATGAGTATAGATAGATATCAGGTTATTGTGAAACCAATGGAATCATTAGCTAGAAGACCAAAAATATGGACGAAAGTTTTAGGTGCCTGGATTTTAAGTTTTATATTCGCTCTTCCTCAACTAGCCATTTTTGTAGAAGTAACACAAGAATCAAGATTAAATGGAACACAGGAGACACAGTGCGTTAGTTACGGATATACCGCACAATGGCAGAGAAAAGTCTATTTCTCTTTTCATATAATGTATATACTCATCGTACCGTCTGCTATTATGTTATATTGTTACTACAATATTGCAAAAGTGGTGTGGGCAAGGCATGGCCGGAGTGGAAACAGTATTCAAAATGGCGGAAGTAGAGTTGATTCACCACGCATGTCAGTTAGAAGGAACCTAGTTTCTGCTTCAAAACAACGCGTTGTTACAATGACCTTGACCGTAATTATAGGATTCCTCGTGTGCCTTCTTCCTTACTTCGTTATATCACTCATTAGAATTTACAGTGATTACAGAATAAAATTAAAAGACGCTTTGGTGATAGCCGAAATTATATTTATGATTCATAGTGCTGTTAACCCAATATTATATGGAATCTTCACCTTGAGAGTAGATCACCTTAAGGCAGTATTTTTCTGTTTTAGACGTAATCATAGACTTCGAGAAGATATTGAAAGAACAAGAATAATTAATGAAAGTAAATGTTATAAAATTAGATACCGACTTGCGTTACTTAGGAAAAATCCTACATATAAAGAAGCGACTGTAATTATCGCTAATCATTCAGCTAAAGATGAACGAGAATTATTAGCTAGAAATGGGAGGAAACCTAAATCAATTAAGTCTGCACTAAGACGACGTAATTTACAGGATGGAGGACTAAAGCATACTAAAATGGAAAAAGGGGTCCAAGTAAGCGACACAGTCTACCTAAATCCTCAAGTTGTAAACGGGGTTATTGAGTTCACAGAAGGGGGAACCTCGGTATAAGACCAAAAACGAGACCGTCAAATTTTAAGAGGGACAAGCCCCAGTTTAAGATAAAATGACGCCTTCAGCTTTTCAGACGACAAGACTATATTGTAGAATCAAGATGTAAGTCTTTGAAAAAGAGAACATGAGTGATGTGAAATATCTGAATGTAATACCTGTTAATTACGTTAGTGAATTCCCAAAAAATAGAGTTTAAGCTTAAAATAAATCCGGGGAAACCAAATGATTTAATTATTATATTGCTTTCCCTCGATTGTTGAATAAACAATTTATGAATAAAACGGGTTGTTTAAATTTGTAAAAACATCATGATTTTTATACAGTTCAAACTTAACGGACTTTATTTTCTGTAATGCATTCAGTGAAGTCATACATTGAAAAACATTATAACGGGGATAATATTTCAAGTAAAAAGGAAGAGATATTTTATGTCTTTCTTTACAAAGTTGTTCTTAAGATAGAATTTAGAAACTTTCCGTGTTCTCACAAGACAGTTTGGAGTAAAAGCAGAATGATCAGAAATTCGGATAAAAAGTGTTTAAAGGAACAAAATATACATGTAACCCAGGACATGTGATTGGAATTAGTGAGGAGAAGACTATTGTTAGAATCAAATTCATTCAGGAACAAGTTTGCTCATTTGATTAAAGTGAATTGATATATTTTAAAATTCAAAAACATTTCATTACTTAAAGTTCAAAACATGCAATAAGTGAAAATGCTGATATTAAATTGTTTCCATACATGACATGTGTTTTTATTTCATATTAATCATGTTATAGAAATATCTGGCATTGGGTTACCGATTGAATATAATATAAAGTAAAACCGCGTTAAAATGACCCGTGATACCTTTGCCACCTCGCTTTTCGCCACCCAAAATCTATTTTGTTTATGTTTTTCCTTATCTGCCTCCCAAAATTTATAGCTAAACCCCTTTATAACGTACAAATTTGATTTAACAAATGGTGGCGATGAATCGAGGTTTTACTCTATAGTCCTTTCAAATCACAATCCCAAAAGCAAAGCTAAAACTTTGAAAACTGACTGACGTTAAACAACATGTGAACTTGCACCATGGAATTGAGATCGTAACACCTAGAACATGAAACTCGAACTTTACAATGAAAAATAAAAGCTAACGTTTTGAAAACTTGCTAACGTAGTTAAATACCACGTTAACTTGCACAGGGAATGGATTGAGACCGCAAATGGTGTAACATGTGACATGGCTCTTGACAATGAAAAAAATAAATGCTAAAACTTTGAAAACTCGCTAAGCAACAAAGAATTGAGACCGCAACACCCGCAACATGTGCAATAGAACTTAACAATAAAAAAATTGAAAAACATAATTGACTTGTAAAGACTGCAATTGAAAAAACTTAAGAATTTCCGACTAGTCAGTCGCAATGACATAAGTGGAATAACAGTGCTTTACGTCAGGACTTCTTCACTTCCTAGTATATCGAGACTGTCAGTTTTGGGTTGGTGAATGAAACATGGATCCTCATGGCAAATCTACTTTCTGTAAGCATCGACAACATCGTTAATTATGTAATATACGTAAAACAAAAAGTGTAGTAGAAATCAACCACAAACTTTAATCACAATCCTAAAAGCAAATTAAAAACTGTTTAAAACTGGCAAAGTAAGTAAACCTTCAAGTAGGGAGGTTAGACCAGGTGTTTCGGAACTTCCGGAATCTCGCTAGGTATCTACATTCAAATCAAAATTTAGAATAAAAGGAATATGAAACCACTATACATCAAACATATCCAGAATAATTTTGAGATATTTGGGACATTATTCTCTTTTTTTTACAATATTGTGTTATCATTTTGTGAGCCTTGATAAGCTTGAATTTGCAATATCTCCGAAAAACATAAAAATAACTTTCTAGAAGTTGTAATGAACGTTCTGTATACATTATATAGTCTCATGGAGTAGTATGTAGTGACGTAGCTTACTGTGAGACAATCGAGGCAGCAGCCTAGGTAAAAATAAGTTGGGTTTTTCGTCGACGATTGAATATATGAAAATCTCCATTTAGACTTAAACTTCTAATTTTGTTTTTGTGCAACTGTATATGGAAAATTCGTTTACGCTCAACTTTTTTACAATGTTTATGAACATGGAATGAACAGCAAATATCAGGTTCAGGTGCCCCCAGAATGCACCATTTAACGATTTTTTCATTTTTTTTTGTTCCGGGGGAGCATCAACCAGAACCTACTTCATGTTCTCTGGTAGTTTAGAGCAATATCAAATGTTCAACTTTAAATATAGAATAAAGTGTGAATGTTGGTTACACAAAGCAATACAGACAAGTTAAATGACAAGATAACGAATTATATTTGTCGAAATTACTGTTCACTGTATCGTCTTGTTACACACGTGGCGGGTGTAGCTAGCTTAACAGGATGTGTTAACATTCCTGAGCACCCGGTCTCACTTCCCTGGTGGTAGTTTACGTGTTGAACCTAACTTGTCAGTTTCAAAGTTTTTACATTGCTTCTGGATTGTAATTCCGACATGAATCAGTATGTTTGTTTTTGATTTGATATGTCTCGGCAATTCTATCTCTCGGGAAATTCCCGACCACTTCTTGTAGCTATTCATATGTAAGTCATTCAGAAGTCGAGCTGTTTCTATTCGGTATCTTAATATTTTATTATCGACAACTCTGCACAGTGTATTTTAGTGATATACTAGTATCAGGGGACGTGTAAATTGCTTTATGGTATTTTGACTACTAATAAACGATAAACTATTCCTTTCATGTTAATTATTTTTCTGTTTATATTCGATTAGTACACAAATTATCAATTTTCAAGTCTACATTACGACCGCATCTTAGTAAAACCAAAATGCTTAGATATGTTAAAGTTATTAACATAGCTAAGTTATTACAGTTATTGAGAGGTTTTTAACATAGCTAAGGTATTAAAGTTATTAATTAAGAGGTTACTGCATTGAGAACCCTTACTCTTCAAGTTACGGTATGTTATTCGATATACGTGTTATTTTGATAGAAAACAATACAACTGTCTTAGATTTACCTAATATATAACATTTTGATGAATATTACCGATGCATTCGATTTCTCCGATCAAGAAGTTTAAGATTGCAAGCTTTAATACCGAAAAGGTCAATACATAGAGTTAAATAAAACTTTTAAAGTTACCAAAAACACATACCTGAACAAAGGAATAGCCCACGTGATAATTGTATTTGGACTTAGCCCTTCATTTGTAATCCTGTTCAGATATGAAATCGCTTTGTGAAGTTGCAATCATTGGTCCTTTAACCATGCACGTTTCTCGTCGTTGTCGTATTTAACTATAAGAAGGAGAAGTAGGTATATTGCTGCAAAGAACAAAAGTTGACAATAGAAACATTAAAGTCATCACAATTGTCGCGCATGCTTCAAGTCAGCTTAGCAGTATGTGCCAAAACAAATCAAAGCAATCATAGCACTGTCGTGTAAGTGATATTATAAAGAATAAATTATAATAAAGTTTACAGACAATTTATTACATATAACTATCAGCATGTAATAATATATTTTTGACGTCCCATAATTCCATGTTCCTTTCACTCAATTTTGTATACATACGTGGCGGGTGGCGCTAGCTAAAATGGCGGTACTTAGCCACCCTGGTGAAAGTCCGCGTGCTTAACCTTACTTTTCAGTTTTAACTTTGCTTCTATATTGTGATTCGGACATGAGTATGTTTGTTTTTGATCAGCCAAACCCATTTAAGAAGAATCAGTACCCAAATGAAACCTGTATATGACCTATGACAGCTGGATGTTTATCGGCGTAGAGAGCCTGTATTTAATGGTGTGAATTAAATTGATAATGGAAATTATGTATCATATTATACCATAATTGTTACTTTAAGAGCGCAAGGAGTTAGTTTGGAATTCATTTCCTCCCCAATAGTGCTTGGGCCCCAAAAATGTGAAACTAAAATTTCTTCCAAGAGTTGCAAACATATCCAAAGGACCAGTGCTAATCAGCAAGTAATTTTTCCACAAAAGACTTCATTTTACTACTCCCACACCCATACATATAGAAGGAAGACTTCGATTAGATTAAAAAGTTAATATAACAGTCACGATTTCTTACCTTTGAATTATGTGTCATGTGTCCGTAAGATATTATTCATTATGAGATATATAACTATGAGATATATAACAAATGCATATAATAATAATTGGATCATGTGAATGGAAAATTAACAAATCTGGCGACTAAATTGTCACAGAAATATATAATTATATGATATTAGGATTGTGTTACAAGAAAAATAAATGCCACACACTGATCATGGACTGTGCTTATAGGTAGAGTAGTTATTAGATTCTATTATATGAAAGAAAGAAAGTAATTTATAATCTGACATTGACATGTGATTGAAAATAACCGATGCTAGGTAAAAAACATTACCATGTCCCCTTGGCCTTTAATTCAAATATTTATCACGAATCAATGCATTTATGTATAGGGAACATACGCATTTGTTTTATCTAAATAATGAGAGCACTAATACATTCCCTTGTGTAATCACTATTTTAATAATTACTTGCTAATCCTAACATTGCCCATGTATTGGGTGGACCCTTCTAAATGAATATTCCTAATGAAAGGTCAAATGGACAAGCCAGTGTTATTTGCCTACACGAATTAAAATAAGAAAATCAAAATTCTATAGAGTTTCGTCTTGTGGCAAGTCTAAAATTCTGTTTTAAGAGCAATTGTCGCGAATACAGACTGACGGATTGCCAGTTCCCGTTACTTAAAACGGACTAAATGTGATAATAAAATAACAATCATGCATCTGAAAATAATGTAGTATATAAAAATCTTCTATCATAATATAGTTTGAAAATACATAAAAATACAATTCAACACTCAAGCGTTGTACATCATTACAATATTTTACCAGTGTTAACTTTACGTTACTAGACGGCCGTTTCGGAATATAATTCCTCATCAGCGGTTTTCGGACAACAATTTTTAAACTAAAATTCATTCAAGGGGTTAAAAAAAAGTGTAAAGGACCAAAATATAATTATTTAATCACATTTAGCTAAGTTAATAACTTGCATTACTATATATTAGAGTATACATTAGCTTTTTGAGTATTTTCACAAAGAAATTACCAAACCAATCAGAATTTTAAAGTTGTAATAACAAAACCATATTAATACTATTCAAACGCTGAACATAAAATATACCCATATTATAGTGGTACGATATGGTGTGGTCATTAAACCATTGAAGTACCATTTACCAATCTACTTATTGTTTTAGAAAATGTGGCCACCAATCAAACACGTCACACCTATAAATGTGTAAACCTTACCCCCACCCCCCAAATAATAACTTTGAAAACTGGAAAATAATTTTATAAATATATATTTTTAATTAAAAAAATAAATACGCAAATTTTAACCAGAGAAGCGATGCTTAGAGCTCCGGAATAGTAGGCACCTCTTGTCTAGATTGCTTCCCCTACCACATGTAAAACCATCACT
Organism: Anadara kagoshimensis; assembly: GCA_021292105.1. Classification (NCBI taxonomy): domain Eukaryota; kingdom Metazoa; phylum Mollusca; class Bivalvia; order Arcoida; family Arcidae; genus Anadara; species Anadara kagoshimensis. The sequence continues at coordinate 20,260,020 of CM037867.1, read as the reverse complement.
GAGAATGATAGTAACATTGAACCAATTGTTGGACGTAGGTATACATCATTGATCCATTCATTCATGATTTATCTATTAATCATACGAGAATACTCTATTATCCATTTCAATAACTATTTACAATAAGTACTTTATTGAAAAAATCTTTGTGGAAAAATAATCCTCCTTTTATATAATGCTTCTGATAGGATTTAAGATTTTATTACAAAACTGGGTCAAAAATGGAAAAAAACATAAATCAATTTTATAATACGTTTGGCAGGTTACTACATAATAAAAATAACCGAAATCGACCCAGAAGCAATATGAATATGATTGTTTGAACAAAAATGTTATAAACAATTGCAAATCACGTCGGCATTTTGGCGCTGAAAATAGATTCTGTGTGTTTGGTTGGTGCCCAAATTAGATCTGCACCATCGTTAGGTTTTGAAATTCTGTAAGTCTTTCTATGTTGTGTCGCAAAACGCCCTGGTAATAGTAATTGTTAGTTGTCTGATATAGTTTCTGTACCGTTTTTTGGTTCTTTGAGTTACAAAGAAAACAAGGACTTCCGAAATTTGAAAGAACCACGAAGTAATCGAAACATTGTTCAAAACAAAGCCAAGAGAATTGTAAGATTATAAAAATCATATTTTATTCGAGGAATTCATTATTCTCTCCACTACAAAATTTTCAAAATACCTTTTCATTATTACTAATCTTAAAGAAATACTTTCAAATGATTTTGTTTTTAAAAAAAGACCTTTCCGCTGGATCTTTGAAAAAAGTTCACGTGTCTAGCATGACTTGTCAGTTCTAAAGTTTTAACTTTGCTTCTGAATTGTGATTCTAACATTGATTAGTATGTTTGTTTTTGTTTAGTAGGGATGTTGCTACTACATAATAATAATTTTTATAACAGCTCTTAATGCCTCTTTTCAAATGTAGTACCAATTAAACGTTATCTAATGGTCTCGTTAATTTTTGTGGTATTTCTGGTATTCACGATATTAACCAATGTGAGTAAAAAACCATTGACATCTTAACACGTTAAGTAGAGCTTGAATTCCTAAATTAGTATTGCAATATGAACGTCTATTTTAAGATACTTTTATTTATACAGATCTACTTTTTACGGAACAAATCACCGTTTCAGTAATTAAGTACCAAATAAATATTTCTTTATTGTTCTTCTTGACAATTGTGGGGTAATTCTAGCGCTAATTTTTACGCCGCTTTGCATCGGATCAGTCATTCATGCGTGTGTGTTGGCAAATGGTATGTTCAAAATTGAACCACATGTTAACGATGAAAAACACACAAAGCTAATCCATGTTCGAATCACAATCCAGAAGCAAAGTGAAAACTCTGAAACTGACAAGCCATGTTCGACAGGTTAACTTCCACCAGGGAAGTGAGGCTGGGTGCTCCGGAAGGACAAGCACCTCGTGTATAGCTAGCTACACCTACCACGTGCAAAACATTAATATATTCGAAATATGATCATAAGATACTTTTTATTGTTCTTTAAGACACTTGAAGGGGGATTTTAGCGTCAATATTCACACTGCTTTGCACTGATATCTGTCAGTTATGCGTGTGTTGGCAAATAGTGTGTCCAAAATTGAGCAATATGTTGATGAAATAAAACAGTTATAAATGTGAAAAAGGTTTTCAGCTAAAATATGCATGTATTCTATTTTCAGTTAAACATTCATCTTTAATTTGTTTTATACTTTAAAAACGCTTAAACTACAAAGGTTGTGTTGTGACTCAGGGATAGTGCAAACCTTGGCTTATTAGACAAAAAAATGTTTTATGTTCGTCACTACAATATTATTTATGATGTCTCTGTATCCGCAATTCCCTGGATATATTTGACATCCAATAGTTTTATTTTCTTTCATTTTAAATTTTGATTGCACTTTTACTGGCTGTAGCTAGCTCTTTTGGAGCGCCCGGTCTCACATATTTAGTGGAAGTTCACGCGATCGACTTGAATTGCCATTCTACAAAGATTTAAGTTTGCTTTAGGATTTTTATTTAGACATGGATTAGTGTGTTTGATTACAATATCAACCATACTTCGGTGTAAGTGGATATCTAGTCGCGTGTGATGAAGGACCCGCTGTGAAACATTGAAGACGTTATCATGTCTGACTTAAAAAAAACATCTCCGACCATTCTGTTTCTTCTTCAAAACAATGCAACTACAGTTACAGCATAAAAGCGCTGCAGCATGCTAATATTTGACTAAGTTGTAAACATTGGGCTTTAAAAGAATGACAAACAGTTTATTTTACAATCACTTAATATGTTGATGAGTCTTTTTTTTTTTTTTTTTTTTTTTTACAAATTTCTTATAAAAACATCTTTTTGTAACTATAGATTTCTTTTTTGTACAATTTATGAGGTTTGTTCCATTTTTACCAAATGTCTTTCAACTGGATCACTGTCTGTTGTGGATACAAGTGGGTTAAATTACTATGATAGCCTTGAAGCTCATTCAAACAATGTAAAACCGTTAACCATGGATACAGATACATTTTACTTCTCAATAATATTGTTACGAGTATAAACTTGTTGTAGCATGCCAAATTGGACGGACTAGCCTATAAACTTCGGTTTCGAAGGACATTTAACCATTGAACTGTCTAGAAATGGCGTTTCTGGTGCTATAACTTCCATTGCCGTGCAAAGCAAACTGAATAACGCAAGCTAGCACGTGATGACTAGTTTGCTTTGCACGGCAATAGAAGTTATAGCACTATAAACGTCATTTCTAGACAGTTCAATGGTTATATATACATTTTGCATTTTTTTAAAACCTTTTTTTTGTTTTTGAATCCTGAAATAAATTTAAAACACTGTCGTGTACGACATGCAATTCCAATTCCTGGAACAGCCTATCAATGACGCTACGGGCATAGGTGTCAGCAAGAAATGAGTGACGTCACATTAGCAAATGTAATTATAGTCCTATAACTTCATTTGGTCTAAAACAGAGTTTAATACAATCAAACACCATAAATGTAAATATTTGTGTTTGAGTCTCCCATGCAGATTGCTTTTACAGTCACTGTACATGTAAATTTGCCTTCCTTTCCTGTAAAGTGCTTATATAAAATAATAAGCATGTTTTTTTAACTTAAGGTTTTCTTCAAATGTCTTTTAACTAGATCCCTTACAACAAAGATGACAAATGTGGTTTAGATTACTCTCATAGTCTTAAAACGTATTCAAACAATGTCATTGTAATTGCAATGCATACATGGACACTACTGCAATGACGTCCATAAAACCATTTTTAGCGAGAGTATTAAGTTGTTGCAGCATGCTGACATTCGACGGACTAGCCTGTAAACAATGGTTTTGAAGGACACTTGTGTTTTAGTCGCCTACGGTTAAAAGATAAACAACAGTTTTACATTTACTGCACATGCAAATACGTCTTCTTTTTTCTACAAATTTCTTATAAAAACATGTTTTTGTAACTAGATTTTTTTACAATTTAAGAGGATAACAAATGTGGGTTTGATTACTCTCATAGCCTTGGCACTTTTTGCGCAAACTAGCTGGTAAACAATAGTTTTGAAGGACACATGTGTGCTAGTCTCCCACGTTTAGATTAACAACTGTTGATTTGACGATCGCTACACACGTATATGTGTCTTCTTTTCCCACAAATTGCTAATATAGAAGTACATGTATAGAAAACATGATTTTGTAAATGTTTTTCTTTCAATTAAAGAGGATCGTTCAACCTTTACCTTTCTTTTAACTGGCTCAAAGATAACAGAGCACAGACAGGTTAGATAACAAAAGTGAGTTGATTACTATAACAGCCTTGAAATTTATTTACCATGTACACTTTTATGTCGTGAAAATATGTTTCGTTTGATTAAAAAATGAAATTGGATTGCTATCAAATCACAGATGGAATTTGAACATTATCGATTTTTAATTAAAAATTTTTCTCGTTAGATTTTTTTGAGTTTATATTCTTGAAACAACTATTCATCTTAATTTACTCCATCATTTTGGTTTTCATTTCAGTATCAAACTGAATTCAATGTATTTCACTTAGAACATCTATATGGGTCTCTTATTGATATGTAACTAGTGTTGCCGTTGTATCATTCGTGTTCTTGGCTATCATCTAAATTTACTCCATTTGACCTTCAATTCAAAAAAGTATCAACATAATATTTATGTACTGAATTCAATGCCATTGCCGCTTGATAGGTTTCTATGAATTTGTAATTGGTGATACAGTTTTAGTTCATGTTCTTCAATCGTCTATTCATCTAAATTTAACCCATTTGATTTTCGTCTCAATATGAAACGGGACTCAATGTCAGAGCTGTTCCGTACTTAATTCAATATCAATGCCACCTATATACAACTATATAGGTTTCTAATTAATTTGTAATTGGCGTAATAAGACAGGGTTCGCTGACATCAATACATCACAAGAATGTCGTCAAACGATCCATTTTGTAGCTAGCTCAAATATTGACACATCAACAAAAACGTTGATTGTGATTGATGGCTTTAATCTCGCTAGTTAACATCGACCTGAGAGTTAAACGATTGATCATCAACCTCATGTAGTCGACGAAGAACGGAGATAAAAATTAAAATTATAATTGTACATTAATGAGTTGAAATTGAAAAGCATAGCAAGACCGGTTCTCTGAAAAGAAATCATCAGTTATAATAACAAAACTATAATTAAGTTTCCCGCATGGATTTTAGAACCAAAGCGAGACGGGTGCTATGAACATGGAAATTAGCGAATATAATAAAAATTATAAATTGAAATGGAAAATCACGCAGAGGATTTATAAATAAAGCTAGTCTGATCTGAAAAAAATCGGGTTGAATAAACTACATATAAAATATCATTTATTTATTTTAAATATGTCTTATTATAGATTACAAGGTGTGAAATAAAAAGAATAGCTAGGATCACTAAAATTTGTTTAACCTACATCAACTAAGGATGTATATGTTTCCCAAAAATACGCTTTAATAAAGCAAGTTCTCATCACGCAAATTTTGTACAACGAAACAAGCTGCTTACAAATAAATGGTTGACCTAGGGATATTGAGCCTAGGCTTATCAAGGCCCTCAAAAAGTTTTATGGCCGCCATCACAGTATTGTTGATAAGTTTGATGCCCCGGTTTCAGGATAGCCATGAATATAGTTGACGTCCGATAGTTCCATGTTCCTTTCAATCAAGTTTGATAACACACGTGGCGGGGGTAGCTAGCTAAACAGGAGGTGCTTACTCATCCACAGAGCTCGGCTTCACTTCCCTAGTGGTAGTACGCGTGATGTACCTTAATTGTCAGTTCACTTTGTTTCTAGATTGTGATTTGATGTTTGTTTTTGATTTTTACTTCTTTGACTGTAATAGTTTGAATGCCTTGCTAGAGTACAGGCCTGTCGCCAGTTGTAAAATGATCTTACGTATATAGACTGAATCGGCAGCTTACCTAAAATCCTCGTTATCTATATCCCAGCAATGTTTTTAGTTATCTCCCTTGATAGCTTTCCGTATCCGGGACAACTCTACAGCCGATCTTCGAGTTTTTGTTACCTCAGTGTAAAACTTTTAACAGGTTTGTACTGTAAGTAGCTTACCATCCAGAAACAACAACTAAAATAGAATTTAAGCATTCAAAGAAATTTTACCCAATATACTATATTAGTATTTGAAGAAACAATGTTTTTTGACTGCATGAACTGGAATAAACTTAACATTCTTTATCCATATTATTTGAATTAGAAGAATCATACAACATTACTTATAACATTCTACTTCCCTGTGTCTTCAAAGATTGCGATTTTATTGACTTCTGTCACAAAGAATGTTGTTGTTATGCTTAATTGTTGATTCTTGACGTCTAAGCTTTCTATTACAATAGACTTGGATTTATTCAGTTTAAAGACAAGCATTCGAGCTGAAACTAAAATGTTTATTTAATTTGATTCTTTCGATTCGAATTTATAAATCAAACATGGTTCATTGCAGGTACTTTTTAGTACAGGTAAGTTGCATGTAGCTGAATTATGGGATCAATCACCGGTTTCACAATCATGCCTGCGCTAAGATTTTCCTTAACTTAAAATTTTGTCAATTTAGGTAATCTTTATCACGACCGATGAATAGTTTTGTTTAAACTCAATGAAAATGTTTTAATATAAGGTGATCTAAAAATTAACACCTTAAATTCCTTAATATGTTAAAATTAACAAAATTATAAAGATTTGAAGTTTTGCCAGATTTAAACTAAGGAGAATCTTAGCTAAGAAATTATTGTGAGTTAATATTTCTCAATATCCATGTACAGGTACAATTTATCAAGGGGCCTCGGTGATAAAATGTTCTAAAGCACTCGCTTACTATATCGTCTAGACAGACAAACAGTATTAATCCTACAAGTTAAAGTTAGAAAATTTGTATTTGGCTTGCTGAAAGTCGGCGTTTTTCTCTGCGTTGTCCAGTTCCTCCCCATACCGGAACTGATCGCCAAGAATGTTAACAAGGGTAAAATACCCCTTAACCCAATTACTCTACACCTCTTTATCAAATCCAACACACGTTTTTTCTTTGCTTCTGGATTGGGATTCGGACTTGGATCAGTATGTTTGTTATTATTGTACACAGTAGATGTTAAATCACAATCCCAAAAGCAAAATATTGACCTTTGAAACTGGCGAATTTAGTCACAATGTGGGGTAAACACCTCATGTTAAGCTAGCTGCATTCACTTAATTTGCATTCAAAATTGAAAATAAAAGGAACATAGACATTTGCTATGCAAAGTACATTTCGGAGCAATCATAATCATTATTCTAATTCATTCTGTATGTAACGCCCGTTTTCATTGGCTGACGTCATAAATTGCGACGGTATATTTGTCGATATACTGTCAAAAATTCACACAATATAATTACAATATACATGATATACTGCTTCAAATTGTACGGGTACTTGCAAGAGCATATTTGGTACCGAACCATCTTGTTGGAGTAGTTGAATTTTTCACAGGATAAGGCAGAGATATCTCCATCGAGGATATATTTTCCTGTCATTAAATAAATTACACTGTTAGTGGTGTAGGATTTTTTTACTCGCACGCAAAAACGTGATTCGTAAACAATAAATTGCATCAAATGTTCAATTTTCATGCCACCATCCGTGCCTTCGGAAAATGACGTCATCAAATCTTGCGTAAATAAAATAATTTGCGACAGTAAAACCACCGAAATACGTCTGCAAATCAAAAATTACAAGACAGTTATCCACAAAGGTTTTATCAAAAACGACTATTGCGTGTTTAAGTGAAGTAAGTTATCTATAATACATCTAACTCACTATAATTGTTTCAGACTTTATTTGAAACAGTTCTTGAACACTGATGAACTTGATATCACTTTGATATACAGTACAGGTCTGTAAAAAATCGAGTGCCCGTTAGTCGATGATCAGTACTTTTACAAAGCTTACAAAGTTAGAATCAGCTGTCGAAAATTGCCTAGATATAGCTAACGAGAAGATAGAAAGTAGTTGCAGATTAGCCACCATTTCGTTAGCCTAGTATCATAGTATCATAATTTGGACAGAACTGTACTGTATTATTTGTGATCATTATTCATCAATGTCAATAATAAAGTGAAGTTAGTCATAAAAAGCACATTTTGCCAGAGGGATTTTTCAGACTTTATCTAAAACAGTTTTTGGACAAGCATCGACGTGGAATCAATTTGATATACAATATCCAAGCCTATCGAAATTTTAACACTGAGCTGACGAAAATAATTCTGCTGAATGACCGAGATATGAATAGCTAGTAACCAAAAAAACCAGAAATAGAAAGCAGACACCTAAATAGTGTCGAGATATAGCGAACGAGGGTCAGATAAGAGCTGTCGAATCGGCACCAATTTCTTAGCCTTGTATAAACTTTCGACAGAACTGTACTGTATTATTTTTGATCATTATTCATCAATGTCAATAATAAAGTGAAGTTAGTTATAAAAGCACATTTTGCCAGATGGTTTTTTTTCAGACTTTTTTGAAACAGTTTTTGGACACACATGAACGTAGTATCACTTTGATTTACAATTTACAAGCCTATCGAAATTTTAACACTGAGCTGACGAAAATAATTCTTCTGAATGACCGAGATATGAATAGGTAGTAACTGACAAACTATACAGAGACAGAAAGCAGTCATCGAAAAGTTGTCGAGATATAACGAACGAGGGGCAAATAAGAGCAACCGATTCGGCACCAATTTCTTACCCTTACTTTCGACAGGTCTTGACTATATCATTTGTGATCATTATTCATCACTGTCAATAGATAAATGAAGTTAGTTTTCAAGAGCACATATTGTCAAAAGGAATAGTTTAAGACTTTATTTGAAACAGTTCTCAGACACGATATACAGTACAGGTCTGCCGAAAGGAGATGCCGCAAATGAGTCGAATCTCGGCTGCCGACTGGCTGGGGTATGCATAGTAAGTGGTCGAAAAAATGCAGCAGCTGTCGATCAGTTGTGGAGATATAGATAATGAGAAGCTAAGATTTTTAGCACAGTGTTAAAGTTTCGACAGACTTCTGGTGTATTTTTGTGAACATTATTCATCAATTTTAATATCATTACCTATCTACAGTACAGAAATATCAAAATTGTTTAAACATTCAAGACTCGACTGCCGAGTGGTCGAGATATCGATAGTAAGTGCTTCAAACCCTGCCCAGAGAAAGAAAGACAGTAGCTGTGGAAAAGCTGTATAGCTTACGAGGAGCCGAAATGACCTGCCGATACAGCATTAATTCGTTAACTTATTGTTAAACTTTCGACAGGTCTGTTTTGTATCTTTTGTGATCATTATATATCAACGTCAGTGTCTTTACTATCTATTTTTTCCCGATTTATATTTGAGAATAATCTAGTATATTTTCGTCTGATCGACCTAATGCGTCAATGGTTGAACGATTTGTTCATGATAAATATCTATTTTCAGACACCCATAAATACATTTTGCGATCTGATTATATGTTTTATGTGATTACCCTTTTATTAAGTGTTCTGTTAATTGAGTTCTTGACATATATCGTCTTTATAATCAATATGTCATACAAGATAAGGAGCAAATACTGTTTTCCATACCTTTGCCCGACGGATTACAAGTATATTGCTCCGTGATGAGAGCTACATCTTTTTTCTGACAAATTAAACCAAAACACACCAGTCCATTTTTTTAATATTAACGTAAATACGTGAATTTCTACAAGGAAGTGAGGTTAGAAGCATAAAACTACGGAACATTAAGTAGGATCACAAACGAATCCCTTAGCGCACTGCTAAAAAAATCCTAAGTGCACTGTAGTTATATAAAAAAATCAAAAGCATACACCTATGGTAAAAAAATCTAAGTTAAGGACTTATCGTGGATATAAGGTTAACAAATAATCTGATTGACAATAAATTAATTAAGACTTAGCCATTTGTCACTTAATGGCGACTTATTCCCTAAGAACGGCAATCAATACCGTACTCTTACCAATTCTGATTAATACTTGAACTAGTAACATTTGTCACATTTTTCGTGATTGTAAATGATAAGAGGTTACATGTATCTTAAGTGAAAATATCCATGCATTGACCAATCCTAAATGAGAAGTACATGCTTTATGAAAACCTAAATACGTTTTTATATTAAGCATTCACAGATCAAGTTTTATAATCAGTGTTTTAAACTTGTACTTTTATCAATTTTCTATTTTGTATTTCTATGACTTATTCTTGATTATTTCGACTTTTGTCACTAAATGGCGTCTAAGTTCCTAAACATTAACGAATACTGTACTTTAATCCATTTCTGATGAATATTTGAACTAGTATCATTTGTCACAGCTGCCGCCATTGTAGTTGATGAGAAGTTATGTGTATCCTTGCTTAGCTAGCCGTGTCGCTATGTTGTATATAGTAGATACCATAAAATGATTTACTACCAGACCTTCTGGTTCATATCATTTATCCTTGTGGTAGGAGGCTCGCTTTTCACCCGGAAGGCCCGGTTTTGATCCTCAGCCGTCACTCGTGAGGAAGTGGTTTTTAGGTGTTTCCTCCCTATTGTTACAAGTAAAAATACCGATGCATTGGCCAAACCTAAATACGCTTTCATGTTACATAATTACGCATTAGTAACCCGATAGACAATGAATAAATTAAGACATATCAATTTTTCACTAAATGGCGACTAAGTCTCCGAACAGCAATCATAAATGTACTTTAATCCATTCTGGTTAATACTTGACCTAGTAACATTTGTCACATTTTTCGAGATTGTAGTTGATGAGAGGTTATGTGTCTTTTTAGTGAAAATATTGATGCATTGACCAAACCTAAATAGTACTACGTGTTTTAGAACCAAAATACGTTTTTATTTTACGCATTCACTGATCAAGCTTTGTAATCAGTCGTTTAAACCAGTGCTTTTATCTATTCTTTTTCTTCTTTGTGACTTATTTTTGTTTGTTTCCACTTTTGTCAGTAAATGGCTACTGCGTCTCCAAACAGCAATCGATATTATACTTTAATCCATTCTGATTCATAATTGAACGAGTAACATTTGTCACATTTTTCGAGATTGTAGTTGAAAAGAGGTTACACGTATCTTTAATGTGTAGTTGGGCTGCGCTGGTCGTGGCGATGAGTTGTATGTAGTAGATACCATAAAATGATTTACTACCAGACTTTCTGCTCCGGATCATTTAACCTTGTGGAAGGACGCTCGTTTTTCATCCCGGAGAGCCGGTTTTGATCCTCAGCTGGGCACTCGGTGGGGAATAGTTTTTTCAAGTGTTTCCTCCCTCCTGTTACAAGTGAAAATACCGATGCATTAACCAAACCTAAATTAGTACTACATGTTTTACGAAAGTTAAAGTTAAAAGGTTAATAACTGATAGTTTCCATTTGTTTCACCGCCAAGATGTTGGATAACATGTAAATTAGCAAATACATGACTGTATTATATATAAAAATCATTTCTATGTAGAAAATGAAAAAAAATATTAACAATTGTTATTTTACTTTTTGTTGATAATGAACTAGTGCAATTGACAGTTGTCATTCTCTATTGACTATTAAGTATTTTTCAGATACAGATATAGAATTACATTTTACATTGTATGACAGTTTGATGTATTGGTGCCTGCATGCTAACTTTAAGCTTTCCGATTAATGGTTTAACAACTTCCCCAAGATAATTGGAATTGATGAATACTTTCTGTGAAATAAAGTATAAAGCATGAAAAATATGCTTTTAGAGAATCGAAATATTTTCCATCACTTCATTTTTGTAAGAGGGAAACCTATGCTGTCAGAAATCAACTATTCCAGTTTACTTTCTGGTGAATAAAGATCCTTTAGAATTATTTGCTTTTTAAAATTAAAAAAAAAACCTTTATAAGAAACATACAACATTTGTTACTGTCATGTCAAAATCAATATTTTAAAATTAATCTGTACTTTAAATTATTTTATTATTCTATTCTATCTTTTTCTATTTTATAATAGAGATATTTCGAATGTTTAACACCAAGATGAGCAGCCGAATCGGCTTTATTTAGTTAGCTCATTGTTAAATTTTTGACAGATCCGAAAAGTAGTATCATTGCTCGTCCTACATTTCAAGAGATCGCATATCACACCTACAGACAGCTGTTGCTTGCACACAAGGTACCAAAATATAGCCAAGGCTAACAAGGACCGGATTGAATGCGCAGCCGATCAGCTTAATGTTAAATTTCTTCCAGGCCTGTATTGTATCCATATCAATTAGGTCGCATGTTAGACCAACAAAACTGTTACCGGTATTACCTGTCGATAAGGTGCCGAGGCATAGCTAACTAGAAGCCGAAATAAGCAGTCAATTCGGCTTTATTTCGTAAGTTTAGTGTTAAGCGTTCGATAGATGTACAGTAAAACATGTGTATAAAGGCCACCCAAGGGGACCAGTAAAAGTGGCCTTTATAGGCAGGTGACCTTTATATACAGGTTCAAATAATATAAATAAAGAACAATTGGGATTCAATTCTATTGTCCTTTATAAGTAGGTGGCCCTTATATAGAGGTAGCCTTTAAGGCAGGTTAGACTGTAATGTTTAGCGTTTGATAAATGTTAGTGGATGTACTGTCGTAGCCTTGTCCATCCTATATTTGAAGATGTCGCATGTTACACCAATAAAACAGCTACCGGTATTGCTTGTTCAAAAGTTACCGAGATATAGCTAACAAGAAGACGAAATTAGCAGTCAATTCGTATCTTTACATTAAACAGACCTCTACTGTAGTATCCCTTCCCATCGTACATTTCAAGAGGTCGTTTACTAGACTTACAGAACGGATACCTGTACTGTATGTCAATAAGATGTCATGGCGTCCAGACTAGCAGTCGATTCAGCTTAATCTCGTTAATTTAGTGTTAAACCCTTTGTAAAACCTGTGCGGTATAAAATTCTATTTTTATACAGTACAGATATGTCGAATGTTTGGCACCAAACTGAGCAGCTGAATCTGTTTTATTCCGTTTGATGTTTCCATACTCATTCTTCATTCCAAGATGTCGCATTTTAGACTATAAAACAGTTAATGTTATTGCTTGTCGAAAAGATGCTGAGATATAGCTAACAAAAATTCATAATGAGCCATCGATTTGGCTTTTCTTGTTTAGCTTTGTGTTAAATTTTGACAGACCTCTGTTCACCCTATATTTCAAGATGTCGCATGTTTGATCAACAAAACAGCTGATGGTATTGCCTGTCAAAAAGGTACCGAGATATAGCTAACGCAGAACAAAATAAGCAGTTCATTCGACATTATTCTGTCAGCTTAGTGTTCAACGTTCAACGTTCGATAGATCTGTACTGTTGTGCTGCCTGTCGAAAAATGTCGCAACATTGCTATGAAGTTGAGCAGCCAATTCGGGTTTTTTCGTTAGTTTTGTTTTAAATGTTGCTAGATTTGAAATTTGTATCGTTGCCAAAGCTACAAAGCTACAGAAGAGTACTGTCGAAAATTTAACACTAAAGAATTCGTGCCAATTTTTACCCTCATTTGCTATATTTCCACATATTGTCGGTAGCCACATCTCTAAGTAGCTTTTGCCCGCCACTAGCTATCCGTATGTTAGAGAAGCGGTAACATACCTTCCCCAGTTTTTTTTAGCTAGCAATCTTAAACATTCGACATATCTGAACTGTAGCTTATGTAAATGTCAATTGAGCAGCCGATTTTACTTTATTTCGTAAACTTAATGTTAAATCATTAAGTTTGCTGTATAGATTTAAAAGTTTGACAGGTTTTAACTATAATAACCTCACCCATACTACATTTCAATAGAAAGAAGGATAGACCTACAAAACAGCTACTGGCATTGCCTGTCGAAAAGATACCGAGAAATAGCTAACGACGAGTCGAGATGAGCAGTTGTTGATTCGGATTGATTTCGCTAGCTTTGACATATCTTCTGTAATGTTGTCTACATTTCAAGAGGTCGCGTGTTAGACTTACAAGTAATATGTTAAAATCCAGATGACAATTTCCTGTCCTTGAGCCTTATATTGTATAAGATTTAGTTTGCCATCAATTACTCTGAGAATTCTTTTAAATGTCTTGCTGTGAATAAATATCTCAGAAATTGATCATGTCAGCGAAAAGACGACAAACATTAATACCTTAGGGTCATTGTTCTCGCAATAAAAAAGATATCTGCCAGATTCAATTGCTTCCAAATGATTTTGAAATTGATATTAAGCTACAGCGGACCAATATACTAAATGTCTTTTCATTTGGTGTCCCAAATTGATGTGCATTCTATTTAGGTACTCTTATATACTAAAGAAGAAATTTATCATTGTAAATTCAATTAAAGACCGTCCCTATCTGATCCATCTCTAATCACATTTTTGTAAGCATTCCAATATTGAATTAAGCAAATGCGTTTTTCTGAAGACGTGTAAGTTCGGGATAAAAGAGGTGTTTTTAAGAAGAACTTAATCTTAACCTCTGCTCGACAGTACAATGCCAGCAAATTCTAGGTCTTCCCAGAAAATTACAGTATAACTTTTTAATTTTGAAGGGGCGATATAGAATGTAATATTTTTTATGCTCACGTCAGTTGTTTTAATTGATATCTGGGATTGTTGAGAGAAACGGAGTAAAACCACCCACACATGCCAAGTGAACTGCGTCTTTTTAAAATTACAAAATACCTTTTTATCCAAAAGGGGAGGGAGTGATTAAAGGGATGTAATATTTTGCGTCCTAGTCAGGAATCTTTTACTTATATCGAGACCGTCAGTTCTGGAATTGCGGGGGAAATCGAATAAAATATCACCGATTTTCGACAAGTAAGATTAAGAGATATCACATTTTCAAAACTACTTTATTTATTTCAATTCGTTTATTTCAATAAAATATTTAACTTGAAATAATTCAAAAAATCCACAAATGCATTTCTCCAAATAAAAAAATTGAAGCTTGCCATCATGGTTTGGCCATATAAACTAGTGATTTTTAAATAAAGGTTGTAACTGAAGTAGATTTTACTGTATTGACACTCGTTCCATGAAATTTTTTTTTGCAATCATCAAAGTTCCATTCGACACAGGTGAACTAATTTCAAACGGTTTCGGCTATTTCTGTGGATGCAAACAGAATCTCGGTGGCCAAGTATCAGTGCCTCTCAATGTCTACGTTTGAATTCGATATAAAGACATCTTGGTGTAAGAAATGTGCCAGTTCACCATCGATAGATTTTTTCGGTTTTCTCCCATTCCAGACTTAAAAATCTCGATATAACAGAAAAAACGTCGAGGTATAAAACACTATATGAATTCATGCCTCTTCTTTAAAGTCTCAAGCATATACGCCAGACAATTTATTCAAATACAACAATAGATTCCATCACTTGAAATAGTAATGCATTTAATCAAGTAGGGAAAGTAAATACGTCTTAGCATTTGGCTTAACGTTAACAAAAGTAATATTACAAAATATTTCGAATAGAGATGCGTAGTTGTCTGTTACATATGATTCCAATTCAGGAATTTCAATGCCGCGATTGTTCTGATTAAGGGAAAATAAAGAAAAATTACGTTATTTTTTAAAATCATTTCTTTGAAAAATTAAATAATATTTCGACATCACAAAATTCTAATTCATTAATTTATCAAACGTATTTTGCATTTGAAAAACAAAAATCGTGAGGTGGGTCTGAATTTTGAAAGAGACAAACCAGTTTTAAGTAAGAAAGGGTTTGAATAAAAAAGCATGCATAAGTGCAGCACTCGTTGACATGGGTACATTAATTTAGTGCTTCTATTTATCCACCCATTAACAGTCACACTTTGGTAATATACATATACGGTCAAACCTGTGTAAAAAGGCCACCAAAGAGAACCAGTAGGTGTTGCCTTTATAGGCAGATGTCCTTATATACAGGTTCAAGAATATTAATAAAAGGAATTTGGATAAAATTCCACTGTCTTTTATAAAGAGGTGGCCCTTTTATAGAGGTGGTCTTTGACACAGGTTTCACTGTATATGTTTACGGAGTACTAGTACCCAATGAGAGTCTTGGTAATTGACTGTTTCAAATTTCATAAACATGTTACAAAATTTTTGCTTCATAAATTTAAGTGGAAATTAATTGGTGAAAATTTCATGGGTCATCTGTGCACTATGATCCGATTTAATTTGACGGTGAATTTAAATTAGGGCTACTATCTGATCGCGAAAATCGCCAAAAAAATAGCTCAATTATTACGTTTATGATAATATTTATTTACTTTTATGCCTTACTTGCCTTGTACCAGCATGGTGATATAGAAATATCAAATTCATTTTCTTCAAAACACAAGCAAAAGTGACAAGTAATTACTATTCACCAAAACTTCTAAACATTTATATTGAAAAAGAACTCTATTACCTTGGGAATCACGTTCGTCTTTCTAATGTGTCATTGGCTTGCAAATGAATGTTTCCGATATGTGAAACAATTAGCCCGGCTTATAAAAATAAAACGTTTTCTTTTTAAAACGTTGATTGTCCAATCGAATGCATTTACATTCCTATCATGCATTTTTCAATTTTTGTAGGTGGTCATCTGGATTCTAATTGTAGTGTTTGATGCAGTAAAATTGAATCAAATATATTTCTGCCATTTAATTTTCTTCTTATAATTAGTGGTCTTTAACAATTACAATGTAATCTGATCCACTATATTTTAAATATACATGCACTTGATAGATACCGTGCATAAAATCTCCTTTCTCTCCTATAGAATTGCCATGTGTTGTTTTTGAATTATATTATTTCATAAAAGTAGCACATGACAGAATGTATATGTACAAATTTTAGGAATCATAACATGGCTGTTTTTAATTAAGCAGAGGATTAATATTTGCGTTACTGTATCATCGCGAAACTCTCTAAAACTTATATACTACTAAAAACACGTTTACAGAATATATTTATTTGGCATATTTAAACCAGTATACTTATATTACATATTATACCAGTTTTAATGTTACAGCATTAGACGGCCGTTTCGAAATACAATTCCTCATCAGTAGTGCTTGGACCAAAATTATGGAACCAAAATTACATGTATTTCTAAGATGTTGAAAAGCTACCCAAAGGGCCAAAATGTATTTTGCCAAATTAAGCTAAGGAAATACTTTGCATGAGGGAGTATACCTTATATAATTTTTAGCACAACTGTGCCTTGTCGAGCATATCCGAGCATATATTTCCTTGTCTTGTAACAGCATGACAAAAACTATTTCTTAAAACACAAGCAAAATTGTTAAATAATCATTAATCATCAAAATTTATAGACATTCATGTTCATAAAGAACTGTATTACCTTGGGAATCACTTTTGCCTTTCTAATAGGTCATTGACTTGCAAATGAATATTTCCGATATGTGAAACAATTATCTCAGCATATAAAATAAAACGTTGTCTTTTTGAAAGGTTAATTTTCCAATCGAATGCATTTACATTCCTATCATGCACTTTTCAATTGATATAGGAGGTTAGTTGTGCATTTAATTGTAGTGGTTTATACAGTAAAATTCAATTAAATGTATTTCTGCGATTTAATTTTGTTCTTATAATTAGTCGTCTTTAACCATTACAATATAATCAGATCCACTATATTTTAAATATACATGCACTTGATAGATACCGTGCACATAATCTCCCTCCTCTACCATAGAATGTGTATGTACGAATTTTAGGACACATCGTTTTTAATTCAGCAGTGGATTAAGACTTGCAAATGAATGTTTTCGATATGTGAAACAATAACTACGCATATAAAACTTAAATGTTTTTTTAAAAAGGTTGATTTTCTAATCGAATGCATTTACATTCCTATCATGCACTCTTCAATTGATATAGGAGGTTATTTGTGAATCTAATACTGGTGTTTTATGCAGTAAAATTGAATCAAATATATTTCCGCGATTTAATTTTCTTTTTATAATTAGTGGTCTTTCACCATTACAATATAATCAGATCCACTATATTTTAAATATACATGCACTTGATAGATACCGTGCATAAAATCTCCCTCCTCTCCCATAGAATTGTCATGTGTTGCTTTTGAATTATATTATTTCATAAAAGTAGCACATGACAGAATGTATATGTGCGAACTTTAGGAATCATAACATGATTGTTTTTAATTTAGCAGAGGATTAATATTTGCGTTACTGTATCATCGCGAAACTCTCTTAAAATAATATACCACTAAAAACGTTTACAGAATATATTTATTTGGCGTATTTAAACCAGTATACTTATATTACATATTATACCAGTTTTAATGTTACAGTATTAGACGGTCGTTTCGGAATACAATTCCTCATCAGTAGTGCTTGGATCAAAATTATGAAACCAAAATTACATGTATTTCGAAGATGTTGAAAAGCTACCCAAAGGGCCAAAATGTATTTTGCCAAATTAAGCTAAGGAAATACGTTGCATGAGGGAGTATACCTTATATAATTTTTAGCACAACTGTACCTTGTCGAGCATGTCCGAGCATATAGTTCCTTGTCTTGTAACAACATGACAAAAACTATTTCTTAAAACACAAGCAAAATTGTTAAATAATCATTATTCACCAAAATTTATAGACATTCATGTTGAAAAATAACTGTATTACCTAGGGCATCTATGTTGAAAAAGAACTGTATTACCTTGGGAATCGCGTTTGTCTTTCTAATAGGTCATTGACTTGCAAATGAATATTTCCGATATGTGAAACAATTACTACGTTTTATAAAAATAAAAAAAATTCTTTTTAAAGGCTGATTTTCTGATCGAATGCATTTACATTCTTATCGTGCACTCTTCAATTGATATAGGGGGTTAGTTGTGCATTTAATTGTAGTGTTTATGCAGTAAAATTCAATCCAATTATTTCAGCGATTTAACTTTGTGTTTTAAATTAGCGGCTTTAACAACGAGGTTCGCTGCTGTACCACGTGACACACCTTAACAATTATTTCCATTAGATATAGAATCATAAGTACCTGTTTCTGTAAATCGACGTTATTTCAGGAATTCGCGGCGTAAAATTTTTTGAAATGTCTTGCATAAACATTAAGAGTTGTTGATCACGCAAACAACGGTAAAACCAATTGTAACGTATTAAGATTTGTCCCTTTAAGATATCGTCTTCCTTAAGCTTCTCAAACATATTTACTTACGGATTTTAACGCAAATCGTAATTTATTAAATCAAAATCAAACATACTAATCCAAGCCCGAATCAAATTCAGAAGCAAAGTAAAAAATTTGGAACAATCAAATTAGGTAAAACACGCAAACCAGGGAAGTGAGGCTGAGTGCTCCGGTAAGTGAAATTAAAATGACGTAAATATCATTGATCACCTTGTACACTATGATGGTATTTATCTTTGCGATAAACTCAAAATAGCGCTACTACATGTATATCATCGTGAAAATCCCTAAAAATAGCACAACGCTTAACTTGCATGTTAAATTTTTATAAAAAGTTGAATGAGAGCACTAACAGGAAAGAAAAAACTTTGTTTTTGACTATGAAGATCTATCATAGGGGATTATACACATCTTCAAGTATACAACAGAAATGCAGTCTCAATACGATCGTGTTCTGTTATGTTAGGATTAAACTTGCATTATCGATAGTTCAAGATCGCCCCCTCGTCTCCAAAACTTTGCTCCTTCGCCATCGTATCTTCGCAACTTCGATTCTTCGCCATCGAATCTTCACAACTTCGATTCTTTGCCATCATATCTTCGCTACGACATCGCATTTTCGCAACTTCGATTCTTCGCCATCATATCTTCGCTCCGACATTGCATTTTCGCAACTTCGTTTCTTTGCGTCCAAGTCGAAGTGGCGATAATGCCAATTTGGCCCTAACAGTATACGATATATATACATTACACTGTATAATACCAAAACGTACCAGTGGTCCAGTGTGATCCTTCACTATTCCATACAGGGGCGTAGCTGAGCATGTTGGTAAATTACGCACTGTAAACGTGAAAAATGCACCGTTTTTCTAGGGGGTATGGGGGCATGCTCCCCCAGGAAATTTGAAAAAATACAACAGAAATGGTGCGTTTTCCATGAATTTCGACCCTTATCTGCAAAATTTTTCGACCAAACTTCAAAACGAAATGCAAACGACCATTGAACTGATCATTGATTCATATGCATAAATCGTCTTTTTCATGATAGTTTCAGTTTCGAGGATTAAATTTTGTATTGCTTTCAAGTTTTGAAATATAGCTGTCATATAATTATTTTTAACATGTTTAAATATGATATTTGACAAAATTAACTTAGGCACGGTCGTATGTGCGTATGCTCAGCTTCGCCCTTGCCATAGTTCGTCTATTACTGTGGAGTTCCTGGGGATTTTAATTTACCCTTTACAAGTTGTAACGGTGTAAAGATTTATAAACATATTTATGTAAATCTCTAGGTAATAATTAAAACACTCTAACCCACATCGATGCAGGTATAAACATAAAATGTATCATATGGAGTTAATTACAAAACTAGTACGGTTTCTATTCCATAATTGAATTGTAATTTGGTTAATTGGTTTATGAAAGTAATAGGAGAAATTTCTTATCTGGGTTAAAGGGAACAGTGTAACATTTAATGCAACAGAAAAAACTAACCGATAATTTTATATTTATAGAAATTATTTTAATTTGTAAATGAGCTATTCGCATAATGCTTAACAATTACCAAACGTTAAAAGGAGTTAATGTTCTTGGCGTACAAATCTGTCGAAAGTAGATGTTTTAAGTTTTAAAATAATATCCTATTGGTCAGGAACCTACATATTATCATCTGTCATAGACATTGTTTCAACAATTGTGTTAACGTTGATAGGTTATTGTCATGGTTAGATAATTAAGAAACAAATGTCCTGAAAAATACATAATGGACCAGAAGCATAGGTTATATGGTAGCCTACGATCTCTGGCTTGGTTGTAGTTGTTTATCTATTCGGTTACTTTGAAAATTTCTTCAGATCTCAGAACATTCCATATCAAATCGTTAAACGTTACGGGCTTTGCAGTTTAATTCGTGTTAAAAGCAAAAGATAAAAAGATTTTAATGTCAAAATGTATTAAGAGTCCCCATTAATAAACTACAAACAAAATAAAAGTTTTAAGAAGCAGTAATGCGATTATATTAGCTCTAATAGGACCAAGTGAAATGTACACCCCGATGGGCTACTGTACTGAATATGTAGACCTAGTACCTTAAATTTATTCATTTACTACTTTTTTACATTTTATTAATTAATTTATTTATTTATTTATTTATTTATTTATTTGTTTATATTCATTTTTCACCCAAATCTTTAGGTTATTGCGTGTATGTTTTGGCTATTATCAATAACGTATTTTCAATAACAAATTTCAAACATCTTTATATCGGTTTTAATGACCTGATATATACCAGTTAAAAATTTAAGAATTTCTTTAATAGTTTTCAAAATTCCATAAAGACTGCAAGTTTTTTTTATGTTTTATCTTATCTTTATGTATGCTTTAAAAACGTTTTGGTTTGCTTTAGATTTGTTATGTGTCTCTAAGGAATTTCTGACTATAACTTCCGATTGTTACATTTTATTGGCATTCAGATTAATCAATTGATAAACATGGTGTTCTGTTAGGACCAAATTGGCATTATCGCTCCTTCGACCTAAACGCGAAGAACCGAAGCTGTGGAGATACAATGACTACGGTGGCAGAGAATCAAAAGTGCAATCACTCCTTCGCCTACAAAACTTGAAAACGTCGCTTCTTCGCCATCGTAACTTCGTAACTTAGCTTCTTCGCCATCGTATCTTTGCAACTTCGCTTCTTTGCGTTCAAGTCGATGGAGCGATAATGCAAATTTGGCCATAACAGAACACCATAGATAAGTGATGTTAACAATGGGATATCTACAGTACAGACATATCGGAAGTTTAACACTGACCTAACGAAAAGTAGCCAAAGCGAGATTTTGAAAGCTAGTGGGTGAAACCTATAAAATTAAAAGTTACCAAAAAAGATGACGAGATAAAGCTGTGACAGTGCAAAAATTGATAATTTATTGTATCCAATATTTCTGAAATTTAGACTTTATACTTTTAGTCAATTCATTTACATTTTTCACAATCTTCTATACATGCCACAGGTTACGGAGTAGTTAAAAACTTCGTTGTCGATTATATATATGACGGTTCTGTACCGGATAAAAGTAATGTTTGGAGCCATGGCCACGTGTGGTTTTAATTGACTTTTATTGATACAAAACACAGTTGTAAAGTCCATACTTTGTCATAGTCTATCAGTAACCTCATCAACAAAAGTGACATTAATATACTAATTCGTCATTTATAACAACTTTGATATATAAAATTAATATGTTTAACTCTAGGATGAGATAAATAACTCACTCCTGGATTTTTTTTTATAAGTCACTAGGCATCAGAGTAGCCTGGAAGTTGAGAGGCGATTATTGTGTTTTACGTTCGAGTCAAAATTCGGCAAAATAGCGAATATTTTCAAAATAGATGTAAGATCTGGCCGAGTAAAATTTGAACCCAGACTGTTAGTGGCTCTGTTATTAATAAGCGCGATTGTTTAACAAACTATCCTTTTTGGTCCATTTATATAAATATTATAATATGGATCACCAGCATGCCAATTGATGTAAACCACATAAAGTTTATGAGAAGTATAATTCGCCGATTTTCGAGATGACTTTTTATCAGAAAATGTCAACTTGGAAGACGTCAACTCCATGTGTCGACTCCATATTTCATGTAGATATAGTTTCACGTAAAGAGGATATCTTGTTACATGGTGATTAATAAAAACCTATATTGTTCTACAAATGATAAAAATATAGCAAATAATTATAAAATTAACGAACTAAATAATCAAACAGAGATGGCTTTCCGTTTAAATCCTACCTACCACATACATGTACCATGTTAAATCAAAATTATCTATTTCATGGTATGTTATGGTAGAGCTTGTTCCCACTACGATGACTTTGTACAAGCAGGCTTCTCGCAAATAAATTGTTGACTCATGGTATTGCATGTCTACGCTTATCAAGGCCCTCAAAAAGTTGTATGGCTGTCATCACAGTATTGTTGATAAGTTTGATGTCTCGTGTCCAAGATTGTCCTAGATATATTTGACCTCCAATAGTTCCATGTTCATTTAATACAATTATGATTACATTCGTGGCAGGTGTACATAAGAGGTGCTTTCCCTTTCGGAGCACCTGGCCTCACTTCCCTGGTGGAAGTTAACGTGTCTAATCTGACTCGTCAGTTTCAAAGTTTTTACTTTGCTTATGGATTGTGATAAAAATACTAAGTTAATCTGTATCGTTCAAAGTATTAACTGATGCGGATCTGGCAAAATGATTTTTTATCCATTAAGTTGCTTTTTTATTTCAACGTCTGAATAATATTTGTATTTCAACATTTTTTATCCAAGCAATACTTGTGAGGAATTGTATTCCGAAACGGACGTCTAGTGCTGAAAAATTAAAACGGGTTTGGTAATATTAATTATCATTAATTATGAGATACCTTATGCCAAAAAATTAACACTTCCGGAAGATAAAAAACATGAATATGAAATTAAAAGCAATTATCAGCAATTGGAACACGAAAAAGAGACACAGTCCCATAGAAAAATACAAGCATGTTATGCCTCACGGGGATTTGTTTTAAAAATGGCAATTTAAACGGTTAGAATGGTGGGGGAAAAACAAAGAATAGACAAGTTAATCTTTATGAAATATATTTATTTACAAGCTAGGTTTAAAGGGCGACAAATACACACTTCAAAGTCTTAAAAAGGTTCCAAGCTTACGGATCGGTGGTTCGATTCCTGATCATATCAAGACGGGAACTACAAGGGGAACAAGAAGGAGGTATTAACAGTTCCTGTTAAAATATAGGAAAACCCCAACTAAACTGTGAGTAATTATAATATTTAAAACACGCAAAACTTCATAAGTAAAGCAAGATATTTCTACTAATATTTTCGATGTTAACATTTTCAGAATAATTAGAAAATCTGTGGCCAGACTATTACAACAAAAGCATTTTATCAAGAGTTTATTTACACTAAACGTCACCGACAATAGCACACATATTCAGTTCAAATATTTTGTTTCTTTCATTTTAGAAAATAATTTTATTTCGATACAAAATATTGCTATCTTATATGATCAGATGATGTTACTGAAAAAAATAAGTACAATACATCCCTGTCGAATGTTTAACACTAAGCTAACGAATTAATGTCGATTCGGCAGTTTAGTCGACAGCCTCTTTAGATGTATATCGACAGATTTTCGACAGTTACTATCTATCTCTCGGTAGCTTTTCGACCACTCGTTAACCATGCATGTATCGCGGTCACTCAACAGCCGAGGTTTAGACCCTTTTTATAAGGTTAGGTTTAAACTTTCGACAGATATGTGTGGAAGAAAATATAGCCACGACTTTATAGGTAAACAACACTGACCTGTCCTTCATTAAGAATACTCATATGGGACTTAATACATGGGTAGTGTTAAGATTTGCAGCTAAAACATACATGTATACACATTGCCCATGATGAGTGTTCATTTTATATAGACGAAATTTACACGCTTGATCTCCATTTTTAAATTAACGCCTCCATAATGAATATTTAAATCAAAGGTCACGCGGACAGGTCAATGTTGTTTGCCTATAAAATATTATTTTTAACAAACCAGCTTTATTTACCTTATTTTATTCATCATATACATAGCGTGCTTTTTTGTTTAAAAGCATTGCCTTCATGCGTGACTTTATAACAAAAGAAATTTAAAATCATATTTGTAATTTAACTACTTGTAATACACATATGAGACCTGTGTTAAACTAATTTTTACAATTACGACCATTTTTTTCGAGGGCCGGGGCTTAGTGGCCGGTTAGGATCACAGTAACGTTCCTCTTATTAAGAGGGATCTAAATATGGTTTGGGAAGTAGACCATGTTCATGTTGTTTTCATATATACATGAATAAACCAGTTTTTTAATTAATTTGCCTCTAGATATCTTACTTTGTTATAGAAAATCACATACATGAATCTGAAAACATTTATGAGAAATATTTAAAATTTATATGAAATAATATGATTTTAATTGACATTCTTGGAAAAACAGTTTTTGCTGAGAGGGCTAAACAAAATTTAAAATAAAGTTTCCAAAACAAAGGTCATACAAATTAAATAAACTAAAGCCGATGATATTTACTGCAAAATTATTAATTTTCTTTTTGTCATTTCAGATACCAAAAACAGACATGTTTGAATGCATCATATATTTTGTAACTTTATGTGTAACAACATACATAGTATACACATATTGTGAGTATACATTTTTAATTTTATCAATGGGGTTCGCCGCTGTACCACGTGATACCCTCTAACGTTTGTGCGGAACACTTTTTTCTACTGGATATGGAATCGCATGATATGACGTTTTCCTGCGGGAACGACGTCATTCCGGGAATCTATGACGTTGACGTTTTCCAAATCGTTCAGCACAAACGTTAAGAGCGCCGAACCCGAACCTACGAAATATAGATTGGTTAGAAAATAAACGTTTGCCAGTTATTATGAAAAAGGTTGTGAATTATGATAACCATTGTGAAGCATAATGTCTTTGTATCAATGATAGTCCTAGATATATTTGACGCCCCGTACTACCATCTGTCTTTCAGTTCCAAAATTTTTACTGATTTATTAGTTCCTAAGTATGGATACCCTTCCGGAGCACTAGGCCTTACTTCCCTGGTGGAAGTTCACGTGTCTAATCTGACTTATCAGTCCCAAAGTTTTTACTTCTGGATTGTTATTCGGACATAAGTATGTTTGTTTTTGATTCCACGCGTGACAGAAGTATCTAGCAAGACAGGAAATGTTATTAGCTTCTTAAGTTTTAATTTGAACGTGGGCCGCTATGTTTGCGAATGGTTTTTGTAACCTCCGATCTCCGTGGTTCTTAGAAAAATATTTTTTAAAAAGGTGTAAATTTGTTGTTTTTTTATGTTTATGGTAAGTTTATAAAATGTACTTTTTCGTTGACATGTAAATTCGTGAAGTAGTGTATCCACAAAATCAACAAAAATGGGACACCACCAAAATTAACGATTTCCCAGTATTCTATTCTTTTGTTTATATTTTTTATATATATTAACCTGGATGTTTATTATCATTATAATTATCAATATTATTATATATTAATTTTTAACATATATTAACTTGGATGTTTATAATTATTATTATTATTATTATTATTATTATTATTATTATTATATACTAGTATTAACTTTTTATATATTAACTTGGATGTTTATTATTATTATTAGTAGTATTCATATTATATTATTATCATTATTATTTTTTCAGGCGGATCTTCTAAAAGTACCAAAACAAATAAAAAGAATGATATATATAGGTATAAACCATCAATTTCGACAACAGAAATACTTTGCGACATAGCAACAGCATGCCGTGTAAGTAACATTTATGCAGACAGACCAATTGTACAACCATATCCTCAGTATCCAGCGCCACATCCGCCAATCCGTCCACCAAAAGAGGAAATGTGTTTCAAGTAAAAATCGCTACGTTTATCTCTCGTTTTATATATCTTATTTCAACATAAAAGTGTATTTTCTATTGTGCCGCTAATTGTTTATTTGCGGTTAGTTGTCTTTTTATCAGTCTACTCAAGGTATGGCGGGAGGAAATTAATATAGGGTTAATGAACTTATATTGTGCACATATCGATAATTATTTCACGCCATCACCTCGGGATTTATCTATAATTTCTATGCGAAGCATATATTGCTACATAATAATATGCATGTACAATAATAGCATTTCTGTGAATGCGATATTATGTTTTCTCGGCAAAGAAAAGCAATATTAGCCGAGTCCGAGGTCAATATTACTTTTCTTTGTTGATAAAAAATGATATCCCATTCACTGGAATGCTATAAATATTTTATTAAATGTAAACTATTTTAAAATGAGAAAACAAGTGTTACATTTTACTAATAAAGATCTTTTGCTCTTTATGTTCTGTCACTGGCCGCCATCACGGTACCAGGGCAACTAATGACGTACTAGTGCCTGACGTCATTGAATGGCATTATTCAACCTTTTTGTGTTCAATTCAAGTTTCCAACGATAGATTTGATTGGCTTAGTGCAATATGGTGTTTTATCATGTTTCAGAGTGCAATATGATGAAAACGGCGTTGCGCGTGCAAATAGTTTAACCAATCAAAACAAAGGTAAAATCATACGATAATCAAATAACAAGATTTTTTGCAAACCTCAAGATTGCTTAAGCACGCGCTAGCGGACTACACAGTCGCACGCAGACTACGTTCGAATCCTATTTCGACAAGTCTTAGGTTTTTTCATTCCCTTGTCGAATCTTATTTGAACAAATCATATTTCTCATTTTTTTCAGTTCAATAACCACGTTAGGTAGGTGGTTTTCTAAGAGTATATCGTTTTTTCCGGCATCTCCTGCACCTCGATAAAGTAAAATAATATTGACGGAGGATAAAACATTATTACTCCATTTTACTCAGCTCCTCTTTTCCGAAACCTGCTTTCATGATGTCAACAGGCTTGGGGTTAAAATAAAACACAGAAACGGCAACAGACAAAATATTTTTTTTTTACCATTTATATAACAGATAAGGTAATATTTTACATCTTTTTATGCCTATGGAGTTTGTTAAAACTCAATTTTATGATAATTTTTTTCTATTGGTAGTTTACGATAAATAAATTGTGACCTACATGTAGAATTACCCCCATTACTTTTACAATACAGACCTGTTGAAAGTGAAACGCTGAGATAACGAAAAGGAGTTTCAAGTAGCCAAGATATTATAAATAATTTGTGTCCAAGTAGCTGTCAAGAGATAAATTGCAATTACTGATAAGCTGCCGAAATATAGTTAACAATAGACCCAGATGAACCACCGATTCTGTAATACAATAAAACCTCGTTAAATGGCCCTCGATACCTTTGCCACCTGTCTTATCGCCACACTATTTTGAAGTTCCAAAATCCATTTTGTTTATGTTTTTCTTTATCCGCCTCCCACATTTTATTTCCAAACCCCTTTATAACGTCAAATTATGACAGAAAAAATGGTTGCAATGAATCGAGATTTAACTGTAGTCCGTTAGATTGGTGTTTAATTGTCGACAGAACTGTACTGTAAATACCCCACCACCCCTCAACACCCCCCTCCCCATAAAAAAGAAAGAGGCACATACAAAATAGGAGGAAATAATAAGACCAGTTTTATTTCCTTAATACCATTTTATTTTAATTAGCAATCGTTTAATGTCCGTAGAATTTTGTATAAAATGATTTTGTTGAGATTTATGATTACAAATTATGCAATATAGCTCCTTCGGGTTATCAAATCATTTGAAGAGAATTATCTCGTATCAGCTTTAAGATAAAATCCAATTTCCTTTGTAATAAACAATTTTTATTATTTGTTAAAAACCAATTCTAGAAAAGCTTTATGTGTTTTAGGTGAAAACACAAAGTTTTTTTAATAAACTCCAGTTTATAACAAGTATGAATTTACATTACGGGCCTGTCAAAAATTTAACGCTAAGCTGATATATATAGTGTAAACTGACAGCTCATATCGGCCTATGTACGCTACAGTACAGACATGTCGAAATTTTAACAGCGAAGGCAAACGCGCAGCACACCTTAGCCCATCGTTAGCTATATCTGGCCAGCTTTCGGCAGATGTTATCTATTTCTGGAGCTATCCTTTCGTCAGCCATATCTCGGCTACTCGGGAGCCGAGTTTCGACTGCTTCTCGTTAGCTCAGTGTAAAACTTTATGCAGGTCTGTACTGTATATCTCAATAGATTTTCGATATTATATATATATATATTATATATATATATATATATATCTTGGCTACTATCTAACAACCAGCTACAGTACAGACATGTCAAAAGTTTCAAACATAGCTAACGCATTATAGCAGTTTATATGGTATCTCTCGTTACCCCTTTGTCGACAAAGATGCTACTTTTCTCTTGGCAGTTTTTTTGTCACCGGCTATTCATATCTCAGCAACTCGGCAGCCGAGCTTTGAGGGTTTTTTGTTAGTTAAGTGTTAAACTGTTGACAGTTCTCTACTGTACATGTATCAATATCTTGGCTAGTTGGTAGAGTGCTCGCTTTTTTAGTTGGAGGTCGTGGGCTTGAACCCTGGTCGGATCTCACCGAAGTCTTAAAGTAGGTAGTGACTGTTCTTTCACCAAGACATTGCGAAATGATAATCACACTTCTTTCGGATGAGAACTAAAAATAAACGAGGTCCTGCGTCTTGGTAGGCTTGACACAATAAAGAACCCTGCTGTATAATGCCATCAGCGCAACGCTCAGGCAAACTTTCTGTACCTTCGCCTATAGGTGGCGACATCTAGATTTAAGTTCATTATTCTTGACCGGGAGGTTAAACACCATTACTCAACTCATACCTTGGCCACTCGGCATCCAAGCTTAATCTCCTTTTCGTTAACGCAGTGTTGAACTTTCAACAAGACTGTATTGTATAGCATTGCTTAAAGCGTAATTATCATCTTCATTTTTATATCCATAAAATTCATGACTTGTCGTCGCTTAACTTGCGCAATATTAAATCTCGACCATAAATCCGACAGTTTCTTTGATTCAAATATTAGCGTTATTGTACCCTTAAGAAAACTACATCCTGCATTATCATTCGGCCAATTTAGATTTAACTGTTTTCACACCTGATATTTTTGCTGTATTTTATATATTTTTAACTGCAAACAACAAGTCATGAATACTAATGATTCAATTTCGTTTAAGATTAAATTCCGCTTGGCACAGAATATTAAAGCCCAAAAGACACGATTGAAATTATTGAATATTGCACTTTTCAACCTTATCCCTGTTCAGGAAAGTATTGGATTGACATGGAATGGTTTACTTTTATAAATGTTATTTATTGAGATATTATTCAGATTTATTTATTTATTTATTTATTTCATTGGGTTTCTTTTCTATTTCTAGACATCATGCCATTTACATAAAACGTTTTGCTTAAACGTGAAAATCATACTGCAGTACATATGTCTGCAACAAATGCTACCAAGGACATAAAGCAATAGATAAATGAATTAAGAAATCTTGGCAACACCAATACACAACTAAAACTATTTATTAGAAGAAAATTCTCAACTATGAGCCTACATTTACATTGGGTATAATAAAGAAACAAATTTCTTATGCGATGATGCATTAGCTTTAAAATGTATTCCACACTTTTAAATTTAAAAAGCTTAAGGTGTATTCCATACAAAGTAACTAGATGTAGCATTTTCTACCAAGTTCGGCAATGTTGTAACGGTAATCCAATATCAACCTTTTAAATAAGCGTTACATAGGGTCAATTTCACAAATATTAGAGGTAAAACAAACAACATCAAAGACTCTGGCAATATTAAATCTCGATCATAAATCCGACAGTATCTATGATTCAAATATTAGCGTTATTGTACCTTTTAGAAAACTACATCCTGCATTATCATTCGGTCAATTTAGATTTAACTGTTTTCACACCTAATATTTTTGCTGTATTTTATATATTTTTTAAATGCAAACAACAAGTCATGAATGCTAATGATTCGATTTCGTTAAAGATTAAATTCCGTTTGTCACAGAATATTAAAGCCCCAAAGACACGATTAAAATTATTGAATATTTGCACTTTTATACCTAATCCCTGTTTATGATTTTAAAGTATGGACAGGGGATGGTTAGTTTTAAAAAAGTTCTTTAAAAAATAATTTATTATTCATATTTTATTTATTTATTTATTTATTTTTATTTATTTATTTATTTATTTATTTATTTGATTTTGTTCAATCTTTTCTATTTCTAGGAACAATTTACATAAAACATAAATAAATAGAAGAACAATTTTGTTTAAACATGGAAAAAAGAATTCTTCATTACACATATCTACAACCAATGTTACCAAGGACATGAGAAAAGACAAATAAATCAAGTAATCATGGCAACATAAATATACAATTAAAACTACTTATTAGAAGAAAATTATCAACTTTCAACATACATTTACATTGAATAAAATAACGGAAAAAATCATCTAATATGCTGAGGTCTAAAATTTTGCTATAGCTTTAAAATGTATTTCACACGACCAAGTAATTATTAAATAATCAAAAAGTTTTAGGTACATTACATACAAATTATTAGATGTAGACTTTTCTACCAAGTTTGGCAATGTTGTAACGTTAATCCAATATCAACTGTTCGAAAAAAGCGTTACACAGGTTCAGTTATACTAATAATAGAGGTAAAACTAATAACATCGAAGGCTCTGACAATATTCAATCTCGACCATAAATCCGACAGTTTCTTTGATTCAAATATTAGTGTTATTGTACCCTTAAGAAAACTACATCCAACATTATCATCCAGCCAATTTAACCCTTTCGCGCCTTATATTTTTGCTGTATTTTATATATTTTTAAACGCAAACAACAAGTCATGAATACTAATGATTCAATTTTGTTTAAGATTGATTTCCGTTTGTCACAGAATATTAAAGCCCAAAAGACACGATAAAAATTATTGAATATTGCACGTTATTTTAACTTAATCTAAGAACTTAAATTATTGGCAGGGATGATTTAGTTTCAATGTTGTTATGTTTTAACTTTTTTATTTGTATTTTTAATTAGTTTACTTTTTTCTATTTGTCAAGGAACCATTAATGTAAAACGCATTTATAAATACAAAAATAGTATAAATATGAAAAGCATAAATGACAATTGAAAAAGTAACGTATAGAACAATGCAAGTTACGTCTGTCAATTATACAAAGGACATGTATAGAGAAGGTTAACAACGAAGTACAGATAAGGCACAAGTATTAATACTGATTATTAAGCTTTATCAAAAATAATAATAAGGAAAAAATAGTGTAGTATGACAAGTAATTCAGCACGATTTTTTCACCGGGCATGATGGCGCTTGAATTCCTATACTTATACAAGCTGTATTCATCTTTTATCGCCTCATTTGTAGTTAAACCTACCTCATCAATACGTTAAAATGATTTCTGTTTCTTTGCCAATGTATTGTTTGTTCACAAGTATTGCCCATCTTGTTTGTGTTCCTCTATCTACAGCACTTCCCAATGGACAGACTGACTCGCTCTGGTATTCTTAATTATTTAAGAGTTTGATCAAATATCTACAACAATGAAGGTAATGTGTTTTTATCGAAGTCATCGTCTATGAAGGTATTTACCACCAGTTTCTTATATAGTTGATAGCAATACAATCAATCTCTTCTATAGAAAGACGGCGGTTTTCCTCTGCAAGCCATGTCCTTATAGAAGCCCATGTATCCCCTATGAATTCTAGTCATTTACACCATGTAAAATATGGCCTCTGAGTAATTCACTCCAGGGAGGTCGTTTAAGAGTGTTAGGAATCGGTATAACAAATTGTGACAAGGGTGTGGCCATCAAATAGGGCGTATTGTTATCTGTTGGGAAGGGAATCCCTTAACAACACCGAATATCAAAACACTGTGGTTGGTAGAATCACTTCTGTATCAGTTTATCCATCATCTTTCAATAATTGTCATTTGTCTACAGGGCCTGTTTCCCGACTTTCATGCTATATAAGTTATAAACCCTTCTTGAATATCTGACACTGTATCTTTAAAATGCACCTGTACATGTACTTTCAAAACCATTAACAAGTCAAAGACAATTACAGTAACACTTCAGCAAAAAAAAAAAAAAAAAAAAAATACTAGATAAAAGTTTTAGATTTAAATTATGCGCAAAATTAAACATTTCAGGAACTATTTTTCTCATTTCTGCGTCCAAAAATATTTGGATTTACACAATTTTGGGTCAAGCACTATTGATGATTATATTCAACAGCCCTCTACTACCAATTAAAACAGGTTATTGTCACAATAAGTATCATAAGTATTAAGTATAACATAATGTTAATGAGCCTACAGAGAGAGCCATGGAAAATAATTCAACTATAATTTTTAAAAATATTTGCATACATTTAGATAATAATACCC
Organism: Anadara kagoshimensis; assembly: GCA_021292105.1. Classification (NCBI taxonomy): domain Eukaryota; kingdom Metazoa; phylum Mollusca; class Bivalvia; order Arcoida; family Arcidae; genus Anadara; species Anadara kagoshimensis. The sequence continues at coordinate 20,227,195 of CM037867.1, read as the reverse complement.
TCTATCATACATAAAAAATTTAAGTCCATTTTATAGTTAAAAAAGCGTTATTTCCTTAAAAGGTGTCCACGGACTTGTTAAAAACGCTTATACTTTTATGCAAATAACGGATGAAATATGTCAGTGTTTTGGTTAAATTAAGGCTGATAAATTGTGTTTTAAATTAGCTCATCGGTTATAATGATATGATGCCTATAACAGAAATAAATAACAAATGAATAGAAAGTTTCATAAAAAATGACAACATTTCAGTACAATTATATCCGCTCATATGTGCATTAAAATTTTTTTTGACTAATATTTTTTTTTAATTTGCATTTTGAAGTACACATAGAGGTGCATATCATATCTGAATATGAAGGTACTTTTGTTGACTAACTTTTGAGTAAACGTCGTTATTGTGACGGGAAACGTGCAAAAGTCGGGAAATCAGGGATGGATAGTATTTGAACCGTTTTCTGATTTGGAACTAAATGTTTTTATTTCTTCTGGAAAAGCGATTGTCTACATCCTTACTAAGCGTTTCCGTTTATCAAAGTTACCGCATGTCATTAATTGAATAATTATCAGTTTTTATATAGGTCGACAAAAATAAAGTGGCACAACCTGGCAGTCTTGTGTTTATAAACAAAAATTGTAAACACAGGTGCTTAATTAATATCTAATTTAATGCAATAATGTGCATGCGAATATAGCTTTAAGGGCTAAGTTTGTGTGATAAAATGAACGTTTTGAATAATGATAGTACGGGTTCGAATTCCAGAAAGCTGATTTTACCTTTTTTCTTTTCTTTTTTGTGTTAAAATGTGCACTTTTTCAAGAAAATTTGTTTATATATATATATGATATTTTGTGTAATGGAAGAGACATTTTCATGTCTCTGTTTAGTTTTTTGGATTGTTTTGGCTATGACTGTTGTGGTGATTGTTGTTTTAATACATGTTTTAAGTGAGTTCTGCTAGGTTAACCACTGTAAATATTTCTTCAGCTGTATCCGTGATGTCACCCATAGATTCACTTGCATTATCTATATCAGCCGGACCATCTATCGCGTCTGTCGATTTCTTTTGCCGACTCTGTTTCTGCATCGCTCAAAATTCATGATGAATCTTTAGATAGCCTCATCCATGATGTTTTCGGAGTTAATGTATGTGTTCTCTATGGATAAAACATGATCTTTACAACTTTTCCAAAATGCTGGTTTAATTGCTTTAGTTTATCATTAGTCAGCTTTTGTACGGACGAAAACTTGAAATTCAGGTTGTTTTTGGCGATATACGATGTTCACTCGGCCCAGTCTAATTCAATCGGGTTTACGTCTGCATGATATAGAGTAAGTCTTAATGTAGAATGTCCATGTTCTCTTAGGATGACATCGGTTCTACATGACAGCTGTGCCTGTGCCTGTTTGAATAGCTGCAGAAGTTGTGCTCGCATCATAGTCTCTGTAAAGCTGATATTATGACGTGTTAACCAGTCTTGTATATCTTTCTTTTTTTGTGGATGTGGTCGGCATTTTGTCATCTTGCACATTGTGATAAGAGGCGTTGTCTATAACGAAAACTGTGGGTTGGTTTTTTTCTAAATTAAGAATCAGTCTCTCTTGAAGCCACTTTATATAGTTTGCATCGTTCATTTCGTCATGATGGTCACCAGTTGAACTATTTGATTTGAAAACTAATTTTGCATTTGGAATAAATCCGTTTTCACATCCGGCATGGACAATAATCAGATGTGCACCCTTGCTGTAATGGATATTTAGGCTTATGTTATCCGTCTGCCAACACCGCTGAGCTGAGTGCGAAGAATTCACATAAGTCTCATCCATATAGACAAAGGGCCGCCCGGATTTCCCTAGCTGTTTCATTTTTCGAAGAAAATTGATTCGCCTCGCCACATCATCAGCTTTTTCTCCATCGAAAGCTGTCTTTTGGAGCAGCATTTCTTCCACTAAAAACAGGCTGTTTTTAAAATTTTCTGAGGTGTTTTCTGCTTCTCCCAGTGAAGTTAATTTTACCTTTTACTTCGGTGTGAATACCTGTTAAAGTTGGAAGGTATTTCTTTCTGGCATACATTGAATGTACTGTTCTACGAATGGAACATTTATCAGAATTATCGATCTCTTTCTTGTCTTTTCTTTCTTTCGTTTTGTGTTTCTCTGGAATTTTTGTCTTAGCCATAACTCGGTCCATGGGACATGATAATGGATGACTCAAAAGTTTATTTTTGCTTCACTAAAGCAAAATTCTATAACGTTCCTCAAAATCTCTTTCGCTTGCGACGACAGAAAAAAACTTTTTGTACGTTGTCATTTTAAGACTCGAGACAAAAGTGTTCTTAACAGGGGGTGTCTGACTTTATATAACCTATATTCACGCACAACAATGTTATAAAGCGTGCAATTTATGTTTAGAATGAGGAAAAACAAGAAATAGAACGTTTAAAAATGAGAAGGTGCTCAGGTCCGGACCACCATCTAACGATCAGTCCACTAACCTACTTCAGTGATATAGAAAATTTAAACACTTATCACTCAAACTCGTCTATCTCTTCTTCAGTTGCCATATCCTTCTACGCCAAACTCTTTAAACCACGTCGATAAAATCATCAGTTTTAAAAACTTTTCTCGATCTAAAATGTCAAGGGAATATTGTCGCACAACACTGCAGTTGACTTCCGTGTTTGTGACGTAACGTCCAAGTTGTAGGTTTTTGCATTGAACGGCTCAAATGAGGGCGTACAATCGGATATATCAACTTATACCCTTCACACCCGTGTCCGGATGTACCACTTTAATTTTGTCGACCTATACATCTTTATCAGACACTTGACGCATTGATTACTTTGAATAAATAACTAAATACACGAGCAGTTGTTTTAAATTGTCGGGATTTAAATAAATGACCACTACAAGGAGGCTTGATCTAGCATCAATAATATCACAAAAGTCCGATAAATATTTATGTAAACATAACACAAAAAAGATTTAAAGAAATAACATAGCATAATGTTTTAATTCAGTTAAACTATGAAACATCACATAAAGTATTAAAAGTATTATTGAATCAGCCAAGCTCCCCAAATGCGCCTCCGTCAAGTACTTCAACACGGCTTTATTCAAAACAATGATCGCCCTGCAGTCAGATATTTGAGAGAATCTTTTGGAATTACGGCAATGTGACAAATGTGATGCTTTGAAAAAAAGTTTATTGATATACCATGTACATGTGTTAAAAAACATTGTTGTTGCAAAATCCTTCTGAACAATCTTGCCGGTTGACATATCAACAACTTTAATCTCATTCACTCATGGCAAGCAGGAAGACCTGTCATAAACTAGCAGTAGCTGATGACGATGTTGCTATATGTTACTTTATTGTTATTCAATTGCATGGTGTCATTTAGCTACCGCAGTAAGACTCTGCAATGTCGAAAACAGAGTGAAACTTCCCTTCCGAGACTCGGACGATGTTAAAAGTTTATAATGTACGTTTTAATCGGATATCTGGATTTATTTCTGGTTTAAGCAACCCGATATTTATATTTGGAAAAAATATCACGTGAGTGGTATTTCCATCTGTTGTTTTCTTTTTTCTTAAGTCAATAATGTTCAAATATTTATTAGTTTCAGTAGGATTTCAAGTCGCGTGATCGTTATCCGAATCAAGTTTGTTCCGTTTCCCGACTTTGATCTTTGTTTAACCAACATAATGTTTAAAAGTCATGTGACCGCTGTCCGTACCTACCTTAAGCCAAATTATACATAATGAAAATAAGAAGTTGATTATTTCTCCCACGCTTATCCTGACGGTAATAGACATCCTTTGACATCATTAGTACGAGTAGAATGGAAACATTTCTTTATAACCATAATTTTCAATCTATTACAGTACAGACATGTCGAAAGTTTAACACTACGATTACGAAAAGGAGTTAAAAGGTCGGCTACCGAGAAAAATATATAGGTATATATATGACCGAGAGATAGATAGTATCTGTCAAAAAGCTAATGGGGGAGGAGGTAAAAGGTTGGTTCAGCAATAATTCGTTATTTTATTTTTAAAATTTCGACCAGTCTGTACTGTACTCTGTTGACAGCATATGGTCAGAAGAAATGTATATTTACCTTAATGATCAGTCGTTATCATCGCTTTTGAACCGAAACTGAAAAAATACCAAACAGTATATTTAGTTGACAATGATTTACATAATCGTGATACCTTGATGATCAGTTGTTATTATCGCTTTTTGTACCAAAAACTGAAAATTACCGAAACCCATTTTTATTTGACAATGCTCTGTAGAATTTGTGATCCGTCATTACGCAATACATGGAAAACTGAATCACCAGCGGACTAATTATTCTACTGGAGGACAAAGGAACAGAGATTTAGGTTAATAATACGTTAAGATAATTAAGAAACTAATTCCTATCTTTTCTTTGACAACTTTCATTATCCACCCACGCTTTTTCTTGATGAAAGTAATTTGAAACATTGTCTTTTCCTTCAAAGAACTTGTTAGATCGGCAACGACAGGTAATATGTTTCATGAAGTTTTAAGCTATTTGCTATTATTATTATTATTAAATTTGTGTTAATGTTGAAGCACTAGACGGCCATTTCGTTATATAAATGCCTCATCAGTAGTTCAAACCAAAATTGTGGAAATCCGAACATTTTTAAATGCTAGTTTACCAAATCAACGTTGGCCATTAAAAAATAAGTTTTTTGTGAAACTGTTTTTTTAAAAAGTTAAAGAAGCAGATAGTCTTAATGAACAAGGTTTATCTGATATTACTATAGGTATTGCCTCCTGGGTTAAAATATCGAGGATGCCAGGATTCACCAGGAGAGATACCAGTCTATTGGTTGCGATTATTACTAAACATGTTTTAATTTTGCAACACAAGACAGGCGTTCTGAAAAAAATTCCGCATCAGAAATGAATCTTCAAATGCCATGTCATTTACCATGATATGTTATACCTTTTCAAAATGAAACTGAACAGAATTGTTTTGCAGTACATCATATTTAGTGATCTACATAATTCGTGATCCGTAATTGCGCAATGCACAGAAAATCGTTGTTTCTTGATTCCATGGCAGGACGAAGGAACGGAAACCTTGGTAAATAAATTTTATACATGTTATTTAGAAAAAAATGTTTTAATAAATGAAAGCCATTTGGAAACGTTGTTTTTTTAAACGTATCTGTTAGATGGACAAGTACAGGTAACATGTATAATTAAGTTTTTAGGTACGTTGTATTTGCTATAATTATAACTAAACCTTGTTAATGTTTAAGCACTACACGGCCGTTTTAGAATAAAATTCATTAGCTCCTACCAATCTTGTGGAAATTCAAAAACATTTAAGATGTTGAAATGAGAAACATTAAATTGAAGGAACGAAATGTGCAGCGTATTTCGCCAAATCCAGCTAAAGCAATACTTCATTCGATTAAGCATACCCGGTAGGATTTTATTAGTCATTTTAAACTGAATTAGTAGTTTATTTTGAAATGTCAAAAAAACTTAATTTGCCAGTTTTGAAAGTTAAGTTTTAACATTGTCTTTAGATTATGGTTCAGACATGGAGTAGAATGATGTTTGTTTTTGATTTGCCCGATTATAAATTCATATTTTTAGGAGGGGTTGTGATTAAAATATGGGCCGAGTGTCATTTTGTTTGGTTTAAAGTTAATTTCCATATCAATTCTACCTAAATAAGCAGTTAATTTTGAAATGTCGGAAAAATCTTAATTTGCCACTCTTGATAGTTAAGTTTTTACCTTGTCTTGAGATTATGGTTCGGACATGGCTTATAATGATGTTTGTTTTTGATTTGCCTGTTTTCAACTTGGAGTGAGTATATTTGTGTTTGAGGTAAATTGAATTCCGGAATTCCGATATCAATTCTAATTCTATGTTAATTTTCTTCATCATTTTTTTCGTGTTTTGCCAAACATGTTAACATTATTGTTTCCCGCATGATTCTGCAATCAAATGCTGGTGCTTACAGCCTAAAGCTTTAATAAAATATGTGACATTTATTAACAAAATTGAAATCTATACCTTCGATGTTGCCACACATATGAATCAACGTATGGTTAAAGATGTCTTCTTGGCATATATATGGATTTTTAGTTTTTATTGTCTTCCTAAAGTACATCCTCTTCATATTGCATCAATATACAGTACATACCTGTCGAAAATTTAACACTTAGCTAACAAAAAAGTAGTGAAAGCTCAGTAACAGAGTGGCTGAGATATGGATAGTTAGTGACCGAAAAAAATCTAGAGATAGATAAGAGCTACCAAAAAGGCGTGGTAAAGTAGTTATTGAGGGAACGAAATAAACATTACTAATTCGTTACCTTAATGTTAAACTTTCCACAGGTATGTACTGTATATCCAACCTGATAGACTTAAGTGAAGAAAAAAACCAAAGGGAATATGTCTTAAAATGATTTGTATAGACATTTACAGTACAAGACAATTCTAGATTTAAAACTTTTATCGCCCACGTTTAGGACACATTTAATAAATAGTATAATTCAAACAGACACTAAGAGCTAATTGGATAAAATTAACGTCCGTTTCATGGAGAGCCTATGGATCTTTAGTCATTACCATTACAAATTCTAATTGCATTTTCTTGGATTTTCATCACATAGGTTTTTCTCTTTACTTACAGAATCTTATTTAGGAAAGCTTTATTTATAAAAAGTACACAACTATCACACTATGAAATATATAACAATGTATATTATTAATATAAGTACATATATTTCATCATCATAATCTTCAAACAGTGACTGAATTATGCGGAAAAAGCCAACTCAAGCACGTACACTAAACAATACAATGGAATACTAAAACTAACAAACAAGACACGGAAAACAAATTAAAGGAATACTAAAAATTATAAAATTCCAGACTTTTAATACACATATTAATAATAAAGAGATTTGTTAAAGTTCACGTATTTAAGCAAATTTGTCAGTTTTCAAAATTTTAACTTTGCTTTTGTGATTTAAACACAGACCGGTATGTTTCTGTTTAATTTCGAAAAAGCAACTTTTATTTTCAGCTTTGCAAACATTTTGGCTATAATTTATTTTAATATACAGTCTTATTTAGCTTTCGCACTCCAAACGTGTCTGGTATTCAGAAACAACAGTCCATACCGTCCCTTTTCCCTACAAATACACTACATAAAACATGCTAATTTTTTTAATCATAACGGATTTATTTATCAACCTACCTTTAAAAAAATTATTTCATATTTCGAGCCTTGTTTTATACTCTAAATTAACAACCGCTATCAACCTATGCTTCTAGTTTTTATTAAGCATAGTTAACATTTTTATACATAATCAAAATCAAACATAATAATCCATGTCAGAATCACAATCCAGAAGTAATAACTTTGGAACCGACAAGTCAGGTTAGACACGTGAACCCCCACCAGGGAAGTAATGCAGGGTGCTCCGGAAGGGGAAGCATCTCATGTCCTAGCTACATGAAGCTACACCTGACACGTGTGTAATCAAAATTGCGTAAAAGGTACATGTATATTCGACGTCAACTATATCCTGGGCAATTTTGGATACAGAGACATCACACTTATCAAAAATACTGAGATGACTGCTATAAATCTTTTTGATGGTCTTCATACGTTGAGGCGTCCAATATCCCCGAGTCAAGAAGGTATTTGCAAGCAGCCTGCTTCGTTGTAAAAATTCCCACATAGTGGGAACAAGCTTTACCATAGCATATTAATTGGAAAACAAATACACTATAAGCAGGAGAAGCAGGTATATTGCTACATAGAAGAGGAAAGTTGACCCAAAAAATTGAAGTCATAAAATTCCAAATGTAGCCTTTCGTGTGCGTCATAATTCAGGTATAAGTCTAAATATGAAGCAGAACTTGAGGTATCAGTCGTTTCTTCAAGCTCACTAGGATAGATTGCATAAGGGATTTTTACTAACCTATATTTTTATATTTTACATTCCTAGCCTGCCTTGTACCAATTGACCCATTGACAATTCCTAGAACATTTGATAAACGCAAATTGTAATACCACTGATAAAGGTGCTAGAAATTAGAATTGTGGAAAATGCGAATGGATATTCCATTATACCAATTTTCACAACGTTTGCTGTATCAAACAATATTACATCTGAACCATCAGAATGAAAAAGACATTATTTATCCGTAATTGACATGACAGGGAGCTTCTATATTGGCAATCATACAAAAGTGGTTTTTTATTGTATTAGATATTTCACTTTAACACCTTTAATTCATATCAACCGTGGTATCATAGAGCACAACTGTCACAAGAAATACGAAAGCACTCAGTTTGATCAAATGTATATTTTTAATAAATCTAAAAGTAGACGAATATTCTGTATGGATATTGTTTTAAAAGTGTAATATGTTCAATAAAATTTAAAACTGTCTGCTGAAATCGTGATTAATGTTTGGTATTCCTTTAAAAGAGAGACATATTCAATAAATTGTTATGTGGTCTATAGAATCCGTGTTTTAAGTAATGCCATGTGCTGCTTTTGCATTTTTATGATATAATACATTCCAAAGTAGCGATAATTGTCATGTGCTACCTTTGAATGTATTATTTCATAAAAATTCAAAAATTGCAGATGACAGTAAGATAAAACAAAATTGATCAAAATATTTCATTAGGTTACATGAACGACATATACAGTTGTGCCATAATTATTATAATTTGAAAAGGAATTTTACAACTGATAAAATACATATTACAACAGCCAATACTAACCAAGAACACAAATTAAGAACAGAAGTAAATGGCGAAACAGCCAAAAAAAACGTCAAAACAATACACACACACATATAATACCGCTGAATAAAGTATTTATAATTAATGATATATCATGACTATAACTTTCCGTGTGGAAGGTCATGTGTTCAACCTAATTTACCAGCTTGTAGCTTTTTATTTTGCTTTGGAATTTAGATTTGAGCGTCGATTGTTGTGCTTTACGTTTGGTTAAGATAAATCAAAACAGAAATACCTAACTATACAACATGCATTTTGAAAAACCAATATAAATCTAAAGACTAATATTTCAAGTGAATTGTAAAACAGCCTTTGAAACAGACACGAAAAGACAAGTACTTATTGTGTCAGTGATTAATAAACTTTGGACTTTGACGATTACTAGAGTGATCAGTCATGTGGAACTCGTATTAATGGATAGCTGCATCTATTCAAATTATTTTTCAACAAGTAGTTCATATACATTATAAAAAGTTACCATACTTGTTTTTATTCATTTTCTGGAATCATCAGATTGAAAAAAAACATAATAAAAACTAAAATATTTTGAAACATTTCAAGCAGCATTGCTATGAAATACTAGTACCGCAATAATACTCTTAATAATAAAATACACTGTAATAATACAGATACAAATTGTGTGGAGTTCGAGTTATTCCATCTTATAATCAATCATTCACATATATATATATTAGATTTTATAAAATGTTGTGTAATATTCAAAACGGTTTAAAGTCCAAATTTATACTGTATTCTAAAGAACGTTTTGTCAAATGTAACGACCTGTCTGGATTTTTCATCAAAAGAAAAAAAATAATTGGAATAGAGGGTGTGAAAAGTGTCTGATTCAATGTATTGGTAAGTATTTGAAAGTCGATTGTAATGACAAACGGTTGCTTTAGGTCATGTTATTTTATTTACATTAGTTGTCTGCCAACCCTTTATTTGTCTGAGTATCATTAATGAGTGTTTTCGCTCCTGGAATACAAGGATGTCTTTTTTTCTATAAACCAAAATACCAAGTAACCTTTAAAGTCAGACATGGCACAACAAATCAAGCTGTTCTAACGGTGGTTTTTCTACAAAAAAGTAATTTCAAACAAAAATAATTAATACATGAAGTACAATGTGTATAATGATAGGACGGTGGGTGTAAAGCATTTCTCTTCAGCAGTAATGTTCATCTGTTTTATGGATCAAATGTTCTTCAAAAAATTATATTTTGACTGAAATTTCAAAATGATTGCATTGATATTCAGAAAGATATACAAAAGATTAAAATCTTAAAAACGATGTTTATTTGTAATAGTCGTCATTATTTAACTTTATTTTTTATTATTATTTTTTCAGTTGGTTTCATTTTTAAGTATTTACAATTCACAAGATGAAAAACTTTCTATGAGCCAGCTTAGAAATAGAAACAGTGTATAAGCCACCTATAAGCATGGCTTATATTTTGAGTGCCAATAAGCCAGACTTATAGATGGCTTATAGGTGGCTTATAGATGAGGTGCTATAAGCCACCTATAAACCACCTATAAGCTCCTATAAGCCAATCTATAAGCTCCTATAAGCATGGCTTATAGGTGGCTTAAAGATGGCATTTCATCCCGTGATTGGAATTTACCTTCTTTAGATGAAGCTATTCATTTTTACTGACATTCAATTGCTCTTGAATACAGTTTGGGGTCATGACCTCTTGGTCAGCATCCAAGTCTAGTACCGACATAACTATCCTTTTTGAGGCAGGACTGTTCCATCAATCCTGTATGTTTGTCGGAATCTTGAATAAAATAAATTATTGTAGCGATAATTTTACATTTCTGACATGCTATCAATATTTTTATACCCCCACTTAAAAAGTGAGGGGTATATAGTGATAGGGATGTCCGTCCGTCCTCCTATTTAAAAATTTTATCCGATGGATTTTTGAGAGCGGGGGTAGTTTTTGTGAGCTTGTGGCTCACATTTTTTCTAGTTATGATTGTAAATATAAGAAATGACATTCTATTAGAGTGTATTCATTCGGTATTATGAATGAATACATTCAAATAGAATGTTATTCTGAATTATAATTACTTCGTGACTTGAGCTTGAAGTGTTTTCTCTTTTTGAGAGCACCCGATCTCATTTCCCTGGTTCTCTCTACGTCAAGAGAGATCCAGACACGTTGACGTTCACATGTTAGACTAGTTTTTAGTTTTTACTTTGGTTTAAGACTGTAGTTTGGACATGTATTAGTTAATTTGCCTTTTAATTAATGTATCTACACTAAAAGTAAGTATTTTGATGTTAGATTGTAAGGTATGCAGAAAACAAATATTGTAGGGGAACATTCCATCTCACATGATAGAGACTAAAACTAAAATGTCAAATTCTTTTTATAAGAACCACTGAGGTTGCTCAAATGATGGAGTGCTCGCTCCGTAAGTGAAAGTTTTGGGTTCGAACCACGGCCTGGTCTGACTCAAGACTTGAAAGTGTTCTTTCGCCAACCACTCGACATTAAAAAATTAAAGTCACGGTTCTTTCGAATGAGAACTTAAAATAATCGAGGGTGCGTGTCACCCTGTTGTATAATGCGCAACGCACAGTCAAACTTTCTTCACGTTCACCTATAGCTGACAACGCCTCCATATAAGTAAAATATTCTTGACTGGGACGTTAAACAGAATTACTCAACTCAATCCTTTTTATAAGAGGTATTTTTGATTTTTGAAGCGTATAACTATTTGAACGATTGAAGGATAGAAAGACTAATCTTAATATTAAAAAACTGAAAAATATATACCAATAGGAGGACAAAATTGAGGTTCTGAATTTGAGTTTTGTCATTTTGTCAATTGTTAACGTTACAAAACACATAACACTAGTAGTTATTATTGACGAATGCAATGATTTTATTTTGTAACTGTATTTTGATTATTTCGAGTTGAAAACGAGAAAAAATGCTATCATTGATTAAAAATTGAACATAATGGGTTTAATGTAAGACTTTTTGCCAATTTCTTACATTGAGAATCGCATTAAGTGATCGCTACGAAAGTATATAAGGTCACATTGCATTATTACCCTCTCAATCACGATTTGTTTGTTTTAAAAAAAACACCCCTGTCATCTGGTTAAATAAAGCAATGCTACTGTCTATTATATTTATAATTGGAAGTTTCAAAGACGAAGCATCGTAATAGTGACAACTTGATATCTTTTGGCTGGACTGAAATCTGATTTTGGAGTATTTATTTTAATATTACAGAATAAAAGTCAAAAGAGCAAATGTACTGAACGTCATTTTGATATAAAATATACTAACAGTGATCTCTTAAGGCGGTTACTCAATTACATTCCGCGGAAACGAGTGACAAACATAAACTTCTATATCTTGCAATTATTCAACGATGAAATTGGACTGTCAATGAAGAAATCCAGTCGGGAAAAAATAATCAGATGGATTGTTATACTAGCGATAAAACAGTTTTGAGAGTGAGAATGTCCGGTGAATAATGGTCAATATCTGAATCAACAATATATAACATATGTAGGTAATCAATATTCAACACATATTCCTGTATTACTAGGGGGATAAAAGCCGGTAGAGCTGTAATGTAGAATAAAGATTTTAATAAAGAGGGGAAGCTTTATGGTTGTATCATGTTGATTATTGTTAAGCTCTTTTTCATTTATCCAAAATAATAATTAATATACAGGTAACATCCCTTTGCTAGTGCCATGATCCTTTCAGTCTAAATTTTGATGTTTAACGTTGCTGCTGTAACTACGTGTAGCTTGGCATGAGATGTTTAACCTTCCTGGGCACCCAGTCTGAATTCGAAAAGTACATTTCGTATTGCTGTAATTCGCAATATGATACGAGTTAACGTTATGGTTGTATTATTTAGATTTTTATTATGGTTGCCTTTTTGTTATTACGTCATTGGAATCATGAACAATGTGTTCAAAAGTTGTGGAATGATGGGTACTACCTGTCGGCCATGTCGGATGTAAAACCGGTAGCATGTTTTTTGAAATAACACAATTTTTGGTTTTACAGTAATAATACATATACACAATTAACGTGGATATATTTGACGTTCAATAAATTCGTGTTTCTTTCATTCCCTATTTTGATCTTGTAACATGTTTTGGGATGTAGCTAGCTAGACGGGAAGTGCTTACTCTTCCGCAGCATCCGACCTGAATTCCTAGAGGACTAATACCGATAGGATTATAATGCCGAACGCAGATCTTGTTAAACCTTGTATTTTGTTGGTTTTTGTTACAGATTATGTCATGTTTCCAAAATTCTTTAAGATATATTTCACGTCTCATAGTATTCTTGGTTTTAATTTTACACGCAGTGTAAATACCTCTTGTCTAGCTAAACAGGGGTTACTTACATTTCCGCAACACCCGACCTGTATCCCTAGAGGTATAATAACATGGAGGATTTAATAAAAGTAAAAGTTGTGATTACGTTTTATTGATTTTTAATACACATTTTTTTCAAATACATAGGCAGTTTAATACAAACATATCAGTTCATTGCCAAATCACAATCCAAAACCAAGTTAAAGCCTTTGAAAACCGACACAATAGGAAGAGTATGTAGGATTTTTTAGTGCTGTAAAACCCATGTTTGCATAATAATATATTGTAATTTGTTGATTGAAGTTGTCTCTGCTTTCTTTACACGGTATTCAGAATGGCGGTATTCGCGAAGTCGCGAAAGATAAACGGAATAATACAAAATATGTCTACTGCAAATCTTGTCTGAAAAGAATATACAACTCTCTCTCTACAATTTCAAACTATTACAAACAAACACCTTAAATCTGAGCAACATTTGATTTTTGTTTATGGTGTTCAAACAGCCAAGTAATTGATAGTTTGACATTAGATTGCAAACCTCAAGATTCACTTTAAAGATAATTTGAAAAAAAATACCAAGGCACTCAAAAATTTTATGGCCGTCATCAAAGTATTACTTATAAATATGATTATTAGACGTCCCTAAGTTCCGTGTTCCTTTCGGTCAAATTTGATTATACATGCGGTAAGAAGGAGATGCTTACTCTTCCGGAGCACCCTTCCTCTGGATTTTGATTTGGGCATGGATTAATATGTTTGTTTTTATGGATAGATGAATAGCTTGTCAACTATTCAACACAAAATAGTTGGGTAATATAAAAATTAATTCATTAATAACAAAATATAAGGTCATAAAATATTTTTATTGACAAGTTCTTACTGTGTAATGTAATAAAAAGCTTGTTCGTATTCTCAAATATTTTAGTTTAATTAAACGTTTGTCTTCTTAAATCAACGTGTTTTAACATTAATGTCATTGCCCCATTGGTTTTTACACAGTGTTGATCTTTTTATTGAAATCATAATTCTTTTAAATTATATACACGAATTTATTCCAATATTGCGTAATTTTTGTGTGGTGTTTTTATGTTTTTAGCATTTACCTCTCATGCCCGTTGATTTTTTAGTTAAAAGACTTAATTAAATACAAATAAATTACGAAAGGAAATACTAATGTATTTAGTTAGACTAATAAAGCAAACACTTTTATGTATTAAATTTTCATTAATAAAACAGCATATTGTGATAAAAATGAAATAACATCGAATAAGTCGCTTAAAAAGACATTAGAGGTAAATTGTAAATGGAGCAGAAATGCCCTTAAGCTGTATAACAGAAATTATATGTAATAGCCGCAGATAAGCTAAACTAACGACCTTAATACGAGCCATTATAGTCCTCTCCCTCATACCATAAGTCATTAGTGAAATAATGATTTTAAAACGTACCATTAGTTAACGATGATCAACATGTGCCACAATCTTTGTAAGTCATAATCAAATTAAAATAAGCCTAGACTTTAGGATGATCTGAATCGTCTATTGTACTGTAAACGTATTAAATTTCGCGTGTATTTGTTTTCGCGGTATACGATATTGAGAAAATCTGCGTAGTTAAATTTTTGCGTTTTTGAAATATGCATTATAACACAATAAGCATAATATCATTTTCGCTCGGTATTAAGTTTCGCGCAAAACAAGCGGCTGCGAAATAAGCAAAAATTAATATACCGCGAAAATAAATACGTTTACAATATCTTACCAATATGGTATACAGTCAAACCTGTCTATAAAGGTCACCATAGGGACAGTACAAATGGCCGTTATGGGCACTGAATTGGCCTTTACATACAGGTTCAAAAATATGAATAAAGAACAATGGGGAAATAATTTTACTGGCCTTTATAAACAGGTGGCCCTTGTATAGAGGTGACATTTAAAGCAGGTTGGGCTGTACTTGCAACATTTGTTTGACTGTTTCTATCATTGCACCGTGCTCTTGGTATCTGTCCTAATCTCGTTTGGATGTTTATATCATGGTATGTTTTTTTTTGCTGCTTGTCTTCTTTAATTTGACTATTTCTATCATAATGTGATTTTATTTGTTGCTTGTCGTTTCCTTTTTTGCAATTTGTCATTGTATTGTGTTCTCGACTGCATTGGCTATTCATAAGCTTATGTTTTCAGTTTCACATTTCTGTCCTCTATTCGCAAGCCTTAGACATTTGATTCAATAATTAAATATATCAACTATTGAACGTTCATCTTTAGATATTTACAATAGCAATGTTCCTGTTTTGGTGAAACATACACAAGGAGTTACACTGCAATAACCATTAAAATATAAATGGGGTTTATGATCTTTGCTTCGTATGAATACAGAATAATTGTGTTATTGTTTATTAAGTAATTCATGACCCCAACATGTCAAGTGCGATTTTTATCTGTTGTTGTAATTTTAACATGAAATTCCTTGCTTTTGCCTCACGCAACACGATCTTATATTATCTTTAGAAGACCGTAAGCGGAATGCAATTTCCTAAATTATTTTCAGACAGCGTGTAATTTATTTACATTACTCAAACATCAAGGCAAAAGAATTGTACTTTGTCTGGAAGAATTCATATTTAGATGTTTTTGGTTTATTACTTCGTGATTTAAGTTCTTCATCCATCTCTCTCTCTCTCTCTCTCTCTCTCTCTCTCTCTCTCTCTCTCTCTCTCTCTCTTTTCTCTAAAAAATGTGCGATTTACAACGTACATTACAAATGCATATAAACGATTAGACATGGAGTTGTTTCTGGTTGAACAAAAATTTAAAAATACCTGTTATAAAAACTGTGTCTAGAGAATGCTACATAATTCTTAATCATCCCGTCTTTTGCCTTACAAAATGTGCTTAAGCTTTAAATAAGAAGACCTACAATTTAGAGACAGATGTGCATCTTTAACGCGATTTGAATGGACTTCAATGGATTTGCTAAAACCTTTGCTTCAAATTCAGTATGGCATTGTGGCTAGACTAGTCATATTTATTGTATTCTATAAGTTTGATTATTATCGTTCTATATCAATAAAAATATACAATGCAAATTAAAAGAAAGAAATAAAGAAAGGCAGAAAAAAGAATGAAAACAAAAAAAGAAAGACAGAATGAGATACAAGGAAAAAAGGATTATATAACAGTTATGTGATTCGGACATGGATTAGTATGTTTGTTTTTGATACATGTACATCTTTTAAAGATATTTCGTTCAGAAAATTTGAAATCTTACAACACAGCAATATCATTGAAATCATTCGTCAATACAATCAAACCGTTAAAGAAGAAAACTTGAATTTAAACCTTTACACATTCCTTTGCATGTATGTTGTATAGAAAACATTCATTTGTAAAACCTGCATATTTTAATAAAAGAGGTTTTTAATTACATTTGGTACAAATCTGTTACATTTGTGCCGCCATGTAAACTGAATTAGAACGTAATCTTTTCCAGAATTATTAAAGTGAAAAGTGAAGCCATAAGAATTACTATCATTTCAAATATTGATCTAAATTCAGTAAAAAATACATTTGGCTTAAAAATAAATAAAATACATTTACAATTGATCACCACAAATGACTTTGCATCACTCATAATCCCATTTCATTTTTAAATAATTCCTTAACGGACTGTAAAAGAAATTACATGATTCATATTTTACTGACTTGATTACTTTAAGCTTTTTTAGATTTCAAAATAAAGGTTAAATGATGATTTCCATTAGCATGTTCTATTTTTTTTATCTTTAGACAAAAAGGTGATTCAAAATTATTTTCACAAATGATGATGCAACTATCATAATCCCATTTTTTCAAATATATCGGTAAATGATTGTAAAAGGAATAAATTGATTCTTATTTTTACTGACTGGATTACTTTAAGGGGGTATATAGGATTCACCTTGTTTATAAATATTTGTCTAGAGGATACATAGTTCTTAATAATTCCGTCTCTCGTCTTACAAAATGTGCAGAAGTTTTAAAAAAGAAGGCCTACGCTTTAGAGAATTTTGTGCATCTTTAACGGCACTTGAATAAACTTCAATGTATTTGTTAAAACTCAGCTTCGAATTCACCGGTGATGTTTATTGTATTCTACAAGTTTTTTATTATCAGCGTTCTATGTCAATTTAAATACACATTGCAAATTAAAAGAAATCAGAAAGAAAAAAAAGAAAGAAAGAAAGAAAGAGAGAAAGAAAGAAAAGGATTATGAGACAGTTATGTCATTTATGATTTTTAAGATATTTCGTTCAGAAAATAGGAAATCTTACAACACAGTAATATCATTGAAATCATTCGCCAATACAATCGAGTATCAAAGAAGAAAACTTGAATATAAACTGTTATACAATGTACGTTCCGTTACATATGAGTTGTATGGAAACCTACATTTGTACAACCTGCAAATTTAAAAAAAAAAAGATTTTTAATAACATTTTGTACAAATCTGTTACATTTGTGTTGTCATGTAAACTTAATTAGAACACAATCTTTTCTAGAAATTAATAAATTGAAAAGAGATACCATAAAAATTACTAACATGTTCAATATGTTCAAATACGAATCTAAAGTAAAAGGTTTGGTAAAATCCAGTAAAAAATACATATAGCTCAATAATAAGAAAAACAAAGATATTTACAATTGATCTTTACAGATGATTATACAACAAACATAATCCATTTTTACATGGGATAATTCTGTAAAGAATTGTAAAAGGAATAAAGTGATTTATTATTTTACTGACTGGATTACTTGTTAAGCTTTTTCAGAACGGACCTGTCGAAAGTTTAACACTAGGTTAACAAATAAATATTGTAACCAAATTTAATTCCGCGTGTATTATTTTCGCGGTATAGAAAATCTTATAAATATATATATATATATATATATATCGATAGCTTTTAAGCCAGTAGCTATCCATATCACGATGGCGAGGAAGCTAAAGCTTTGGCTCATTTTCCTTACCTCAGTGTTTAACTTTCGACAGGTCTGATTGGATTTCCAAACTACGGGAAAAATAATGATTTCACAGTATTAAGTACTATTTATTTACCTCAGAAAAAGTGATTTAAAACTGATCTCCAAAGATGATTATGCATCTATCATATACTCAATTTTAACATGAAATAATCCCGTAAAAGATTGTGAAATATCTAAAGTGGTTGTTATTTTTGTTCACTGGATAATTTTGTCAAGATTGTCAAGATTATATTTTTGTTCTGGACACATGTACTTTACAGTGTGATTGATATAATATTAATATTAATCGCGTGACTTTGAAAGTTGGACAGTTCGCTTGCCGGAGGTCGATGTTTTCCTATCCGAACCTCGGTCTCTTCAATAACTGCAGATGGAACCCCTCCACATAAATGAAAGGATCTTTAGTATGACGTAAAATTTTTTTATTCCATTCCACTCCACTCAGAAAAAAGCGACTCCCACTTACGGAGCGAGCGCTCTACCAAATGAGCTACCGCAGGGGTGATTTCCTAAAGTGCATAAACTAACATTGTATACCTGTCGACAAAAAAACAATTAGCTAATGAAAATGAATCGAAGCTCCAAACCGAGGTATCAATAGCTAGTAGCCATAGTACCTATGGAGAGACAGATAGTAGCTGCCGAAAAACTGAGCAAGGGGTGAGGTGATATTCCAATTTCACTGAAGCGTAAACCTTCAGTACTTCATTCCACTCTGCTAAGAATTTCTATGTACTATATGACTTGCACTACATACATGAGTTTAATACTAAGCTAACGGTGAGAGGTCGCGGGTTCGATCCCTGGCCGCGTCTGTCCCAAGACATGAATGGGGGTATGGGATGTTCTTTCGTCAAGCATTCGGCATTACGAAATGAAAGTCACTGTTCTTTCGGATGGGAACTTAAAATAATTGAGGTCCCGTTTTCACGGTGGGCTTGGCACGCTAAAGAACCTAGAATGTATAATGCTATCAGCTCAACGCACATGCATTTATGTAGCTTCGCCTATAGCTGGCGACGTCTCAATATAAATGAAATACAGTATAACCTGCTATAAAGTCCACCTCTATATAAAGTCCACCTGTCTATAGCAACCGGTCTGAGGTATCCCCAATGGATTTTACTATATAATGACCTGTGTATATAAAGTCCACCTGTCTAATGTGAATAGAGTCCACCCTTTTTAGTCCCAAATGACCCCTCAACCTGTCTATAAAGTCCACTTTATCAATCAAACCTTTATTAGTTTTTAGAATTTTATGATTTCTAAGTGATGCAAAGTTTTTACCAAGTAATTCTTATATTCTGAATGCATGAAGACTATAAGAATATAATTATTATATTGATAATTCTTTGAATATTGTATATATAGTGACATTTACAATTTGCTGTAAATGAGTATAATTTTGAGTTATAATAAGTTGAAATTTGAGGAATAAATATATGAACTCATTATTCTCATGTCAATGACTGAAGCCATTAGATCAGAAGGTAAAAATAGTCTTTGTTATTTACAGGTAGAATGTTTTCTATACCTATCACTTAATTAGTGACACCCTGCTTCTTCAGGAAACAAAGACAGGTGTATACTGATTAGATAAACTGTTACCATGTAATCAGAAATACAGTCCTTCAACATTAAAGTACACTTTCAAATATTTTCTGTAATTAAATCTGAATAAAAATTGAAAATTTAAAAAAAAATTGTTATTTTTAAAAAAACATTTAAGAAATAATTAAGTACTTTAATAGGTACCACATATTTTCCACTCATTTGCACACCAGTATCAACAATAAAAGTTTACTCGTTCATAAAAGGCGACCCTCTATATAAAGTCCACCTGTCTATTAAGTCTACTTTTGCTCAGTCCCCTGGGTGGTCTTTATACACAGGTTATACTGTATTCTTGAATGGGACGTTAAACACTATTACTCAACTCAACTAAGCTAATGAAAACGAGTATCACTCAAACCTGGACCAAGAACTGGGTTCTGGTATTAATGGAAACACAGAAATGTGGCAGATCCTAATGTAAAATGTTTTTCAGTTCGCTTGTGAATGTATGCGAGTGTTTTTCACAACCAGGCACCTCCGATATCTCAGAAATGACCATTTCGAATTAAGTGAAATATTCTTGAACAGGGGCTTTAAAACATCATTTAAACAGATAAAACATGATATATAATTCCTTTAAAATTTTTGAAAATGGGAAAATAAAAAATTTATCATTCCACGTGATTTATAATTATCACATTTTATATCAAATGATATATGTTATAACAAGTTATCATTCACTAATAAATTCTTAGTATTAAAAAATATTCCACTCAGAATATGAATTCTATATAATGAAGAAAAATTTTTGTTAAAAATACTTTTTCTTATCGTTTTACGGTTAATAAATTCCCGTTTAGCATTGATTTACAGCAAGTATCTTAAAAACAAGTGCAATCTCAACATTGTTATTAAGTTCCAAATATGTATGACTTGTGTATTTAAGTCATGGATAAGTAATTTCATGTATTACATATTTTGTAATACATTAGCTCAATCGATGATCGCTCCGTATGTAGAAGATCGTGGGTTCTAACCCGACCGAGGACTTACAAAGACTTGGAAATAGGTAGCGACTGTTCTTTCGCCTAGCACTCGGCATGAGACATTAAATACCGATGCACCGTGTAATTGAAAGCCCGGCACGTTACAAAACGCGTTCTGAGTACACTGCAAAGGTTAAATTTCTGCCACTTCACCTATAGCTGATGACATCTAAATATAAGTGAAAATATACTGGCACGTTAAACCTCGTTCAATCAATTAATCAAACATATTTTATGATTTTGTATCAACATGGAGTGTGTTGGAATGGAGTTGAGTAATGGTGTTTACGTCCCATTTAAATTGTTTCACTATGTAATGCCTATCATTCAGGAGGGTCAGGTAATCGGAGTACTCTGGGATACGCCTTTGATAGGCGAACTGACAAACGTTCTCACACTAGGATCAGTCTGTACCGATACAATATGTTTAAAAAATCTGTACTTTAAATTCCAGAATTTTTCATGGTTTGGTTTGACTTTTATACACACCGGAAGCGAACAACCGTTTGGTCATCGCTGATCGAGTAATATATTCGAATCTAGGTGGTGAGAGGCGCTTTGATCCATAAGCGCATGCTTAAGACAACGTAATCCTGGTCACCGATGTACCCACATGACGAACAGCATCGCAAACATTATACTGATAATGATCATAAGGGAATCGGTGCAATAGTAAATGAGGCATCTCAATATCATACTTGTCAGATAGAAGTGATTAGATTAATTTGATCTCTCTTTAACATTTGACAATAAAATACTAGTAATTTTAAATCATTGAACTTTATGATACGGAATTAATTCAATCGGTCTGGAAATTTCTGGTGATATACGGCACAGACCTGTCGAAAGTTTAACAATGAGCTAACAGAAATGACAAGTTTGGATGTTGAGTTAACAAGATATGGATACACTGTGGTACAGCGTACACGGGATATTAAAGCATAAAATGAGCAAAACAGCCAGTGTAAACAACACCAGCGGGAGTCGAAAGTCGATTTTTGACTTATCTGTTCATTTTAACATGTGATGGTGCATTGGGGCATCAATCGGACACATAAACGTTTCTATTGAAATAGTTAACTGCATCTGATACACTGTTTAAACTTTAAAACAAATTGATAAAGCGCAAGTGCTCACCTGTGATTTGCCGTCGCCGGGAGTTTCTGTTCAATATTCAATTTCACTTCTTGATTAAAACTTCTGAAGCGTACAATTCCTCTAGGATGTTAAGAAACTACATGTCGACCAAATTCAGCTCAATGTATTCGAAATAAAGGAGCAGGAGACGTTGAACGATCGACGTGGTGTACTGGGAATGATTCTATCACGTTTAGTGTACTGGGAATTGCAAAATTACGGTTACCGGGAATCGTGTATAACAATTTTTTCAAGTCCCAATTTTTAAAGAAATTGGGGATTGCGAATGTATGATACAGTTTGTATGCATGGTGCATACAATAATAAATAAGTTTCACTGTGCAAGTTTATATTAGGTGTTCATAGTAAAGGCTCTAACCTTGATTTCAAAATTGAATTAGGTAGATTGCCAATATTAAGAGACATAGAGTGATTCCATAGTTTCATTAAAATGTTTAACACTTAAGGATATCCAAACTAATATGGTATCCACACTAGGAAAATATGACCTTCGAATTTAAAAGTAAAAATGTGGGTTGTGGGATTTAAACGCAACAGAAAGGCCCTTGTTCTAGAAGGTCTGTCATTGATGCAACCCCAGAAAAGTCAATAAAGTTTATGATATTGTTACGACTGACAAGCGAGTTACAGAATGGTATGTAGCCAGTTGGTATTTCACAGGGAATACATGTATTACATTTAATTCTGACAGAAAATCTTGCAATGAGAAATGCTTTCAGTTGGGTACCAACTTACCAAGGCATCTGACAATTGGTCAGAAGCACATCAAGTGCACTTTGTTGTGTGCTTTTTTCAGAGATAAGTTACTATGGATTAAACGTGGGTTTATCAATTCACCCCAGTGGCCAAAGTTTACACTTGATCACCCTGAAAAAAGACCAATACTGTTACATCAGCTGGAGAGGGTATGACCTCGGCTTCCAGTGATGCTGATCATAATCTGGTGGTAGGTTATCTCCAAAAGGGACAAACAATCAATGACACATACTATTCATCACTTATGATGCAGTTACGGAAAATTATTAAATTCAAGAAATGACGGAAAGTTCAGTAAAGATGTGCTGTTCCGCTAAAAGTAGCCTATTTAAATCAGACAAATCTTAGGAAATGATAGTGAAACTGCAGCCAGTTGGTGCTTGGTATATGTGTAATACCTTATTATTATTAGTAGTAGTACTTGTTATTGTCTATAGAATGATTAAAAATTGTCGATTCAAGGTAAAATATATCACGTTTTAAACAGCATCACTTATGAGTGGTCGGAATTGTGCACCGTTATCAGTATGTAGGTTGCATTTACATAGAACATTCAATAAACAAGCTGTTCTTATTTAGAGGTGGTCTTTACGTTAATGCCACTAGACTCAAAAAGACAATATAGGCATTATACAAAACATGTATGTAGAATGTGTAGAGTTTTTTTTATATCTCATTTTACGAGGGACCATCCTAGTATCCCATTTCTGATTGAGAGGCCGCGGTTGCCTAATGAATAAGACATCAGTCTACAAAACAAATCCAGGGTCTCTCACCACTGTGTGTTCGAGTCCCACTTAGACCACATGCGGGAAAGTGATTTTTCCTTGCCGTTGGCCTTAAATTGTTTACCTGGTATCAGTATAATGTGCCTGGGGAGTGGTACGCTTGTCTGCAGGATACTAACTTTGTGAGCTAGCACGTTAAAGTCGCCATGAGTGCGCCCTAGTACAAAGCAGACCATAAAACACACTTGCACTTTACATGCATACACGAACTTGTTCATAGATTAATAAAATTAATAGTTCTCGTCGCGAATAGCTGGAAAATCGTTAACCAACCAACCAACCCATTTTCGATTGTCCGACACGGCCATTATTTTTGTGCCTTGTTTCAATATACACGCGTATTGAGGTGTCAGTATAGTTTTAGGCACTTTTTTGCAGAGCGTAACGGAATACATAGTTTTGAGATGCACATCCGATATTTAGGAATTAAAAAAATGTATATAATATTTTACCAAGTGCATTATTTCTGAAATGCTATGGTTATGATAAACTAACAGGCCAAAAATGGCAGTGTCTAAAAACTGGAAATTTTGAATACATGTAGATAAAATTTGAGCTTTCATCGTGGATTTGCAGAAAATCGAATCGGTTGACATTAGGATTTTTCTATATTATTTGATAAAACTATATTTGCTTTCTGAACACATTATTTAAAAAAATCTATCGAGCGGATTTTTGACAACCAAAGCATCAGTATACGGCGCCTTGTTGAAGCGTTTATGTCAAAAGATGATTTTCTTTTGCGTCTAAAGACTGTATACGAGATTTTGGTACAATAATATGAGCCAGACAATAAAGCACAGAGTCGTCAGTGGATAGGGCCTGGGTCCCCTAGGCCAAAGAAGGTTAAAAAGCATTAGTCTACTGGCAAGGTGATGACCACAGTATTTTGGGACGCAAAAGGTGTTATTGTGTGTGACTTTTAACCAAAGAGAAGTACAATGATATATAACTGGAGTGCACTATGCAAACTTGCTACACACGAGAACTGATATCTGTGAAACCGCCGCAACAGGACAACGCAAGAGTACACAGTTGCAAAGTTACAATGAAGGCTGTGGGGCGAAATACCACATTCTGCCTAGCTCGTAGCGACTTCTTCTTTTCCCAAAATTGAAAAATGATACCTGAGGGCGTCATTTCAGGTCTGACCAAGAAGTCATGAAAACAGTTGAGGAGTGTGTCAATGGAAATGACCCTGTCTTTTTCAGATCTGGGGTGATGGATAAGTGCATCACACTAGAGGGCACTGAATTACATTAAAAAAAGAGGTGGATCTAATCCGGAAAAAAGGTTAAGCTGGTTTCTTATTGAGGCCCTCGTAAATGAAAATTCAAAATAAACATATGACACTATGAACTATGTTTAACATGTTAAAAATGAAAAAATGTGTTATATTGTTAAAACTTTTTATTTATAAATCAGTTTCAAGACGTTTGATTTTACTCTCGTCTCATTTGTGGATCTGTTTTACACCAGATACCTCCTTTCGACGACTGTCTCATCTTGACCTTTGATATAAATAAGTTATATTTTAGCTGGTCGATTGATCTAATGACATTAGGTTAAATATTTAAAAGATTTCTCAAATTGTAATCTTCATTTTCCTGCTCAGTTCCAAACTACAAAGTTTTTTCTTTACTTTCACTAGTTGCATTTGCTATGACACTGTCAAACTTTAACAATTTAAGAACGGATTATATTTTGACATTACACATGGGCCTTTGTAATGGTTTAGTAAACACTTGGATCCTCTCAATCTACATATATCGGGGAAATGTTTGTTAAAGATGTGGTCTATGTATGTTTCATCTTCATCTCGTCTATAATGCATTATTAATAATTACAGATGTTGAAGATTTTCACTAGATAATTAATTGTTTTGTTTGTCATTGAAAAAGAAGTATAAATTCTATATAAGTTCATTAAAACATGAAAATCGCACAGCTGGCAAGATATTTGAATCCTCAATTCCCAGTACACCTACTTCCTCCTTAATTGCCAATACCCAGTACACCTTTTTGCAATTCCCAGTACACCGCATGTTATCCTCCAACGTCTCCTGCTCCTTTATATCTCAATACATTGAGCTGAAATTTGGTCGACATGTAGTTCTTAACATCCTAGAGGAATTGTACGCTTCAGAATTTTTATTTATCAGGTGAAATTTGAAATATTGGAAAGAAACTCCCGGCGACGGCAAAATCACAGGTGAGCACTTGCGCTTTATCAATTTGTTTTAAAGTTTAAACAGTGTATCAGATGCAGTTACCTATTTCAATAGAACCGTTTATGTGTCCGATTGATGCCCCAATGCACCATCACATGTTAAAATGAACAGATAAGTCAAAATTCGGCTTTCGACTCCCGCTGGTGTTGTTTACACTGGCTGTTTTGCTCATTTTATGCTTTAATATCCCGTGTACGCTATACCACAGTGGGATAGCTACTGGCCGAAAGCCACTGAGAAGAACATGTCGATAGCAGCTGCCGATAAACTGTTAAAGTACATGTACAAGTATAGCTTACAAGGGGGAGACCTAGAGATGAGCTGCCAATTATTGAACACTAATTCATCCACTTTTGACCAGCCTGTATTGTAAACGATATTATAATTATAGTATCTATATTGGATCATCTGACCTTGGAACCTTCGTGTCACAGTAAAAATAACATAAAATCAAAACAGTAAAAAAATACACAACACTAAAAACTGCGTTAAAATGGTTAATATTTAGATTCGTATATGCAAATATGTAATATGTAAACTTTACGGGCACTGTAATGGCATTTGCATTTGGCAAACAATTTTATGTGTTTTGGACGCTTTATTCTTTTTCATTGGATGCGGTACAGACATATACCCCCCACAAAACATTTACTATCACCCATTTTATTGATTTATATTGATGGTTTGTTAAACTTTGCATCAGCACCTTTCGGCTATTCGTAACGAGAAGAAGTTAATTAATATCAAAAGCAACCTAACCAATCCACTTCTAAGGATATTTTATTCCACGTGCATAAGATGATGCCAATTGACGTATCGCCGGCCACGCCCACAATGTTCCGACACTGGCCGCCATTACGGTACCAAAGCAGCGTCACGTCAACTAATGACGTACTAGTGTCAGTGATGTCATTAAACCGCACAATTCATGCCGAGGTTTCATTTTTTTTTTTTTTTTGCGTGTAATTCAAGTATGTCGACCTTTTGTCGGAACATAGTGGGCGTGGCCGGCGATCCGTCAATTCTAACCTGATTAGAAAGAGTTAGATAGATTGGTTTAATTTGCTTTGAAATAAACAGTACACAATCTAATCAAAATCAAACTGGAAATTCGAATTGCAAAATAAGTTTACGCGTGTACTTTGTGTTTGGAAAAAAAATTATAGAAGGCGTATTTGTATTATAAAAGATGTTTGCCATGAGTAGAATTACAGTTTAAGTTGATCCAAAGTTATTACATTTATTCGTCAGTTTACAACTCATATAAACTGTATCATAAAATATTTATTTCTATTTCTTTAGAAGTTAGATTAAATTAACTTTATAGATTTTTCCAAATTTGAAATTTACTTTTTTTTTTACTTAATACCTCGTAAACGTTTCAATATTATGACTATCATGTCTTTTATTATACTGTTTACGCCCGTCCTTGAATTTTAATTTGATTTTCCTTTAATGCAAAAACACATCGCCACTTTCACATTCTTGGATTTCTTATTTTAAATTGGATGTGAGTCTTTCACCAATTGACAATGGAGATATACATAGGATTTAATTCTGGTTATATATTCAGTTCTTTTTTATCCTCTCTCTCTCTCTCTCTCTCTCTCTCTCTCAGCTCTCTCTCTCTCAAGAAAGGCAAACCACAGCGATAAGAAGAACCAAGGAAACATTAGTAATCCCGGTTGTCAGGTGCCAGGGGTCTAACCCGGCACAAGAGAAGGTTTCGCTAGTGAACCTGACTTCAGATAACGCAGTGTTCGGCAACGTAGTAGTTGAAAGTGCACGGCAACGTTGGATGCAAATACAAGGCAACTCAACAAATATATGGACAATTATGTGTGCAAAAAACGCAGTATCGGTAAAGTGTAGCGACGCAGGGCACGACAACGGTGAACAAAATACACAGCAAAGTGGGACGCACCGCACAGCGACAGAAACGACGTGTACAGAAACATATGAAGCAAGGCTTGTCAATAAAGGTCAAGAACTCTGCAACAGATCTAGGAGAGAATTCGAAGATAAGATAATTTAAGAGGAATTTATTCGGCGCGGCTACGCCATTCCGCAGGTCTTGTTAACTCGGCAACAATTCGTTGGCATTCATAAAATAATGATAAAGAAAAGGCTCGAGTTTACGCTACATCAACTTTCTTTTCATTTAGTGACACTAATATTGTAGATGAGTATACTGTAGATGTGACGTAAAACTTTATTCAATCAATCCTTTATAAATGAAGAAAAAATCTCTGATATATATTTTTTCTATTTCATTCGCTATTTGCTGTGGAATATTCACCACGATCATGACCAATATCGACGTCAAATTGAAATTATATTGACAATTATTAACTCGATTTTATTGAGTGATGGACGGTTATTGGCCAGAATAAGGTCAAGAAACGGTCAGTCGTTATTTATCTAATATTGTTAATGCTTATATGGACAGTATATAAAGCAAAATTGAGTTGTCATGTGTATTCATCAAACTCAATAAATGTTTTAATTATTTGCCACTTTCTGGTATTTGATAATGTTTCATGTGGTCTACAAATTAATTAGCCGACAGGCATCATTTAGACGTGAAACTTGTAATCAGCGGGTGCGCTTTAACCATTTGGTTAATTAAAACGAAACAACTTCGCTATTCGTCATATTTTTGTCAAGTCCCACAATTCCATCACTTTTATGTTTTTCCTCATTAGTCTCCTTCGATTTATAGTCAGTCCTCTTTTATAACACCGGACCATTGCGGTAGCTCAGTTGGTGATTTGCTCGTTGTTGGAGGTCGTGGGTTCAAGCCCCGACAGCATCTGACCAAAGACTTGAAAGTGGGTAGTGTCTGTTCTTTCGCCAAGCACTCGCCATTACGACAAGAAAGTCGCGGTTCTTTTTATGGGAACTTAAAGTAAACGAGGTCCACCTTCACGGTAGGCGTAGCACTATAAAGAACCCTGCAGTTTAATACCATCAGCAAAAGGTACTTGCACAATTTCAATACCTTCTCCTATAGCACCTTCCGACGTCTCGATATAAGTGAAATATTCTTGACCGGGACGTTAAACACCATTAGTCAACTCAACTCAACTCTTTATACCACTAAAATATAACAGAACGAATGGTGGTAATTTATCAAGGTTTTACTGCGATGGTCAAATGATCTTCATTGGCTTCATTTTGATTTTCTTATCTCAATATCAGTCTAGCAACACCACTGTTCATTTATAAAATTAACGGATAGAACAAGTTCGCCTGTACGGTAGCAATTTTCTTTAAATTTCCCAGAAAATCGTGTTATATACAAAAAAACATTACATTTTCCCTTTAATGGAACTGGGTTATTCAGTAACAAATAAATCTGCAAGGCAACATAATCAATAGTTACTCTAATGGTCAGAAAATCTCAGAAACGCGTCTTAATCAAGTTCTGACCCGATTTAACACTAGTGTAATTTGTTATCTGAAAAAGAATAAAATCTTTTTTTTCTAACTTTCCAAAAGGCTTTCTATTCATCTCTTTGCATTTTATGGTTTCGCGGTAATTTTTATTCATGGCTTTGCAATTTATCTTTTTTCAGTATTCATTGCTTTGCATTTAATCGTGTGTTGGTGAATTTTATTCTTTTTTTCATTTTATAGAATCGCGGTATTTAAAAAAATAACTTCTTTGCATTTTATGGTTTCGCAATAATTTTATAGTTATATTTTTTCATTTTATAGTGTTGCAGCTTTAACAAATCAGCGTATAAACTTTAAATTTAATTTCATGAATATTTTTATCACTTATGCCAACTTTATTATATTAGTGCGTTTACCGTTTCTAGAACGCAAGCTTTTGATTAAACGCATTTTGTTAGCCGCCCATCGAATTGAAACTGAATGTTATCCTCACGTAGTAACTGCTTTTTTAGATGCTGATGAGATGCACTCAAGTTTGTGTTTATACACAATTTGAACACGACTTAGCTGCTATAATTTATATTCTGTAAATTGGGAATTATTATTATTGATTATTTATGGCGAGTACCGTCATTTCAAGTTATCAGCGGTTTTTTTTTTTTTTTTTTTTTTTTTCTCGCTTCGGCGAAGACAATTGGTGCTACTGTAGGTAATTATATAAAAATTAAATATTCGCGAAAGTTTTTTGGGCTTTATATTTTGGCATCTTTTTACTCTCGCGAATTTCTCAGTGCAAAAATAATACGAATATAATTTTTTTACGAATTGCAGTTTTTAATTTTTCGGTTTGAGTTGTATTGGGATGTCTATGAAATATTATGACACAGGGGGCAAAATTTTTATTCTTACAATGATTTATATACTGACCTCGAAATGATGATGACCTAAGAAGTCTGGTAACTTATAAATCTCACTTCTCCCGAATAATTAATTGAACCCTATACACTATGCGCATAGAGACAACAACATACAGTACAGACCTGTCGAAAATTTAACGCTGCACTAGCGAAAAGGAGTCGAAACTCGGCTGCCGAGAGGCCGAGATAAAGATAGCTAGTGGACTAGAGATAGATAGTAGCTGTCGAAAAGCTGTCGAGATATAGCTAACGAGGGGTGGAGTTGAACGGTCGATTTTGCACTAATTCTTTAGCTTTGTGTTAAACTTTCGACAGCCTGTACTGTAGAAAATATATGGCTACACAGAGACTGTTTATTTCAATACAAGGATACAATCTCAATAAAAACTAATCATTTGTGTTTGAATTATAGATGTGAAGTTGTTTCTCTAATAAATTGTGACGAACCCATTAAACCGGTAAACTACTGACTGTTTGTTTGAAGATGAGGTAATAACGGAACCGGAAGTCCTCGATACGCCATTAAAGAGGCAGTTTAATTGCTTTTATATGCTATAACGGATGATTTACGCAACAAAGTTATGAAAAGTAATCAGGTTTTTTGCCATTTTTGGTTCATTAATCGAGATCAAATCCGAGTAAAAATTGGTCAAAGATCTATAAAACGGCGAATTAAAAACGAATATATCGGCAACTCTATCGTGAAGTTGACATGCCACACAATATATATAGTAAATGAACAAAATGTCGGTTTGATTGGATTTCAATTTGCGTCAAACAACTGGAAGAAAATCCTTTTATATGCTCTTACAAGTAATTACTTCAAACATGCAATAAAATTGAGGAAAATTATATCTATTTCCGTCAATTTCTTTTTTGTACATCAAAGAATAATTTAACTAGGTCACGTTGGCCTAATAAAAGTATTCTACGTGACCTGCATGACAAAAGTTAATCGGATTTTGTGATATATGGGCATTAGTTTTTTCCTATTCGTTTGTTCAAGAGCCATTTTAATATGACCAAATTGATAAATAGTGCGATTTTTTTACAATTAAAACAAACATGTTTAGCAGTCTAAAACATAGTCACAAAAGCTAAAGTATGGCTTAGAAAATTGCAAGTTGAGTAAAACACGCGAACCTCCAACGGGGAAGTGTGGTCGGGTGCTCCGGAAGAATAAACTCCTCCTGTTTAGCTAGCTGCATCCGGTGCCTGTATAATCAAAATTGAAAATGAAAGGAATATGGAACCATATGGAACTTCAAATATGAGCCGTTTTGAAACGGGAATCACAATTGCGTTTTGGTCGATATGATTGTCACACTCGCACGGCAAACTGGATAATGCGCATCGACATACTATGATTGGTTTGCCGTTCATAGACGTGAGATTTGTATTGACTGTAAACGTCATTTGTCCAGACCAGTGGTCAAAACGGGAGTCTAAGCAACGCATCTTCACATGGCCGTGCTCACGATAGCGACCTAAATGGAACATTCAAATCCACTAAAATCAAATATTTATTTTAATTCGAGTCCTATAAAATTTTAAATTCTAAGCTCTTTTGAGCTATTAAAATCGACTATGTAAATGTTTCATATAACATTTCACATATATACATTTATAATACAAGACAGAATATTCATGTAAAGCAAATCACAAAGAGAAAAAACATCACCAAGTACAACTGCGGCATGGTTAGAGCAACTAAATCAAACATTGGCGGATCCAGGATTCTATGTTAGGGGCACACTGACAAATTCTCAATTTGTGTTTTGGGAAAAAAAGCTATATAGAGCAGTCCTTACCCCCCCCCCCCCCTTTGAAAAATTTTAAAAATAGAGAGAGAGAGAGTGAGAGAGAGATATTGACTGATTAAAAATTATTTTCTTGGCCCCATCGGGGCTCTGCCCTGCACTCCTCGTCTCTGGAGCTCGCGCCTTCGGCGCTCGCACCTAGCATTGATAAAATTCTCACCCTCCCTTTCAAAAAATTCTGGATAATTCTCAACCCCTCCCCTTTAAAAAAAACCCTGGATAACCCTCAACCCCGTTAAAAAAATCCTGGATCCGGCCCTGTTAGGGGACTTCAAATTTTAATTGTCAATTTCACTCAAAGGATTTAAAAAATGCATTTATGGACTGGTAAAATATTTGTTATTATGAATACCCGAACGTTTTAAGGGGCACATGCCGGGTGTGCCCCCGTCTGGATCTGCGCCTGGGTAATGGCACTATCTTTCGAAGTGAAGAGTTGAAGAGAGAGGACTTACATTGTAGCATAAACTTTTGCTGTAACAGCAGGTCAGATTAGACGTTTTTCCAATTTCCATTTTGACAAGTTTTTAATTAAAAGTACTAAACATTGTCTGGAAATTGTACCAAAATCAAACACTTAACGATAAAAAGTACTTAAATGGCAGGCAAACTTGCGCACTAAAAATGAAAAATGCACCGATCTGTACAAATAAATGGTCATGCAGCCTAGATTTTATTATTATTATTATTATTATTATTATTATATTATTATTATTATTATTATTATTATTATTGATACCATTTTAAAGATAAAAAACGTTAGAAAACGAAGAAAAAATTATTGTCGACGGCGCTTTGAAACCGGATTTGGGTTTATTTCTTTTCCAATGCGAGTTTTATTTTCGCATCGCGACTTCCTCGCAAAACGAAACTAGAGTACGAGTAGATCAAGTTGTAAAAGGTATCCGTCAAAATTTTTGACACCATATTCCAGTTTTAAGCGTCTTAATGTGCTTCTTGGCAGTTATTCTTAACATCACTTTATATAGTATTGACATTACTTTCATCTGCTTCAAATCTGATAGATATATTTTAGAAATAATCAACATTTCAACGTGATGATTTTCATTTGATATATGAATTTGTTATAACATGGTGATGAAGAATATTTATGGGTTATAGGCATTTAGTTTAATAATGTAGGAAATATTGATTGGTTAAAAAAAATTCCAGTCCAAAATAGGTCCTGGGTCAAACATTTTGCTACATATATGGATTACCTGTTTTGAATATACTTTTAATATGTATTTATATATAGATTAAAAGTGATTGTTATTATGATCAAAAGTGTTTTGAGTCCAAAATGGTCCAGATCCAAACTGGTGAAAGGTCCAATATTATGTCATAGTTGGATTGGCCATGTGACAACGTTGCAGAATATATATATATAGTTAATGAGTAGTAATCCTATCACACAAGTTTATTTAAAGGTTGAAAATTTGACCAATCAACTCTCAGTATTTTTACCTTGACAATGCAGAAAGTCATAAAAGTCAACAGGTAATTGACACTGTACATTTGTAGAGAGTTTGAAATTTGTAGCTCTTGGTTTCATTAAGAAAAATCTGGACAACAAATTTACGGAAGAAAAAATAAGAAACAGTACAATAACAATAAGTTGCTTCCTAACTTTGTTACAGAGCTACTTAAAAATATTTTCACACTTTGCATTATAGAATTTTCTACTTGGTTCTGTGACTGGTGTATAATTTGTATGCTTGAGTGAGTAAGGGAGCAAATTATTGTTTGATTGATTGATTGATTGATTGATTGATTGATTGATTATTTATTTATTTATTTATTTATTTATTTATTATTTATTTATTTATTTATTTATTTATTTATTTATTTATTTATTTATTTATTTATTTATTTATTTATTTATTTATTTATTTATGTGAGAAATCACTTATAATAATACACTGCATAATCATAATATTATTTATTTTCTTTACAGATGAAACATTTATGAAGATTGCAGCTCTGGGCCAACAATGAAACATCAAAATTTTACAGGAACCCTGAACCCTTGTGATATTTTCTACTAAAAATATAAAAAAAGACAGTGAGAGATGCTACCTACACCAACATGTTTTAGATAATGTATTTGCATTCTATATTAAAATTATATAGCATTTTAGTCACATTGACAATAATAGCAGACATTTCTAATGCAAGTGTTTCTGGTTCAATGACCTGTGATTTATCTGTGAAAACAGATGAAATGGAAGAAGACTCCAAGAATTGTGTACCAGAATCAAGCTTAAGTGATCATAAATTACCAAACTCTGGGTCAAATTTATATAATCCTGATGTAACCCAAAGAGAGAAAAAATGTGACAAGATTAGAGAAGGGGAGATATTTCCTTCAAGCATAGAGACATCTAAATTATCAGCATCCGGGTCAAACAAGGATGATTGCCAAGGGGCTGGTTGTTCAAATACAGAAACGTCTGGATTGTCGACTTGTAGTGGGTCAACCAGGAATAGATTTCAAGTATTATATGACAGGGAGCAATATAGGGATGAATTACTGAATGAAAGTCTTATAAGTTTAATGTTTGAGGCGCTGCAGAGAATGAAGGAAATTGAGCCTGTGATTGGTTATATTGAGAAAAAAATACAGGAGTATCAGAAAACAAGAAAATATGATAAAATTAGTCTTGTAGGAAGCTTAGGAAATAAATTGAATTTCCCCGAGTTAATGCCTGAAGGGACCTATCAAGTCGAGTCCGATATCTTATATGAAAGATCCATCGAGTCATTAAGTGTTCCGATAACCATAGCCAATTTAGAAATTGACACTTTGAATGAGACACTCCCACATGGGACTTTGTTGTTAAAGGTCAAGAGCATCGATGGTGATATTGATGACATAGAACGATATTCATTTTTCAAAAAAATGGATGAAAGTGATAATATTTATTTTAAATCTGGTTCATTTAGAATGTCAGTTCCTCACAGATTCAGTGGTAGTATTTTAGGTGAAAGTGAAATTAGTACCTTTGCTCCGCCTATTTTACAACCACTATACAGAACTTTTAAGACTCATAGAAAAATACTCACTACCAAGGAAAGGGAGATAACTTTTGTTATTCTTATGGATAAAGTAGCTTCAATCAAAGTCCCATGGTTAGATGTAACGGAAAAGTTTAAATCAAGGCAGCGAGTATGGCCATCTGAAGAAATGATAAACCAGGTCATAAATGAAGGCTGTCATTTAATTCATAAACCAGCCAATGGGGCGAAAACTTACATGTTAGAGTGGAGATTAACATTTGCAATATCTGAGCAGTTGTGTTTTCAGGGTTTACAGAGCAACAAAAAGCACTGTTTGTACTGATTAAACAGATTAAAAGAAAATATTTAGATATGGGTACCTTTGAGAGTGGTGAGGCAAAGATGGGTTTAACAACTTATCACCTGAAAACTGCCATGATGTGGCTAAGCGAATCAGTCAGTCCAGAAACCTGGACAAAATCACCATTCAAATGCTTCATATCATTTCTGAAGCAGTTAGAGAAGAGTCTTCAGGAAAACTTTTTAGCCCATTATTTTATACCAGATATCAATATTTTTGAAGGTGCTTGGAACCACAAGCATTTGCAATTGGCTGAATCAGAATGGTTAAGCAAAAATCAGCCAATGAGATTGCTTTCTGTTAGAGAAGATTAAAGAAATTATGGAGCACCCAGAGGCATATTTGGTTCCAGATATTTTATGGGCAACTGATGAAAAGCATGCACATGAACGCGAGAAAACACCTGTTGTCGAGGATATTTTTGGAGACTTGCTTCATAGCATGATGGATAAAGAGTTAGGTGTAAGGAATGAGCTAAATCTGGATGTAGAGAAAATAAAAGAACTTGTAAGCTCATTGCACAAAGAAGAGGATCAAGATGAAATGGAGGCTGGCACTGATGAAACACAAACTGATGAAAATCATGAGATAGGGGGTAGCAAGGACGAATCACAAAATGATGAAATAGAGGATAGCAAGGATGAAACACAAACTGATGAAATGAAGGATAATAATGACCAAGCAGAAACAGAAATGGATGAAAATAATGATCAAACATAGATAAGCAGGTTTAATATTGCATTAATAATCAAAA
This sequence comes from Anadara kagoshimensis, assembly GCA_021292105.1. NCBI lineage: Eukaryota > Metazoa > Mollusca > Bivalvia > Arcoida > Arcidae > Anadara > Anadara kagoshimensis. The sequence goes on along the minus strand of CM037867.1, from coordinate 20,191,184 downwards.
CATAAGAGAAAAGGAAAACTATCAAAAAAGGATAGCATGGGGATAACAAGTGGAAATTTTCAACAACAGTGAAATGGGGATAATGATGCTCAAAAACAGTGAAATGGGGAATAATGATACTCAAAAACAGTGAAATAGGGAATAATGATACTCAAAAACAGTGAAATGGAGGATGTTGATACTCAAAAACAGTGAAATGGAAAATAATGCAACTAAACAACAGTGAAATAGGGAATATTGATACTCAAAAACAGTGAAATGAGGATAATGATACTCAAAAACAGTGAAATGAGGATAATGATACTCAAAAACATTGAAATAGAGGATGTTGATACTCAAAAACAGTGAAATGAGGATAATGATACTCAAAAACAGTGAAATGAGGATGTTGATACTCAAAAACATTGAAATAGAGGATGTTGATACTCAAAAACAGTGAAATAGAGGATGTTGATACTCAAAAACAGTGAAATAGAGGATGTTGATACTCAAAAACTGAAATAGAGGATGTTGATACTCAAAAACAGTGAAATGAGGATGTTGATACTCAAAAACTGAAATAGAGGATGTTGATACTTAAAAACAGTAAAAAGGGGAAAAATGATACTAAAAAACAGTGAAATGAGGACCATGATACTTAGGAACAGTGAAATGGGGGGAAATGATACTCAAAACCAGTGAAATGGGAATCATGATACTAAAAACAGTGAAATGTGGGGAAATGATACTCAAAAACAGTGAAATGAGGAATAATGATACTCAAAACAGTGAAATTGAGGACAATGATACTCAAAAACAGTGAAATGGGGATAATGATACTCAAAAACAGTGAAATGGAGGACAATGATACTCAAAAACAGTGAAATGGGGAATAATGGTACTCAAAAACAGTGAAATGGGGGTGATTATATTCAAAAACAGAGAAAAGGGGAAAAATGATACACAAAAACAGTGAAATGGAGGACAATGATACTCAAAAACAGTGAAATGGGGAATAATGGTACTCAAAAACAGTGAAATGGGGGTGATTATATTCAAAAACAGAGAAAAGGGGAAAAATGATACACAAAAACAGTGAAATGGGAAGTAAAGATACTCAAAAACAGTGAAATGGGCAGATATTGATTATCAAAATCAGTGAATAAGTGACAATAATACTCAAAAACAATGAAATGGAAATAATGATACTCAAAATTTGTGAAATGGGTTATAATAATACCCAAAAATGAAATGGGGATGCTACTATTCAAAAACAGTGAAATTAGGATAATTTTACTCAAAAACAGTGAAATGGGGATAATGATACTCAAAAACAGAGAAATGGGGAAAAATGATACTCAAAAACAGTGAAATGGGGACAATGATATTAAAAAACAGTAAAATTAGGGATAACAATAATAAACAGTATTTTGGTGTTTTTTCAGAAGCACCTATTGGAATGACCCAAGTTGGTGACACTGTGCCCTGGTCAGAAGGGCACTGTAACGTTTAAAGGGCACGAATAATCAATGAAATATAGTGAGTTAGGCCGATGAGCCAATGCTCAGACTTTCTGATGATATTTTGTATTTTAGCTATACATTTTAAGCTGATAAATTATTTTTCAAATCTTTATACATTCCTTATCTATATTTAAATAATAATTAATTCCATATATTTGCTTATTTAAAATATATTATTTACCAATATGCATGTATGTTTTATGTTCCCTCATACGAAGGCGTGCAAAAGGCCAAAATAAAAATCGAAAACTCGGATGTTTTTGCACCTAAAAAGGCAGAAAAAAACGTCAGATAGAAAAAAAGAGGCAGCAACTGTATTAAATGTACATGTTAAATCGTGTTACATTTTACCAATGAAAAGTGTAGAACGTAGCCAAGTAGAGTACATATTGTGAGTAAATTCACAATCGAAACTTTTTTTCACGCATATGCGCAAAATTTTGAATATTAATTTTCGTAAAAAAAATCAAAATTTTGTGGCAAATGACATTTGATTGATTGAATGGTGTTTACCGTCCGAGTCAAGAATATTTCACTTATATCAAGACGTCTCTAGCTACAGTACAAGCCTGTCGAAAGTTTGACACTAAGCTAACGAGTTAGTACCAAATCAACCGTTCAACTCCATTCGCGACATCTTTTCGACAGCAACTATCTTTTTTCTCGTCCACTGGCTACATGTTTATCGGTCGGTCGGTAGCCGAGTTTCGACTCCTTTTCGTTAGCTCATTGTTAAACTTTCGACAGGTCTGTACTGTATAGACGAATTGGTAGAAATTTTGAACTTTTTAATGCGTTTGGAGCAATTTTACGACACGGGGCATCAGTTTTAAAGTCTCTTCCGAAGTACCTCATTGCTTTCATTCCTTAAATGCCGAATGCTTGGCAAGAGAATAATCCCAGCTTATTATTATGTCTTGGTCAGGCCCGGCCAGAGTTAGAACCCTCGACCTTCCACATATGGAGCGAGTACTACCAACTGAGCCACTGAACTGGTTGCACATCACATATAGATTGTATGTATACGCCTAAATAATTACACCCCAGTGTCCCGTTTTCAAAGCACCATTAGCCTAACCACTTAGTTGGTGCATTTTTGGTATTTTGCGTGGACGTAGGTAATATTTTTTTGTTTATGTTCAACGGGTAAATATATGCAAAATTGAAGTCAAAATTGTATGCAAATAATAATTATAAATTTTGTAACTTTAAGAACAATACGGATTTTCACCAACCATTTGGTTAAGATAACGGGAGTTTAAATTTGAAATCGAACAACCTAGCTGATCCAGGAGAAAGAAGAAAAAATAATAATTTCAACCAAAAACACGAAATAACCATTGAAAAGTTGAGATGAGTAATGGTGGTTAACGTCCCAGTCAAGCCTGAATATTTCACTTATATCGAGACGTCGCCCGCTATAGGCGAAGATGTCGCTTGAGAATTTCTTCATGTACGTTGCGCTGATGGCATTATACAGCAAGGTTCTTTATTGCCCAACGCCTACCGTGACACAGGACCTCGTTTTTTAGCTCACCTGGCCTAAAAAGCCATGTGAGCTTTTGCCATCACTTTGCGTCAGTCGTCGTCCGTCCGTCGTTAAAGATCAACTCCTCAGAAACCGCTGGGCCATTTGCAACCAAACTTTGTCACAACAGTCCTTGGGTGGTCTACTTTAAAATTGTGTCCGACATGTCCGCACCTAATCCAAGATGGCCGCCAGCGGGGACCATAGATTAACATTGGACCCTATGGGAAAATATGTTCAAAGATATTTTTCTCTGAAACTACTGAGCCAATTGGAACCAAACTTGGTCACAGTAGTCCTTAGATTGTACCTTCTGAAACCGGTAATTTTTTAAGTCTCCACTAATCCAAGATGGCGGCCAGCGGGGAACATAGGTTAACATTGGACCCTATGGGAACAATATCAAAGATCTTTTTCTCTAAAACCCTTTAGCCAATGGGAACCAAACTTGGCCACAATAGTCTTTGAATGCCCCCCTTCAACATTGGGGTTTTTGGGGGCCGCACCAAATCCTAGATGGCCGCCAGCGGAGAACATATTTTAACATTGGACCTTATGGGAAAATACGTTCAAAGATATTTTTCTCTGAAACTACTGAGACAATTGGAAACAAACTTGGTCATAGTAGTCCTTAGATGGTACCTTCTGAAACTGGTGTTTTTTTAAGTCTGCACCTGATCCAAGATGGCCGCCAACGGGAAACATAGGTTAACATTGGACCCTATGGGAACAATTTCAAAGATCTTTTTCTCTAAAACCCCTAAGCTAATTGGAACCAAACTTGGCCACAATAGTCTTTGGGTGGCCCCCTACAACATTGGTGTTTTTTTAGGGCCACACAAAATCCAAGATGGCCGTCAGTGGAGAACATATTTTAACATTGGACCTTATGGGAAAATACGTTCAAAGATATTTTTCTCTGAAACTACTGAGCCAATTGGAAACAAACTTGGTCATAGTAGTCCTTAGATGGTACCTTCTGAAACTGGTGTTTTTTTTTAAGTCTGCACCTGATCCAAGATGGCCGCCAACGGGGAACATAGGTTAACATTGGACCCTATGGGAACAATTTCAAAGATCTTTTTCTCTAAAACCCTTTAGCCAATGGGAACCAAACTTGGCCACAATATAGTCTTTGGGTGGCTCCCTACAACATTGGTGTTTTTGAGGGCCACACAAAATCCAAGATGGCCGTCAGTGGAGAACATATTTTAACATTGGACCCTTGGGAAAATACGTTCAAACATATTTTTCTCTGAAACTACTGAGTCAATTGAAACCAAACTTAGCCACAATAGTCATTGGGTCTTTACATTTGGTATTTAAAAATAACATCTGCATTTAAAAATCAACTCCTGTGAAACCACTTGGCCAATTGCAACCAAACTTTGTGACAATAGTCCTTGTGTGGTCTACCTGAAATATTGTGTCCGACATGTTCGCACGTAATCCAAGGTGGCCACCATAGTACATCAGTCAGACTGCCTTATGGCTTTTGTCCTTGACCTTAATTTCATGGTCCATTGACCAGTTTTTGGATAAGGAAAATTTCTCAGGTATTATACATGAAAAGTCGATCATACTTGGTATGTATTGTCTCAAAATTTTGAAATATGGTTTAGTTTTGAAAGGAAATAACATTGAAATTTTGTGATAGAAATAAATATTGTGTAATAAATTTCAAGCATTTATTTAAATATAAGACAATCTGTTGATTTTCATTCTGCAAACAACTCTACCTAGGTGAGCTATACAGGCTCCTGGGAGCCTCTAGTTTTAAGTTCCGATCCGAAAGAATCGTGACTTTCATTTCGTAATGCCGAGTGCTACAGTCACTACCCACTTACAAGTCTTTGGTCAGACCCGAAAGGTTCGAACCCAAGACCTCCCACACAGATCCAAACCACTATCCCAAAGCACTGAAAACTAGCAAATAAAGTTGAACACATGAACTTCCAGTCGCTTGGTAACCCGGACATATGTACCTCCTGTACTGTATGCATAATATCGGTGATCATGAGCCAAATATTTCACTCAGTAAAATCTGTATGTATTAGCCGCGGCTTTGGCATGGGCATTTCACAAACCTCGTTACCACGAGCTATCGATAACTGACCACTGGGTAACTGACAACCTGACATAGTCAAAATAAGATTAAAATGACCTGCTGACGGTTAAAATAATCCAAGAGATATTCCAAGCAGAACAGCAAATTAATTTAAGAGGAAAATAAAGTTAGAGAAAGAAATATATGTATAGTTATTTTGAGGTAAAAGATATACAGTTTGTTACTGGCAAACATGGGAAATATAAACGTTTATCCTTTTAATTTACACACAAAAACAGTTATTTGAACCAGCGACATTTAATACAGATTATTAAATGTCGCTGATGTGACGAAAGACCGTTAGTTATGGGCTTTTTCATGCTAATTTGATTTTTTTTCAAAAATGAACACATCTAAAGTTTTAGGGCACACTTTGATAAATATAAAAAACAAATGTTGGTTTTGACGACAAATTACTTCCAATTTCATTTAAAAATAGGGGAATTTGTGAATATCTGGTTAAGAAATATCCAATATGGCCGACACTGCACCAAGTATATAATAAAGGTTTATTCATGATTGTCCCTTTTTTGAAAATCCAGATAAAAATTTTGTTAAAAAAACAGGGACAATCATGAATTCAACCGAAATAGGGAACAATAGGACTTAAGTTAAGCTTGGGGTATAGTTTATTCCGGAAAATAGGGTAAAAGAAGAATTAAAAATATATCTTACATAGTAGAGGAAAAACCAGGGTTCTGGCTCACTTCCGGTTGATTTTCCCCGTTACTTTAATATGGGGAGCCTCGTCCCTTCGAAGCCGTCCCTTCCGTAGCGTAAGGTACAGGTGTATTTTGTTTATATTTGTAGTTAATCGCCCGTGACATGATAAGTTCTTTCTCTAGTGTAAGGGACGGAGATACACCTGCATTTTGTTTATATTTTTAATTAATTATCCATAAATTTATAGATTTACCTATAGCAGACGACAAACTTTAAAATCGGCGGTAGGGTCAAGTACATTTTATTCAGTGTGTGTGTGTGTTAAATAAACTTCTATTTACAAATGTACATAATTCCTAAATACAACCACATGCGTTATAGGGTGCATGCTCACACGCGACCTAAATTCTTTAAACAAGTCTATGATTGCAACTGATGGTGCAATAAAGGGGATTACCCTAAAAATTTCCTAGCTTTACCTATATAAAGACCGTAAATTTTCAAATTTTAATCATTTTTGAGTTGACTCTTGCGGAAGACGGGCGTATGTATACATGTATAGAAGAGAAGCATTGTTAATATATTGTGGTATGTTCTTTTTTAAATATTATCACAGTACCTGTTATAAAACCCTAAAATTAAATTAGCATTCTTTCCTCGATAATTTAATATATGAACTGTTCATAATACGATCGTTACGGTGCGTGGTCACACGAGTTCTCGAACATGAATACCCATTAAGATTGCATAGTGATTGTGCAATAAAGAGGATTCCCCTAAAATTTACTAGCGTTACTTATAAAACCCGCTAACTTTCAATTTTAATCATTATTGAGTTGACTCTTGATGAGGGCGTGTGTAAAGCAGAAGCAAGAGAAGCAGTGTTAATATAGAAATATTGTGGTATGATTTTGTTTAATGTTATCTTTACACTGCTTAAACAAAATACCTGTTATAAAAACGATAAATCAGCTGTATACGTGTGTGTAATTTTACGTGGCCGTTAAGGTTCACAAACCACAAATGTAAACATTTTAGACATAAAAACATAGTCAATTTTATTGTTCACACTAATAAACTTAATTTAAAAACAGAACTTTCCCGAGCAAATTAATAAATATATTTATTAAGTTCTAGAAGATTCCATAAACTATAATTAGCCCATAGTATTGTTTTAAATTTCAGTTTAACCGTGAATATTTAAGGGAAAATATAATATTTAAAATGGAACCACAACCGAAGAAGTGTAGGATTCATTATAAGTGTGATAGATGTGGAAAGTGTTTTCAACAAAAGCAGCATTTAACAAGACATATTCGATCCATCCATGGAAATGGTCCCAGACTGAAGTGCCCAACCTGTTTATTAGAGTTCAACAGGAGGGACAACCTAAAGTGTCATATCAAGAGACATAGTCAGACAGGCGGTGCAGCGACACGACAGTCAGAGAGAAACCCGACAGATGAAGCAATGATTGAACCGCAAGCAGAAACTACACCAAAATCAGACGAAAGGGCCACAGATGAAGACTCTGATTGCATTTCTGAAGAAGAAGCCATTGAGGGTAATCTTAAAAAAATAACTATACCAGCAAGAGGTAAAACACAATTCAACCCAATGTCATTCCTCAAATCTCAAGAGGTTAAAATAGAATCTATGTTGAAAGAAGCAGTACAGAAGAGAAAAAGTATTAAATTTTATCTCACATTACATATGAGATTCAGAAAAATTAAAGGGGAACAAGTTGAAGTTATGGAACCCCATTTTCACGGCAGATGTCACATTGTGCTAAAATTTGAAGATATACAAGAAGCAGTTATGGAGAGTATTAAGAAGATGCTTACTTCCCTTCTAGAATTTCAACGTGAGGGAAGTAACTGGACAATGGATAAAGTTATGGGTATCAACATACACATAGTGACTTATCAACCATTGACGGGGTCGAACTACATACCTCTACCGGCCAAGCTTGCCAATAAGAAGGCTATTTTAAATGTCCAAAACACTGATCAGAAATGTTTTATGTGGTCCATTTTAGCAGCACTTCATCCTACAGGAAAAAACGCACGACGCGTTTCAAAGTATATACAATATCAAGACATGTTGGATTTTACAGATATATCCTTCCCTATGCGAGTTGCAGATGTCACTAGATTTGAAAAGAAAAACAATATATCCGTTAACGTCTTCGGTTATGAGAAACAGGAAGTATACCCACTCCATATTACAAAACAAAGGGGGTTGAGACACGTCAATCTGATTGTTATCACTAAAGGGGAATCATATCATTATTGCTGGATCAAAAACTTTAACAGATTGCTGTCTGATCAACACAATGACAGAAATCAATACCATTACTGTCACTATTGCCTGCATGGATTTACCAAAAAGAAGCTTCTTGAAAGGCATTTACCGTACTGTGAAGTTCATGGCGCACAAAGGATTGAGATGCCATGCGACGAAGATGCAGTGTTGAAGTATACAGATGTATCGAAACAACTAAAAGTACCATTCGTAGTCTATGCCGATTTTGAATGTATTTTAGAGAGACAATACGGATGCCAACCTAACCCAGAAAAGTCTTCAACCATAAAGTTGGCAAAGCATGTACCTTCTGGTTTCACCTATAAAGTTGTGGGTTTGACAGAGGAGCTAACAGAAAACCACGTGACATATAGAGGTTTAAATGCTGCCGATGTGTTCATAGAACATATGACAGTTAGAAGAGCGATTGCTCGGAGTATTACGTAATACAAAACCTATGGAGATGACAGAAAAAGACATACATGATTTTGAAAATGCCACACACTGTCATATATGTAAAAGAGAATTAAATGGCGATGCCGTGCGCGATCATTGCCACGTGACCGGAAAGTATCGGGGTGCTGCACACAATACATGCAATTTAAACCTTAAACAAAGAGAGAGAATTCCTATATTTTTCCACAACTTACGAGGGTATGATGCACATCTCATAATGGAAGCCATTGGTAAAATAAAGCATAAGAAAATAAACTGCATTCCACAGAACCACGAAAAATATATTTCTTTTTCACTGGGAAAATTAGATTTCGTCGACAGTTTTCAGTTTCTGTCCACTTCACTGGAAAAACTCGTCAACAACTTGGCCGAGGAAGATTTGAGTAAATTTAATCATCTTAGAACATATATACAGTCTACACATCCAGGAAATGAACATATGAAAATGCAGCTGCTCAGCCAAAAGGGTGTGTATCCATATCGATACATGACTTCAACTAAGCGTTTTGAAGAAGAGTGTCTCCCTCCAATAGATGCTTTTTATAATGATTTGAATGAAAGGCAATTAACCGATGATCTGTATTTACATGCTGAAACGGTTTGGAAAGTTTTGCACATACAGAATCTTGGACAATACCATGACCTTTATATGGAAACTGACGTTCATCTTTTGGCTGACGTCTTTGAAAATTTTAGAGAATTGTGTATGAAGATATATAAACTAGACCCTGCTCACTTTTACACATCACCGGGCCTTGCATGGCAAGCTGCACTTAAAATGACAGGCGTAGAATTGGAACTGTTCACAGACCCTGACATGCACTTATTCATTGAAAAAGGCCTACGGGGCGGTATGGCTGTCATCACCAAACGTCATGCCAAAGCAAACAACACCTACCTTGATGACTACACAGAAGGTCAAGAATCAAAACATATCATCTATCTGGACGCAAATAACCTTTATGGCTGGGCCATGAGTCAGTCTCTGCCAACGCACGATTTTCAATGGTTGTGTAGAGAGGAAGCCTGTAACCTTGACATACCGTCATTAACGGAAGATGGAGAGACGGGATACATTTTAGAAGTAGATTTAGAATATCCAGCAGAACTACATGATCTACACAATGACTATCCCTTGGCTCCGGAGTCATTTAACATTAAGCCAGAAATGCTATCACCTTACCAAGAAAAATTGGTGGAGAAACTTGGTTTAAAGTTTACAGGCTGTAACAAGTTGGTGCCCAATTTGTATGACAAGAAAAAATATGTGGTACATTATCGGAATCTCCAGCTTTACCTGTCACTTGGCATGCGGCTTGAAAAAATACATAGAGTGTTGTCATTCAAGCAGAGTACCTGGTTGAAATCATACATCGACTTTAACACAAACATGAGAAAAAATGCAGAAAACGAATTTGAGAAGGACTTTTACAAATTGATGAATAACGCTGTATTTGGAAAAACCATGGAGAACTTAAGAAAGAGGGTTGATATCCAGTTAGTACATCAGGAGAAACGACTTCATAAACTTACAAAGAAACCCGGTTTTAAATCTTTCAAAATTTTTAACAAAGATCTTGCATCTGTCGAGTTACAAAAACAAAAGTTGGTATTGAACCGCCCCATTTATGTCGGATTTTCCATTCTTGAGTTATCAAAAGTGTTGATGTATGACTTTCATTACAATTACATAAAAAAGAAATATGATGATCGTGCACAGCTTTTGTTCACAGACACAGATTCACTTTGTTATGAAGTAAATACAGAGGATATCTATCAGGATATGGAAGTAGACAAGGATCTATTCGATTTTAGTGGTTACCCGAAAAAACATCCCCTCTATGATATCACCAATAAAAAAGTCATTGGGAAAATGAAAGACGAAACTTCATCAGTTCCTGTAAAAGAATTTCTAGGTCTCAGAGCTAAAATGTATAGCCTAATTTATGGCGATGAAGAAAAGAGGACAGCCAAAGGAGTCAGCAAAGCCGTCATTGAATCAAAGTTACGTCATGACCTGTATAAAGAATGCCTCTTTTCCAGAGAAACCCAGATGGAGTCTATGCATCTTTTTAGAACGGACCGCCATGCTATTTACACAGTAAAGCTTAATAAAACAACGCTATCTGCATATGATGACAAGCGATACATATTAGATGATGGAATACACACCTTAGCACATGGCCACTGGCGTATATATAAAGAGTGAAACCAGTCATTTTTCTCATTTAACTATTGACAGTCGAGGTGTAAACATGTCAAACCAATGCCCCGTTTGCGGTGTTTATCTCTCAAGAAGAGATGTAATGTTACGACACATGAGACTTAAACACAGTATATCATCACCACCACCGCAGTTGCCGCCACCACCGCCGCAGTTACCACCGCAGTTGCCGCCAGCACCGCCGCAGTTACCACCGCAGTTGCCGCCGCCGCAGTTACAGCCACAGTTGCCACCGCCGCCGCAGTTACCACCACCACCGCAGTTGCCGCCGCCGCAGTTACCACCACCACCGCCGCCGCAGTTACCACCACCACCGCCGCCGCAGTTACCACCACCACCGCTACAGCAGTTACCGCCGCAACCACACCAACAGGGACAGCTCCCCGAGTTTAGATTTCTTCATCCATTTACGGCTATGTGTTCAGGCCCCACGTCTTGTGGCAAAACTTTCCTCGTCAAAACATTGTTACAACAGAATCATTTTAAGATAAGTCCGCCACCAGAGAGAATCCTTTGGCTTTACAGACGATGGCAACCATTATATGACGTCATCAAAAACACGGTGTATCCAGCAGTCGAGTTTATCCAAGGGATACCATTAGATTTGGATAAGGACAGTTTCTTAGATCCTAAAGTGAGGAATCTCATTGTACTAGATGACCTCATGTCTAACAAAGATGCTAGAATTAACGATTTATTTACCGAAGGAAGTCACCATAGAAACCTTTCAATCATTGCTATTAACCAGAATTTGTATTTCAACAAAGATCCGACGCAAAGAAGAAACTGCCATTATCTCATTTTGTTTAAAAATCCAATAGATAAACAACAAGTCATGACTCTGGCTAGACAAATGTACCCTGGAAAAGCCAATTATTTATTAGACAACTTTGAGGAAGCTACCGCCAAACCGTATGGCTATTGATGATAGATCTCAAGCCTACCACATCCGAATCGCAGCGTCTGCAGTGTAATATATTGAACCAGAAAACAGAAGAAAACAGAAACATACCAGACACAGGATGTGAAGTTATAAAAGGACCAGAAGCAATAGATTTATCTCATTCTTCAGAAGATTATCAAAGCGAGCAGACGTGTGACATGGCTTCCTGCGATGATTGCGGTACTATGTTTGCCGACCACCACGACCTACAACGACACGTTAAAAAGTGGTGTCCAGAAAAATCAAACTTTGAATTGCCAAATCAATATGCGGAACTGAGAACGCTTGAACCACCGGATTATTATCAGCCTGGACAGTATGCCGAATTAAAAACACTTCAGCCTTTGGTTAAGCGCAAAATGGAAACCGATGAAGAACGGCAAAATAAAAAGACCAGGTGGAATGAGGACCGTGAAGATGAAGCTTTCAAACATATTTTAAAATTAGCAAGAGAAGACACAGAAGAAGAGTGGGATAGAAAATATAAAAAGTACACAGAAGATGGATTTTCCGATGAGGAGGCAAAAACCAAAGCAAACAAAAAATTAAAAAGTGAAGATTTAAAAGAGCTCATGGGTAAATATGGACAAGTTATAAAATACATATTACAATTACAAAATGGAAAGCTTCACAGAAAGGTCATGCAAAAGGTTCAGCAATTCATCGAAGAAGGATATGATTGGACCAGAGCCATAAAAACAACTGTGAGAAAATATAAACACGAACTGGAATCATTTATGGAAAATAAAGACAGTGGAACCGAAGCTGATACGGAGGAGGAAGAGGACTAATATATAATGGTGTGGGATTTTGTAATTGGATCATTATTACCAGAAATTTTAAAGTGTAAACATGCCTCATTGGGAAGAGTATTTAAAAGAAATCTATTTTAATCCGAAAACACCGGCTGCTTTCTCCGGTCCAGATAAATTGTATAGATATGTGAAAAAAGATGGTAAATATGTCCTAAGCAAATATAAAATTAGAAAATGGTTGCAAAGACAAGAGTCCTATAGCTTACAACGCCCTGTAAGAAGAACATTTGAAAGAAATAAGATTATGGTGACGGGGATCGATGACCAGTGGTCTGCCGATTTAATGGATATGGTGAAATTTGCCAAGTACAACGACGGTATTAAATACGTATTATTAGTGATCGATGTTTTTTCAAAGTATGTGTGGTTACGCCCACTTAATGACAAAAAGGGCGTTTCGGTTGCCGAAGCGTTCAAAGCTATTTTAAAAGAAGGGCGCAAACCTAACAGAATAAGGACAGATTCGGGACAAGAATTTAAAGCTAAAATAGTTCAAGCTCTGTTCAAAAGAGAGAATATACAACACTTACTAGCATATAACGAAAGTAAGGCGGCAGTGGCAGAAAGGGCCATTAAAACTATCAAGAGTAAAATTTACCGTTATTTTACATATAAACAGTCTTATGACTATGTCAATAAATTACAGCTATAACCAAACATATCATCGTACTATTGGCATGGCTCCGGACAAAGTAACAAAAAACAAAGAAACTAACATCTGGTGGCGGGTGTATTGGCCAAAGAAGGATATACCTATTAGAAAAGTGAAGAGGGTCCAGAAACCTTTTAAATATAAAATAGGAGATAGAGTCAGACTCTCCCATCTTAAAAATATATTTTCACGAGAATACGATGAACGGTGGACGGGAGAAATATTCACTATTTCTCAAAAGATATTACGGGGTGGCTTACCTGTCTATAGAATAAAAGATTATGATGGGGATGAAATCAAAGGGACGTTTTATCAATCCGAATTGCAAAAAATTGAGGTCAGAGACGATGATATGTGGAAAGTCGAAACAATCTTAAAAACGCGGGGAAAGGGGGCTAATAAGCAATATTTCGTAAAATGGTTACACTGGCCCAAAAAATTCAATTCTTGGGTCAAAGCTAATGATGTACGAAATGTGTAAATAACTATTGAAAATATTTTTGTAACTGTATGTATTTTATATGGAGCTCTGTAAAATATTTATTTCAGCGGGAAAGGGGGTGGGGTGTTTGGAGAGCGAACTACTCTGGAAAGGCCATATATCGGGCCCTATATGGAAGGAAAGGAGCGTACGTCAATGCAGATCGCAACGAATACTTCCGTGTAGGTAGTAGACGGTTCTCACGTTAAGGGCTTCAGTACTTGTTGTACATACTAGAGACAGATCAACCAGTACTGGGCACTCGATGTTATCTGTTAGGGCTGTATATGGGGATTATGTACAAACGTTTTAAATTTTGAGAATAAATAGTTGTAATGAAAACTGATCGCATTTGTCTTTATTTAAAACAGACACACATACACACTGAATAAAATGTACTTGACCCTACCGCCGATTTTAAAGTTTGTCGTCTGCTATAGGTAAATCTATAAATTTATGGATATTTAATTAAAAATATAAACAAAATGCAGGTGTATCTCCGTCCCTTACACTAGAGAAAGAACTTATCATGTCACGGGCGATTAACTACAAATATAAACAAAATACACCTGTACCTTACGCTACGGAAGGGACGGCTTCGAAGGGACGAGGCTCCCCATATTAAAGTAACGGGGAAAATCAACCGGAAGTGAGCCAGAACCCTGGTTTTTCCTCTACTTTACATTATCAGCGTTTTATTTTTAAAATTCATTCATAAATTAAACAAAATCACAAATACATGTATCTAAATAAATAATTAAATAATATAAAATATAAACCCAAAATAAAAACATTTTTAAAAAATCAAATAAAGCAGTTTGAAAAATCAAATAAAACATACACAAATAAATAAATAAATAAATAAATAAATAAATAAATAAATATAAATAAATAAATAAATAAATAAATAAAATGAAAATCAAAATACATGTAAAAAAACGGTACATTGCATTTTTAGAGAAAACTACTGTGAATTTTGAGAAAATATTCTAACAGACAAATTTTTCAATGTTTCTTCTTGAAATTTTAAATATAGTTTCTACACCAATATGGAACTTCAACATATATTACAGGTTTTAAAGAATATTATACATTTTTGGGGTAAAAAGAAGCTTTAAAACAGTAAGAATAATCTAATAGACACATTTTTCAATGTTTCTTCTTAAAATTTTTAATAAAGCTTCTACAAAGATGGAACTTTATTCTATATATATTATCAGTTTTTTGAAAATATTTTACATTTTGTTTTGAAATTTTAGAGGAATAAGTACAACTTTAAAAAAAAATAAATAAATAAAATCTCCTTTAAACCTCTATGAAATTGGCATACATGTTATGTGATGAGTTTTCAATAACGCAATATCTGCTTATCATTTAATT
Source organism: Anadara kagoshimensis (assembly GCA_021292105.1). Classification (NCBI taxonomy): domain Eukaryota; kingdom Metazoa; phylum Mollusca; class Bivalvia; order Arcoida; family Arcidae; genus Anadara; species Anadara kagoshimensis. Next base: position 20,176,129 of record CM037867.1, on the reverse strand, counting down.
CAATCTTAGGATAAGCTTGAAATCTGATAAAAAAATGCAGATGTTTTTTCCACTTATTTAAATTTTTACTGTATTTAAGTTGTAAATGTAGTTGGAATTTAACATTTATATGGAGTGGAAAGGATATGTAAGTCTTAGTTGAATTAATGCAAAATTTGAAAAAAAAAGTATTTTCTTCGAAAAATGTTTACCAGGCGATAAATCTAACTCCATGGAATTCCTGTTATTCTTCATGTTCTTATTGGTTGAATTGATGCAAAATTTGAAATCAGTGTTTTCTTCTCAAAAAAGTTTACATCTAATTTTGTGGAATTCTTGTTTATCTTATTTTATTTGTTTTTAGTAAATAAATTAATAACATTTAAGAATGGGAAATAAAATGATACGTACAAAGACTACAAATTAAAAATTAAAATAAATGTAATTTAATTTTTATTTCATTTGTTTCAAGTAAAAAGTAACATTTGAATAAATTATAACTTTTTCCATTAAGTCCACCAGGTAAAATTCTTACAGGTAAAATTGGAACAGACTATAATTGTTTGTTTGAACAGCACATCAAACCCAGAAAGGGACAATGATGAATATCTGTTTTTAAGGAAAGGGACAATCATGAACAGACCATAATAAATGCGATAGCCTTGTTTTATTTCCCCCACTAATTATGATACAAGTTACGCCGGCTTCCCCGTAAGTGAAAAAGGTAAAAAAAATGTGACATACTTCTCGACCTTAATGTGGATAAACTAATACCATAATGCACAATTAAAAGTTTTAAAAAAATAATAAAATAAAATTAAAGACCGAGATTTGTCAGTCAGCTTGATAAATGTTCTGGGTTTATTTTCATATAAATATCACGAGAAAAGTGAGAGGAGTAAAAGTGAAATAATCCTTTAAGACAACGAAAATGATTATAAATAATTAATTCAATCAAATAAGAAAAATATATATATATATTTTAATAATTTTAAATTTTCAAAATTAATTGTATTAGGCCAGTAAGTTGGTCCATCAGTATATTCATCCAAATTAATCTGATATGATTTAGTCAAATATATGGAAAGAACATTTACCTGGTATCATCGAGACTTCATATATCTAATGATTTATACACACTCATGTCAATCATTTTTTGCAAATTGGACTGCAAGTCCTTTTGATTACAGGTGATAAATTTCTATTAATGAACCGGATGTTTATTGATAATCTTTTAATTACTGGTGTGAAGGATATAAATATTAATTTATTGTGAATTTATAGTAATCGGAAACTACCAATTGAAGTTTGCCGTTGGACATATTTGCTTGTTATTGCTATATAAGAAAATTTCTAATGCAAACATTATTCTATTGATAAAAACAATACATTCTTTTTCTAATAATGGGCCAAAATATTATTTAAAAATTATTTATTTATCTATTTATTTTGCATTTACCAATACAACATTTGTTAAATTAATTTGATAAGATAGTTGAACATGAACATTACGACGGATGGGTGCGGTGTATCATGAATAATCACATTTATTAAAATGTGTATTAGCATTTTACTTATATTTGTATTGCGCACACGTATAGTATTTTTATACTACATGTATTTGATTCATGACTTGTTCAAACAGCGACATGTAATACAGATTAAATGTCGCTGGTCACATTTTTCCAAAAATTAAACATGACTAGTAAGAGATACTGCCGAAACAACTGCTATATATTCAGATAATGGAAGTAATTTCCCGACGTCCTAAAATTTTACAAAAAAAATACTGAAATAACCGGAATTTAATAAGGAACTCAAATATGCGTAGTCATTTTTATATCGTTTTTGGTTTCTTTGTAACGAAAGAAAAACTATACACCTGTTATGTATTTCTATCAGAGACATAAACCCCCTTTATATATACATGTACCGATCAACTGTAGATAGTTACACATAAAGTACGACAATGTAATGATAATCATTTGTATTGGAAGTGGCATGTTTTATCACTAGTAATTGTTTTATGCCACTGTGTTTTAAAACTATAGCCTTAATGATAATACAGTAAAACATAGATACACATCAAGCTGAACCTCGCTGCATTACCAAGAAGTCACTGTCGTATTCCGGATTCATGGGTCAAATCATTCCATTTCCAGCTTTTACTATGTTTAAGTCACTTCCGTAATTAATACTCGGCCAAGAAGGAGAAATGCCAGGTGAAGACAACAAAGTAGATGTGATTTAAAGGTAGTTAGGCTTAACTAATGTAGTTAATTTTTTATTTTGAATTTGTCCAGGATGTACTTGTCAAAAATGCCTAACTTTTCAGACTATTGTTTTGTTCAAAGTTGCAGGGCACGTGTCCAAAATGTTATAAGTGGCATGCATGATGATGAACCTATCCCATTTGACTACATTTAGAACATTATAAACTCTAGTAGGTGCTATTTTCTATCGAACAGTTACCCGATATACTGTGATCTTGGGCAAAACAGTCATAAAATATTAAATTTCGTCCCTTGAAGATTGGGGACATTCTATATTTTAAGGGTCAGCATGACCCAGGAAATCGTGTCTACTAGTCCAAACTATCTGGGTTAACATAGACCAGTATAATGGCAATATCAAAAACTTGGTAAGTTTTATAGGTTGGACTTCACATCTTGTAGGCAATTTTTACCTAAATAAAGAAATGTAATAAATGAATGATTGCTTGACCGAAGAGTGAATAGGGAAAATCATGACTGAAGTTAAAACAAGTAAAAAAGGTGCAAGACTATAATGTATAAAATAACACTGTAACCGGCATGGAAGTGGCACAAGACAACAGTATGCACGTGTAAATAAAATATAAAAAGTAAATCAAATTTAATGGGTGGTTGTCAGCGGTCGGCTTCCATACCAACAGTAAGTAGACCAAAAGACAGAAATTTAATATTATAATTTATTAAAGGACATAAATACACAAAAGTGCAAGATAATACGGATTGCAATGAAAATTAAATGATGTGATGTAAAACACCAGCAAACACAAATTGCATTAAGTACCTAGCAACAATAAGCATTTTCAGCAAAAACTAATGCCTTGAAAGTTAATATGAAAATATGTTCATCAAGTCAATTACAATGCTGAACAGAAGTATTCATAACAATCGACAGCATAACTATTTGCTCTGGAAATGTATATTGCCTAATAAACAATGGAACCCAATGAAAAATATGAAGGGTAAATAATCATAGAAATACCTAAGCTCAAATAGCTCAGCCCAAAACACAAGTCAATTACAACATGTAATGGCCTAGGACTATGGAAACGAGTACTATAATTACGACATTATTAATGCTAAATGGATGACACATGTGTAAATCACATGTATAAAAGGCGGAACATTTAAAAATAAATGTCAAGCATAGTTAACCCTACATGATTGGCCTGAAAAATATGCACGTGACAATCCTAGTACTGAAGAATAAGGAACTGCCCTATATAAAAAAAACATGGACAAAAAAAAATATGACACCACGGACACCACTTCACAGCACGGCAGACGACAAAAGAGAGAGCACATGTTTTGAATCTCCCTATGTAAATATTTGTAAAAATAACACACTACCACACTTATTTATAGGCATATAATGACGACACAGTCATTGGAGCGTTTGCATGTAACCATATTCAACATATGCATCTAACTGACCAAGACATGACACGTACCCTAACCCAGTCAGACCATGCTGTCTACGACTAAATTATGCCCATGCAAATTACCCACGAAATATAAACAAGTCAATTTGCATAAGAATAACTAACAGACATGTGTTAAAAATGATGTTAAATTAAATATAGTAAAGGAGAGGCCAAAAAGGGGGTAAGTCCAGCCATTACCCAAGATAGAAGAAAAGGTAGAAAGATTAAAGATAGTAAAATAAGGACTAGAGTGGGGTAATGACATGACTAACATTACAGTTTTACGTCACAGTCAAGAATATTTCACTTATATTGAGACATCACCAGCTGTAGGTATTGGCAAAACTTTTGACCTTTGCAGTGCGCTCTGGGCAATTTGCAGAGAGGGTTCGAACTCACAACCTCCTACATATGAAGCGAGCACTTATTGAGCCACCACGGCCAATAAATAAATGAAATAATGCAAAATTGGTGTGTGATTCCTGATTATGCTAAACATAAACTCAACTATCCCATAATTTTATCAATAAATTAAGGCAGTGAGTTCACTGGCAGGAAGTCAGTGTTTATTCTCCATGACACTCCTGTTTCCTCCACCCTGAGTCCCTCCATGAGCTGACCCCCCTCAATATTAATGAAAAAATCCTGATTGGGCTTACAATTTCATTACTCCATTGCATCTTAGTTAATGTGTTTAATGAATAATAATCCTATATTAATCCTATATTAATACATGTATGTCTTTTTTGCAGATAAAGCATGGTGGAAGTAGCATGGACTACATTTATTAGTGACAGGGACAGATCAAAGTGAAGAGAAAACAAAGATGATAATTTGTTAAAAGTGCTACCATGAAGATAAATATTCTCTCTATCACATCAACTTTGATTTTCTGTAGTGGTTCTTCTTCTTGGTCGTGATGTCAAAAGTATCACCAATGTGACAGAACCTTTGTTATCATCCTATCATATAACACGACAGGTTTCAGACTCCATTTTGAGAATTCAATACTACAGTGATTACTGTACTATTTTAATCCATAAGAACTGCCAAGCGCCTTTTTTTGATTCAGAATTTGACATATGCTAGCTGAATTGAATTATTTTGATTATGCCTGGAGAAGTAAATGATTTGACACCATCACCGGATCTTCATGAAAACAAGATGGCTTCTAGTCATGGTTATATGACTGATAAATTCGCAGAGGAGGATAGTGTAAATTCTAAGACAGTGGATCTTCATGAAGACAAAGTTGAAAATTTATATACAAATGAAAATAATTGTACATCTGTCTACCAGAATCAGGAAGAGGATGTAGGGGAATTAGAAATGGAAAATGAACATGAAAATGGAAATAAATATACATCTCTCAAACAACTACAAAAAGAGGATGTAGGGGATATGAAAATGGTAAAGGAACATGAAAACAAAGAAGGATTCCAGGAACAAGGCTTTCATGAGTTAAAAGAAAAACCGGAAATGATAGAAAAGCAAGGTGTAGACAAACTCAAAGCAGAATCTGAAATTTTAGAAAAACACAATATAGATAAAAACAGTGAAGATATAAGCAAAGATAATGATGATGAAGATTCAAGTCAAAATTATAAGTTTGAGAAATCTGAAAATTTCAGTAAAAGTGACAATTCTGGTGTTTTGTTAAAAGAAAATATTGATGGGATGCTAATTCCTGGACCATGTGTTGACGAACAAATTAAATTAGCTGTTGAACATGCTGTGAAATCTGTTGTGGAAAACAATAGTGTTGCCAAAGAAAGATCCATGGATGAGATCCTAGAGAAATGTGAAGTAAAAGTAAAACCAATTGGTAGCAGCAATATTAAGGAGCTTGTAGAAAATAGCGGGTTTTTACCCGATACATATGATCCCGCTGCCGAAAAAAACAAGAGGTTGGCCAAAAAGAAATCGGAAGTGAGAAATCCAAAAGAAAAGATTTATACCTGTGAAATCTGTAGTAAAGAGTTCAAGCGACCAGGACATTTAACGTCTCACTATCTTGTTCATACAGGCGATAAACCTTTTCAATGCCAGGTGTGTTTCAAACGATTTACAAAGTCTAGTAATCTCACGAGACATGAGCTGAGTCACAAAAACGTTAAGGCGTATGTCTGCGATATTTGTAATAGCCAGTGCCCCAGTTCCACACATCTGCGTAGTCATATGCTAATTCATTCAGGAGACCGGACATTGATGTGTGATGTTTGTTTCAAAACATTTGGATCCACGACCGAGCTCAAAAAACACCGCTTACGACATGAGATGGATCAGAAACCTCATAAATGTGAAGTATGCAATAAGGGATTTAAAGATAAGAAGGATCTGAGACTACATACATTGATTCATACAGGTGAGTGTTCATGTTACAGGGATTTTTCTAGAGCTGTCATTGACGAGAATTTGAATATCTATATATTCTTATCTATATATTAAAGTTAAAGTCTGTCCCGAGCCATTAGGCCCATCAGGCCGGAGCTTATCCCGGTTTCGGTGGCGTTAAGCGACTGAGAGTACAAGACTCTCCCCTGAATGGGACGCCGGTCCATCACAGGGTTAACCCCCAGCATTTTGCTGGTACTCATTTATTTTTCAGCTGAGTGAACTGGAACAACGTGAAATTAAGTGTCTTGCTCAAGGACACAACACATCGCCCGGTCCAGGGATCGAACCCACGACCTTCGAATCATGAGTCCAACGCCTTAACCACTAGGCCACATGCTTCCACATATCTATATATATTGACTGTAAAATATATCAATATATCGAGATATCTGAAAAGTGATTAAAACACTTTATTTTTAGTTGAATCTATGATAGACAGATTATTTTCCACAAATATATTTGACATGTCGGGTGTGATCTTAAATGTTTCTGGTATTATATGCACTTTGTTTTGTATGTCTCAATATCTATAACTCCAATATTAAATCAAAGTTTTTATTTTCACATTAAAGAATGACTAGTTGCTAAATTTATCACCTGGGGTCGACTTCTGGGTTGCAGTTTCCAAAATTTAGGTCAAATTTAGCACAAATACATGCTAAATTTCAAACCTTGTTTGTCATTTTAAAATTATTACCTTTATGCAAAATGGTTTGATAATGATGATAGTAGTGGCTGATTTTGTTTAAAACAAAACTGAAATGCAAATCAATAAAGTGATTGCAATTATTATTATTATTATTATTTATTATTATTATTATTATTATTTTCCAGGTGATAAGCCACATGCATGCCACATCTGCGGAAAACAGTTTTCACAGTTAGGAAATCTGAAAACTCATGTGTTTACACATACAGGTTTAAAACCATACACATGTAATGTGTGTTCTAAGGAATTCCAAAGGTCTGACCATCTTGTAAGACACATGTTTATTCACACAGGAGAAAAACACCATAAATGCCAAGTATGCGGGAAAGAGTTTGCAACATCCGATATGGTGAGTCGACATATGTCAAAACATGCAAGTGAAAAACCGTATGTGTGTGAAGTATGTGGTCGAGCGTTTGCGTCATCTAGAGGACACCAGGTGCACATGTACACCCATAATGGACAAAAACCGTATTCTTGTGAATTTTGTGGAAAGAAGTTTTCACAGACGAGCAGTCGTAACCATCACGTGCGAAAACATTTTAAATTGGGTTCAAAAACTTATCTTGAACCCATATGTACCATGTGTGACAAAGAGTTTCCGTCGCTAGTGGAATTGGGTGAACACATGAAAGAACATCGATCTGGAAAAGACAATGGAATGGAAATGTTTATAGTATCAGATGAACAAAGCAAATTAAATCAAGACGAATCTGAAAATGCAGATGACCAAAGTGAATCAAGCAATGAAGGCGACACAAATCAAAATGAAATGGATGGGTTAGATTCAACAAACCAATCTGAATTCAATGAAATGGACGACCAAAACGAAACTGATGAAAGTCATATGGATGTCGAAAACCAATTTGAATTTGTGAATAGTTATGGCCACAACCAAACTGAACAACTTGGTTTAGATGGAACAAACCAGTCTGAGTTAGATTATATGGATCAGTCGAACCAAGATAATATTGATAGTCACATAGGAACCAATATCCAACACAGATCTGAAATTGACGATGCTGATAATCTGAGAGAAGGTGATATAGCTGACATGGATATCCCTAAGCAAACGACAGTAGGGCCTGGAGGGGAAATGTATTTGGTAAATAAAACAGACACAGATGAGATTGAAGAAGAAGAGGATTTATAAATTCCAAACCAGATTAAATGAAATGATTTTATACTGTAATTGGGAAACTTTCTTGTTGCCTTTATGTTCATGTAAATTCTGGAGAGTAGCACAGGGGTCCTACCGTTCCTATATTTCCTATAATTTTTACCCTCTCTTATATTTTCCTAAATAATTTGAAAAGTATCCTGTATTTCCTATATTTTCCTATATTTTTTGTCACTGATAGCATGAGTAATTCAAAATGGGAGAAATTTTTTACATTTATAACATATCCGAAGGAAGATTAACATTTATGTATTTCTAAAGCATTAAGTGTACATTGCAGTTACCAATATTTTATGTTTGTCACTTAAAGGAAGAAAAGGAATGGCTGAATGGGGAGGAAAGGAGGCTATTTTAAAATATTCCTATAATTTTAATGAAAACTCCTAAATTTTCTATAAAACTCATATAATTTTGACCCCATATTTCTACTTTTCCTATATTTTTGGACCCCAAAACTGGTAGGACCTCTGGTCACAACACAAAAATAAAAATTTAGCATATTTTATACTGTTGTAATTTACTTGCATTCGTTTTCTGACTATCATCAGACGGCACAAAAAATAAAAAATATAAGAATGCATGTATATTTAAATAATGATCATCATGAAAATAAATGTACATGAAAATTTCCTAATTTGCAGTAGTCGGAACCAATCAGTTTAATTGTTATAAAAATGAAATCATGTCATTTGAAATGTTTTTGTAGCAGTGAAATTTCCTTATAATGTCCCTCGATAATTTGCCACCTTTATTACCACCACACTATTTTGAAGTCCTAAAATCCATTTTTTTTTATAATCCATTCTTAATTTATTGCCAAACACTTTTCATAATGCCAAAATCTGGTCAAATTAAATGCTTCTTTGTGAATGATATACAATGTAAATGTACCAGTCAAATTTTATTAATTTTCAAATAAATTTTGAGATGAAATGTTAAATTGAAACCTGAAAACACATAATTATAGAGTTTTTCCTTATATTTTCAAAAAGAAAAAAAAAAAACAACAACCAAAAAGCCAAGAAAAGGGAATTCATTTGAATTATATAAAGAAAAAATATAATAAATAAAGCACATGAAATTGGAACAGGTATGTTAAATTTCATGATGAAGTGTCATGTGAAGTAGAAACCTGGAAACACATATAAACTTTTTTCTCACATTTTTCTTAAAAAAGGAAATCAAATGAAGTACCGATAGATGAAGAAGAAAATATTTCTTTTCTTTGAAACATTGGGAATTGAACATGTCACAGAGAAATCTGTACATGAATGTTACCCATAGGCGTAGCTATTTAACTGCACCTGTGTACTTTTTAAACAAGAGTTGTCTCTCTTGTCTCTATTTTCTCACAGTTAAACTGAACTGATAATTATTATAATGTTTTTTTTTTACTTCTAGAGCATTTTGTTTTTTTCCTTTGCACCCCTCCCCATTTTTCATATAATATCTTCCTATCATCAGTCAATCCATCATATATTTATAACCTCTGTAATACAGAGGTTTAAAAGACAGGTTTTTTATAGTATTAAAGCGAGGCTTAGATGACAAAATTCTGTACTTCTATTTTCACCTGTCCTGATAAAATAATTGGGTTTTTAAATGAAAAAACAAAATCTTTCATTTGCTGTATATATCCAGGTAGCAAAATTTATGACTGTAAGAAAGCATGTCCCAAAAAAACATTTATAAGGTTCCAGATGACCCTAAAAATTAGGGTAGTTTCGAAAACAAAATCACACAATTTTTATTACAAGATTTGTGGCAATATTTTGTTTTGTTTTTCTATGTTCATTTATATTATATAATTGTGTAAATTATGTACATTATGATAGCTTAATGTTACTAGATATGGTGCTAAAATTATACATTGTATATGAATTAGTTGAATGTTTTCAAATTTAATATTATATGTCATGTCATCAAATTAGTTTTTGTATGCTAAAAAACATTATATTGTCTTTGGTTTGCCCAGTTATCAAATGAGTTGTGTTATGCCCCTTCATGGAATGGGCTATTGTATGGCCAGTCATTTAATTAATTATTGTATATTCAAGCATCAAATTGCATATTGTAGGCCCAGTCATGAAATTGGCTAATTTATGACCAGGCATCGTATTGACTATTATATGCCTTATCACTGAATAGTTATTGTATGCCCAGCCATCAAATTAGACATTGCCTGCCCCACCATCAAATTAGACATTGCATGCTCGGTTCTTAAATTAGTTAGCATGCCCAGCCATCAAATTGAATATTGTATGCCCAGTCATCCAATTGAATATTGTATGCCCTGTTATCAAATAGACTATAGTATTTTCTGTCATCAAATTCATTATTGTATGCCCTGTCATCACATTGACTATTGTATGCCCACCATTATTATGTTACTGTGTTGTACATCTCTCCATCCAGGGCTACCTGTATTCTGAGTACAAGAGGCAGTGAAGTTTAATAGATTCTGTTCAGGTTCAATAAAGAGATAAATGAGCATTATGCACATATTTGACTTTAGGTCATTCACTATATTATTCACATTTGGTTTATTAGGGCCCTGCTAAAAATGTGGTCTAAAGTTCTAGCTTACAGATCACAGTGTCTTTCACACCCTTAGGTTCCATCCTCGCTATGGTCAGATCCTAGTGTGAGAGAATTTGCCAGCATGCTTACCAGAGGTCTGTGATACAATGGGCACTCCAGTTTCCTCCACCATGACAGAATCTGATTGTTGAGTGATATATAAATTCTCTATGGTCTCATGTCTCTAATTATATCATTTTGTGAAACTTTGTGTAGAATTAAGTTAAACATTTTTGCAATAAATTTGTTAAAAACCATAACGTTAGAATAAATCGTGAAATCATAAATATACATTGGTTTTTCTGTTGATGATTTCTTGCAGAAACATGCGAAAAGATGTCAAAGGTCAAGGTCATGATCTTCTTTTTTAACATTAAGTTTTTGATTAATAAAGTTTTTTTTTAATTTTGTGCTATCATTTCACAAATAAGGCCAATATTTCAAATTTCAAGCACTTTGGTGTAACGTGTGATCATTTCCTGTGGACAAATTCTACTGCTATATTATGTGACCATATACAATGTACATGTACATGCATATTGTGCTGCTGGCTTACTTTTGTTAATAATTTGTTATCACACACACACACACACACACACACACACGGAGAAAGAGGGAGAGAGAGTACAATTATAACATAAATTTTACAATTCTTTATCTAGGGATGGTCGACTTGTTTAAATTAAAGCTTAATAAGATGGCAATAGTAGCATGTACATGATCACTGCAAAAAAAACCCAGTGCAACCAAAAAACATAATAAAACAAAATAAGATAACAAACACGCAAGACAAGACAAAATAAACATTTTTGGACAAGTGAGTATATTAAAACTAGAAACTAGATGACAAATTCTTTTGGAGCTATAACAATCCTACTTGCTTTTAAATTCATCAGTTTGTCCTTGACCATGAAGTAATATTTTAACACATTTTTTACAAACTAACAATCAAACATGTGCAGTCAAGCAATTCTGTAATGGTCAGCTGCAGTACCAATCCAAAATGGGTTGTTATTGATATCAGTTTTGAATATTTATAAACACTAATGATGGCATTGAGCTGTTTTGAGTCAAGGCCTCAAAATGTTGCGAATAGTAGTAAATAGCTCTAATGTGTAAGATTTAGGGACTACTAGTATTTTAAAAGAGCCATAGGCTTATGGGGCCACTGCAAATGTGAATCCCTTGAACATATAAAGCATAAACACACTAAACACTCATAAACACATTTTATAGACATTTACAAGAAGTTTTATTTAAGCATTTATCAATTTTTTTGTACTATTGACATTGTATAGTATGTACTATCCTTATACATGTATATGTAGTTGTTTTTCAATCAATACTGTGAAATCATTTATTTTATTTTTTTTTTTTTTTGGTAGTTATCTAGAAAAAAAACTTGCTACCATATTACTATTTTGTGGTGTGGTAAGTTCATGGTTTCTGACATAGGGACCAGATTCATCATGTAATTAAAACAACCCTTTGGTATATAAAAAGAGCAAAGGGTACTTTTACATAATAATTATATAATAAAAACCATGGAATATGTTCAGTGTATTTAATTTATAATGGATCAAGTACCGGTTGCACAATCATTCCATTGTGAAACTGGGGCCTGGCTCCCTGTGGCTTGTGGTTTCAGTTTAAGGTAAAAAACATTTAATGTATTATTTTGCTGATATGTTGATTCGTGGGTCAGGTCATCCACAAATATTGGGAACACCACAGAAATGGGTGATTTCACAGTATTTCAAATACAACATTGTAACATTATATATGTACACATTTTGGTTATACAATTATATTGGCATTTGCATACTTTGTTAGTTTTTGTTGTATTAATATGGTAGAAAATTAAAGTTGAACGACATGCACATGACAATATGAAGTCAATCGTCAAGAATACACAATACGATTGATTGAATAGGGTTTTATCCTTTGATTGAATGGGGTTTTATCCTTTGATTGAATGGGGTTTTACTCCTTTCACATATATCAGGACCTCACCAACTGTAGGTGAAATGGAAGAAAGTTTAAAGTTCGCGGTGTGTTCAGTACAATATACACTCCGGTTTCCTCCACCATTAATTTATGAACTGGCCGTCTTGCTATAAGTGAAGACATTCTTTTTTAGGGCGTAAAATCCTAAAAGGCTTTGCATGCCGAGATTTTTATTGAGCAAACGCCATTGTGCTCTAAAATTAAAACTGGCATAATATGTAATTTAAAACACTGAGCCGGTATCTTTGCAGTGGTGGTGGATGTTTCCCTGAGGATATCACAAACACAGTTGGCAATGATTGTGTACTAGTAGTATTGTCAGAGAGATACTGTTATCTAAATATACTGCTAGTCAACATTTGAATTTCCTCAAAAACAAAAGTATACTACTTATGCAAAACATTTCGCTAGCTAAATTTGGTAAAATGTATTTTAGTCATTTTGGTATTTTTCATCATTTTAGAAAAAAAAAATTTTGTTTCACAATTTTGGCCCAAGCACTACTGACATTCCGAAACGGCCGTCTAGTGCTTTAAAATTAAAACTGGTATAATATGTAATACTAGTATAATATGTGATAATTATTTCATTTTAGGTTTATTCAACCTACAAAAACTGTTTCCTGGCTTGCCGATTGGTAGTATTATTGAGACTGGTTGACTTGATGTCAATAGGTATGCATATCTACTGCGTGCTGCCTCTGTGAGCATTTAAAGAGTCGACCTGATACAAGTTATTGACAAAATATACTCGCACACCTCTTACACACATACAGTACAGATCTGTCGAAAGTTTAACACTAAGATAAAGAATTAGTGTCGAATTGGCAGTTTATTTCAACCCCTCATGGTTATATCATCGATATCTAGACATCTTTTTGGCAACTTTCGGATTTCCTTATCTCAGCCATTCGGAAGCCGATTTTCGGCTGTTTTTCGTTAGATAAGTGTTAAACTTTCGACAGGTCTGTACCGTACTTGAATATGTTCTTAAATTTATATTGTCGGAAGTTAAACTATAAACTGACGAAAATGGGTAAAAGTATTGATTGCTAGTGACTGAAAATATCGGCTACCAAAATATAGCTAATGGCAGGGATGAGCTGTCAAATCTGCACTTAATCGGGCTAAAGTTTTGCCAGACCTGTGCTGTACTATAGTTGAACAATAAGCTTACCAAAAGAAGTCGAAGCTTGTCTTCCGATTGGTCGCGATATTGTTAGCAAGTGACAAAAAAAAACTGTCGAAATGCACAAATGTATTTCTAACTAAGGAACGAGATTGGCTGTAGATTGGGCACAAATTCGTTGGCTTAGTGTTAAACTTTCGACAGGCCTGTACTGTGCATGTGATCCTGATTATAAATACAGACTTGTCGAAAGTTAAACTGTAATTTAGTTACAAAAAGAATGGGAAGCTCGGCTTCTGAGTGACCGCTGCGGTAGCTCAGTTGGTAGAGTGCTCGCTCCGTAAGTGGAAGGTCGTGGGTTCGAACCCCGGCCGGGTCTGACCCAAGACTTGAAAGTGGGTAGTGACTGTTCTTTCGCCAAGCACTCGGCATTACGAAATGAAAGTCACGGTTCTTTCGGATGGGAACTTAAAATAAACGAGGTCCCGTGTCACGGTTGGCTTGGCACGCTAAAGAACCCTGCTGTATAATGCCATAAGCGCAACGCACAGGCAAAATTTCTGCACCTTCGCCTATAGCTGGCGACGTCTCGATATAAGTGAAATATTCTTGACTGGGACGTTAAACACCATTACTTACTCCTTACTTACTTCTGAGTGACCGAGATATAGATAGCTATTGGTTAAAAAGCTGCCGAGAGATAAATAGCTTTCGAAAAGTTGAGATATATACATGCTATAGCTAATGACCTGCCGACTCGGCACCAATTTGTTAGCTTGATGTCATTTTTCTTTTTACATATCTGTAATATAGGACATTGACTGATAGTCTAGACAATAGTCTCAATACTTTTATCAAAATAGTTATCTTCAAATTTCATTTACATGTCATGTCATACATTAAGTTTTACTTTCCTGTACATACGAATGTATTAAACAACATACGGACTCAACAATATGTTTTACATTTTTGCGGCTTTCCTGGGTCTTGCTGTTGCACAGTCTTGCGATGAGAGTAACTGCCAGCCACCCGACTGCCGCTGCTACACGGCCACTACACCACCAGGAGGACTTGCGCTGGATGAAATCCCACAGATAGTTATAATAAGCATGGATTACTCTCTCAACGAGGAATACTCAGTATTGTATGACCAACTGTTCCCCTCGGGTTTGACAAACCCCAACGGATGTCCGTTGACCGCCTCTTACTTTACATTAAATGCTGGAACTAAAATGGACATATTGAAGTCGTACTATGATCGCGGTTTTGAGATCGGTATTCAGGCCTGGAATGAGACGAGACCAACAGACTCAACTGCGTGGTTCGAAATGATACAAAGTGAGTTTAATCACGAAATTAATGTTCGCAGTTACTTGTTAGCTCACCTGACCGAAGGTCATGTGAGCTTATGGCATAGCGCAGCGTGTGTATGTGCGTGCGTGCGTGTGTGCGTGCGTGCGTGTGTGCGTCGTTAACACCTATTTTCGACTTCTCCTCTGAAACTACTGGACAGTTTTTAATGAAACTTTGTCAGAAGTATATATGGGCCGGTGCAATTCAGATTTGTTCGCGGCGTTGCTATGGCTACCATAACTAGGTCAAGGTGACCTAGGGGTGCAAAAATCTTAAAATAATCTTCTTCTCCGAAAGTGCTGATTGGAGAAAAAAATCTGATGTGATATTTGGCTTCTCTAGGGTCTTAAGCCTATAGTTTGTTCATTTTGTGAAATTCGGATAAAAGATAGGTTATGCGTTTTTGCGTTTAATTTTGAAAAAAATCGTAAAATAGCTTCAAATTTTTATAACTTGACTATTTGACCAGATAATGACATGGGGTTTTCAGTTTTGACATTTTCTTGTTAGTATCTTCAAAATGAGGTCAAGGTCAATTGTGAAGGTCGTGACCTAATTTTTTTACCTCTGATTATAATTATAATCTCGAAAAGTATAAACTTTTTGTATAGGCATGTATATAAGAATGTTGTAGGTATCGATACAACGATTATTTTGATGTATAGAATAAGGTCATGGGTTCAAAGGTCAAGGTCACAGATGCGAAACAATACTGAAATGGTTAATTATCTCGCAAACTATAAACATTTTGTATAGGCATGTATATTAGAATGTTGTAGGTATTGATACAACGATCATTTTGATGTATAGAAAAAGGTCATGGGTTCAAAGGTCAAGGTCACAGATGTGAAACATTACTGAAATGGTTAATTATCTCGAAAACTATAAACATTTTGTATAGGCATGTATATTAGAATGTTGTAGGTATTGATACAACGATCATTTTGATGTATAGAAAAAGATCATGGGTTCAAAGGTCAAGGTCACAGATGTGAAACATTACTGAAATGGTTAATTATCTCGAAAACTATAAACTTTTTGTATAGGCATGTATATTAGAATGTTGTAGGTATTGATACAATGATCATTTTGATGTATAGAGAAAGGTCATGGGTTCAAAGGTCAAGGTCACAGATGCAAATCAATACCGAAATGGTTAATTATCTCGAAAACTATAAACTTTTTGTATAGGCATATATATAAGAATGTTGTAGTTACCGATACAACGATCATTTTGATGTATAGAAAAAGGTCATGGGTTCAAAGGTCAAGGTCACAGATGCGAAACAATACTGAAATGGTTAGTTATCTTGAAATCTATAAACTTTTTGTATAGGCATGTATATTAGAATGTTGTAGGTATTGATACAGCGATCATTTTTATGTATAGAAAAAGGTCATGGGTTCAAGGGTCAAGGTCACAGATGTGAAACAATACCAAAATATTTAATTATCTTGAAAACTATAATCTTTTTGTATAGGCATGTATATTAGAATGTTGTAGGTATTGATACAACGATTATTTTGATGTATAGAAAAAGGTCATGGGTTCAAAGGTCAAGGTCACAGATGCGAAACAATACTGAGATGGTAAATTATCTCGAAAACTATAAACCTTTTGTATAGACATGTATATTAGAATGTTGTAGGTATTGATACAACGATCATTTTGATGTAAAGAAAAAGGTCATTGGTTGAAAGGTCAAGGTCACAGATGTGAAACAATACTGAAATGGTTAATTATCTCGAAAACTATAAACTTTTTGTATAGGCATGTATATTAGAATGTTGTAGGTATTGATACAACGATCATTTTAATGTATAGAAAAAGGTCATGGGTTCAAAGGTCATGGCACAGACGTGAAACAATACCGAAATGGTTAATTATCTTGAAAACTATAAACTTTTTGTATAGGCTTGTATATTAGAATGTTGTAGGTATTGATACAATGATCATTTTTATGTATAGAAATAGGTCATGGGTTCAAAGGTCAAGGTCACAGATGCAAAACAATACCGAAATGGTTAATTATCTCGAAAACTATAAACTTTTTGTATAGGCATGTATATTAGAATGTTGTAGGTATCGATACATCGATCATTTTGATGTATAGAAAAAGGTCATGGGTTCAAAGGTCAAGGTCACTTATGCGAAACAATACCGAAATGCTTTATTGTCTCGAAAACTATAAACTTTTTGTATAGGCATGTATATTAGAATGTGGTAGGTATCGATTCAATGATCATTTTGATGTATAGAAAAAGATCATGGGTTCAAAGGTCAAGGTCACAGATGTGAAACAATACTCAAATGGTTAATTATCTTGAAAATTATTAACTTTTTGTATAGGCATGTATATTAGAATGTTGTAGGTATTGGTACAATGGTTATCATGATGTAAAGAAAAAAGTCATTGGGGTTTAGTATTTATGTTTTCTTTAAATCTATCAGCTAGCCATTAGTTTTCAGGTGAGCTTACAGGCCCATGGGCCTCTTGTTTTTGCAATATTTTTGTTAACTTGACGCAATAAGTTAGTTATAAAAACCTTATGCAATTATAAATTTGTTTAGTGCCACAGTTCTGTTTTAAAATGTACTTGTTTTTGCAATATTATTTATAAACTTGACGCAATAATTTATTTATAAAAACCTTAATATGCAATTACAAATTTGTTTAGTGCCCCAGTTTTCAAGGGTTTTTGTGGACACTGTGATCCACTAATATACACGCCAACGCATTAATGTGTTTCAAACTTACAACTGCTTGGTTTGAAATGATACAAGATGAATTATATCACGCAGCCGATATCCGCAGTTCTGTTTTAAAAATTATACTGCACAATCATTCATTTTGGTTTTTGCAGTGTTTTAACTTTGTTGTATTAAAGGACATCCTGGCTAACGAATTAATTATTTTTTTTTACAAACTTCTCCTAAACATTAATCACATATCACGAATTTATCACACCACAAAAAGGAATTGTTGAGTTCCACGAATATCGGGATACAGCGAAAATGAATGATTTCACAGTAGATATGTTCATGAAGTCGGCCACTGGGAAGTACTCGAGTACTCGGTCGGAATGGCATCCGATTATCATTCGAGGAGTTGACATATCTAATAAATACTAAAATAAGTATGCGCCAATATAAAGCGGTTTACAGTAATATGAATATTATAATTTGCATTTTTATGTTACAGCTGTCAAAAATTCATTAATAGACGAGAACATTGCTGCTGAAAGCATTTTGGGTTACAAAGCACTCGAACTTGAAGTTGGCGGCGACGATCAATTTATCGGTATGCATTTTTGTAAATAATACCTCGGCGTCTAGGATTGCACTGGATATACATGTATATACACACAAAGCATCGCCATATATGGTTAAAATTTGGTATCAATACAGGACCTTTGACCTTCAGTTAGGCGTAATTAAATAAGAAAATAAGTGTGTTTCAATTCTAATTGCTAAGTTCATCATACTTTGTACATTGATTCTGTATATAGATGTTCTTTTAGAATATATGCACAAAAACTGTTTAGAGATCGTATAGAAAATTAATTAATTATATAAGTATACTTTTATTACATGATAACCTTTGATCCCTGACACGTGACTTATTGTTGCATATAAATTGATTCTACTAAATTTTTTCTAAACTCCAAGTCTTGATCTTTTTTATACGATGGGTAGTCAGAAAGTTCATAGAACAGCGTATTCAGCCAAGCGTAACACATATTTTCTTTCCTTATTTAGACAACACTGCATTCCGCCATTTTAAACATGTCAAGTTTATTTGTCACACCATATTTGTGTAATTCTCAAAATCATTCAAAGTTGGTGACCATCAAGCAATGATGGAAAATCAAAATGTTGAGTTAAGGGTAGTAATAAAGTTTCTCACAGTAGAGGGATCAAATGCCAAAGAAATTCACCGGCGAATGGCCGAGATGTACGGTGACAGTGGTCCTTGCAAAATGGTCAGCTGAATTTAAACGTTGGCGCACCTCACTGAAGGATGACCCACGGTCAGGTCGGCCAGCTGATGCCATCACAAAGGAAATTGTCACGTCTGTGGAGACAATCATCATGAATGATCGTCGAATTAGGATTGATGATATAGCTAGGGATGTGACATTTCACATGAACGTGTATACACGGTTATCTACAAGCATCTTGGATGTCAAAAGTATCAGCAAGATGGGTCCCCAGAAACCTTAATGTGCAGGATCGCCTCCAAAGACTCCAGTCAAGTCGGGAGCTTCTTGGCATTTATAATGATAACCCGGACTTCCTTTTACGTTTAGTAACTGGTGATGAAACATGGATTCATCATTGGGACCCAGAAACCAAAAAAAAGAGTCCATGCAATGGAAGCACCCTGGCTCAACCCCACCAAAGAAATTCAAAACCCAACCATCAGCTGGCAAAGTCATGGCCACTGTGTTTAGGGATTCTAAGGGTGTTCTGTTAATCAATTACAAGCACCCAGTGATTATTTCCTATTTAGAAATTTGAAATCCCATTTACAGGGAATCAGATTTCCTGATGGTGATGGACTTAAGGCTGCCACAGAGGCATGGTTTCAGGACCAAACCGAAGACTTCTATTTCAAAGGTATAGACAGTCTGAAAGAAAAGTGGGATAAGTGCATTGGGGTAAATGGGGTCTATATTGAAAAATAATAATAAAATGTATGGTTTGTTGCGGCAATATATACCCCGTTCTATGAACTTTTTGACCTCCCCTCTTATGATTTATTAGTCATGAAAAATAAATAAAACTCGGTTATCTCCAATATAGTATTGATGGCAGAAAGTCACAATTTTTCATTCAAAATCACGTTATCGAACATAAATTCCAACCCTAATTTCTTGAGTATTTTTTGTAAAATTTACGTTTACGGACAAATTAATTGTGCATGATAGTGAACACATTTTGTAATCTATCTAATTCAAAATATTAGGTCATTTTTGTGTAATTTTATTATATTGTATTTTTATCCTCTTTCCATGTTAGCGAAGTAGAGAGGCATATTGTATTTTACGGCGCTGTTATGTTTGTGTTACTATGGTAACGGATATACATTTGAAACTAAAAAAATATTATTAAAAAACACATAAAATATTGACTTAGGGTAAGCTTTTCAACTGTTTTGCAAATGCATGAGAAATTTCTTTGAAATATATATTCAGATCTTGTAAAATTGAAAAAATTCTGTAAATGTTGTTATTAAAGAGATTTAGTCGATTTTTGCGCATCTGGACCCATTTTCCCAGTCACGGTCACATATGACATTTCAACTCTAAGGATTACATTTTTGATATAAAACTAAAAAAGGTAATTAATTTTACAAAGTTATTCTGATTCAAATGGGATTCGCCAGATGGTTCCTGATAATAATTTTGCAGATTCATTATTTTCGTTTTAATGACGTTATTCCAGGAATATGCGACGTCATCGTTTTCCTAAAAGATCCCCACAAACACTGTATAAGGTTTTGATCATTTTGCACGCTGGAGAAGTTCATTGATATAATTAAGTTTTAGACCACTATTGCTTTTTTAATCAATTAATCTGTTAATCGATTATATTGGTTGATTTTCAGCCATGGCAGATAACGGTCTCAAATACGATGCGTCTTGTGTAAATCCTGAAGCTCCTGGGAAATGGCCGTTCACCTACGACTTCATAGACCCAGCTGTAAAGTGTAATAGTGGAGAAGTCCCGTCTGTACCCTATCCAGGTGAGTATAATATGATAAACCAAACCAATCCAATCTTGTTCAATTGAGCCATATTTACAACGACCACTACGGTAGCTCAATCGGAAGTGTTCGCTTCGTGAGTGGAAATCGAGGGTTCGAATCCCGGTCGGATGTGGCCAATACTTAAAAATAAGTAACGACTCTTTTTTTTGGCCAAGTACTCAGCGCCATGACCCCTTCACAAGGGACCTTAAAACTGATATCCCATGTCAACATTGCCCTTAGCATGCCGCAAAGGTAAAAAATGCCGGTGACGTCTCGATATAAATGAATGAATTGCTAGTTTTCTGCGTTCTTTGCATTTTAGCATTACAGTCATGTGTGTTTGTGTTTGATAGAAATGTCAAACAAACAAAACATAAAAATCATTAACATGCTTGAAACCCAATGTTTTCAGACATTTACATAATTTTTCATTATATATTAGAAATGTTTTACAAAAGCCTTCTACCCTGTTTATTGGATATGACAATTTTTAAGCAATTTTTCAATATCTAGAACCATGCACATCTTTTTATCTTTATTGTACACATATCTTTCTGTAAATGTTCGCGTCCATTAATTTTTGCGAGGATCCTATTTTCGATATAGTAGCGTACTTTTATTTTCGCAATGTCTGATAATGGTCAATGCAAATGTAAGTGAAAATATTCGCGAAAATTTTATTTCCGTGCATCATAACTCTCGCGAAATTCGCGAAAATAAAACGAACGCGAAAATTTTATTCCGTGCATCATAACTCTCGCGAAATTACGCAAAAATTTTATTTCCTTGCATCATTACTCTCGCAAAATTAAGCAAAAATAAAACGAACGCGAAAATTTTCAGATTTAAAGTGTGTTGGCGCCTCTGACAATATATGAAAAGCGATGTATGATATTGCTATGGAGTTTTCTGATGTTATTTTTTTAATTAATTTTCTATTCATCTACAGGCATTTGGCAGTTCCTTCTGCCGGAGTATATTTATAAAGACCAGAGATGTGGTAGCCCAGAAGCTTGCACTGAAGTCATTACAACACAAGATGCCTTTGACTTCATGTATAACAAGTAAGCTTGATGAATGACACATCCTACGGTTGTAGCTAGCTAATCAAAAGGTGCTTACCCTTCCAATACAACCATCATGGTGGAAGTTAAACTATATATATATTAGCCAGTTTTCAAACTATAGTCGAACCAGCCTTAAAGGCCACTTCTATATAAGGGTCACCAGTTTATAAAGGCAAGTAAAAAGTTATCTCAATTGTTCTTTGTTCATATTATTTGAACCTGTATATAAAGACCACTTGTCCATAAAGAACACTTTTACTGATTCCCTTTGGTGGTCTTTATAGACAGGTTTGACTGTATAACAAAAGATAAGATAACCAACGACCGAACTAAGCTGCCATTGATTCGTCGTTAACTTAATGTTAAATGTTTGTAGTGTATAAGTGTAAATTTACTTTAGCGGTCTTGGTACCTCAGTTAGTAGAGCACTCGTCTATAGTGTGAGAGGTTCCGGGTCCCATCCCCTGTCTGACCTTGCATTTAATTTCCTTCCTGTTTCAGTTTGATGGACTGGCAATTAGGAGCCATATGTAGGCAATCCGAGGGAATTTGTGCGAGATTTCCCACTTGGGTCTGTGGAAAATAAAAAAAAATCAGGGGAAAAATGTAGTGGTCTGGTAGCTCTGTTGGTAGAACACTTGCCTATAGTGTGGGAGGCCCGGGTTCAATCCCCGATCAAATCCTGCATTTTTTCTCCTTCCTGTTACAGAACCTTATTGCATACACTATTTTCATTTTATTTTTAGTTTCGACAGACACCGAGCAGGATCCAGAACCCCATACTTCGTGACAATTGAACCTTCCTGGGCAAAAGAAGCGAACAAGCTGACGGGCACTGCTCAATTTATTGAATACATTCGCCAATTTGAGGTAATCCCTAAGTATTTCTCCTTTAATACACTCACTACATACGAGTTAAATATGTTTTGGTGTTGTGTTTTCAAGAATTATATGTAGTTCATGTACCCGCGGAATAATACACGGGCCGGAGTACACATGCGGAAGAATATATCACGAGGTGGTGAAAAATATTAATTATACTCGACTGTCTGATCAACGACGGATAGATGTTGTTTTTTATACCCCCCTGCTTAAAAAGTGTGGGTTATATAGTGATAGGGGTGTCCGTCCTTCCGTTACACCTTAGGGTACCTATCTCTTATCCGTAACTCCTCCTAAACCCTTCAATGGGTTTTCATGAAACTTTCACACAATCTTTGTGATATAATGTAGATGTGCACCTTCTATTTAAAAATTTGATCCGATGGATTTTTGGGAGCGGGGGTATTTTTTGTGAGCTTGTGGCTCTCAGTTTTTCTAGTTTGTTTTTGGGTTCTTAGCTCACCTGACCAAAAGTCATGTGAGCTTATGGTATGGTGCGGCGTGTGTATGTGCGTGTGTGCGTGCGTGCGTGTGTGCGTGCGTCGTTAACACACATTTTCGACTTCTCCTCTGAAAGTACTTGGCAGATTTCAACGAGACTTGGTCAGAAGCATGTCTGGGTCGGTGCAATTTAGATTTGTTCATGGCGTTGCCATGGCTACCAAAACTAGGTCACAGTGACCTAGGGGTGCAAAATTCTTGAAAAATCTTCTTCTCTGAAACCGATGATGGGAGAAAAAAATCTGATGTGATATTTGGCTTCTCTACGGTCTTAAGCCTGTAGTTTGTTCATTTCGTGCAATTTGGTCGAAAAATGGGTTACGCGTTTTTGCGTTTAATTTTGAAAAAAATCGTAAAATGGCTTGAAATTGTTATAACTTGACTACTTGACCAGAAAATGACATGGGGTTTTCAGTTTTGACATCTTCTTGTTAGTATCTTCAAAATGAGGTCAAGGTCAATTGTGAAGGTCGTGACCTAATTTTTTTACCGCTGATTACAATTATTATCTCGAAAACTATAAACTTTTTGTATAGGCATGTATATAAGAATGTTGTAGGTATTGATACAACGATCATTTTGGTCTATAGAAAAAGGTCATGGGTTCAAAGGTCAAGGTCACAGATGTGAAACAATACCGAAATAGTTAATTATCTCGAAAACTATAAACTTTTTGTATAGGCATGTACATTATAATGTTGTAGGTATTGATACAACGATCATTTTGATGTATAGAAAAAGGTCATGGGTTGAAAGGTCAAGGTCATAGATGCGAAACAATTCCAAAATGGTTAATTATCTCTACAACTATAAACTTTTTGTATAGGCATGTATATTAAAATGATGTAGGTATTGATAAAACGATCATGTTGATGTATAGAAAAAGGTCATGAGTTCAAAGGTCAAGGTCACAGATGTGAAACAATACCGAAATGGTTAATTATCTCGAAAACTATAAACTTTTTGTATAGGCATGTATATTATAATGTTGTAGGTATTGATACAATGATCATTTTGGTGTATAGAAAAAGGTCATGGGTTCAAAGGTCAAGGTCACAGATGCGAAACAATTCCAAAATGGTTACTTATCTCGAAAACTATAAACTTTTTGTATAGGCATGTATATTAGAATGTTGTAGGTATTGATACAACGATCATTTTGATGTATAGAAAAAGGTCATGGGTTGAAAGGTCAAGGTCACAGATGTGAAACAATACCGAAATGGTTAATTATCTCGAAAACTATAAACTTTTTGTATAGGCATGTATATTATAATGTTGTAGGTATTGATACAATGATCATTTTGGTGTATAGAAAAAGGTCATGGGTTCAAAGGTCAAGGTCACAGACGCGAAACAATTCCAAAATGGTTACTTATCTCGAAAACTATAAACTTTTTGTATAGGCATGTATATTAGAATGTTGTAGGTATTGATACAACGATCATTTTGATGTATAGAAAAAGGTCATGGGTTGAAAGGTCAAGGTCACAGATGCGAAACAATACCATAATGGTTAATTATCTTGAAAACTATAAACGTTTTGTATAGGCATGTATATTAGAATGTTGTAGGTATTGATACAACGATCATTTTGATGTATAGAAAAAGGTCATGGGTTCCAAGGTCAAGGTCACAGATGTGAAACAATACAGAAATGGTTGATTATCTTGAAAACTATAATTTTTTTGTATAGGCATGTATATTAGAATGTTGTAGGTATTGATACAATGATCATTTTGATGTATAGAAAAAGGTCATTGGTTAAAAAGTCAAGGTCACAGATGCGAAACAATACCGAAATAGTTAATTATCTCGAAAACTATAAACTTTTTGTATAGGCATGTATATTATAATGTTGTAGGTATTGATACAACGGTCATTATGATGTAAAGAAAAAAGTCATTGGGGTTTAGTATTTATGTTTTCTTTAAATCTATCAGCTAGCCATTAGTTATCAGGTGAGCGTATCAGGCCCATGGGCCTCTTGTTTTTTTGTTTTATTTTTGTCACATAACGGCTAATCATGTCTCTAATGGATGAAA
Organism: Anadara kagoshimensis; assembly: GCA_021292105.1. Classification (NCBI taxonomy): domain Eukaryota; kingdom Metazoa; phylum Mollusca; class Bivalvia; order Arcoida; family Arcidae; genus Anadara; species Anadara kagoshimensis. Next base: position 20,150,851 of record CM037867.1, on the reverse strand, counting down.
ACTCAGTTCATATTAGAATGTTGGATGCCTTACAGACGATTATTTGTAGAATGAACGCTAATATTATCACAATCATTAACATGAATCAATAATTGAATGGAGTTTTGCATCCCGTTCTAAAATATTTCACTTATTTCAGGACGTCACCAGCTTTAAATTAAAGCTTGAAATGGCTTTTTAATAATGATGTTTTATTTTTTGTCTTAAGAAAAGAGTTTTATAATTGTTATATAATAATATAGATCTCCCGTAAGTTAAACACTAGACTAACGAATCGACAGCTCATCTCGACCTCTCGTTAGCTTTATCAAGACAGTTTACCGGCAGCTGCTATCTATCTCTCGAAGCATTTCGAATCATTAACATTACATATAGTTTCTGTCACTCGACAGCAAAAATGCAACTCCTTGTTAAACCTTCGACAGGTCTGTACTGTACATTGTGTCGCTGTTGTTATATCAATACTTATACTGTAACCGTATATAATTTCGCGTGTATTTATTTTCGCGGTATAAGAAATTTGGACATATCCGCGTAGCTTAATGTTTGCGTTTTTAAAAATATGCACTATACCACAATAAGGATAATGTAATTTTCGCTTAGTATTAACTTTCGCGCAAAACAAACGACCGCAAAATAACTGAAAATAAGTTTATTATGAGAATAAATACATTTGCAGTAATTTGTTCTTGATTGTTGGTGATTGTTCTTCATTTCTGCATTCTTAATTTCTTTCTATATTACAGGATGTCTGGATTGTGACTGGTAGACAAGCATTAGAATGGATAAAGGATCCAACTCCTTTGACTGATATAAACAACTTTGCGCCATGGCAATGCTAAATGTATCAAAAACAACTGAAACATTATCAAATAACCAAAAATAATATTTGTTCTTTGTCCTTTGTCAAAATAAGGCGTCTCGGTGGCCTAATGGTCCAAAATGCGCCTATCACCACCAGGTTAGAATTTCATGTGGCGCAGATCCTAATGTGTGAAAGTCTGTCAGTTCGCTTGCCTAAGGTTGGTTGTTTTCTCAGGGTGCTCAGCTTTTTTTTGGCATCCCGGGATTAATCGTTACGATATGAGTGGAATGTTCTTGATTTCGGAGTAAAGCACTATTAGTCCACTCCTTTGTCAATGGTAACAATTTCAATGTCTTGAGGAATTCTTGAACTAGTATTCGACGCCACTCTCTGTCGTTATACCCGCTTAAGATGCATGCTCGCTAGATTTATATTGAGTGAGCACTAAATGTTTAATTAATTTTAGATTAATTTGTTAGTTTTCAAAGTATTTCTTTCCTTTTGGTATTATCATTTCGACAAGGACGTGCATGTTTGTTGTTTTTTATCATTAAGAAATAACAATCAACATATTTCAAATTTGGATAAACACGTGGCTATCCACCAGGAATGCGAGGCAAGGCGCCCCGGCGGGTTAACCACCTACGACCGCCACGTTTGAAATAACAAAAAAGACACATAATACATTCCGTAATTTTATTTCTACACTACGAAAGATGGATCAATTCCTAAACAAAATGTATGATAATGAAATGTGATAACCCGTATTAGTATATATACACGTTATAATTCTGAAATTTGTTCATAAAGTTTTTAGCGTTATTTCGATAAAAAATAGAAAAATGATGAAACAATGGGTAATCACAATAATTATTAATAAAAATTAGTAAAACATGGGTAAATGGATAATGTAAAAACAAAAGTAAATAAAACGCAGAATAAATCAAAATTGACAAAACGTGATAACCAGATCTGTTCAATGGCCACACAGGAAGTTACACGTATACACAGCTACGCACATTGTTATAAGAATGATACATGGTGTCAATGTTTGCCCGCTTGCTTTTATTTCTGAGACTTCGGGGTCTATGGGAACTAGTCCACCTAGATAAAAAAGAAAATGTTAAAATGATAGATATAAGTGTAAATTAGATGGTTAGATGTTAGTTGAATAAGACATGGTTTAGTAGCAAGAAGTTCACAAGGTGATTTCATAATAGGCTATGTCATTGTGCTACCTGGAGATGTGAGGAACTTTCGTTCCCAGTGTTTTAGACAATGTTCAATTCACAATTTTCCGGTATGACTTCACTTTAATGAAAACGAGCAATTCCATACCATTTCAAATCTAACAAAAACCAATGTTCAAATCATAATCTTAAAAAAAAAAAAATGTAAGCGTTCACAAGGAAGTCCAGGTGTTCAGGAAAGGGTAAGAGTCTTCATATATGAATGATATGTTCATGATCCCGGAATTGCAAACCAACATCATATAAAGTTTCCAAAGATATTAAAAATATTTTGTATAATGGGGATACATAACTTGATTTTACCTAATGTAAAGTATATGGTGTTTCCTTTGTTTCCATCTCCACCCCTGCTGTAACCAAGGACACGTAGATTAAATAAAAGATCCTTCTGTATACCATAAATAACAGCCTCTGTATCTTTACCGACCGTTACGTCAGTAGCTGTACGAATGTCATCACCGTTAATCCAGTAACGAAGCTTAAAAAGGAAAGAAACCCTCTCTTTATGTTACATGCATTATACTAATAAAAACGGTCAAATTAATGCGCATACAAACTAGAACGTTGTCCGTTTTTCACGTTGCTACGAGTTTTTTTTTCAAAACAGTCTTTATTCATTACATAAAACCATCTTTAGGTTATATTTATCCATGGTCTTTAGGTTGTTTTAATAATAACGTTTTAATAACATAGCTATCGCATCAGCCTGTCAAAACGCACATATTGATACACATATAAAGTAGAATGTTGCCGGTCTTTTTTCATTTTGATATAAGGCAACTAAGTTTTATTTGGCAAAGGTCATATCCAGCATATACAGCCATTTATCTAGCAACTATACAAATACAAATCGTGAATTTAGTGAATTTATTGTAATCACATCCTTCACTATAAACCATAACTTTATCAGATATATTGTTTTAGAAATAACATAAATATAAAATCAATTATGGCAATATACTATTATCGTTCATACCTTGTACCCTTGCAAAGGTTCCTCGGTAGTTCCTGTTGAAACACCACGCCAAGACACCGAAACACTATTTGCTCCATGGGAAGATACGTGAACTTCAGTGGGGTATAGTATTGGCGCTGAAATATTATAAAAACATCCTTAATCCAAATGGAACGTATGTCAATACAAAGTAAAGAACATTGGACCCGTCCTCGTTCAAGTAACTTATAATTGTTTCCCACTAAATGCATCATCATGCAGTGGCTTTATCTTTGTGCAGTGTGTTCCGTATGCAAATAATTCAGAAATTAATTATTATGTATCATTTCTGGTTTTATTCCAGATAAATGTGAAATGGAATTTAGAGTGAATGTACTTCGGCAAAAAAAAAAAAAAAAAAAAAAAAAAAAAAAAGTTTTAATAATAGTTTTCCAGTACATAGTTTCGTATTTCATAATGTAATATGTTTCATTGAGAAATAAAAAAATTAAATATTATTACCATGTTTTCAACTTTAATTTGACTGATCATTAATGAGAAGTGGGATATACGGATATTAATCAAAAACAAACATACTAATCCATTTCCGAATCACAATCCAGAAACAAAGTAAAAACTTTGGAACTGAAAAGTTAGGTTAGACACGTGAACTTCCACCAGGGAAGTAAGGCCGGATGCTCTGGAAGGGTAAGCACCTCCTGTTTACTTAGCTACACCCGCCACGTGTGTAATCAAAATTGTGTGAAAGGAACATGGAACTATGAGACGTCAAATATATCCAAGGCAATCCTGGACACAGAGACACCAAACTTATCAACAATACTGTGATTACGGCCATAAAACTTTTTAAGGGGCTTGATAAGCCTAGGCTTGCAATATCCCTGAGTCAACAATTTATTTGCAAACAGCCTACTGCGTTGTACAAAGTCCCCGTAGTGGGAACAAGCTCTACCATAGCGTATTAATTGGGAAACAAATACACCATAAGCAGGAGAAGCAGGTATATTGCTGCATAAAAAAGGAAAGTTGACAATAGAAAAATTGAAGTCATCACGTTTGTCATAAAGTTTCAAATGTAGCCTTTCCTGTGCGTCATAATTCAGGTATAAATATGAAGCAGAACTTGATGAATCAGTCGTGTCTTTTATTTCAAGCTCACTAGGATAGATGACATTTACATAGTATCCAAATTTAGGATTGTTAAGAGACAGAACGTCATCTATATATCTGTATGTTGAGTTGAATGATTTGGCGACAGTTTTCTCTCCAGATTTAACAAGGTTCTGCATAAATTCTGCTTCGTAAGAATAAAGAAACAAATCAGCAAGCAATGGTGCACAGTTTGTACCCATTGGTATACCGATTGTTTGCTGAAAAACTATATTACCAAACAAACAAATATGTTATCTATCAAAAACTCCAACATTTTGTTGATGGTATCTTCAGTATATTTTTGTTTGGAATCCGTATGATGCTTGACAAAATAACCAGAATTCCTGTTCAGCACCAGATATTTGTATCTTGGCTTACCGTTTTTGTAGAAGAAAGACAAGTGAATAATTTCTTTAAGACGTTCTTTCAATTTAGAATGAGGGATTGTGGTGTATAGTGTAGAAAAATCAAATGTTTTTATACTTTTTACATGAGATAAAGTATTAGAAGCAAGATGTTCAAGTAATTCTTTAGAATTTTTGAGAATCCACATTTGGTTGATTCCAGATGTAGAATATACTTTTTTCTGAATAAGACTGAAGACCATCTTTGACGTTTGTCAAAATTTGTGTTAGAGTTACCGATAATGATTTAGTAGTACATTTAGATGAGCCTGCTATATATCTTTCCTTATATGGATTTTTATGGAGTTTAGGAATCCAATACAAGTAAGGAAGATCAAGATCTTCCTCTTTAAGATTGATACCGAAAGACTCGAGAACTCCCCTATGGTTGGAAAGAACTTCATCTTTGGTAAAATTAGTTCTAGTATATGCAGGGTTATTTGATATATCTAGGAGTTATTTTCCTGGATGTTATTTTCACTATTTTAACTCAGAATTTTACTGACAATATCTGCAATGTCATTTTTACATTTTTACCTGCCAACAAAGTTCTTTGATATGCCGTCTCGCTAGGTGTACTCATCCCTGCAGTATTAAACACTTGGACATCAAATGTATACCAAGTGTTTGGGAGCAGTCCTATAACTATATTCTCGGACATCTGACCTCTCCAGCTTATAGAGTTAACAATCGGGTCATCAGTGTACATTTCCCAGTAATTAACCTGTTGTTCGAAAAGGAATTGAATGATGTGTTTCAAAAGAACTGTAGAATTGAAATATGATCAATATCGGAATCAGAACAAGTACATAATGGGAAAACATGTTTTGCAACAGTGAAGGCAGTTAAGAAAAACACGACATAAAACAATAATGATTAAAGAGCAAAAAAGAATAAACCCATTTAAATCTAATATAAAATAAACACTCAGATATTAAGTAAAGTGATTTTTAATCAGGTTAACCATCATTTCAGCTTGGCTGAAAAATAGGTGATACTATTTACGTAATGTACGTATAGCTACCATGTTTCGTTTTTGAAAGTGTTATTTTTTACCATGCTGATTATATTTTTAATACATTCTAAAAAGGTTAAGGACAATATTCAATTATTTCCCCATGAATGGATGTAACATTGAACACAAGTACGAAAAGCATGCCGTCAAACACCCAATTAGATAGAGAGTCTCGTAAACCGTTTTAATATCACATCCTTGTTAAAACACAGTAAGACTTACACGTATTGGTTTTTGTAAGAAATGACCTTTATATAAAAGTTGCCTATAGACGGGATCACGTAGTATTTTTGTAATCAAGTATAGTTTGTATTACATACCTGGTACCCTAATATCGTTCCTTTCATTGTTTCTCTGACGTCAGCAACTATATCCCATGTTACTTTACATGCAGTTGAATTGTATCTCCAGGCATTTGCATTTGTAACCACTGCTATCGGTACTTCAAGTAGAAGAAAATCAAATTACAACGTAGCTGAATAACTGAATATTAGCAATAACATGTGAAACCAAGAACACAAAACAATAAGTCATTCTTATCACACGTTTTATTACAAATTATTATTATTGCGTTTAGTAGTAGTATACATATTATACCAGTTTTAATTTTACAGCACTAGACGGCCGTTTCGAAATACAATTCCTCATCAGTAGTGCTTGGACCAAAATTATGAAACCAAAATTATTTTGAAGATGTTGAAAAGCTACCCAAAGGACCAATATATATTTTACCAAATTAAGCTAAGGAAATACTTTGCATGAGGGAGTATACCTTAGTTTTTGAGAAATTTCAAATTTTAACAGGAAATTTAGACAATTATAGTATATTTCTGACAATAATACGACATTATTGCCTACTGAGTTTGTGATATCCTCGGGGCACCAGCCATCAGCAGAGATATCGGCTCAGGGGTTTAAAATACATATTATACCAGTTTTATATTTACAGCACTAGACGGATGTCTAGAAGGAGTCTAGTATGTTATTCTACCACCATATGTTCTTCAACCAAGTCAGAATGGCTAAGTTCCAAATCAGTGAAATATTTTTGTCTGAACGTTTCTTTAACTAGCATGTCTAAATATACTTACTATCTTCAGCAGAGTAGATTCGGACAATAGTAGAATTAGGGCCAGGCCCAAAGTCATTGAAAGCTTGAACGATGACATCGTATTGTGAGTAATAATTCTCCGGCCCAACTTGTGTTATAAATTCGCTACCATTCACATGTATAGTTCCCTGAAATGTATAAACATTTAAGTATTCCCGGAATGTGTACTAATCTATTGTTGCAAATGGAGGATTGTTTTCTCCAAGAACTCGAAAAACGCAGTCATCAAAACAACCATACTAATCTATTTCCAAAACATATCCTAAATCCCAACTAAAATCTTCGAAACTGGCTAATTAAATATAGCACGTACATTTTCACAAGGGAACTTGGGTACCGTGCTCCGGAAGGATAAGTATCCCCGGTTAAGCTACATCCGCCATAGATGTAATAAAAACTGAGAATGAAAGGTACATGGAACTATGGAACGTCAAATATATCCAGGGTAATTTTGGAGACATCATTACCATCAAATGTGTTGTGATGACGGCCATAAAACATGTCTTTGACTTGGATTACTAGACCTATTCATTCTTACGCGGAATTCCTTTTGTTGTCATTTGTCATGTTTATTTCTTTTATTTTTTGTTTTTGTTTTACCTGGTATAAAGATGTTTAAAAGAACCAAGCATTTCTAAATGCTAAGTGCTTGGCAAATATGATATCAAATCTGCACTTACATGGCAAAATACATGGTCTTCAGATATACGTTTGAAATAAAATATTACTAGTATATCAGCAACTTCATTTACCTTTTGACCACTGCGGTAGCTCAGTTGGTAGAGTGCTCGCTCCGTAAGTAGAAGGTCGTGGGTTCGAACCCGGCCGGGTCTGACCCAAGACTTGAAAGTGGGCAGTGACTGTTCTTTCGCCAAGCACTTGGCATTACGAAATGAGTCACGGTTCTTTCTGATGGGAACTTAAAATAAACGAGGTCCCGTGTCACGGTTGGCTTGGCACGCTAAAGGGCCCTGCTGTATAATGCCATAAGCGCAACACACAGTCAAAATTTCTGCACCTTCGCCTATAGCTGGGGACGTCTCGATATAAGTGAAATATTCTTGACTGGTACGTTAAACACCATTACTCAACTCAACTCCTTTACCTTTTGCCAGCGTTGTCCCTCTGGATGAGATTTTCTCCAGTAAATATTATAACCGATCCCAGTACCTCCTTGATCCTCCTGTGGCATCGGCTAAACACAACGTCAAAGAAAATTGCAGTTATAACACACATCTACATATACAAATGCAACCTGTTATTTGGAAGTGCTTATCTAGTTAGTTATGACAAAGTCTTGAATTCGGCAAAACCGTTCTTCACAATACATACCAAGACGTGCTAAACACGGCAATGTACAGTACATACATGTCGAAAGTTCAAAACCGAGCTAACGAAATGAAATCGAAATTAGGCAAACGAGTGGTCGAGATAGGTATAGACAGTGGTCGAAACACTGACGTGAGATAGATAACAGCTGCTATAAATCTACCAAATGTACCATAGAAGGGAGCTAAGCTGAGCTGCCGATTCGATTAGCATAGTGTTAAACTTTCGACAGGCCTGTGCTGTAAGCTGTATTATAAAACAATAAAATTTCTGTTAAAGGTGTTTTAACAAACATCGTATAAAACTGTTCACAAGACAAAAAACACAAAGAAGAATAAAACATTATCATTTGAATTATTATGGAATTATCATTATTATGGAATAATCGTAAGAATTCAATTTAAGACCTTTTTTAGAAAATATTATCGTTTTGAATGTCATTGTCCTTAATCATTTAATTGAGTGTTCCAGGATTGTGATGAAAAATATTTTGAGGTATTTATCACATAGTATTGTGGTGAAACTCGTTGAAATTATAACAATTTATTGATTTAGATAAGCTTACAATCCACGTGATTCTCAGATCTCCAACACTACCACTTCCTCCTCCGACACCTAGAGGTGTTTTGACTGGTGCTGCCATGGGTGTCTGATAAAAATCTGAAAAAATATTTAAATAATAATGTTTAAACTTATATATTTACCTGAAAAATTTCTTAAGAAGAAAAGCAAATGGAAGAACACACACACACACACACACACACACACACACACACACACACACACACTGGGTACATTAAAATTACGTGAAAATTAAAAAAAAAAGAATTTGTAATAGAACATAATGAACATGTATACATGCAAATTATAACTATAACAAAGATAATTTAAATTTCGAAAACAGAAATAACTGTTTTGAAATTAAAAATTAATTTCAGAACATTTTTCCCTTATCGGGCATTTTTATGGAAAAGCAATTGCATTTCGATACGTATTTGTCACACAATCACAATGATATAATTTAATACCTTATTAAATATGAGTATATTCTTAAATTCATGTACATGTATTATATAATGAATTTAATTGAGACACCAATTTTGCAACGAATCCATGTTAACAATATGTATATTTATAACCAAAGATCGGTTGTAGACAGATGATACTTACCCTATTGGTGCAGCCTAGTGGAATGACGCAAATATTTGTTTTAAATGGTGCTTTTGGAATTGATCGTCAATCGGTATGTTTGAGGTTGATTGTATTAGTATCATTGAACGAAAATCAAACTCACCTGATGCAAGGCTTGGTTGGCTAAACCCTATGGCGTTCCCCGCACGAACCCGAAATACGTATCCGTTTCCAGGACTCAATCCGGTAAGGGTATATACACGTTTTATTGGTTCGTTAGGGGCCGTTACTGATGCCTCACTCACTAAAATAATACAAATTAGAGACCAAAAACGTCAAGATGCGTGATAACAGAAAAAAGTCGTTCAAGTCAATCTAATACTTTATCGAAAAGATTACAAGTGTTTATAAATTGATATGATTGTGATGTACTTATAGGAATGGGTGTACTTTCATTTGATTGATTCAAATATTTATATATGGACTATATATATAATGAATGACTGTATCAAAATATTAAGTAATACAGCTATTAGGTATAATATGACAAATATGATAAACTGGCTCATGCACGAATGCTTTTCAAACATTTTAGAAACTATGCATTACATAAAAACCATCAAAATTGCATAGTGTTAAAATTTTTGAAAAGAAACATATTTCTTGAGCTGTATTTTAAACTATGTGCAATAGGAATAAATGTTTTAATGAATTATTATTCTAATGTTATTCAAAATCAATTTAATGCGATTTAAATGTTTGAAAATGGGCTAACAACTGAGTTATCCAGAATTTATCGTTAGAAAAACTAATTTGCTAAGACAGTCAAACCTCTCTTAGAGGCCACCGCTATATACGGATTGCCTGCTTTAAAGGCCAGTAAATTTATCCCAATTGCTCTTTATTCATGTTATCTTAACCTTGGGTGGTCTTTGTAGACATTTTTGTCCATGCTCTTTTCATTTGCATAACTGACTACTTCTCTGCGTTCATTTCGTTAAACTGTTGCTTCTTTCCTATTTAAAATGCATGCAATTGTTGAGAGAAGTTATCATAACTATTACACACCTTGAAACATTGTTGCCCACTCAGAATTACTTTCAGTACGATATTCTATAATGTAGTAAACAGAGTGACCTAGGGCCTGTGGTGTCCATTTAAGGTACATTGTTGTTGCTGTGATGGAATTTGTATCCACATACACTCCAGATGGTGCCACAGGAGGACCTACAATATTCAACATGTTATTAGGTAGGTGGAACAAATATTAATGTTGTTCTACATGTAACTTGCAATAATGGAAAACGTGTTTTATTGCTGTTTATTGAAATTATCAAAGAACATAATACTTGATAAAGATTTTTTTAAATCATTCAAAGACCTGAAAAAGGTCAATATAATTTTTGATCTCGTCAGGTAACCAACGTGGTTCTGACGGTACTGGATTATTAGGACTAATAAGAAACGATGCAATATAAATCAATTGTTGTTGGTGGACTTAACTCTTAACGTTTGTTCTCTAACGTTTAAATAGTTGGAGAAATTTTAGTATTCGAGCAAAACAAGCCTGTGACAGCAATAATTCCAACAACTTTTTTTCACGAGTGTCACGAAAAAATATACGAACAATAACATTTGTATGGATCGATAAGCAATAAAATCATTATCAGAACTCATCTACTGGGCACATGTTGATCTACGCCAAGAACTTAATTTATATAATCATTCTGCAGAATTACTTTAAGATTGTAATTAGATTATATGGACATTAAGTGCAATTGTTTTACAAATACAGGTTTTGGTCAAAACGTATTTGATAATTCATCGTTTTTTCCTTCAAAGAGATGATTTCTCGCATTGATATTTCAGAAGTGGATTTTAAAACTTTTAAAATATATAATGATATTTTAAGCTTTACCTTGTACTGTAAGAGTCGCTCCAGCAGACGCGGACCCGTGTGTTGTTTGAATCGTGCACTCATAAAACCCTGCGTGGTAATATTGCGCAATCCTTACGTATAAGCCACCGGGGTATATTGGTGATCCCTAAAATAAAAGGAAAGTATACAATATCATGCTACAATAAACTACTGTTTGTTTCTAACATAGATTTGATTATGAACTTTTCCTGGTAACTTTTTGTTAAGTCGCTCACATTTATTACTGAAACGATGTTAAAATTGATGCATTTATATGTTTGACGTTCTATAGTCACAACCTCACTAACCTAGTCGAATGTTTTACATATTTTAAATTTGATTTAGGAGTGTACTTTAGACATGTAAATTGGTATGATTGGTTTTGATTACTGCTGGGTTTGCCACGTCAAGAAACACTGTAGTATGATCAAACTGAAAATAATTCGGGGAATTGATTTGTTTTAAAATGTGTGCTCTAGTGGAGTTCCTTTTATTAAACCAGAACAAGACAAATTGGCCTGAATGATCAAATTTAATATAATTTTTAATATAATCAGTTTCTCTATTGTTTGTTAAATGAACATAATTACCTAATTATGATCAATGCAAATACGGACACTAATGATTCAATAACTTTGGTCAGAGCACTACTGGTGTATTTCGTTTCCAAACGGTCGTCTAGAGCAGCAACATTAATAGAATGTGTGCCGGCAATAGCAAAATTGAAACCTATACAACAAAATACAATATTTAAAACAAACCAGTGAATAATGGAGATCGTTTTCTAGGTCTATGTCCTGTCCATTGAGGGACCATGTATAAACGTAATCGTCATCTTCTGATACCGATCCCTGGCAGTTAATGAAGGCTGTATTGTTCTGGCGCACGTCTGTATTCATAGGTCTTAAACTCATCACTGCACCATCTAATATAAAACAATCAAAAGTTGCATCAATAAATGACGACAATAACACGATAGTTGCTGAATTTTAGCCTCACAAATGGAAATTTTTACCTGTGCTGGCAAAAAATGAAGAATTTATAGTCAGAGGTCATCACTGCATCATCTTTTCAGAACACAATGGGAAGTTTCAACATTTACGGCAAAGTTACACTATAAACTGTATTTGTGGATTTGTGCCTGTACAAAGCCAGAAGTGTTATAATCGACGGTTCTTACTGCATCATTTTTATAGCAATGATAAGTTGCAATATTTATGGCAAAATAACACGATGAAAAGCAAAATAACATTCCAAAAACCATTATCAAATACGTTTTGGCTACAAAGCGCTACCTGCGATATACACATGTGGACAAAATTAAAAACATAAAGTAGATAGATAAAATGATAAAAATAAAAATAAAATCATACTTGATACTGTTAATTTTGTTGAACTCGAAGCCGATCCATACTGGTTGCTTACAGAGCAAGTATAAAAAGCTGCATCTCCATTATTTAAACTAGTGAAAAACAAATTTCCATTGCCCAACATTCTTATCCGTGAACCAGTATTCGTTGGTGACAATCCCATATCCACATTGTTCTTCAACCACTTATATTCCGGGGTTGGTGCAGCTTCCGGATTGCATATTATTGTTGCATTTCCGTTTAACGCTCCATAGACTTCTGTTAGAAGTGGGGATTTCATAAAAGTTGGCGGGAAAGCTGAAACCACATTATCAACAAGTATAAATATCAAGCGCAACAAAACATAACAATATATGTCAGATAGCGAATTGAAATAAACCACTGCTAACAGATTCCATTTTATCTATCTCAATTAAATTGTATTGATTCAGAGTGATGGCTTATTTGGTGTACTATATCTTTTTTATTTGATGATAAGTTTGATACAAGAACTACTGATAAGAAACGGCAGTCTAAAGCTGCATTATTAAAACATGTTAATAATTACTTTTAGAAAATAGTATGCGTTTTTGATTAATTTAATACTTATTACATAACATATGTAAACATTGTAAAAGGACGTTACCTAGTACACGAAGTTGTCCCTCCGTAAATGTTGTTCCGTGTGTATTTGATGCAGCACATTGGTACATTCCATTATGTTGGATGGGGTCGAGGTTTTTTATAATAAGTACGTTCCTGTTCGTGATCATATCAACGTTGTTAGGTCGTAACAGTGTTCCATTCACATACCAAGTATAGGTTGCGGATGGAATTGCTTTTGCTTCACATCTCCAAGTTAGCTGACTTCCTATATCTACATGTTTGTCCATTAGTGGAAAACTAAAGTATGGCTCAGCTGGAATATGTCAAGGTACATAATATGCGTTTATTTATATTTTACGTCCAATAGTTCCATGTTTCTTTCACACAATTTTGATTACACACGTGTCGTTGTAGCTAGTTAAACAGGAGGTGCTTACCGTTCCGGAGCAACCGGCCTCACTTCCCTTGTGAAAGTTCCTGTTTTTAACCTAAGTTTCGAAGTTTTTACTTTGCTCCTTGATTGTGATTCTGATATGTATTGGTATGTTTTTGTTTATTTACAAACAACAATGAATATTAGAACAAAAATGTAGTATTCACAAAGTAAATTGACAACATAAGAAACATAATAAAATGAAACAATATACAAAGTCTGTTTATATCAAAATGCCAAAAGGTGGGCATATCCCCAAAATTGTTTTAAGCATCACAAATGCATAATAACTCCTTTAAAAAAAAAAAAAAACTTAGAAGAACTTCTTTATAAGATTTATATATTGTTATAACAGACTTTGTTATATAATCAGTATTCTGTAATTTCACACAAATAAATGTATGCAAACCATTCGAACATACAAAAAATGAAGGATAGTGTTGAGACTTTATGTGCCTTCTGGCGAGGGCAGCAGGGGTGGGGTAAGGGGAAAATCATTCAATATACATGTATGTTTTCAAATTCAATTATCAATATTTCAAGCTTAAATTTGAAACCGTGGAAATATGTGAAGTTTGAATAACCAATGCCTTTCATTTAGGGTACAATAATTTGGTAAATATACCAATTTTCAAACCATTTCTTCAAACTCTCGGTTTTCGGATACTTTTAAAATAGCAGTGATGCCTGATCAGCGATAGACGTCGTTTTTACAAAGAATTGATATTTTATATAGCAACACAGAATGTGCACACGAAACGTCTGAGGTATAATGTAAGTTTAGTCTCATTCGCGGCGTATTAATTTCTGCGAAAATGTGTAATATTTATGGATTCTGTCAGTGGATAATCTATATATGTATATTCTTGATCTTATAGTCCATTTCATAAATCCTCGAAAATTACACCAAGCCAAAAGATCAGAAATAATTTTTCAACAAAAATTTGTACAACGCGTAAAAAAATATTTTTTATCTTACTGTCAGTTTTATAAATCCGCGAATATTACAACCTACGAAATGGTTGGAAATAAGAAATCCGCCAAAATTTGAACCCGTGAGATTAAGTATATTTACAGTCTTTGAGTACCTACATTCTACGGTTAAGGTGAATTCTTTCACGGCGAAAGCTGTATTTTGTCTGGACGCCCGACATACGTATACTCCACTATCCTCAATCTGGACGTTCTGTATGGTCAGTATTCTATTGTGGTCAGATACAATTGCTGTTGTTGGCAATGGTAAGCCCTTTCTTGACCAATAATACGAAATAGGTACCCTAGGGTAAACAGAAAATATAAGCATGAAATAAACTTGAAGAGCTGCACGCTTTGTATGGTCAGTAATCTGTGATGGTCAGAGAAAATTGCTGTTGTTGGCAATGGTAAGCCCTTTCTTTGACCAATGACACGTAATAGGTACCCTAGGGTAAACAAAATATAAACATGAAATAAACATGATAAAAATATGCACGTTCTGTTTGGTCAGTGATCTGTTGTAGTCAGAGAAAATTGGCAATGGTAACCACCTTTCTTGACCAAAAATACGAAATAGGTATACTGGATAACGCAATTTTTCACTTTGAAATATAATACCCTAAAATGTGCTATTACCTGCTGTAGTCTGTTGTTTGAGGGGAGGGATTCATTTAAATATTTTATGAATAAGAAGGTTGGTTTGAACATTTTTAAATTTTTTCTTTTTCCCCCTTTTTTGCAAAAATAATGTTAAACATTATATTACATTGAATCTAAACGTTTAACAAGAGTTTAATATTTCACGTTATTAGGGTAGTTTGATGTTTTTGAAAATTTGCAAGAAAAATAAATAAATAAACACCTTCTCAATACTTAAATATCCTATCTTTCATTAAATATAGCTGTATTTCATCTGTCGCTGTATATGAACCGCCATATACCAATATGTTTGTGTTTGAAAAAAAAACGATCGTAAAGCATTCACTACCAGGCATTTTGGTTGTGTGAGCAAACATACAGTACAGACCTTTCGAAAGTTTAACACCAAGTGGACGAATTGTTGACCAATACACAGCTTATTTTGGTTCACCGTTAGCTATATTACTGTATCTAAATGCCACGTATCCCTCGACAGCTTTTCGACTACAATGTATCCCGATCTCAGCTCGGTCGAACTTCGACTCCTTCCCGTAGGTTCGGAGTTAAACTTTCGACAGGTCTCTGCACTCTATACAATTACTATTGGCTTTTACTTTGATAAACTTCATACTCGGTGATGTTACTGAAACAATTGTAACTTACGTTCCAAAAGCCAAACATTCAATATACACACTTTGTCCTCGTTTTGGCGTTGTTGGAAATGAAGCTGGAAAGTCATTAGATATCTCAGGTCCCCAGATCGTTCCAACTGTAATAAGAAAGCAATCACTATTCAGTATACATTGATAATCAGCTCATCGAAATGCTAATGACCTGCCCATTTCAGTACAGTCCAACCTGCCTTAAAGGCAAACTCTATATAAGGGCATAAGGGCCAACTGCTCACAAAAGCCAGTAGAATTGTATCCCAATTGTCCTTTTTATATTATATGAACCTGTATATAAAGGCCACTTTTACTGGTAAACTTGGGCGGCCTTTATTGACAGGTTTCGTTGTATTTACAAAGTTATTGGAAATAAAATAAAATAAAATATGTTCCAGGCACAGACAATCTGCAATTAATTCTATCATCACTGCAATTTTCCGTAACTGCAATGACGTTTTGGCTGCTCTATCAGTATTATTTTTAACTTCGGTCAATTGATTGATTGATTGGGGTGATCGTTCCAGTCTAGAACATTTCACTTATATAGAAACGTTGCCATCAACACGTGAAATGGCAGTTTTTGGCCTTTTTAAAACTTGGTTAGAATTCAAAACCCGACCTCCTATATATGGAGCAAATATACTATAAATTGAGCTAGCAAAGTGGTATTCAATTTATAACATTATTTTATTTGATATTCTATTGTTCTTTAACACGGTTGACTTACTCTGATTTTGGACAAATAAAGGTATCGGTCGACTGGTTCTGCTTGGTGGTTGATTAGTTCCTATAGCTGCACCATTGTTGGAAGTTAATTTTACAAGGCATCTGTAGTTCCCGGCATCCTCTACAGCAACTTCCGAAAAATACAGTTTACCATTTCGAGAAATAAAGATATGAGGCATCAATGACGTCATAATAAATTCTCCTCTGTCGGCATGGTACCATTGATAAGTAAGCGCTTAAGATAAAATATATTGGCAAAAAATAAAAACTAGAAGTAATCCAATGTTATATTCGTTTGTTTTGTTTTGTTTTTTTTTATTATTTATTTATTTATTTATTTATTTTTTTTTTTGTAAAATGCTCATCAATTTCAGATTACATATTCTATTGAATCGATATTTTAAAATTATAATATAATTATGATAAATTGTTTATTTGAGTAAATTAAAATAATATATTAAAAGAATTATAAAAAGTAAAAGATAAGAAACATATTTTGGAAAAATATTGAAATATATTTATCAAAACTGTTTGCAAATTCTAATTAGAAAACATATATTTTAAACTGAATATATCCAATATTCATATGTAATTTATCACAATGACTTACATCAAGAATATATGTATATATGGTTCCTAAATGTTATTTGTATACTGTTAAAGAATTAATGGTGAGTATATGTGTGCGTAAATGGTGTCGTTGTCTTATACGTTTGTAAAAATGCTACAAAAAGTATAAATAATAATTAGAAAAAATTATATATTTATAATTTGGTACTCGTCAGCTGTCATGACCAATGTAATTTTACTAACCTGGCGAGTGGATCGGTGGTAAACAGTTTATTATTGCGTACTCGTGAGCATTGGCATTAACAGGCGCTCTATCGGTGTTCGGGAACTCCCCTAAAGCTAAAATAAGACAGAAAAATTGGTTCTGTTCATTGACTTTACTCCAGTGTCATGTACAAATACATTAAAACCTACATGTAAGTGGAATTTCTATAAAGAGTGCTTGTTTATTAATGTACTTCACATTTTAGAAAAAAATCAATTAGTATAAATTCAACAAGCATTTAATTTATTTTTGGTAAAACTTTGGGAAATAAAACAATACATATTATTTATGTTCTGATTCAAAGTTCAGTGCGAACCTGGCTAGTATTCAATACCTATACCTAATCCATTATTTATTTTGTAAACAAAATTGCAAAATGCATACGCTTAATCAAACGCTGTCAGACTTTATACAGATGTAGGTTCGCTATTTAAAACAAATAGCAAACAAAAAAGAAAAATGAAAACAAAAGTCAACTACTTACACCCAAATGAAAGTTGCATGGTATTCCCAAGTACACGACCAAACTGATTCTCTACAACACAGTGGTATAGTGCTGTGTCGTTACCGTCATTAGGGTTCTGTATAGAGAGTTTACCATTAGTTATAGTGTACCGCTGGTCTATGTGGGAAGACAGTGCCACAGTAGAACCGTCTGACTTAATCTTTAGAATAGTGTAAGTCGGTGACGGCAAACCTACAGCCACACATTCAAATTCTGCGTTCTGGACACTACCGACAGCAATGATACTTTGAGGCTGTATGATGAACTTTGGTCCTCTTGGGGCCAGGTTTGGATCCGCGATGGCCGATCCATAATCTGTAAACAAAAATAATTAAAAGGATTTATGTCAGATCTGTAGTTAATCAACTGTTTAATTCGTTTCTTAAGTTGATAGTCGATTTCTTTATCTGCCGTGTTAACTCTAAGACTTGAAAATTGATAATAACTGTTTACTTTCTGGACCTTAAACAATGATATTATTCATTTATAGCCTCAATGAAATGTACTAAAAGAAGGTATTTTTTGGCTTATTAATTCAGTTCTTTTGTCACTCTACTCAAAAAGTACACTTTTTAGCCTTATCTTTTGAGAAAAGCCATGTTTGCAAGTACATATCTTAAACTTTGGTGAGTATCGAGCACGTATAAATTGATGACAGAAAATGATATGTTAATCTACAGTAACAATGTTTCCAAGATACAGTCACATTCATTTTGTCATAGAGACAATAAGCAAGGATACGATTTTATTTTCAAAAGAAAATATAAAATAAAACTGACTGACATGATAATTTTTAATGAAGTCATCTTATTATGTGTAAATATTATTATTTTTTCTGAAATGGAGATGGCAGTGGATTGAAGGATGTAATACAATTTAAATTATCTAGTGTCTTGAAAAAGGCCATTTAAAGCCGAAATATTGACTATGAGCCAGTTTTATTATATCGTTTTATGATAATTAAAGTCATTTTCGATTAAGTACATTACCAAAGTCCCTCTGTTCGTTTACAACTCTGTATACTTCTTGTTGACTTATCTCACATATGTATGGGTTTTTATTTGTTCCAACTTCAACTCCCCATCGGTACTCGAGCACTGAAAAGCAAAACAACAAAAATAAATACATCTTTGTGATTTCTTTGTTTAAGGGTACTCATAAGTAATGAATAAATCTCTTGTTTTTACGGTCGTATTTTGACATTGCCTGTACAGAAGTACATATATGTTATTTTTTTCCGAGTTTCTAGCTGGTGGTTTAAATCCCGTGTTTATTGATTACACTCCCTCTAGCTAGCTACACCGCCACTTGTGAAATCAAAAATAAAAATGAAAGGAACATGGGAAATGTGGAACGTCAAATATATCCAGAGTAATTTTTATAGAGAGATATCTTTAGACGACCATAAGAATTTTAGGACCTTGATAATTCTAAGATTTAAATATTCCAGAGTAAGCAATTTACATCCATTCCAATACGTATGGATTTCTCATAACTACACATAGAGCATATGGGCTCTCAAAAAAAACATAAAGAATTCATTTTTAGTACAATGTCTTGGTGTATTCATAATCTCGATGTTTCGAAAACAAAAATGTTGACCTAACAGCAGGACCCGAAATATTTTGCAAACCTACCCCCGTACGTATAGACGATGTTCCGTCCCTGTTTATTTTTTTCTGCCTCGTTCAGCCAGTACTGCTCCCCAGGTTGGATTTTTGTACCATCGCCTTTCCATGACAGATCACCTGTTGCCATGTTGTAAATATAGCCACTTGTATACCATCGATATCTTAAAAAAGCAACATATTTATTGGTTAGGCGGGAGTCATGAGAGAGAGAGAGAGAGAGAGAGAGAGAGAGAGAGAGAGAGAGAGAGAGAGAGAGAGAGAGACTAGCCGTTCGAATTTTACGGGTACAAGCCCCATTGCCGTCTCTGTTTAGGCACCACCAACAATGTAGATTTTACTCAAACTGTTCACTCTACACTTTAAACACAGAGAGAGAGAGAGAGAGAGAGAGAGAGAGAGAGAGAGAGAGAGAGAGAGAGAGAGAGACAGAGAGAGAGTTGTTTCCTTAACATATTGTTTAAATAGATACGTTTGCATGGAAACTTGAGTAAATATTTTCATTCTTTGGAGAATAAATCAATTTATAAGTAACAATATTGTCATATGCATTTAAGCTTGAAGGTTGAATTCAATGGGAGTAAACAAAGGCGTGCTTTACAATACGCGAAGTAACCTAACCTTTGCTTGGAGAAATGTACATAGCTAACCCCAAAAAAGAAATAAAGCAAAACATTTTACAACAAAAGTTGAATATACTCAGTGTGGCACTTACGCTGAATCATCGTGTACAATTAACCATTGACTGATGAAGTTATGTTCTTCGTAGGAATTAACGCTAAGTAATGACGCTCCATCTTCCTGTGTGAATAAACAAATATTTAATCTCATCATGTTTCAGATCTGTTTCTGTGAAACAGTCCATCGAAAATTTGTCAAAAATTTGCACACGTCACTCAGACATTGATTTTTATTATTTATCAATATAATGTTTCCAATATGCAAGATTACCATAAGATCAACCTAACAATAATAAATATTCTATTATAATTTTAGCACAACATTTCGCTTTGTACGCCTTTACATTTTAAAATGTCTGTAAAAGTTATAAAAACTTATTTTTGAAAAACAAATGTTGCAAAAGGTTTTATTCATTGTTTTTCAAAAAATATCGGGCAAAATAAAAACTTCAATGCGAGAATGAAATTGTTTCCGCATAATTAACCTACGTTTTCAACCTTGTATTCTGACTTACAAATGTTTTCACACAGACACCGGTTTTAAAATCATTCCTAAATTAATATTTTTCTTATCTTGTTTATAAAAAGCAGAGTTTGGTACTAGAAATTTTTCCGATAATTATAATGTAACAAGTCTGAGATCATCGTCTTCTAAATTTGAATTTCAGAACATCTTGAAATTAACAAAATTGTTGGAATTTCAAAATTTCAAAACTAAAGTAAAGGGAAATATAACTGAATGAATGATTGTGAAACTGGAGTTAGGTATATAGATATATGTTTTGAAACATTATATTATATTAGGCATATTTGTAAATTCTGAAAACCGATAATAAATAATACGTACACCACATGCTAGTTTTGCTTCATCATACGTTGAATGGTAAAATACAAACTGGTAACATTTTAGTTGGAACGTCTCCCAAGATTCTGGACAATCTGATTAAAAAATCGTAAATTGCACGAATAATACATTTGAAGACATTTTACAATTTGTAACCATTTCAACCAATTCTAGGCGACGAAAACCGAATAGAACAATTGGTTGGTTTCATCTTTTTGAGACGAAACATTTTGAAAATGATGAACCCAACTAATGACATGTCAAGAAAAAACAAAGGAGACCTTTTCGCTTTCAATTATTTGTAACGAAACATTTTTTCCGTATGAATCTCAATAAATATTTTGAATACATTTTCGAGTGAGTTCGTACGGTACACGATGGAATTTTGTGCAAGCTTTAAGTGTTCTATTTCTGCATACTTTTCACTTTTGATAACCTTTGGAGTGCTAGTACACATGTCCTTAATGTTGTTGATAAACCTGGTAGGTCACTCAATCTATTGTACTAGTATCACGATAAGCCGTTACATTAATGTATATGTTCAAATAACAATACCAAAAGCAAAGTAAAAACTAAATGATGTTAATAGCGTGCTTCCACCAGGGACGTTAAACCAAGTACTTCGAAAAGGGAAGACGCCTCAACCAGAATCCAAAATGATAGGAACGTGGGACTACAGTACATGCCTGTCGAAAGTTTAACACTAAGCTGACGAAAAAGAGCCGAAACTCGGCTGCCAGAGTGGCCGAGATATAGATAGCCTGCCACCGAAAATATTTCGAGAGATAGTTAGCAGCTGCGGCAAATATGTCGAGAGATAGTTAGCAGCTGCCGAAAATATGTCGAGAGATAGTTAGCAGCTGCCGAAAATATGTCGAGAGATAGTTAGCAGCTGCCGAAAATATGTCGAGAGATAGTTAGCAGCTGCCGAAAATATGTCGAGAGATAGTTAGCAGCTGCCGAAAATATGTCGAGAGATAGTTAGCAGCTGCCGAAAATATGTCGAGAGATAGTTAGCAGCTGCCGAAAATATGTCGAGAGATAGTTAGCAGCTGCCGAAAATATGTCGAGAGATAGTTAGCAGCTGCCGCAAATATGTCGAAATACAGACAACTATGGGAAGTAATAACTTCTCTATTCGCAACTAATTCGATTTTAACCTTTTGACAGGTTTGTACTGTAATATATGGCGTCAATATATCTAGAAAGTTGTTTTATACAGAGGCATCATAAACCGAATGGATTAGACTTTTTAATTAAAGGCAATGAAGGATATAACCGGTTTCATTTTCCAAACAATGGCGACTTTTTAAGTGTAACGAGTGCCCTTAAAATCGATTACGCCCTTCTCTATTTAATAACCCGGTTGTTTAAAGCTCTGTTTCCTTAAACAAATGGCTAGTGAAAATTCAAAATAGTTTTTAAGATTTAAAAAAAAAAAAATTATTATGGGCATCCAGGGTGGAGTTAAATATTCTTTATATTTGAATTAGTAATTGTTTATATTAATTTTTGAACAGGAATTTCGGAAATATTGTCTAATTCATAATATACTATTTTCCCAAACCAAATTGTTAATTAAGCAAAGATTTGATCAATCGGACCCGGATATCTGTGACTTACTATATATTTGTTGTTGTCTTACTTCATGAAGCAACAAGACCAATAGGAATCTTGTTAACATTCTGATAAACCATCTGAAATACTCCTGAAACAAATCAAAAACAAGCATACTAATCCATGTCCGATTTACAATCCAGAACAAAGTAAAAACTTTGGAACTGACAAGTCAGGTTAGACATGTGAACTTCTACCACGGAAGTGAGGCTGCGGCCGAGAACTAGTTCCTGAAGGTTAGACACATGGACCGAATCCCAAGCTGTAAGCAAAACCATATTTCCAGGGTTTTTTAATGTTTAGTCCTTACCCCCGAGATAAGAGATAGGAGAAAACAGTTTCTCTAGTGTATAGCCCCCCCCCCCCGGATAACCAAGACGCCATTTTCCTGTATGGATCCGTTGGCAAAATCAGCAAGGTGTCGAATATTTGACACTTGCTACAAATAGTCTGGTAAAGCGGCTTTTGCATATTGATGTTCACTATGAAAGGCCTAAATCACGTCTGGTTATAAGAAACAATTGGATAAATAATGAAAATATCGACATTTTTTTACTTAAAAATAGACGGGTAATAAGTTAAACACGTCATGTGCTAAAATGATTCACATTATAACAGTGAAGAATTTTTTACAACCAAACCTGTCTATAAAGGCCACCCAAGCAACCAGTAAAATGGCCTTTATATATATGTATATACAAGTTCAAATAATATGAATAAAGAACAATTGGGATACAATTCTACTTGCCTTTATAAGTAGGTATCTCTTAGGTGGTATTTAAGGCAGGTTGGACTGTACGTAGCATCATGGTCCTATTGCATTTAGAGGTCAGTAAAGAAGTGACATTTGTTTGGGGTCCAACAGGAATACTAAATCAAACCGCAACTATAGACCCAATTTTGCCATATATTCAGTGTCCTGTATAAAAACTAGGTTCATTTGGTTTTAGAGTGTTCCTGTTGTTGCTTTCAACTATAAGCGACATCTTATTCAAATTTATATACACGTCTAAGGTGCAGTGTATTCAAATTGTTTGCACATGTATGTAAAAGCAATTTTAGAACATGCTGGGACGGTTAACTTGTATCAAAACTCAGTGTTGATAGAACCACGTGGACATTAGAAACCAGAAAATAAAACCAAATCAGATTAAATCTAATTAAATAGATTGAAAAAAAACAAGTAATTATTAGCAAAAAATTATCAAAGGACCAAAAAAGTATATTGATTGACCAGTCCATTGCGGTTGCCCTAATGTTCTCCCCCAATTAGTTGACATTGTGATGGTCAAATCTTTTGCAACCTCACATATAGTTGGCATTATGATAGTTGTTACCAACCATCACCAACCACACATAAATTGACTTTGTGGTCGTCCTTACCTCTGCAATCAGAATGAAATAATTAAATAAATAGCTAAATAAACTACACCGATTGAAAACAATGATCCATCCTAGCTATACCAGTGTTTACTAAAGGACAAAGTAACAAAAAACGCGGGGAATTCACCAGCAAAAGCTAGCTAACCTGGTATTTAAAACAAATCTAAATGTTATTAGGCCGTACAAGAGCTCTCTGTTAAGTGTTCATGAATCAGTTGCCGAAGCCGTCCGCAATAAGTCAGTAGTCTAATGTTATGACAATATTAGTACTATATTAGTAAAAAGTAACAAAAAGCTTATAGAAATGTACATTTTTACGAAAAATAACATACCTGTTGCAGTAAACAAAATGGAGGATGCGTGATTCAAATTTTCCGACTTCCGATTTATTAATTGTAATTTATGGCTTAACAATGTGTTGTAAAATATGTTGAATTGTTTCAATAAGAGATACGTTACAGACCTGTCGAAAGTTTAACACTGAGCTAACGAAGAAAAGAGTCAAAGATCGGCTGTTGAGTGGCCGAGATATTGGCAGGAAAGCTACCGAAAGATAAATAGCAACTGCCGAAAAGCTGTAAATACAAAGCCGAAATACACACTGGTCGAAATGAGCTTCCGATTCGGCACTTATTCGTTAGCTTAGTCTTAAACTTTCGACAGGTCTGCAGAGTATTTATTACCAGTAGGCTAAAGTGTTCACTATGAAGGTAGATTTTTTTAAAATTCATCATGGAGCTTTATAAATTTTAGTTCTGATTTTTCAGTTTTTATTTTTAAAGAATTCTATTTCGTGTTCAGTCTAATAAATGATACCGTGAATATGTTGAATCAAGTTTTTTTTAGAATTTTAGAATTTTTTATTTTAAAAATATATCATTGTTTACTTTCAAAAACTTGTAAATTTTTTTTTTAAATATAAACATTAGAAAAATAAATAAACAAACAAGTTAATAAATAAATAACACCAATTTAAGCATTTATTGATTATTATGAATTAACCAGACACATCCTACAAAATCAAACACCCAACTCGAATCCGGCGTACACAGTATGATACGCCGAAGTACCAAATTTATCATGACACTATTTATTTCTATATAATAATTATGTTCTGTACATAGTAATTTCTATTTTTTATTGTTCATTCTTTCTTTTTCTATCCTTTCTCTCTAATCTCCCATGAGGAGGAAATAAAGAATATATAGTTCAAGTTTATAAGTTGTAAAATGGCGGTGGGTGGAGTTGTTGATGTTTGAATGGTAGACATCATTCTACAAAATTTAAATTAGAAAAATCCATTTTTATTGAAAATTCTAAGGAAAAAATAGTATATAGATTCATAAAAATAATGAATGTTTTAATTAACTAATTAGGTCGGTATTTTAAAAGGCGAATAAACGATTTCCATTTTAAACATAACCATGCAAACTACAATATTATAATATTAAAAAAAAATTGCTCGTATTTTACATTTTATTTAGTAGCATATAAATAGATGTGGGTTTATTTTTCAATATTTACACATACAATATATGACACGCGGTACTTGCGGATTTACAATATGGCAATAAATTTTAGGGCTGTAAATGAGTAAGGACGCTTATCTTTACGATAGGTGAGTGGGATTTACTTTCTAAAAATACATTAATGACATCAACATCATCAATGTATTTGAAAAAAAAAAAAAAAATTAAAATTCGTTTAAAGGATTCGAGCTCTATCTCCCGTTTGGCCTATATAAACTCGTCAATGCAGCGTGCTTATACTTGGAAACAGTACGGTTAAAATAACTTTTAATATTTAATAATATTGTCATTTTAAATTGCGTATATTTTTATCATATTTTTATAGTTGTTAAATTTCATTTTCCTATTTTAGCTGCCTCGTAATATAGCCCCGTGTGGATAAACGACAAGTCTAGAAAATGTGCATGTTAAATAAAGTACACTATTTCTAAACTTGCATTTTGTATGTGAAAGTATAATAAAAATTTTAGTGTAGTAGTAGCGGTAGTAATATCAATACCAGTATCAAAACTATAATTGTGAGTCATCACCTTCACATGTTAACCACTACGGTTACTCAGTTAGAAGAGTGTCTGCTTCGTATGTGGAGGTACTGGGTTCGAACCACGGACGGGTCTTACCCAAGACTTGAAAGTGGGTAGTGACTCTTCTTTCGCCAAGCACTCGGCATTACGAAATGATTTGGATGGGGACATCAAATAAACGAGGTCCCGTGTCACGTTAGGCGTGGCACGATAAAGAACCCTGATGTAAAATGCCCTCAGCGCAGCCCACAGGCAAAATTTATGCACCTTTGTCTATAGCTGGTGAAGTATCGACATAATTAAAATATTCTTAACTGGGACGTTAAACAACATGATGTAACTCAACCCTTTTGCACATATTAAGTTCGACTTAGGTTTTACCCTCAAAGTGTCCGATTGTTGTAGATTTAACTCCAGTCGATCGAAAATCAAACAAAGTTCGTTCCATAAGTAGAAACGCCTTTTACTTTATCATAAAATTTGACTTATGGTTTCCAATTCCCTATCGTTGTTAAAACCGGAGGGTTCACATTTGTGACACTACTCACCTAAGGTGACGAACATTATCTCAGAAAATTGTCAGATTATGCTGGGGTTGAATCTACAACCATTTGCCTTGTCTTTAGAGACAGGGGGACATCAGTGGTTAAGTGATCAAAACACGCACTCTCAGATCAAAATGCCTCTAACCATCTCGATTTGAATTCTACTTGGGACAGATCCAAGTGCAAGGACGTTTTTCAATTTGCTGACCAAAGGTCGGTAATTTTCTCAGGGCACTCTGGATTCCACAAATATCCATAAACTGACCATCTTGACAAAAGTGAAAGAACCTTGACAGTGGCATAAAATACAGTTATTCTATTTCAATAACATACCACATTGGCCTGTCTTAAAACAAAGAGTAAGTATTTTGATGATGTATGTTTGATTCATTACTATTTATCCTATAACCTTTAGCATCGATGCAACTGAAGGTCTAAGTCTTCGCCCGTTCCAGTTCTTTTATTTTTTTTCTAAAAAGGGAAATGTATAGCAGAAACACACAGCTCATACTGCGCCAATAATTGGGAAACAAATAATATTTATTTAAAGTGTTTTAGACCCATTCCAGTTCTTTATCTATAAAGGAAGATGTTTAGCAGAAACACACAGCTCATACTACTGCACTAACAATATTTATTGGGAAACAAATAACATTTATCTAGAGTTTCAAAAATGGGTATATTTGACTTTGCATAGTTCCATGTTTCTATTATTCTCATTTTTTATTTCATATGAAGTGAGTATAGCTAACTAGACGGGAAGTGCTAGTCCGAGATATTATACACTAAAATCTGGTTTTACGCTTATCCTTCCAAAGCACCAAGACTCACTTTTCAGTTGATAGTTCACACTCTTTTACTTGGTTTGCTAGTTTTTTTTTTTTTTTTGTTTTTTTTTTTTTTTTTTTGGGGGGGGGGTGTTATTGGACGTGTTTTTTCTTAAACTTTATTTTGATATATTTACAATTGCAATTTCTTTTTCCTCCAATAAAGTATTTGACATCAACTATACTTTGTAACTTCATAGAGACTATGCTCCACGCGCTGACGTGATGACGTCAGTTGCCAATGCTTTCGTTGACTGACAGGGGACGACCCATTAAATGAGAAGGTGGACCAACATTGTATTTCAAAACTGTTTTCAAATTTACATGGAAAATATGAGACCGCAATAGATTTATTTTTGTAAATATTGTAAATATAAGAAATAAGGTAAATTTCCAATACCTTTATGAACTTGCAAAGTATAATGGACTGTCTCAAATTTTTCCATGAAAAGGCTTCGCCTTATATGCAATTTGAAACAACCCATTATACTTTGCAAGTTCATAAAGACATTGGAAAGTTATCTTTATTTCCTAAATAGAAAAAAATAAATGGATAAATGATGAATAAATATCTTAAGGTAACAAAGTGTAAGAAGTTCATATATCAACCATTTATATTGCAAAAGGTAATGGCTGTGCTCTTATCATTTCCACAAGCGAGTTCACATATTATACAGAGCTCTATCTGACCGAGTTCCAATATTAATGACTTAGAGTTTCTAGATAAACCAGTGAAAGGGGACTTAGGGCAAATCCAGATAAGGACACTTTGTTTGCTGCAGTGTGAACATAATGGTGGCCAAAATATTATTAGTACTTTCAGTGTTATGCTGTTTGCCATTAGGTAAGCTTAATTTTCACTTTTCATTTTTTTTAAATTATGTTGTTTCCATAGGCAATGGTTTTATGTGTAATGCCTAAGAAAATTAATGATCACATCAGTGCACACGTACTACATAATCTGCAGTATAGTTCCGTTGAAAGTTTAACACTTAACCTAACGAATTATTCCTCGTTAGCGATATCTCGACAGCTTTCTGGCCACTGCTAGATATCCGTCGGTAGCTTAACGAATTAGTGACTAACCGACAGTTCGTCTCAGGTCCTCTTTAGCGATATCTCGACAGCTTTCTGGTTACTGCTAGATATCCCTCCGCAGCTTAACGAATTAGTGCCTAATCGACAGTTCGTCTCAGCTACTCGTTAGCGATATCTCGATAGCTTTCTGGCCACCGCTAGATATCCCTCGGCAACTTAACGAATTAGTGCCTAATCGACAGTTCGTCTCAGCTACTCGTTAGCGATATCTCGATAGCTCTCTGGTCACTGCTAGATATCCCTCTGCAGCTTAACGAATTAGTGCCTAATCGACAGTTCGTCTCAGCTACTCGTTAGCGATATCTCGACAGCTTTCTGGTCACTGCTAGATATCCCTCGGCAGCTTAACAAATTAGTGTCTAATCGACAGTTCGTCTCAGCTACTCGTTAGCGATATCTCGATAGCTCTCTGGTCACTGCTAGATATCCCTCCGCAGCTTAACGAATTAGTGCCTAATCGACAGTTCGTCTCAGCTCCTCGTTTGCGATATCTCGACAGCTTTCTGGCCACCGCTAGATATCCCTCCGCAGCTTAACGAATTAGTGCCTAATCGACAGTTCGTCTCAGCTACTCGTTAGCGATATCTCGACAGCTTTCTGGTCACTGCCAGACATTCCTCGGCAGCTTAACGAATTAGTGCTTCATCGACACTACGTCTTAGTCCCTCGTTAGCGATATCTCGACAGCTTTCTGGTCACTGCTAGATATCCCTCTGCAGCTTAACGAATTAGTGCCTAATCGACAGTTCGTCTCAGCTACTCGTTAGCGATATCTCGATAGCTTTCTGGCCACCGCTAGATATCCCTCGGCAACTTAACGAATTAGTGCCTAATCGACAGTTCGTCTCAGCTACTCGTTAGCGATATCTCGATAGCTCTCTGGTCACTGCTAGATATCCCTCGGCAGCTTAACAAATTAGTGTCTAATCGACAGTTCGTCTCAGCTACTCGTTAGCGATATCTCGATAGCTCTCTGGTCACTGCTAGATATCCCTCCGCAGCTTAACGAATTAGTGCCTAATCGACAGTTCGTCTCAGCTCCTCGTTTGCGATATCTCGACAGCTTTCTGGCCACCGCTAGATATCCCTCCGCAGCTTAACGAATTAGTGTCTAATCGACAGTTCATCTCAACTCCTCGTTAGCGATATCTCGACAGCTTTCTGGTCACTGCTAGATATCCCTCGGCAGCTTAACAAATTAGTGTCTAATCGACAGTTCGTCTCAGCTACTCGTTAGCGATATCTCGATAGCTCTCTGGTCACTGCTAGATATCCCTCGGCAACTTAACGAATTAGTGCCTAATCGACAGTTCGTCTCAGCTACTCGTTAGCGATATCTCGATAGCTCTCTGGTCACTGCTAGATATCCCTCGGCAGCTTAACAAATTAGTGCCGAATCAACAGTTCATCTCAACTCCTCGTTAGCGATATCTCAACAGCTTTCTGGCCACTGCTAGATATCCCTCGGCAGTTTAACGAATTAGTGCCTAATCGACAGTTCGTCTCAGCTACTCATTAGCGATATCTCGACAGCTTTCTGGCCAGAGCTAGATATTCCTCGGCAGCTTAACGAATTAGTGCCTAATCGACAGTTCGTGTCAGATCCTCGTTAGCGATATCTCGACAGCTTTTTAAATGCTGCTAAATGTCCTTCGGTATTTAGGGTTTTCTGACTTATACATTTGGTTAATATCTATAGCTATAACTCGGCAACTCAGATTTCCTGGTTTGACTCTTTTTCGTTTTCTTAGTGTTAAGCTTTCGACATGTCTGTATTGTATGTGCGAAATGATATGCCATGGATAACACTGTTCGTTATGTCCAAATTAAAAAAAGCGCTATTGATCTAACTGAAAAAAATACAGTTTATAGGGATTATCACCGTGTACTCTGTCTCTTGCTTTATTTGACCCATTTATAGATTTATGTACCTTTCAGGAGGTATCCGGTGACCAAGTAACAGCTACATGTACAGTACAGTGTAGCTGTGGGTCAGCTGTTGCGTGTGATTGCGTACCTATTTTACCAATATGATTTCTCCTTGTCAACAGTGTTCTGGACATGCGGTTGTTTTCAGAAAACATTTCAGTCATTTAAACATTAGTTCCATTAATGAAGTGCAATGATAGGGGTGTCTAAAATTTCGTGACCAAGGCAAATGTCTTCCATATTTAAGACTTCAGCATGAATGACTTGATGAACATTCAAGTCGACAAAAGGTTTTTTTTTATTCGAACTAGAGACGTCGATTGAAAAGGAAATTGATTAATCGGTTGTAATCGCCTGGTTTAAATGACGATTAATGAATAAATAATCGGCATTGATGGTGAAAATTATTGTAGAAATGGTACTAAAAACATTTTTAAACCGTTTACGCATTTCGTTTTTTTTGGCAGTGGTGATCATCATACACATGGTAAATTCACAATAAGAGTTACTCCCCTTTAATCAGTCGATAATGGGTCAACCGGCTAAGTCGACAAACATTCGATTATTCACGATAACCCAGGCATCATCACTTTTTAATATTTTCGTGACACGTGTCAGGGAAAAATCATAAATATAAATAGGACCACTGATTATAAAAATGGACTTGAGTTTTCAAGGTTGTGGTTACAGAATTATTTACAAAAAACTTTTGAAGAAAGCTCTGTCCGCCCCTCCGTCTTGCTCCTCCAAAATCATGAGTAAGTAGAATAACAGTTTTAAAAACATTGATGGAATTCATCAACAGGGATAAAAATATTCACATTATTGATCAATATTAGTTTGCTTTTGTCGTGGAGTCTTTAATAGAAACAATATTTGCAAATATTTTACAGCATGGTCATTAACCACGTGTCCAGACGGATGGACAAAATATCACCGGTCATGTTATCTCTTCCCTAACATACAGGCTGCATGGGGGACAGCATTGGTAAGATATTTATTATTGAGATTGTTATAACGACATAGTAGCTTTGGTTAAAATAATTGAAGTATTTGAGTTTTGCGCCCAATTCAAGATTTTTTCACTTAAATCGAGGCGGTCATTTCATGGATAATGGTGGAAACCGGATGCCTCGGTGAAAGGCACTGAAATTCGCTTAGCGCAACGGTAAACGTTCTAGCTTTAGTAGCTATCCGGAATGGGATTCGAACCAAAGTGAAAGGCGTTGCAAGCATTTTAAACTACTCTTCTAACAAGACCTTAAGGTGAAAGTTGTTTTTCTTTTTTTCAAAGAAGAGATAACAATGAAGTTCCCTACTATACCACGTGATCAACACATTTAATCGTTTAAGAAAACTTTTACGTCGCAAATTCCCTGAACAATGTCGTTTTTACTGGAAAACGTAAACTTATATGGTACTATATACGATGGAAATAATTGATCCGTAAGGGGTAATCATGTGGTACAGCAGCAAACCCCATTACAACATGTACTTATGCATGTTGTAGAATAGATGGCGTCTCTACAAACATCGTAGACTGAATGGCGTCTCTAGGAACATCGTAGACTAGATGTCGTCTCGTCTCTAGGAACATAGTAGACTAGATGGCGTCTCGTCTCTAGGAACATCGTAGACTAGATGGCGTCTCTAGGAACATAGTAGACTAGATGGCGTCTCGTCTCTAGGAACATCGTAGACTAGATGGCGTCTCTAGGAACATCGTAGACTAGATGGCGTCTCTAGGAACATAGTAGACTAGATGGCGTCTCGTCTCTAGGAACATCGTAGACTACATGGCGTCTCTAGGAACATCGTAGACTAGATGGCGTCTCTAGGAACATAGTAGACTAGATGGCGTCTCTAGGAACATAGTAGACTAGATGGCGTCTCGTCTCTAGGAACATAGTAGACTACATGGCGTCTCTAGGAACATCGTAGACTAGATGGCGTCTCTAGGAACATCGGAAAAAGAAGTTATTCTAGTCTTACCTATGTACGCGTTTCAATTTAAGTTATTAGTAAAGTAAGCGAAATGTGCGAGTAAAAATTGGAACATAATAAAAATGATTTTGAACAGATAGCAATCGTAGCAAATAGTTAATAATTGACTATTTCAAAAGTATTTAAAATATTATTCTTTTCCTATTAATACAAAGTTGATTTTTTTTCTCAGACAATATGCCGTGCATTGCGACCAACTTCTAAACTAGTAGAAATTGAGACCGCAGAAGAAAACAATTTCCTAGAGGCACACTTAAGAGATCTTCATACCACAGGTAAATATTTACAATTGTAATATCGTTCCTTCAATAAAGTATTTGACATCGAATATACTTTGCAACTTCATAAAGACATTGCTCCACGCGCCCCATTATGACGTCAAATGTCAAATGCTCTTATTCACTGACAGGAGCCGACCCATTTTTATGAGAAGGTGCACCAACATTGTATTTCAAAATTATTTTCAAATTAACATGGAAAATGTAAGGTGGCAATAGATTAATTTTTATTTATTGTAAATGTAAGAAATGAGGTAAATTTCTAATGTCTTTATGAACTAGTAAAGTATAATGGCCTGTCTCAAATTTTTGCACAAAATGCTTCGCCTTTTATGCAATTTGAGACTGCCCAATATATTTTGCAAGTTCATAAAGACATTGGAAAATTACATTATTTCTTAAATACAACAATGCATTGTCAAAGCTTGATTTAAAATTGAAATGTATAACCGAAAACGGGGACAAAACAACCAACACAACAAAGAATGCGAAACGAAACAGCACAGCATAAACAGTCAGGCAATATAAGAACTTATCACTTATTAAAAAATTACACTGAAGTAAATGTAGCCTTGTTATAATACAAAACAGCAAAACCAACTGTGATATACATTAGGAATATTTAGTTAAGCCTTAAGGACTTCCTAGTGTGTTTTGTTTTTTATGGGGGGGGGGGTTACTTATTGAATTGGGGGTTACTTATGGAATGATAAGTTTCGTTTTTGGAGGGGTAACTTTTGAAATGACATATCAATTTAATTATTCACTTCATTTATAATGTTTAGACAGTTATTGGACCGGAGGTAACGATATTGAAAACGAAAATCAATGGATTTGGGCATCAAGTAGGAATCCCTTCGGATTTAACGACTGGGACAAATCCGATCCTAACAACCTCCAGCCAAACAACTTAGGACACCATGAAGACTGTATGGAAATGGACGGACATTTCTCTGACCACTGGCATGACGCAGATTGTTCTAACAAGATTTACTTCATTTGTGAAATTGAGTAAGTGTCTTTATCCTGAATAAATTAAACAATTAGGGGCTCGGTGGCCCGGTGGTACAAATCGCGCTCTTGTGGATCATAACGCCTCATTCCGTCTATGTTATAATTCCCACTCGGGGTAGATCTATATGAGTTTGCTTGATAGAAGTCAATGGTTTTCTCTGGTTTCCATAACTTTTTGATCGCCTCATATAAGTGAAAGAACCCTATGTCTATTTGTTCTACGCTCCTCAAGACAAAGGGTACAGTGCGTCATGAAAGGGTTAAGCTTGGATCATGCCATGTCCTGTAAAGTTTATTGTGATATGCGGAGAATTTAAAAAAAAAGTCTTTTTCTAAAATTTAAGATATACCCAATATATGTGGCAACGACCCAAGCATAATTTTACATAATGGAATTCAGAAACACTTCAAGAATAAAAATTTTGAATCTTGTTCCATCCATTCATGACATGTTCTCGTGAATTGATAGCGTTTATTATATCCATTGCTCATATAAAGTATAAATTTCGAATATTTCAGCACCATATAGGCTAAAAAAGTCTGGTACCATTTACATCTTAAGCTTCTAAAACGACTCGTTGGTTTTAATTAAGATGTATCATGCACGAAACGCCGTGTAGCATCGATAACACCCGTTAGAGTCAATAGTTCTTTAAGTGTTATTGTTTCCACTAGAAAAATCCGAAAGTTATCTAGTAGACTAAGAGCTGAGTTGAGTAATGGTGTTTAACGTCCCAGTCAAGAATATTTAACTTATATCGAGACGTATGATATATATAATTCCAGCTATAGGCAAAGGTGCAGAAATTTTGAATGTGCGTTGCGCTGATGTCATTATACAACAGGATTCTATTCGTTATTGTGCCAAGCCTACCATGACACGGAACCTCGTTTATTTTAAGTTCCCATCCGAAAGAACCGTGACATTCATTTCGTAATGCCGAGTGCTTGGCGAAAAACAGTCACTACCCACTTTAAAGTCTTAGGTCATTCCCGGCCGGGGTTCGAATCCACGACCTGTCACTTACGGAGCGAGCACTCTACCAACTGAGCTATCGCAGTGGTTTCTAGTTGACTAAGAGGCCAAGTGTTCTGATATACGCTTACGCCTGGGTGAGAATACATCGGAATGATCCTAGTTTGACAAAGTTTGTCGAAAGAAAATAATTTTCTCCGGGCACTCCGGTTTCCTCCACTATCCATGAACTTTCCGTCTCGATATAAGTGGAAGAATCTTGGCAGAGCTTAAAACTCTATTAATCCACTCCACTTTTCGTCAAAAGCCTTCTGACATGTAGACGTATTAGCGTGTTAAACTTACAATGCTCTTTATTTTAATTGCAGACTCGAAGACCCAGCTCCAGGGTTGGTAGGTTAAACGAAATAAAACACGTTTTTAACATGTGTGTTTATCTTATTAAAAAATGCTTATTAGATTTAAATGGTATCCATTGTTAAATTTCCGTAGATTAAAATGAATACTATAAATGTATACTCGTTGTTTGCTTAATATGCAAAAATTAATTAAAAATATTCAAAGAAATTTCAATTTTGCCTAGGCAATTAAGATTACCAATGTGATCAAATCGACTCAGAGAGTAAGGGGATCGTGGTAATCAAAAACTAACTTCCTAATCCACGCCCGAATCACAATCCAGAAAAAAATTTGAAACTGGCAAGTTAGGTTAGATACGTGAAGTGCCACCAGGGAAGTTAGACTGGATGCTCCGGAAGGATAAGCACCTCATGTTTAGCTGAATGAAAGGGACATAAATAAAGAAAATAGAAGACTCTTAATAACCAGGGTTTGGTAACTCGAAGCTCACTAGCAGTTACGAATAGTTAACGCCTATATAATGCATATGGGTTTCGTAGTCGTAACAGTTAATATTACCAAACCCAAGCCCAGGTTTAACAATCTTAATTAAGATTTTCCTTAACTTAAATCTGGTAAATTTTGATAATATTTCATATTGCTATAAATTAAAGGTTTGGTAAAAAAAATAAGACATAGCTATAAGAAGCCTTTATTGTTCTTCAAAATGGCACCGTTAAATTCCCGCGTATCTAAAATGTTAACAAAATAATTCAGTTGTCAAATTTGCCAGATTTAAGTTAAGGAAAATCTAAGTTAAGACATAATTGTGAAACCAGGACCAGGACCACATCAAATAGCATAAAATACTATCTACCATTTATTAGAGCTATATCGATATTGTTATCACTTTTGTGATATTCGGATTACAAACAAAAATTATACTGAAGATACCATACAAAATATTGGAGTTTTTGATAGATAACATATTTGTTGTGTTTGGTAATATAATTTTCCAGCAAACAATCGGTATGCAAATAGGTACAAACGTTGCACCAATGCTTGCTGATTATGAATCAGAATTCATGCAGAACCTTGTTAAATCTGAAGAGAAGTTTGTCGCCCAATCATTCAATTCCACAAACATATATAATTGACGTTACGTCTTTTAACAATTCTAAATTTGGAGACTACGTGAATGAAATCTATTCTAGTTAACTTGAAATAAAAAAGATACGACCGATTTCTCAAGTTCTGCTTCATATATGAACGTGTACCTGACTTATGACTTCCACGAAAGGCTACATTTGAAAATCTATGACAAACGCAATGACTTCAATTATTTTTCTATTGTCAACCTTTTCTTTATATGCAGCATTATACCAGCTTCTTCTGCTTATGGTGTATTTGTTTTCTAATCAATACGCTACGGAATGGAAGGGCTTGTTCACACTACAGGAACTTTATACAACGAAACAAGTTTAATACAAATAAATTGTTGGACAAGGGATATTAGACGCCTAGGCTTATCAGGGTCTTCAAAAAGTTTTTTGGCCGTCATCTCAGTATTGTTGATAAGTTTGACGTCACTGTGTCCAGATTTGCCCATAATATATTTGACGTCCCTTAAATCCATGTTCCTATCACTTGATCATGATTACAAAAAAGCAGGTGTAACTAGCTAAACAGGAGGTGATAACCCTTCCGGAGCAGGTGTCACTTCCATTGTTGAAGTTTACTCGTTTGACCTAACTTGCCATTTTCAAAGCTTTTATTTTGTTCTATCACGACAGAACAAAATTGAATTTGAGGTGCAGACATGAATGATAATATATTTAACATATATACAAATACATGTATGACATAAAGGAGTTATTATTGTCTTTCGGGTTAATATTCTCATTTATGGCTGAAGTATCAAAAATTTGTATTCATTGTTTCCTCTGTGACAAATCTGCAGTTTCAATAATTTGTGTTGGAGATCTAGCCATTTTCTATGTTGATTGCGGCTAAGTCGGCTATACAAGCTTGTGACATTGTATCCCCACCACATACTTTTTTAGCCTCCTCTATCTCCTCTTCCGAGTATTCATCGACAAAGATTGGTACAAACTCCGGATGATTATAATCTATCCATGATTTCCCTTCTGGGTACTTGAAGATTGAAGTTGATGAATTGACCATCCCTGGAAAAATACATATAAGTTTATCAAGGCCATCAACAAGTTTTATGGCCGTAATCACACTGTTGTTATAAAGTTTGATGTTGCTATGTCCAGGATTGCCTTGGATATATATGACGTCCCATAGTTCCATGTTCCTTTTACAAAATTTTGATTACACACGTGGCGGGTGAAGCTAGCTAAACAGGATGTGCTTACCCTTCTAGAGCACCCGGCTTCACTTCCCTAGTGGAAGTTCACGTGTCTAACCAAACTTTTACTTTTCTTCTGGATTGGGATTCGGGCATGGACTAGTGCGTTTGTTTTTTATTTGTAAAAAATTATTGGATGTAAACAATTGCAAAAATTAAGTAAACGGTGAATTTGGTGACAATAGGAGCAACTATTTCGTACAACAAGAAGTATTTTCCGATTTCACCAAACATAAAACATTAAAGAGAAAAAAAGACGTGGACTCTTTATGAGCTTTATTTGGACAGCTGCAATGAAGTCGCCAATATAAATAAAGTTTTCAACCAGCACCACAGTTAGCGAAGCGCAATACCTTATAAATGGGAGGTCTGAACATCATAGTTTTTAGTCGATTATTTCATAATCATAACACCAAAAATTAGTAATACTGCTATTATTTGTCATTTGTACTAACACCTAAAAGTTCTACTAATGACTAGTCTTTGCACGTCTCGCGCATACGCGAACTTGTTAATATATTGTTTCTTATAGGTTTATAAACTTGCTCTCATCTCCAAAAACTGAGAGATGACTGCTGCTACGTTAAACAACATTACAACTACAACAACACACGATGAGAACAAATGAACCCTTTAGTATCTCTTAATCTCACGGAGATGTAACACACGACGTGGTCGAGTTTGACGTCATAAACACAAGCTTTTTCGACCTGTCAACTGATATGGGCGGAGTTGCACGTGACATGGCAGAGTTTGCCGTCACAAACATAGTCTTTTTCGAAATGTGTCAACGGATGTGGGCGGAGCTTCACGTCTGCCACATCAAAGATGATTGGATAAAAAGTCGGAGCCTCATGTTTGTCAAAATTAACGCTGTTGCAACAAAAAGAATTTCCAAACCGCTCATAGAGTAATTGGTGTGTCATCATGCAGAAAAACGCTAATTTCTGTCGTGTCGTTAGAAGGTTGTAAAGATAGGGAATGAAATTTTACTTTTGTTCTACCATAAGGCTTCGTACTTCATTAAATTTGCGCCATTCACAGCCTCTCCGTACCCTCATGGTAGAACATACGTCTCGTTCTGTAAAGAAAGACAACTCTGCCCGTATCCTCATATTCTTGATTACATTTTTTTACAATTATAAAAAAATTTCTGTGACGTTAACGTATTTAACTAAAAGTTTTAAATTTGCTTTGGGGACATAATGTGTGGTTCGAACATAGATCGGTGTGTGTGTCGGATCGTTATAAGGAAATTGAATGTGCTTACATTTCTGACAAAAATTGAAGAATATTTTTCTGTTGGTGTTGGTTTCGTTTCCTTGTAACACTGTTCCATTTGGCAATATGAAATCATTGCTTGGATTCCCATCAAAATTTCCAAGTAATCCTTTTGTTTGATTTTGGAAATCGTCTTCTGAAACGCTTACTGAGACTGCAAAGGTTGATTGTCTGGTTTGGAACTTTAATGATATGCCTATTAGAAAATATGGAAAATTGAGTTTAAATAAAATTATCTGAATGGTTCATCATTTCTGCCACTTTTAATATCTGGCTTAACAAAATTTATTTTAATGAGAATATCAGGAAAGTAAGAATATATATTGTGTGGTATTGTCAGACATATATTAAAGGCTAAATTTGCTGCTGGTTAAAATATATAATTCTTTAAAAACTTAGATATAATTTTTTATGCAAAGTATTTTCTGGGATGAATTTGATAAATATATTTTGGTACTTTATGTATCTTTTCAAAATCTTGGGGGAAAATGGTTTCACAATTTTGTACAAGCACTTCTGATGAGGAATAGTGTTTCTAAATGGCCGTCTATTGCCGTTAAATTAAAACTGGTATAATATGTAATTGATATTAACTGTACTTATTGATTTTGAATATTGGTAATAATCAATCATCAAATATCGATGTTCTGATTATTATATAATTATAGCACCTATTTGAGCCCTCGGTCAATATTGCTAGTCGTCAATTTAACATATATTGACCTGGAATTGGTGATATAATTGTTTTTATAAAATTGGTAAAACATTTCCAAAAAGGCAAAACTACTTGATTTCAGCTATTAAAATGCTTAATAACAGAAGAATTGAACTTTAACAACGTTTTAATATACGGATCTAATATCACTTCACTTTGATAAAATATTCTAATTTATTGTAATTTTTGACAATTGTACAAAGCGTCTTTTTCTTCAGTCCACAATGACAATAACCTTCCACCGCCTGTCTGCTGCCATTGTTGTTACAATGTGTTGTCCTTCCAAATCTTTTCCTCTTATTTGGAAGCACCATTAACCCGAGTAAATAAAGTATCTTCTTTTTACATCTTACATAATCCAAATTGAATCCAAGGAAGATAAACAATCTCTGGTCAATAATATTTTTTCAATTAACTTTTCTTGCACGTGCAAGTCATTGCATTGTTTAATTTGATCACGTGACAACTTTTAGGCCTATGAAAGTGCACGAAAAATATCAATTTATAATCAAATCAGTTATCATGGAGAAAAAATCGAAACGTAAGACAATAATAAGAAATAAAAGGTTTTTCGATTTACTTGTGTAAGATCAAATGTAATAAAGGTGACTTGCAATGAATCATGTCAATCTTGAAGTAAAAATTAATGATAAAACCAAAATAGAGTACATATAACTTAAGATATATTAACTTTTAAATTTTAAATTTTACCTGAACTGAATGCAACAACCAATTTGTCTGGGATATCTATCTCTTTGGATAACGTCATTTCACCCAGCAAATAATAAAAAGTTGTATTATCGATGTAAAAATTGGACGTAAAATCGGTACCATTTCCATATATATTCATTCCTAACAATCAAAGAAAAACGTTATAATTAGCAATCAGTCCAAATAGAAATACTTATAAAAGGCAAAATAGAGCATTACTGGAACAGTGGCAACTAGTAACGGTATACGGCAACTAATATACTTTTCTGTAGCTTTACTGGAGGATGTTTTCTGAGGATATCACAAACTCAGTAGGCAATAATAGTGTATAATTGTTAGGCATATACTACTGTCTAATTTTGCTAGTAGTTAAAATTAAATTCTCCAACAACTAAGGTATACTCTCTCATGCAACGTATTTCCTCCGCTAAATTTAGTATAGCAATATATATTTTGGTCCTTTTGGTATCTATTCAACATCTTGACAGCAAAGTTAATTTTCACCATTTTGGTCCAAGCATCACTGATAAGGAATTGTAGTGTTATAAAATTTAAAATCTTCTGATATAATATGTAATTGTCACTCCTGTTGGTGACTGGGTCGACTTTGGACACAACAGGAACCGTTTACTATCAATTTTATATGCAATCAGGAATGCCCAAGAATCATTTTTCTCTTGTAAAATGTATAATATTCAATCGACGAAGTTGACTTTGAGTTAGCGTTTGTGAAGAGTTTTCATTGACATTTTGGTGATAAGTACGGTGAATTAAGAGAAAATTCTCAAAATAATATCATTTTGTCTAAATG
Source organism: Anadara kagoshimensis (assembly GCA_021292105.1). NCBI lineage: Eukaryota > Metazoa > Mollusca > Bivalvia > Arcoida > Arcidae > Anadara > Anadara kagoshimensis. The sequence continues at coordinate 20,109,938 of CM037867.1, read as the reverse complement.
TAAGTTCACATTGCTAGAGGAAATTCACGTGTTTAACCTGATTTGTCAGTTTCAAAGTTTTTACTTTCCCACTAGATTTTGATTTAGACATGGATTAATTAATTGTTTGTTTTTAATTTATCTAATTAGTTTACAGTATTTAACGTAATAACATGTTCATTGATTGTTCCAAGTTTTTGATATTCTATCTTTTTTTATCAAAATGATATATTTGTCTTTATTAAACATGCACGTTTATTAAACAACACAATAATCCCATAGTTTTACATTACTGATGTATAAAAACAACAAAAACAAGTTCATTATTTTTACTTTGTTTGGTCTCTGTAAGCTCGATCTGGAACGTAGATCCATCCTTTGATTTTCCAGCAAATGCTGAATATACCGTTAATTTTGTTGGTATTCCATTATCATTGATGTATAGTTCAGTTCGTCCTTGCAATTCAAATGTTTCACTTTGTGTGTCAATTTTCAACATAACATACTCTCCGTATCCGCTAAACGTGTAATGTCCACCATCCAATGTCTCGACATGAGGATCTCCATAGAACCGCCCTGATAAAAGTATATAAGGCAAATGACGCTTAACATGAGACAAAATATGACCAAAAGCATTACTCCTTGTTCTTAATTTACATAAAACTACATGTTTACTGTAGATGGAGAAAACGAAAGAGAGACGGAGCGGTGCGAAGACTTTTATGCATGAATCTCGAAACACTTTTAAGCAATTTCAATTTTATTAACAAATATTATTTACTCTAGTTTTAGTTAAGGACTGATTTTTTTGTTTTTATCGTTAATCGAAGTAATAACTGGTAAGGTCTGGTCAAGATGTGAAACGAGGTATTGATTATTTTTCGCCAAACACTCGGTATTTAAACATAAAAGTCAAGAGGTTCTTCGTTAGAAACTTTGAAAACCAATTCCCCGTATCAAAGCATGTACGGCATGTAAAAGAAACCTCCCTGCACAATTTCCTGAGCGCATTGCAAAGATAAAATTCCTGTAACTTTAAATAAAGCTGGTGACGTCTCGATATAAGTGAAACATTCTTGACTAGGACGTTAGACTCCACGGAACCATCAATAATTATCATTGCGAATGACGAATATTAAAATGGATATTATAGCTACGGGGACTTTGTGCAACGGAGCAGGCAGCTTGCAAATGAATTGTTGACTCAGGGCTATTGCAAGTCTAGGCTTATCAAGACCCTCAAAACGTTTTATGAACGTTATCACCGTATTGTTGATAAGTTTCAAATCTCTTTGTCCAGGATTGCCCTGGATATATTTGACGTCCCTTAGTTTCATGTTCCTTTCACACAATTGATTACACGTCGCGGATTAAGCTAGCTGAACAGGAGGTGCTTACTGTTCCTGAGCGCCCTGCCTCATTTCCCTGGTGGAAGTACATGTGTCTTACCTGACTTGTCAGTTCCAAATATTTAATTTGCTTCTGGATTGTGATTCAGATCTAAGATTGTTTTTGGTCGATACAAGAAAAAACAAAAGACATCGAATTAGAAATATCACTAAGATTATCAATTTGTGTTTTTTCGCATTATTACTCTTTATATTTCACACTACTAGCACATACCAAATCGAAATCTTTGTTTAGGGTTACATGCTCCTATTGACCGAACTGTATAGTAGAGGTGACAGAAGTTAGCACTATGACAGCATTTATCTTTAGGATCTGAATATTTCACTGTGTATCTAGTTCTATTAAGCCAGGGATTGCTTTGTACAATGCCACCAGCTTCAGGTGATGTACGAATCAATTTGCCTTCTGTGTCGTAACAATATGCCTGTTAAATAATATAAACAATCAGCTATTGTTATATTAATAACTGTTGTCATTATAAAAAAATAAGAAAATAACTTCATTTCTTATAATTCAATTTATAGAAGTTTTTTCAACAACAAATCCACAATTTAAAAAACAATATTGCCTTGGCAAGTAAAAAATTAGCATCGTTATGGCGTATCTGTGTGTCATCAATCGTCAGATGATGTCATTGAGAGCCAATCCACCATACAAGCGTAACAGAAAAATATGACCAATCCAAATGTTTGAAACAAAAGAGAATTGAATTATTAATGAAATATTACGATGCTTTTCTAAATACACATGTTACATGAAATATTGTATTCAGTTTATGATATTATCAGTTAATTTAATACTACAATAAATCTTGTACAAAACATCAACATTTTCAACAAACTATATTGAATCGTCTCGGAATTTATATTAATGCTTTTGTATTATAGGTTATTGAAATGATATTGTGAAATATTTTACCGAGTTGACTCTATATTTGCACCAATAAAAATCTTTGTCAACGAGGCGCAATATTTCACAATATCAGTTTAATAATCCTTTTATTATATAGCAAAACAAATTTTGTTTTAAAATCTTAAATACCATTTTGTTGTACAATGGAAAAATTGCAAAAAGACAATTGTATGACGTCATAAGCGACAGCGTCATGTAAAAAAGTGTGCAGTATGAAAAAATATTCGGGATACTTCGGATATTTATTGTACGTTAACACCTCGGGGTTTTTTTTTTCGTTTAATTTTATGCGATGCATATATTGCTATATGATAAAATAATATGCACCATTATAGAATTAGCATGATTAAACAAAGTTTATTATAGAAAATACATGAATTAAAAGAATAATTTGAAGATCCAAGTATAAAATTCATTTCATATGTATTAGCGAGACGAAAGAAACTATTATGGTGTTTCAAACACGAGGCAAGATCCGTCTCTTATATATAAATTCAAAGATGGAAACCAGAGTAAACAAGAAGAAAACCATCGCCATTCGGCAAGCGACAATCTGACAAACCTTCCTCCTCCATAAACTCAACCTAAACGAATTTAATTTAGTTGCTTCTATGTCTGAAGACCTTAAGTAAAAGTATAATATTACATATATTATATCTACTTGTTTTTGAATCTTTACCTTACTCAAAGTTTTTGTAACACCTCTCAGTGAAGGTAGCCATCTGCTATCTAATATCACGTCTCTTAGTCTACACGGGCATAAGAATCGATTTTGGGATATTCTATTATAACTCGATTGGTAACGTATATTTTCACTATACCATTGATAGCACTGTCTTTTATAGCTCGGTCCTCCTGTATATGGGTCTGACAGTCTAAACATGTAGTGACCATTTGTACCTACAATATAACACGTGATATGGACATTTTAGAAAAGATTTGTTTGGAATGTTTTATGATATCAAAATTTCTTTAAATTGATGAAAAAACAACAGTCAATTAAGAATTGAATTGCACTTCGCTACGCTACGCGATTTTACACAATTTGTCATAATTTTCACGTTGTTACACCCCGATAACAACGTGAAAAGTGCAATTCAATTCTTATAATTACAAACCAAAAATTTAACATTTTTTCTAAGCTGACCTACATTTCTGAACTGATCAGCTGATTTTCAGAAAATCGACGTTACAAGGCTGAACTGCGTAGTGATATAATAAATGACATCTTTATGAAACGATAAAATATCCGATTAAAAAAGCTGAAATAATTTTGAATTTAAATCTTTTTATTCATTTTTTAATGATTTTTAGTCAACATATAAATTATGTTACATTTAAATTCATTGACAAAAAGGGATTATATTATGTCTCGCAATCATGAAAACAAACAACACTTTGTACAACGTCATACGTGGACGACCAAACGTTTGTAGGACAGGCGTGTTTACATTTTGATTTTACCCATAACATGAGACAAACGGCTTTGGTTGAATGAACAGTGTGTTAAACAAACCCTGAAACCAACTATTGACATGGAATTAATGTTTTCTTGGATATATCAATGTTTTACAACCTATGGACTGGGTGTTAGATGGGCGATTCTGTCACCGGCGGTAGCTGTATGGGCTGAGCCTGATCAGGGGCATTTGTAGAAAGTAAACAAGCGGCACGGGTGAATTTTAGGTTGGAATATAGATCTAGTATGTTATCAATTTTATTAAATTATTATTGGTAGGCCTACCACTGTCATTATCATCAAGATCCAGTTCAGAATCAACCATCTGACTTATCTGCATACTGCATATGGCACAATGGTGATCAATTTATTCATTAGCTCACAATCACGTGACCGTGATTCATTAATATTCATGAGCAAAGTTTTGAACACGCCGCCATTCAAACGTGATGCCTGTAACGCAAATTATCTATTTTTTAACTTACCCGGGCCGAAAGTTGTCAAATCTTCACAAAAGAAGGACATTATATTCTAGTAGTACAATTTCCGTAGTTACCGGTGCCATCAGCAAATCGAGTAAGATCTTCAGTTTAAGAATTGAAATTGTGGTTCGAATTTGCAGAAAATGTAGATTTTGAATTAAATTAACATGTTTCATAATGAGAACTCAACCATAACACGCTTCGGATTTTTAATTTGAAAGGGCCGGTTTTTTAGTTAAATAAATTTATGTTGTTACCACCCAAACAATGCCAGTCGGTGTACAGTCAAAGTATGTATCAGCAAATTTTGTCCTACTTCTAGAGAAAACTTGTACAGGACAGATTTATCATCACTGGTCTATATAAAGTCATTTATATTTTAACCATATCATGAATCAAATATGGCCGCTATGCAAATTAACAAACTGACCATGATTTTGCCATATGGGCTGTGACTGGCATTGCATTCCTCAAAATATTTATCCTGATCCCCGGCTATACATTGTCTTAGGGAAATAAAATGTCTTTGCTTTCAAAAGGATGCGTATGTAATGAATTTCAAACAAAACACCCCGCACTGAGGTTTGGCATCCGAGAATACCATGGTGCGGTCATATTGCTTATACTTAGGCACGTAAAATGCTCGGTGACGACAAAATGTCGATTTTGAAAAATATTTCATAAATATACAATCTTAAATGTAAATTATGAAAAATATTGGTGAAAATTAATCAGAACATGTTTGAAATAATTTTTCAAAATTGAATTTATAAAAAAATCGAAGTGTTTTAATATTTCTATTGTGAAATCGTTCCCGATCTCCCCGTTTGTTTACAATCTTTTAAAAAATGGCTGTTGAGAGATGGGTAATCCCCGAAACAGGCCCAAAGTAGTTCCGGTAGAAAACGTTATTATTGGAAAATAACACCGTGTTTTTGGAAGACGGCAACCAATGAAAATGCTCTAAATTGTGTAACAACGTGAAGTTTGTAATTATGTAATAATATCATCTCTGTAATCAACTGCATTGTCGCTCACCATATCCAATTTTCAACCATGTTAAGTATCTAGCCTCTCTAATGTGCTGGAGAGGCCGCGGTGGCCTAATGGATAAGACATCAGTCTAAAAAGTCTTTCACCGCTGAGTTTGAGCCCCTCTCATACCACATGTGGGAAAGTGAATTCCTTGCCTTTTGCCTTGACTGGTTCACCTGGTATCGGTATAATGTGACTGGAAGAGTAGTACGCTTGTCTGTGACGTACTGACTCTGTGATCTAGCAGGTTTAAGTCGCCCTGAGTGCGCGCTAGTACAAGACAGATCATACAACACACTCGCACTTCACATGCATACACGAAATTGTTCATAGATTAATCCATACAGATTAATTAAATCGTTCTCGTAGCGGAAAGCTAAAAAATTGCCGATGCGACGTTAAGCAACATGAAATCAACCATCTCGAATGTGCTGGCCATCTGACAATATAATTCTATTATCACTACAAATTTCTTGTTTTATGAACGTCAATAGTTATATTATGTTTGCTTTCTTGGTACCTATACTATTGTCAAGTGAGTAGGTGTCAAAATATCTTACAGGCAAAATGCACAAAAGAAGTATAAAAAACAAGAAGCTAAACGTACAAGTTCCTGTAAATATCAAATTTAATAAATTACACATTATACCAGAGTTAATATTACAGAACTAGAGCGTTTGGAAATCAAATTCCTCATCAGTTGTCCAGGAACCAAAATTGTGAACCTTTTTTTGCAAGGAATCGGTAAAAAACACAAATTACATAAAACATGAAACAAAATTTGTTGATCGTTGAAAATGTAGACAGTGCCGTCATGTATGCACTATTGCTATAACAATAACCTCAACATGGTAATGGAAAATCTTTTTAACATTTTTTGAAATTTCAATTTCGAAATTTCGTCAGCCATTTTGTTTTCAGTAAGGTGTTTTTTCATATTGGGCCAGTTTATCTAATATCAACTTAGCTTTTTTTAATCTTTTGTTGATACATATTTTTATTTTTGTAACAATTTTATTGTTAATTGATAAACGAATGAATAAATCCAAAAATCAATATGCAAAACATTTCACTAAAAATCAATTGTAATGAAACAACAAAAAAATATTTTAAAGTAAGCAATGTGTGTACATTTTAAGAATAAATTGATTATTAAATAAACAATTAAAATAAAAACCATTCAGCTAAAATACTCAAAAGAAGTATAAATAAACAATAAGTTTAATAACACCATTGACTTGTCTTCTTGACATTTTATATACTACAAGAATTAACTCTATACATGGGTAGTGTTAGAATCCGCAGTAACTTATAATATGTACACAAGAAACATGATTAGTGTTGTCATTATGAAGACGAAATTATCATGTGAGCTATATATCCATGACATTTTTTATCAAAGGTCACTTCGACAGGTGGATGTTGTTTGCCTATACAAACCTCTGGTACTATCAACTTTTATAAAAACGACATGTCTGGATCATTTAAAATATAGACGCTATATTCACTAAGGCTATGTTGAAACCTAATGACAAACGTGATGACTTCAATATTTCTATTGTCAACTTTCCTTTTCTATGCTGCAATTACCTGCTTCTGTTTATGGTGTACTTGTTTCTCAAATAATACGTTATGGTAGAGCTTGTTACCACTACGGAGACTTTGTACAACGAAACAGGCTGCTTGCAAATAAATTGTTGACCCAGGCATATTGGAAACCTAGGCTTATCAAGGCCCTCAAAAAGTTTTTACGGCCGTCATCACAGTATTGATGATAAGTTTGAATATTTTTGTGTCAGGATTGCCCTGAATATATTGACGTACTGTAGTTCCATCTTTCTCTCACACAATTTTGATTACACACGTGGCGGGTGTTGCTAGCTAAACAGGAGGGTGCTTACCCTTCTGGAGCAACCGGCCTAATTTCTTTGATGGAAGTGCGCGTGTCCAACCTTGTCAGTTCCAAAGTTTTTACTTTGCTTCTGGATTATGATTCGGACACGAATTAGTATGTTTGTTTTTAAATATGTAATGTTTAATTCAAAATCTTAAATCTTTAAAATAGTTTTTAAATGTATTTTGCATGTTATATCATTTAAACATCTGGTGCATTTACATGTTATATTTAAAGCACAGTCGGTCTGTATATAAACTATGTTGATGAATTGGATTTTTCCGCTAGCATTCATAATATTGAAATACATCGACGGCGATGAAGAGTTTATGTCTGACAAAATATGATTCACTCAAATTTGTTGTAATAATTTTATCTTTTAATATTCAAATACTTACCAGAACAGAATAATGATTAATGTTGTAAAAAATTAATGAAAAGTGGAAAATGAAAATGAGAGTTGAAATAAAAATCGAAGCAATGAATAATAATAATAATAATAATGATGATAATAATAATTATAAATCAAATCATGATAAAGACTAAAATCTTACAGTAATTATTTTTGTAGTTAATGCTCTATTTGAAGAATCATAATTGTAAAAGCACCATGAATATATTGGAATTTTCAATTTAAATGTAATTATCAATGAGTATTTATTATAAGGTTAAATGTTTAGCTATCACCACCATGAAGGGTGGTTTTATTTGTGTTGATTGTTTTGTACGATCTACATACAATTTATCACTAACCTAACACATTGCGTCGAAGAGGCGGCCCATCAAGGCTCTTCGATATATATGTCTTTTTGACCTACTATCTCTCTATTGCTCGGCAGATTTTTATTCACTAGCTGTCTCAATCATTCAGAAGCTGACCTCGGTATACAGTTTTCATTTGCTCAGTGATAAAATTTTCGAACTTGTTAAAGAATTAGCAATTTATTTTTTCCTTATTGAAATGACTCGGAAAAGTTTTAAATATACTTGCAAATACTCAATTAATCGCAAAATGTTATTGTTTTATTTCATATTTTTTGTATGATTTATACTTTTAATTTCATTTTTTTTCATCGCTGTTTATTTATTTAGTACAAAGTAAAAGATTTCCTAGTTATATAATCCACTGTCATGAAACAAGCATTACTGATGGGGATAATTTCAAAACAGGCGAACTTGTGCTGGAAAATAAAAACAAGTTTAATAATAAATATATATTTATCTAGTTATTCACAGCAATTTTAATAAAGAGTAAATAATCTACATACCAGACACATCTATCCAAATGATGATTACCAACAAAAGCCACCGTTTAATGAGTAGGTCCATGACTTACTTTGCAGAAACTATTTAAGATTCATATATATATGTGCACAATGCTTGGTATATTTTCTGTGACTCATATGACTTGAATCATTGCGCATATTGGTGAAACAGATAACATCACTAAGGAAACGGCGTACAAGTGTACTGCATGTACTTTTTGTGAAGGTCTCTGTGCGTTTGATAATATCTGTTCATTTTATTTAATACATGCCCATTGTTAAGATGCAACCGTCATATCCATTAAACTTTCTTTTTGTTATAAAACAAAAGCTATAACCATCTTCGCTTTATCAATATAGCATGTCCATATAAACGAACGTTTAAAAAGGTATCCTCTGCAAAAAGACCACGCCTACCTCAGTACATCACCTTTACACAACAAAGCAAGCTAAGAACAAATAAATTGTTCACTGAATGATATAACAGGCTTGAGATGACCAACATCCACAAACATTTTATGGCAATCATTGCAACATTGTTAAACAAAAAAACCGTTTGATGACACACGTGATCTCTCCAGGTAAGTGAGGTTAGTTACTTCGGAAGGGTAGTCACCACCTGATTACCTAGCTACATCCGCCGTCGATTTTAAAGTTATTCTTTGCTTCTGGTTTGTGATTCGGACATGGATTAGTACGCTTGTTTTTGATTGCTTCAACACGTTAACATTTGTTTGAATATATATTTTTTTTAATTTTTACAAATTAAGCAAAAGTTAAGTAGTTATTGCCGCATTCGATTTTATTGACGACAACTTGCAATAGATATCATTCATATTAACTCAACAATAAAGGATCTAAACATAATTTATATTCAAATATATAATCTGCTTGCCCAGAAGCAGAGATCTTCTAATTTATATTGAGAATCATAAAAAACAAAATTTACGTCGCTAAATCAGAGAAAATATTAGTGCAATGGTCTTTTACACCCAAGTTAGGATTGTTTTTATAACAAGGCGGTTAGTTTATGGATGATGGAGGGAACTGGTAAATTGTTGGCACAGGAATAGTGCAGGCCCAGGCTTATCAAGACCATAACTCGAAATGTTTTATGGCCGTCAACACAATATTGATAAGTATGTGTATCCAACATTTCCATGGATATACTGCTTTTGAAGTCCCTTTCTAATGTTTCTTTAATTCTAATTTTTTTATTTCACATATGACCGGTGTAGATAGCTAAACAGGGGTGCTTACTCTTCCGAAACATCCGGCCTCACTTTTTTGATAGAAATGCATGTGTTTTACATTTCTTGCCAGTTTCAAAGTTTTTACTTTGAGTTGAGATTGTGATTTGGACTGGATTGATTTATCTTGAATTTGGACTTTCAATAAATCGAGGTACAAATTAATTGTTGTCGTCACGAGTATATTTTAAGACTAGGCTTATCAAGTCCGTACAGAAATAGTTTTTTGACCGTCAGTCATCAAAATATTGTTGATTATGTCTTTGTATCCAAAAATATCTTGGGCATAATATACGTAACATAGTTACATCTTTATCTTATTTTCAAATTTGATTAAATAACGTCAGCTAAACAGGAAATGCTTAATCTTCCGTTGCACCACGTCTCGCTCTTATAAGTTAACGTGAATAATTCATTTATGTCAGCTTTCAAAGTTTTTACTTTACTTTCGGATGATAACTCGGCGTTTGATTTATACATTTGTTTTTGACCGACATATTTTTATATCGAGACTGCTTAACATGAACATTAACCCTTCTATACGAGGGTATCTTGTGCATAATTATTTTGAAAACAAAAGTTCATATTGCCAATGATGGCGTGACAATAACGTCATTGTGGACACTTTGACAATTTATCAAACGATATTTTAATTGGCAACAATTGGTTTATATAGAGAGTGATCAAATTGTACACACATGCAATTAAACATATAAATAACAGAAAAATAAAATCGCATATTTTATTAGTTAAAAATAGATTTCCTTTAAAAAATTAAAAAATTCATATCATCAATGTGATGGAAAGCTTCTTGTATAACAATGCTTAAGTAATTTAAGTCAGTTGTTGAACAAAAATAGAATTGACAGAAAAGAAAATAATTTCAAATTATCTAAAAAAAAATTTGATTAAGTTTTTTACATACCTTAAACACTGAGTGTTAATTTGTGCATGTATTACAGTAAGAGGAGTGAAATTTATTAGTTTAATTTTTATTTGGCAAAAAGATAATCAATTCAGTATCTCAAAAGTTTCACAGAAACATGTCAATGTAGGTATAATTTTTTCAATATATATGTATTCTAGATATAGTTAATTGCGCTTTTCTCCTTTTTGATACACAGCAAAAATGGTTTCGTTTTTGCTGATCAATTTGATTTTCTATCATTTAAAAATTAAACTGATTGTTAACAATTTAATAATAAAATTTTATAGGCATTTCAACTCGTGATAAAGAATTAAAAACTAAAGCTCATTAAAGCTAATTCATCACGTATTACTTCCCCCTTATGTTGGCCGAATAATACATTATCCGAATAATATGTGCAATTCAGATATTTGAACAACGGTGAAAAATGAATAAAAACAGGACATGGGAAGATAATAAAACGCAAACTGAGCACCAGAGAATATTTCTGCAAAACTAAAATGTTGATTAAAAGTTAATCTTATAAAATACGACGTTTTTAACAAGGAACACAATTATATAAAATCAAAAAATATATATATATATATCTCAAACACTTGAGAAATGTCAATTTAACAATATACATAATTAGAATATTATTCCTGATTAATGCTGTACAATATAATAAATTAGTAATTTCCAACAAATAACACAAATATCAAATATAACAACACTATTGGCATATTACCTAATGTACAATATAATAAATCATTTATTGCGAACCGATTCAAATTTAAAATATAAGAAAACAATAATGAAGTTTCAACAAAAAATATATTATTGTCAAGTGATTCTTAGAAGATAATTTGATTGCTATCTCAGTACATTTAATAACAAATGTCTAAAAAAACATGCAAATAAAAAATAAACGCTTTCTATGCCTATCTTTAAGTTTAAGCTCTTTTTCAGTAAAGTGTTTTCCAAATAAATTTTACATTAATTGGTATTATCGAATATTTAATTGATTGGTATTATCTAATATATAGATTTTAGCGCATGTTTAACTGCGCAAGATCCCTTTTTCAATTTTATAATACATTCTTGTTTATCGCAATTTTCTGCGGATATACACAACTCATCTGGAACCAAGGATCCTTATTTGACATATCATTTGGTTCTGTCTTGATGCCTTTAACATCTATGGGGATGAATTGACTGTTAGTAAAGTAAATTAAAATCAAATCTGCGGTCGATACAGATGAATGGAAATAAAATGTAAATATTGTCAATCAAATTGTCAAATTTTTGCTTATGTAGATGTTACAAATTGTGTCTTTCATATAAAATGGTGTTCATATCAGATCGATTTCTATAAAACAAAAATAAACACAACTTGATAAATATACAATTATTCAGAATAGAGTAATATAAAAAAAGACAGATATAAATAATTAATTTAAGAACAAACAACACATTACATAAGCAATCTTTATAATAATAAAAATAACAAACACAAAAAAATAAAATATATCAAAAATTATTTAAAAATTCTCCCAGCAATATATTTTTTCTGGCGCCAATAAGTATGTTAAATATTTTTGTCCATTTTTCGGTATTAGAATAAACGGTTTCGCACTGTATTAGCCTTCTGATTCCTGAAATAAATGAAATAATAGATGAATGATTTTATAATATTTTGACAATTATTAACAAATTAAATGCTGTTGATAGATATGTACACATGTCGTAATGATAGGGCATGCGTGTCGCCAGTGAATACTTTATGTATTGCGAAATCATTCAATTCAGAATATAAAATTATGAGATTATTTTTACTGCTAAAAATTCTTAACTGTAAGGTTTCGATGTCGAATTGCATTGTATGCCACAGTAGTGACCGTGAGATGACGATGACAAGTGTGAGCAAATCTAGTCGAACAAACAATTTTAGGACCTCTTCATTTAATCATCCGAGTTTCCTTAAGAAATATACACTGGACAAAGTTAATAGTTTTGAATCAGTTATTAAAACCGAATTATTTATAAATTAATAATTTAAAAATAAAAGAAAACACACACAAAACAATTATGTCTCAACTCAAGTGTTGTTTATCAAAACACAGACCCCATACATCGAAGGATCAAGGGTAGGTAAAATTATTATGGAATTAATGTAGTTAAGGGCAACCAAATTATAATCACCCGAGGATATTACAAGCCTAGGCTAATCAGGGCTCTAAAAAAATTTATCGCCGTCATCACAGTTGTGTTAAAAAGTTTGATGCCTGTGTGACTAAGATTGCCTTGGATATTTTTGACGTAACATAGTTCCATGTTCCTTAATCATTTTAATTACTCACGTGGCGGGTGTAGCTAACTAATTAGGATATGCTTACCCTTCTAGAGTACTCGGCCTCACTTGTCTGGTAGAAGTTCACCTGTCTAATCTAAGTTTCAAAGATTTCCTTTGCTTATGGACTGTGATTCGAACATGGAATGGTATGTTTGTTTGATTAAAATCTCTACTTTTTTCAAACTTCTAAATCGGGGTTTTAACTATTCAAATTACATATTATACCAGTTTTAATTTTACAGCACGGCAATTCCTTACCAGTAGTGATTGGACCAAAATTCTGAAACCAAAATTATTTTGAAGATGTTGAAAAGCTACCCAAAGGACTAAAATATATCTTAACAAATTAAGCTAAGGAATTACTTTACATGAGGAAGTATACCTTAACATATTTTAGTGAATGTTTTTTAGTTATTGGTCATCAAGTTATGCTTAACTCACACTTTTGTCAATATCCATATGCAATATATAACGAATGAATATCTATATTGAAATAACAAGTAAATATCATAATGTCTAACGGTGTAAGGAAAACTGAATTGAAACATACCACATATGCCATATTTGGTGTTGCACTAGCCTTTGGTCTTTTGATTTTAAACTGAAATGCAATTTAAAAACAATTATCAATTATCATTAACATTATTCATACAATATTAAAAGTTAAAAATGTTTTTCAGGAAGAAGAGAACAATAAATAGTTCATAATAGTGATAAAATATTATATTACCACTGAATATTTATACACTATCAATATCGTGAGTTTATTTCAATGCTAAAAAATCAGATACGACATACAACGCGCTTGAACCTTACAAAGTGTATCTTACAGTGCATCATGTGCTCAATCATTTGGTTATTCGTGTTTTTTGTTCCTTTTGATATATTCTATATTTGCAATTTTAGATTATTTATCGGCCCTACTCAGTGATTATATGGCGTAACTCATCATATATATAATTTGCCATCTAGAATGTATATATACCGTATAATCTTGATCGATTGTAACCATCTGTTTAGTCAAATGTTCGTGCTTTGAAAGAGTTTATCCAAAAAGAAGACTTAGTAGGCTTATAAAGAAAAACATTCATGAAATGAGTTTCGGTCTGTTTTCTACTTTTGTGACGACAAGTGAAATATCAAAGTAAAATTATCTTGAGATTTTAGTAAATTAAGGTTAAGTTACGTAAACATTACCTCTTTTTCTCCTATTTGGTTGTAAAAATTTCCCCATCTAAAGTTTGACATCCAACCTCCAACTCCTGTGGTTTCAAAGAAAATAATCATAAGTTTAAAATGACATACATATATAACGCTGGGAATCAATTCCGGTCAGAATGACAATCTTTACAAATAGTTAAGTTTAAAATAAATAAAATGTAAATACAATGAAATATAAGGTAAAATGCAAAATAACATTTGAAATCCTTAATCAAAACAAATAAATGCCATAGTTTGGGATATTGCAAGCCTTGGCTTATCAAGGCCCTTTTACAGTTTTATGGCCATCACAGTATTGTTGATAAGTTTGATGTCTCTGTGTCCAGCATTGTTCTTGATATACTTGACGCCCAATAGATCCATGTTCCTTTCACACAGTTTTGATTACACACGTGGCGGGCGTAGCCAGCAGGTGCTTAACCTTCCGGAGCACGCAGTCTCACTTCTTTTGGGAAAGTTCACGTGTCAAACCTGACTTGTCAGTTCCAAAGGTTTTACTTCTTGATTGTGATTTGGACATGGATTAGTATGATTGTTTTTGATTATCTTACATTGTTTAATAATAAATGTTTTCAAAAGTCAAAACAATTGTTTTAGAAGAACACTTTTAATTTTGACTGGATTTCATACATATACATATTATATCATATCAAGTATCATCGTTTTTATAGTTTACTTTACCTCTAGGAATGTAACTCATCATCCCTCTTCTTTGGGCGGATTCATTTGAGCGTAACGAATCGGCGGGATAATCCGAAGGTGGAGTGAACATATCTTGTTTGAATCCTTGTGTTGATATTTTAGTCGGGATACGTCCAGCAAATATACTGGATTCATTTGAGCTGAAACAAAAAGTAAAAGAGAACTAATGAAAATGTCCTTCCGTCAGAAACAAACATTTCCGTAAGTTTTCTCAGCAACTACTAAACACAGCCACTTGACATTTTGTATGCAATCTCAGTATTAAGTCCCATGTCCAGTACCGATCTCAAGTCTGCCAGACATCAACTTTCTTTTGACTGATCAAGTTTACTTTGTGACATTTATGGCAATGATGGAACTTAAAAGCACAGATATACTAAGCGAGCAGTAGTTTATACATTTCTTGTTAGATTCCTTTTTTTCTATTTATATTTTTCTGTCTGGTGTTATGTCATCTATCCCTATTAATGACCTTTAATTTTTATTAAATAATTTATGGATCAGTATTATTTTGTTTGATCACGATGATTATATTTGTACTTACCTTGTTTCAAGTATCTCCTCTCTATTGCCCTTCTTTTGTTGTCTTATCAAACATATCATAACCGTCATTGCTAGAATCACGATAATTCCTACTGGCAGCCCAATAGCAATTCCAATTATCATTTTGAAGTTGTCTAGAAAATGAAATACATGTTGTAATTAACAACAAACCTTATGTAACTACCACCCGACTATAAATAAGCATATAAACTGACAAATATATGTATATGTAATCCGAAATTATGACGAAACTTTATTTTTCTACTCTCAGCTATTATTATTAATTTCATAGCTTTGATTCTAAATATAATATTTTAACATAAATTGTGCATTTGATGTGTTAGTTTATAAACTAAAACAACGTCAAATACAGTTATGTTTGCATTCTTCACCTCCATAGCTAATACAGCACAACTGTGCCAAGTTGTTTTACATTGCAATATTAAATATTAGAAATCCTTTAAAATATGAAATTGCACTCACCAGACTGCTCTTCTGGACTGTAAAAGATACAAGAAAAACAATTACAGAATGTCTGTCGAAAAGAACGTGACTTAAAACAGTTTTAATAATTTAACTTAAAATGCGTTCAATTACCTATTTCGTTCCGACTCAACCTTCTACAGAAAAATATATATTTCTCAGCCTGTTTTATCACTTGCGACGAAAAAAACTAAACATTAACTCATATAAAATTGTGTAATACTATTAGCTAGAACAATTTTTAAATCTGATTTTGCAGTTTTTCGTTTTAATTGCACCCATTTTATTCCTTTATTTCTCATATTATACATATATTGTTTGTTTTTGATAACTACGCTATATATCTTGTAAAAAACATTGTATGAAGAAAAAAAATAAGCAATACTCAGAATAAAGTTTAATATTATCTGTTACCAACATTAAGTAAAGTCCTTTATCAACTACGAGTTGATTAGACATCTAGTACTTGATGCTGAAATTTTTAACACATCACTCGTTAACACATTGTCTAGCAATAAACATATAGAAATGTTTAAATTATAAAAGAAAGGTTCAAAGATTTTGTCTGAAATACTTACACGCATTTTGGCTTTCCGTCAGATTCTACTTTGCATGTATGTTTATCTTCACAGGGTGAAAGTGATACAAATATTGTGCATACGTCGTTGTTTATAGAAGTCGCGTCAAGTGTATCTGTTGCATAATAAATAAAATGTTTCTGTAAAAAGAGCTACAGCTTCAGAGAACACACTATACAATTTTTCTAAAGTTTTATGATCTCAGGTTTCAATAACATGAGTTTAATGAAGTTTTTTAATATCGCATAATGTGCCTTCAACCATTAACTAATAAAAACCGTCTACCACCACAGTAACATATACATGTATAACTCTATAAAAGGTGGAATTATAACCGTATATAATGCCTTCACAAAACGTAAAAGACTCCCTTTAGCAATTAAACAGATATGTTTATAAAATGGAGTTACAAATTGAGTAATTTCAACGAAAATATACTAAAAATTGCGATAATCTGCCACAAAACTGTTTTTTTTAATATTATTGACAGAAGGACTGACATTTTGATAAACTTTACAAAAATCACTTTACTTAGTGGAACATGATAAAAATAATGCAAAATAAGATACATGTAGTTCGAAAAAGACAAATACTTGGATTTCATTAATATCAAAATAAGTTGAATACTCACGTTGTTTTCCATTTATCAAGTACACCAGTTTATTAGCAGTTACGTTGTTTCCCTTATAATTCATTACTGTTTTATCCGATAGAATGTCGACCATTACTTTTGAAACTTGAGCCTGTGTTGCAGATTCCTTTACAAGAATCAATTCATGATCAACGATGATACTTCCCTGTCTGTGATTATTAAAAACAAAGAAACACAAATCAGTTATAAACAAAATGACTTATTGACCACACGTCTTTACGAAGACTTGGATTCAAACATCCAAATATTTTTTTATTTTTTATTTTTGTTAATGAACTTAATTATTTTATTTTAAATATTAAAGTTGAATGTTAAATAAAAAAAATAAACCAATATGCCACAGTAGTTAATAATTAACAACAAATGTATTTCTTTTAATGCCCATTTAATATTTAATGATATAATCCAAAAATTATGTTCTGTACTATATTTAGCAATACACAACTTTCAAACCATTTTATACGTTCCATAAAAATACTTATATAACTGGGCAACAGAAACAGAATTCACCGATAATTTTTTCTTCTTTTCGCGTTTTATTAAAATAAAGCATAGGCATTGTTTTTTTAAATGAAAAACAACATAAAAAAATTAAGTTACAAACCTTATGCTGTTGATTTTCAGTCCAAGAAAACTAGAATCAAACTGGCCTCTGTAAAATACTGTTAGCTGGAATATCAAAATGAATTTTATTTTAAACATGCAACCTTCTCAAATGTTAATATTACTAGCACATCTCACAACACTAAAGACCTTTGAATTGCAGGTGTATATGAACAAACAATGAAGCAAAAATGTAATCTAAGGAATAGAAAATGGATAAAAGTGGCTTTAAAATGATCTCATATGATACATGCCCCATTCAAATAATCAATTATATTGTTGGCATTATTTTCAGTGTCGGTCAGGAGTTATTCTATTACATGACTTTCTTGACTAACAACTACACATTATGCTTAGGGATAATCACCTCGATTGGGATTAAAATGATTAAATAAATATTTATGTGAGAAAGGTTGTAATATCAGTTCCAGATGAAAGTTGGTTAGTCGCCTTAACGATCAATTGGTTACCGACTTGATATAAATGAAATAACATTAAGGCGTTAAACATCAGTGCTCTAGTCCATAATACTTTTTATTCTTCGATTGATTTTGGGAGTTCACAATTACGTTACACATCAGAAATATACAATTAATATAACATTATTTAAAAAGAAATTATATTTAAGTTAATTTAAGTAATGGTTTGGATGTCGCTTACCATATGAATGACTTCCCTTGATACAATAGTATATGCTGTGTTGTTGGAAGCCAAATTGGATTGTACTGTGATGCCAAATGTGAATATAAAGTTGTACCGTTCACTGTTTTCTTCAGTAGCTAAAATTATGTAAACCACAATAAAATTAATCTCATGTATCAACTTACGTTTCTTGCATGTGTTTGATTGAAACATAAATCGTTAATTTTTTTTTTTGAAATATCAAAGAACAACTATAAAACGCTTTATGCAAACACATCCCGAGAATAAATCTTGATTAACATACATTGCATCCAAAAACTCTTAATAACGTGTGATATATATTAACGTTATTAATTATGTCATATCTAAATCAGAATAAGTTCGTATTGATATGTAATGATTCATTACTCATAATGATGTTCAATTGCTCGTAAATGTGGAATCGAATTTACTCAACCTTTTGACATTTTTTTAAAACAATCACGTAGATTACTTAATTATTTTTAATTCACAGAATAATATTTGACTATTATGTATGTAGTTCTCCGTTGACTATTTCAGATATTCCTTTTTTTATTCTCTTACAAAAAAGTTATTGCATACTCAGTGCTTCAATATACAAATGGCTGATTTACATACCTTCACATATATATCCGTCACCAGAATATTCTTGCTTACAAACACAGATGTAACTTCCTATTTTGTTTTCACAATTAGCATATATGCTACAATTATTGTTTCCTGATGTGCATTCATTCACATCTGTAAAACATATATAAAATTTGATATACAATACGTTTGCTAAATTTTCTACTACTAGCATTAAAGCATTGTTCACGTATCAAAACACGTTTGCAAAACACGAAATTCTAGATTAACTTCGCTGACTATAAGAGATTTTGGTTAAATATATCGCTTTGAATTTAAAATTTATAATTACATAACATGAACGCAAGCCTTATAAAATATTTTAATATGTCAAAGTATGATCTCGATGTATCATCACAGCCTTCGAAAGGTGCAAATTTTAGACTATATAGTGAATGGTAATCGGCTTCAGACGATTTATGGAACCTTTCATAATGAATTAATGTATTCGTGTAGGTGTGAAGAGGGAGAGTGAGAAACAAAAACGTGGCATAAATGTTATTGAGGATATTACAAAAGGTGTATTATATACTTGCAGAAGGGAAAGATTTATATTTTTTCCATTGATCAATATGTTTGACTTTGAATTAAAATATTCCCATATTCCTTCAGGATATCAGACCTGATAAAAGCATATTTTGTACTTTTTATACATACATACATATATATATATATATCATGACGAGGAGTTTTTAATACTGTATATATTATACGGTTTACAAGCCAATTATTATCAATAAGAAACATACCAATTCATGTGAAAACAACAATCTGAAAGCGAACTTGAAATAGGCAAACTAGATAAACACGTGAATATCTACTGGAGGAATGAGGCCGGGTGCTCCGGAAGGGTACGCACCTCTTGTTTAGCTAGCTACACCAGTCATGTATGTGATGAGAAAGATTATAACTGACAATGTTTATTTGACCTACCTGCACAGCTGAAACCAGATCCGGTATAACCATCCAAGCATTTACAGTCAAAACTGCCCTCAGTATTGATACATTCAGCAGCAATGTTACAATTATGCTGTTTAGTTGCGCACTCATTGATATCTGAAAATAAAAATTGTTTTGGATTCATTTATATCATAAAGTGAACATAAAATGGAATAAGAAAATTCACAATACTTGCAAATTAATTTAAAGTTTTGAATTGATTCATATAGTCATATCCCAAATATATCATTCAGACTAAAAAAAGGTAATAATTCAAGTCATTCAAGTTACTAAATCATAAAAAAAAAATTAATTGTTGAAAAACATCGCATTTATACCTGTTGACGATCATTTAAAGTCATATTTTATAGTTCCTGACAGATTCTAGGAACACGATATTTAAATTTATTTTTTCATACATGTTGGAATAAAACATATACCTAAGCAAGTTCCACCACTGTCCTTATTGTATCCAGATTTACAACTACATTTGAAAGACCCGTCTGTATCTATGCAGATCGAGTTATTGCCACAAATGTCAGGAAATTGACTACATTCATTAATGTTTTCATTGCAAGTCAGTCCTTTCCAGCCTTGTTTGCAATAACATGTGCCATTCACATTGTCACAACTATTGGTATTGTCAAAGATACACTGGCATGTACCTGCACAATTCTTTCCATATTTCTGAGAGTCACATTCTGGAAATATATTAAATGAAATAATTATAATTATTTGTTACACGAAAAAGCACTAATTGCCATGCAATAACAAATCATTTATTTTGTTTTTGTTAATTACTAAAAGGTACAATAACTTTTATTTAATTTACACAAAATTTTATCACGAAAAGAAATATTCTTTTGTAATTCATCAGTAATTTTCCCACTTTAAAATAACTGTAAAAATAATGTCCTAATAAAACGCATATGGAATTTTGCTAGCATATGAAGTATGCTTACCGTGTACCAACAAAATAAAAAATCTGAAAACGAGACACAACAATCCATAACCTTTAGTTGATTCGACAGTGGATATCCCTTAAGAATTGCTGATTCAATAATGTCTAAAACATTTAACATTTATAGTAAATATAAACACCTGGAAAACGTTTGAAATGTAGAGGTATTTGAAACCGATATCCCAAGTAATTAGGACATGTCTACTAAAAGTGCTAATAAGCGTGTGTTTTGTCCTGTTTTGTCCTGTAACGCATTTATACACAAGAAACCAAATACATTTTGTAAATGGATAAGAAGGTCGAATTACGAGCATCAGAGAAAATATTAAGACATTACCTGCACATTGCCCGTTAGATGACATCATATAGCCGGCATAACATTCACAATTGTATGACCCTGCCTTATTCTTACACTCTGAATTTGGTACACAATCATAAGAACCAATGTCACATTCGTTTATATCAGTCTGACAATTATTTCCAGTCCACCCATTTTTGCATACACATGATCCATTGACATGGTTACATGTGTACGTATTTGATGCGACACATGCACATTGATTTTCACACTTATGACCATAATATCCAGTCGTGCATTCTGCAAATATATGTGGCAAATATTGAGTATAATGACAGTATAAACATGATTGACAGATGTTTCTCCTGTTTCTAGAGGGCATACTACGGTATCAGAATATGTACAAATATGTTTTCTTTTACCTTGAGAAATACTCATACATGTTTTTAGTAACATGCATTGTACTCTTCTTTCTTTTTAATTTTGTCCACATTTATTATCTTAAAATGTTACATTTTCCACAAATTCGATAAGGATTTCTTTCCAAAACGTTCATATATTTTAACTGCTAAATTATGCGTTTAATAATACTCAAAATGCATTTATTGATAGATAAATAAAATTAATTTCTGAACGCAATTGTAAAATAGCACATGTATTCTAGAGAGAATCACCTACCGATACAAGTTACGCCATCACTATCAATAACATATCCAGGATTGCATGAACAAAAATAACCGGGTGTAGTATCTGTGCAAGTATGTGTGCAGGGACTGCTGAGGCATTCGTCTATATCTACAAGAAAGAAATGTACTTATCGAAATATGTATTAAGCAACGGTCAACGACCAAAAGCACGACAAAAATGTAACAAAAGCAACAATAATTATTTATTTACAAAATCAGCACTTTTTCCATTTTTACATTAATCTACATTTTATAGTTAAAAGACTTACAACAATTCAGTCTTTAGAAACATTATACAATTAGAGGTCTTACTTGGTAAAGAATCACTTATACATACTTTTAGTTTGCATATTTATTGCTTACTTTGACATGATATTTCATCGGGTTGAAGTTCATATCCTCTAGAGCAGGAACAGTATTCTTGTCCACCGGATTTCACAGCACAACTCTGGTTGCATGCTTTTGTCGAACATATGGTTTTAGCTAAATTTAAATTAAAAGTAATTAAGTAACTAATTTCAATTGAAAAATTCAAATTAAAAAAATATACATTTAATAATTGTATTGTAAGCTAAAGTATGATTAAAGTTATGATTAAACCACGTCGGGAGGAAATTAGGCACATGATAAACAAATATTTCGACATCTGGTGCTAAAGCCATGAAATTGCAGATCTGATTGTTCCATATATCTGTGTCATATATATGATCATTTTTTTAAAATCTTGAACTATCAGTAAAACATTTTGTTTTATCGTAGAGATGATTTTTGCACTAATATTGTCTCGTAGCTACCACGTGGCGGTAAAGCAACGTTATTTTTATCTAAACATTTTATTGGATTCATACCCGACGATTGACGTCAGATACTAGTTTATAGAAATTTGTGATTCATTTCTACGACAACACATTTCTTGTGACATTATTCGATAAGTCATATAACAATTGCAATGTTCATTTGTTGATTCATTCCCTGTGTTTCATATCGGTATGTGTATTTATACGTATATATACCGGTAAGTTATATAGGGTTTTGGCAGGTAACACAGCCCCATGTACCCTTCCAAGATTCATGTACCATGATCCGCAGGCATAGGGTACATTCATCTTTGACGGGGTATATGGGGCCATGTAACCTGCCAAAACCCTGTATAACGTTTTTGAACCATTCAAAGCGTTATTAGTTTGATCTTATTAATTTCCATTTCGTATTTTGTATGACTTGTGTACCTTGTCGCCATGTTTGTTTACCGTAACTAGACGCCCGCGATGTATGGGTCACTCCCCCTATATCATTAAACGTCGCGTGCGTTTATGTACCCCGGCAGATTTCCGAGCATAGTTCTATGTACCCCGGAAAGTAAACATATCGCTTTGCAAGAAATTTCTTTGAAGGGTGACAATCAAAGCTAAATGGTGATTGATTTTAATGAAAAGGATTGGAAAGGAGTGACTATTTAAAATCAATAATTTCATTCAAGATTTATTTGCATATTTCAAGATATTTTGGACATAAAATCTGTTTAAAACAAATAGTTAATCAACCTTACCATAGCATGTTTGTCTGTTGGTTGTATTTAATAAATATCCTTCAAAGCAGGAACACATATATTTGCCGACAGTGTTTATACATTCCTGATCACAATTGTGTTGCCCTAAACTGCACTCATTGATATCTGCAAAAATGAAATAAAAAGTGAATACTTATTAGTAATTAACCTTACAAAAATGAATATCAGAAAATATGTGTTGCAATTGAGGTTTTATAATACTATTTTTTTTAAATATGTCGGTTATTTGTCTTGGTCACTTTTTCTCTCGTTTACTTGTTTCTATACTGTATTGACAGTGGTCGGAGATATTTTCATTTTTACAAATTTATATTTATAAGACTTAATAGACTTAATATAAAGATGTTTAGTTGCAACATGTTAAACAAATTGATTAAAAACAACAGATAAACTCAATTTAAAAAATTAAGACTCAAAATATTAAACAAAATAAGTAAATCAAATTTGAGGTTTATTATTTTTAAGTTTTTTTTATTATTTTTATAGTTCTTTTTTCTTCAGGTTTCTCTCATTTTAACATTATTCCCTTCAAAACTTAAGTTAGATCTTATAGTAAATTGTCACATAAATTTTACAGGAAAGGTTAATTTGATACAATACCTTCACACTGCTTGTTTTCATTGAGTCGGAATCCGGGTCTACAACTACATTTATAGCTTCCTTCAGTGTCTTCACATAACTGTTCGCATAACCCTGTGTTCTCAATACATTCGTTGATATCTAAAATGACACATGAAAACATATTTTTATAAATGTGATATGGAGAAGAAAATAAATATTATATCGTTGATTGGAAAGGAAAACAAAATATCAATTAGCTAAAACTACATGCATGTCCATATATCGTTCTTTCATCGTGAATAAGATACTTTTTTAAATACAATTTCGGATATATTCACGCATTATAAATCTGCAAGTGATGTATTATAAACACTTGTTTATGAATCGAAAGATAAAAATAAAATACAAATGCAGAAACATTGTCAATTACTATATTGCAACTTTTATTAATTAAATTAATATTTTTTCAGTTACTAATGTTTTCAGTAACTGTTTCCCTGGATTTCTAGCCATAATAGGTGTGCTTTGCATAAGTGTTAAACTCCCGTGACATCGTTTTTATATCAAGTCGGTCAATTCTGAAGTACCTACATTACACGTTTCTCGGCAATTAAAACGTAGTAGCACAAGTATCTACTGTGTAGTTCAG
Organism: Anadara kagoshimensis; assembly: GCA_021292105.1. NCBI lineage: Eukaryota > Metazoa > Mollusca > Bivalvia > Arcoida > Arcidae > Anadara > Anadara kagoshimensis. Next base: position 20,085,256 of record CM037867.1, on the reverse strand, counting down.
ACCAAGACGAAGTGGAATTCATCTTGTTAGCAAGTACTTATAAAAAACCCTACATCTACATTTAAGAAATGAAAAAGAAGACAATAAATTGGTACCATAATTAAGAATAAGAGAATGCAAATACTTGTAAAAGAAGGAATTTTCGGCCGTTATATTTAGAATTACTTACTAGTACAATTTTGATTTGAATCCCTTCTGTAACCAGGTTTACATTGGCAAATGTATGAGCCAGGTGTATTTAGACAATCTTCATTGCTACTTGCACATGGGTCCTGCATGCACTCATCAACATCAGCAGAACAATGAGATCCGATCCAACCTGTTAAACACTGGCATCCCTTTATTTTGTCACATCTTTCAGAACCTCTACCACAATTACATTTGTTCATACAGTTTTGGCCCCAGTGGTACTGGTCACATTCTAAAACAGATACATATATAAATATATATCTGCCCAAGTTTTCATTTTCTATTTTTATTTAAACATAATCAAAAACTACAACCATTTATATGTATTCCTATCCCCATTTGTTTCTGTTTAAAGTATTTAAAGTGACAAATATACTCATGATTTTTACTACTTTGTACAAGTAAAAGAACTTTGGGGGATAAAGTCCTTCAATTGATTTGAATATCCCATTTCTCGCTATGAATTTGAAGAGTTGAAATTGTCGAATTATTTTATCTTGGATATATTGTTTCCATTTCAATTGCTTTTAAAACTATTAAAAACACATTTAATAAACCAATAAAAATCTAATAAACGTATATTGTTTAGAAAATTAAGCTTATCTGTGTCGAACAAACGAGATACATCACTGTATTTAAGCGTACCTGTGCAAGTTCGGTTATCATTTTCTAGGTAAAATCCTTTTGAACAGTTACAATGATATCCTCCATCATAATTTTCACATGTATCTTGCTGACTGCATTGGTTTGTTGTTGAAGACATGCATTCGTTTACATCTAAAACATCAATACTTGCAAAATAAGTTAACAGTGAAATAAACAACAATGCTGATAGCGTGCCTGCGTTGACGAGATATTTGTACTTTATTCATATCATTTACTCCTAATAAGGAGCTGTAAAAATATGAAAGGTAATGATGTGTCTCTTATGACGATATGTTAAGGAAGATGATAGGATGCATGAAAATAGCATCGGCTATTTGACTAGCAAAGGAAAAGCTCTGAAAACTGTTAAACTTTTAAACCTCTACAAGGTATGTAAGGACAGTTGCTTCAAAAGTAAACGCATCTCCTGTTTCTGTTTAGCTGTAGCTATATCAACTACGTTAAATATATTGGATACTTTTATAAACGGTATTTTTTAAACACAAAGATTAATTGATTGTTTCTTATGCTTCTTTATCTATATAGTATTCATAACAATTTCTTACCAATGCACGTTTGCTGGTCTGGACCTAGTTTGTAGCCATGTAAACAAAAGCAAGAAGCTTTCTCGACTTCCAAGATACAGCCATAAGAACATGTCAAATTGGCAAATTTTGCACATGGATCCGACACTGTAAATAAGGAGATAATGTCTCAGTTATCGTATGACGCAAAATACAAATGATGATTGTTCTTAATTGCACCAAATTAAGTTGTTAGTTTTACATAGTTTTTTGTTATTTTTTTGTTCAAGTTATTATATGCGTGTTTCATATTTACTGATATTGTTCTCATGTGTTTTGATAACAAGAAAAATAATTTTGTACTATACATATTATTGATTGTGGCGGTATTTGGATTTGTTTTAATCGTTAACGTTCAACATATCTGCTTTCCGAGTGACAAATCACTTGTCCCGACTGCTTTTTTTTAATTCGACACTTTCAATCCATTATGTTCACTGAAAGTTTTTGATTCCACTTATGAACTTATCATGCATTGCGACAATAAAATATGAAATTTACCTTTTCTACACGACACTCTATCGTCATTTATTTCGAATCCAAATCTACATTCACAATTATAGCTTCCATTTACATTAGTACACATATGTTCGCAGTCGTGAGCATTTATAGTACACTCATTGATATCTGAAATTAAGTGAATACTTATTAATTACATATTATACCAGTTTTAATTTTACAGCACTAGACAGCCGTTTCGGAATACAATTCCTCATCAGTAGTGCTTGGACCAAAATTATGAAACCAAAATTATTTTGAAGATGTTGAAAAGCTACCCAAAGGACCAAAATATATTTTACCAAATAAAGCTGAAGAAATACTTTACATGAGGGAGTATACCTTAGTTTTTGAGAAATTTCAAATTTCAACTTTAATAAAATTTCTATTAACGATTTTTAGTTTATAAAACTTATCTATAAAAAATCAATAGTTAACATACAGAAATAGAAAAGTTCAAAGTTTAATTTACAGAATAAAAATGAAATTACAGTCCAACATACCTTAAAGGTCACCTCTATATAAGGGCTACCTGTTTTTAAAGGACAGTAGAACTGCATTCCGATTGTTCTTAATTAACATTATTTGAACTTGTATATAAAGACCACCTGCATATTAAGGTAACTTTTACTGGTTCCCTTTGGTGGCCCTTATAGAGAGTTTTGACTGTTTACTAAACTGATGTATAATACAAACCTACAATCGGGGGTATTTAAATTGACATTATTTCTGATAATTATGTGAAAAATTTTGTAAGTATTTTTTTAAAAATAAAAACTCTAATTTCAAAGCAAGTTGTGTTACCTATACAGTCAAATGGTCCATTTTGTTGGTAGCCACGATTACATCTGCAGGTAAAACTTCCTTCATTATCTTCACATGTCGATTCAGTAAGAGAACAGTTGTTTAATGAATCAAAATTGCATTCATTTATATCTGTAAAATCAAAAACAAACTCAAATAAATTCAAAATTGTAATCAAAACGAAACATGGGGCATTATTCCTTTATAGAAGACAAAGAACTATTCTACTTATCAGCGATTTTGAAAATTTATCATTTTTATTGATCATAAGTTTTATTAATTAAGATTATCTAGATAACGCGGACATTTATAAATCACATTTGTCTATTTATTTTGCATATTGTTTGAATTTTCTACCCCGACTGTGACCCTGAAACGAAATGTCTTAAATGTGTTGGTACATCATTGTTATATAGATTTCGTTTTAAATATAGACAAAATAACTACTTGTGCCGGTTTTTTCAATTTAACTGGCTACAAGGTATATCATAATTTAGACACAAAATGGCCATTTTTGTACTTCTGTCTATACAATTTCAAATGGTTTCTTGTCATCTAGTTCTGTAACATTTGTGTTTTGACAAGATATAATGATGTTTTATCGTACAGCACATTTTATAAAAGTATGTCTTACTTTGGCAATTAGAACCGCTTTTTTCGAATCCCGTCTGGCAATTGCATTGATACGATCCATCTAAGTTTTCACAAAGCTGGTCGGATTGACAGATACCAGGATTCACTGTACATTCGTCGATGTCGATTGAACAATTACTGCCTTGCCATCCGCTATCGCATATACATCCTCTTGAAGGATCACACGTCGAAGAACCAATTCCGCATTCGCATATCTGTTCACAATTCTTTCCCCAGTAAGGCAATTCGCAAGCTTATGAAAAGAAAGAATTGTAATTATAACAAGTAAAATAAAACCAGAATTGGTTGTTATGATTACATACAAAAACTTAATCATAACAAACACTGATAATTTTAAATGTCATAATTTATTGCATCTGAGTGCAATGATATTGTAATATATAACAGCATATAAACGTATCTTTTATTAAAGCATATAAAATTTTGTAACTTTTTCCACTACTGAGAACATTGAATAAAAAAAATAATATAAAGTAGTGCATCCATCGCATCCATCATTCTCACGTATCCTAATTTAAACATGCATCATGTAGATGTTTCTTCGGTATTGCAAAAAGATACCCAAAAGGACCAAAATATATATTTACCAAATTTTGCCAAGGATATATTTTCTGAAGAGTATAACAAAGTTGTTGAGAAATTAAGAATTTATCTGGCAGCAAATTAAGATAATAGTATATTTCTGACAATAATACACAATTATTTCCAACTTGTCATCCATTTTGCTACTCATAAATCATACACTGTATACATAACGTCATTTAGATTGAACATACCTGTACATGAAATTTTGTCTTTATCAAGTGTGTATCCATCGAAGCAAGAACATACGTAACTTCCATTTGTGTTAGTGCAGTTTTGGGTGCAGATGTTACTTTTGCATTCATTTATATCTGTAATTAAAATTGTTTTACCAAAGTTAAAAAGATCAGGATTGTATTTATGTCATCTGTCATCTTGGTCATTAGACACTAACTTATAAGACGAATCATCTACAATTTGATAAAACGATATAGAAAGTAGTCTTTGATATTTCCGATTTTATCAAAATATGTGCATTTTGGCATTTTATTTAATTCAAAAATTAATTTTTATAACAAAATGTCAGTTTCCCTTATTTAATAAAATAAAACATAAGTAAATTTGAACGAAAAGATTCAAAGTCTATATGCTTCATCTATGAAGAAATTAAGTGTAACAAAAGAGTAATATTGTAAATTGACCTTTAATAATAAAATAAACAACTTATAGTGGTAAAAATTACCAGAATACGTAAAACTTAAAATATCAACATGCGTACCTATACAGTTGCCATCGACGAGTTTAAATCCATTTGGACAAATGCACTTATAGCTTCCGTCAGCCGTATCATTATCACATGCATAAGAACAGTTCAGGTTATTGATAGTGCATACATCCAACACTAAAATAATAAGAAAAAAGTAAATACAGTCGAACCTGCCTTAAAGGTCATCTCTATATGAAGCCAACCTGCTTATTAAGCCAGTAGAATTGTTCCCTAACTGTTCTTTATTTATATTATTTGAACCTGTATATAAAGGTCACCTGCCCATAAAGTCCACTTTTACTTGTTCCCTTGGATGACCTTTATAACCAGGTTTGACTGTATAACAATTGCAATAAAATATTAACATTTATCGACATTAAATGTTTTACAAGAAGTTCAGAGAAGCAATCATTTAAGTATCTCCATTACCAAACTCTTTACAACCATTGTTTAATATATATACACTCATTAAGAAAATAAAGATTTAATTAATTCACTCGGTACTAGGGACGCGGAATATTGTATAAATTAAATCATTATGTTTTGGTGTTTAAATGTCTGAAAGTGATGGTTACAGTTACTATAGGGGTTATAACAGCCTTTACATTAATACAAAATATATATACATAAAATACACTATAGGCAAACAACATTGACCTGTTCGTTTGACCTTAAGATTTAAATATTCATTATGGACGAGTAAATTTCTGTTTTTAGGATCGCGCATGTATATTTCGTCTTATTCATGTAGATAATAATCATGGGCAATGCGTATATGTATTAACTGTGGATCCTAACTCTACCTATATTTTGGATGGATCAACCTTCAGTAATAATCCTAATGAAAGGTCAATCAGAATTGTAAATATTGTTTGCCTATACATTTAAATTTACCTTGTGTACAAGTTTTATTGTCATATTTTGTTAAATTAAATCCATAAACACAAGCACACTTGTAACCACCAACTTCATTGATGCAAATTTGTTCACAGCCAGCTGTGCCTTCTGTACACTCATCGATATCTGTAACAAAACACCATTTATAAATGTTTGGCAGTTTTTTTTATAAATTTTTTAAATAAATTGCAGAAGCAATAATGTTTACATAGTTTTTATCCGAGCACTACTAATGAGGAATTGTATTTCGAAACGGCTGTCTAGTGCTGTTAAATACCAAATGTCATAATATGTAATTACATATAATACATTTATTTTTGTACAATTATTATTAAAGCCATATCAAATCAAAAACAAACATACTAATCCATGTCCGAATCACAATCCAGAAGCAAAGTAAAAACTTTGGAACTAACAAGTTAGGTTAGACACGTGAACTTTCACCAGGGAAGTGAGGTCGGGTACCCCGGAAGGGTAAGCACCTCCTGTTTAGCTAGCAAGACCCGCCACGTGTTAAAAACAAAATTGTGTGAAAGGAACATGGAACTATGAGACGTCAAATACATCCAAGGCAATCCTGGACACAGAAACATCAAACTTATCAACAATAGTGTGATGACGGCCATAAAACTTTTTGAGGGCCTTGATAAGCCTAGGCTTGCAATATCCCTGAGTCAACAATTTATTTGCAAGCAGCCTATTTCGTTGTACAAAGTTATACACGAAACCTACAACCTGAATGTGCGCTATACTTATGATAGTATATTCAGTTCCATCGCTTTCTTGTGTAGAAAGACATAAACACTGTTAAAACAGTACAACAAAACTGAGCTCATACATTATGGATTTTTTATGCTTACCCCTGCATACTGAATTGTGACGTCGGTATCCATCCTTACAAACACATATGTAACTACCTTCTGTGTTTACACATATCTGATCGCATGTATTCGTTCCATTGCATTCATTAATATCTGCAAAACAATTATACATTGCATTCATTCTAATTGCATTATGTAAAAACGATATTACATTTACATGTTCAGTCCTAAATGTGTAAATATAAAAGAAATTATATACAAATACTGTATATACTGTTCTTTACCTTAGTTGCAAGGGTAATGACGTTTTTATAATAATATTATATTAATTAATAAAAATAATCCCTACAAATATTATAATCTGTTGCCGTTTAAGCTTAATTTCAGTTTTATAAATGTGTCTCCCCTGTAAGGATTGTGGTTTAAATATGGACCCGTGTGTTTGTGTTTCATTAGTACATATACAGTTACACCATTTGAAAGAGACTTCCTTTCAAGTGTTTAATTTTTTCACATTAAAATTCATAAAAAATGTTTGATATTATACCTTCGCATTTTTCCCCATCATCAAAAAATCCATCTGGGCATGGTGAGCAAACAAATCCAAAACCTGTTGCTATTTCCTGTTCCGGTGTAACATCTGAACAATTGCGACCAATTGAACATGGGAATTCTGAGCAGCCATCCGCGTCTATTTCACAATCATCACCTATTGACAAATACAGAGTATATCTCTATTTCCTATTAATTTCAAACTCTTTTAAAAAAAACAATACAATTAAATTATATGTGGCACAGGAACCCCTGTAATTATATGCATTACTGTATTTCTTGCATCATTATTTTTTGTAAATGCTCTAAATATTGCAGTATTATATTGGTAGTCTTCACGTTTTTAATGCTGAAATAAACCGTATTAGTCTTTGTACGAGACAAAATATTTTCTATATTGCTATACTTTTCAACTTTATACAGCTAGAATCACAATGTATGTTAATCCCCATTATATCCAATTATTACTTAAAGTTAAAGTCTGTCCCGAGCCATTAGGCCCATCATGCCGGATCTTTTCCCGGTTTCCGTGGCGTTAAGCGACTGAGAGTACAAGACACTCCCCTGAATGGGACGCCGGTCCATCGCAGGGTTAACCCCCAGCATTTTGCTGGTACTCATATATTTTTCAGCTGAGTGAACTGGAACAACGTGAAATTAAGTGTCTTGCTCAAGGACACAACACATCGCCCGGTCCAGCGATCGAACCCACGACCTTCGAATCATGAGTCCAACGCCTTAACCATTAGGCCACGCGCTTCCACTCAATTATTACTTACAGACTGGAAAAAATGTACCATTCAATAGATAATGCAACCAAGAACAACATCATTTTTTCAATTATATACAGAGTAAAGTTTAACATTGACTATACTGATCTGATATACATACCGGTCCATCCTTGGTTACAATTGCATGTACTTAGTCTGAAATTAGTGTGATTTGAGTCTCTTGTTTCGTTCATATTACATGTTCCATTGTTGTTGCAGCCGCTACAAATTGTTATATCCAAATCTAACACTGGCGAAGACTTGTCTCCATCGTCAACAGCAGCAATACTATACAAAGTGTTGAGATATATTGCATTTAGACGAAATAGTTTTATTATATTATAAATCGGATATTTTTGTATTACATATATTATTTTTCAATGATGCTCTTATTGGTACACTCTTTTGTCATATTAAGCAAGTTTATCACACATAGATGCCCACTTCTGTGTATTCATTGGTGAGGTAATTTCACACATTATATGGAATGTAGTTTGTTAATAATTAACCGAATAATAACACCTTTAGATTCGCATCTATATTTAATATCTTTACCCAATTATCCGGTGCTGAAACAGATTTGACACAAATAGGTCCAGCCACATTGCAAATATAATAAATAATCATCCCCTTTTTGATTTATAACCAACAACTAAATCCTATTGATCAGTAGTGTAAACTTTGGATTTTATTTATATTGTTTAAAAATCTGTTTATGTGAAAATCTTGATATTGGCATGTTTAAAAAAAACCTAGAAAATCTGGTTTTACCTGATATTAACAGGATTTGTGTTTTCAGGAATCCAGTATATAACCCCGTCATCTTTATTAAATGTTAATCCGTTACTGGGACGATCAACAAGATAAAATGTGAAGTTTCCATCATCAGAACCGTTTATTCTTATTGTTACAGATTTTCCCACTTCCGCTTGAATACTTGTATCTGCAGATATCTGTGGGGCTTCATTATCTGAAAGAAAATAAAGATGTAGCGAAAATTATAATTTTGATAAAAATATATCGATCTAGAAGGAAAAAATCAAATTTTTTGATTTGCTTCCAGATACCAGTTTGTCGAATTGTGAAATTATGAAAAAGGCAAACAAAATTAAATTGATTGTAATAATGTCAACATCTTACAAAACATCAGCGCTTCTAATTTTGCTTTGACAATTGCAATAATGTTTATATAGGCCAATATCAGATTTCAATAGCCTCATACTGAAAATTCCTATCGCAAATGGAGACGACCGGCGTTGAACATCGTATCTCATATCAATCCGGATAAAAATCCAGAGATATCAATATTAAAATGCGCCCCCTAGAGAAAAAATGAAAAAAGGTGAAAAAATTATAATATATATGCCAGTAATTATCAAAATTGTAATATTTACTCGTTTCTTTTGCAATAGCAACTGCTGTTTCATCAACGCTTCCAGAATCTCGAGCAACTTCTCTGCTGCCTGTAGCCAAGTAGTCAAATATACATGTTTGAGTTGCTCTTTCACCACCACATTCTGCTTTAGCCTTGTCTCGTTCTTCTTTTGGATATTCATCGACAAATATTGGAATAAACTCTGGATGGCTATAATCATTCCAAGATTTTCCATCTGGATATTTGAAGATGGAATTTGAGGAATTTACCATCCCTGGAAAATATATGAAGTTTTATTTAGCTTCATTGTCTGTATTAAAGTTCGAAAAAACCAATAATTAAAAAATTTTATCAGAGCTTAAAAATGTTACATTTACTATCAACGTCGCTTTCATGTTTCATTATAAATATTAGGTGAACTAAATGTTAATCAATTATGACGTCCTAATAAAAAAAAGTTTCTTTTGTATGTCCATAAGAAGAAGGGCAATATTGATAAATTGGTTAAAATTCATCCATCAAGTTTAGGATCAAATTAAATTTTTAAATTAAAACAAATGCTTCTTTACAGATTCTAATGTAATGTCTAATGTGCATTTTTGCATTTTTTTATTAAAAAAATTATTATTCCCGGCTATTTTAAGGGTTTCATGATATTCAATTAAAATTGGATAGGAACTTCTATTAAATATATTTCATTTAAAATATACATATAAACCAGCTATTATACAGTTTACTTACATTTCTGACCGTAATTAAAGAATATTTTTCTTTCAGTGTTGGTGTCGTTTTCATGTAACACTGTTCCATCTGGCAAAATAAAATCATTGTTACGATTTCCATCAAAATTTCCAAGTAACCCTGTTGTCTGATTTTTGAAGTCCTCTTCGGGAATGCCTGTTGACACTGTCAAGGTTCGAACTCCTATTCCGAATGTTAATGATATACCTATAAATGAAAAAATCAAATTAAACATCAACTTTATTAAATTTGATTGCAATCAATGAGTCATCGATTTTTTTCATTTATTTATTTATTTATTTATTTATTTATTTACTATATGGCAAATTTAAATTATTTTTGACCCAGAAACAAATTTGAACGTAAAAGAATATAAACAATTTTGAAAAAAATATATTTTGTGAAATATAAAATAATAATAACCAATAACATACAACACATGGTTTATTCACAATCCAAACATAAAACTTTCAACTTTAAAAGCATATACACGCACGTTCCTTTTTCAACAAAGCAAATGAAAAAGTTAGGCGTTCTTATTCAATATTTTTAATAACTTATGAAATTTTCCTATTATTAATGTATTACTTGCATTGGGGTAATTAACACTTAAAACGAGCACGTTGTACAATTGTATTCCATCACGACCTACGTACGTCTTAGTTATTTGAACTACATTCGATTTGTTTCTTTTAATTTTATTTACATGTTTATGATTTGCTCATCTTTTTACAAAGGTTTTGTTTTTTAACTTTACCTGAGCTGAGTGCAACTACCAAACTATTATTATCTCTGGATAGCGTCATGTCACCAAGCAAATGCCGGAAAGTCTGATCATCGTTAAACCTCCTTGAAAAGTCTTGACCATTTCCATAAACAACCATTTCTAAAACAAATATATAAATATCACCGTACGATTAATGAAACTGGATTATATAAGTCAGTCACGTAATCACCGAATTCCTGTTAATTACACCAATCAACATGTGTATTTGCGTGACATGACCATTGGATTTACGGTTATGCACAGGAGAACAAAGAAAAATTGGTAATTCTGTATGACGCTTATGTTAAAATTTTAAATTCCGCAAACATTGAGGTATACTCCCTCATGCAAAGTATTATCTTAGCAAAATATAGTAAGATATATTTAGGCCCTTTAGGTATCTCTTCAATATTTTAACACCCATGTTGGTTTCATAATTTTGGTTCAAGCAATACAGATGAGGAATTGTATTCCGAAACGACCGTCTAGTGCTGTAAAATTAAAACCGATATAATATGCAATTTAAACCCCTGAGCCAGACTCTGCTGATGACTGTTGTCCCGAGGATATCAAAAACTCAGTTGGCAATATTTGTGTATTATTGTCAAAATTGTACTGTTATCTAAATTTGGTGCTAGTTTTAATTTGAAATACCTGACAAACTAAGGTATACTCCCTCGTGCAAAGTATTTCCTTGGCTAAATTTGGTAAAATACTTTTAGGTCCTTTGGGTATCTTTTCAACAATTAAAAACGATGTTGTTTTCATAATTTTGGCCCAATCACTACTAATGAGGAATTATATTCTGAAACGGATGTCTAGAGCTGTACAATTAAAACCGGCTTATTATGTAGTTATGACTAATTACTATGTAAATCAAACAGAAAAAAATCTTACTGTTTTTACTCTCTGTGAGCTCCACTTGGAATGTAGATCCACCGTCATCTTTCCCAGCAAATGCTGAAAAAACTGTGGCGTTGGATGCCGTTCCATTTTCGTTTGTGTAAGGTGTAGTTCGGGCTTGTAACTCAAACGTCTCATTTTGTGTATCAATCTTCAGCATAATGTACTCTCCATAACCGTTAAATGTGTAATTTCCACCATCCAAGGTATCGATATGTGGATCTCCAAACAACCAACCTAATAACAAAGTATTACGCAAAAGCCATTTAGAAAAGAAACAAGCATGGTTAATTTTGTTTCATTTGCATTTGATTGAAAATTGAATTGTTTAATTAAAAAACAGAATGACATATGCAGTATTTATAAGGCAAAAGTTAACGAAATAAATGCATTCATAAAATTACTAATTAATTATAAAACAGTACAATCGACATTAACAAAGGGAACATTTACTTCTTTCAATAATTGATTTGCGATTTTAGACTGGCACTTAAATTTATTGTGGTTTAATATTACAAATATAGTCGTGCTCGCATAAAAATATAGACATTCGGCATTTACCATATAATTCCAACTGCATTGTCTTCCAATAACTGTATATTGGTTTCATTTTTTAAAAATTACTTTTTTATTTTAAACCAGTACTGTTTTAGATAGAGATTAAATATTTCGTTTTCAAATAAGTGTGAAATTTTATCAATATTATTACGTACCGAATCGAAACCATAACCTAGTGTAACATGCTCCTATTGGTCGTACCAAATAGTAAAGGTGACACAAGTTAGACCTATGACAGCATATATCTTTAGGATCTGAATCTTTTACTGCGTATCCAGTTCTATTAACCCACGGATTGCATTGTACAATACCGCCAGCATCAGGAGATGAACGAATCAAGTTGCTACCAAATCGAGCAAGATTTCCTCTTCTATCATAACAACATTCCTGTTAATATGAACCATCATTTATCAATAAAATACTAGTTTTAATTTTTTATAAGTAGTATGTAATGATGAATTATTGCCTAGGTAGATGCAACATTACACTCCATAGATTTTAATTGAATGTATGTTGTAAGATAAACCTAATACAAGACAGGGCACAAGATATTTTCAACATGCAAATAATCTATAAATATATGATATGTGACAAAAATAAAATTTATAACCATATGTATCAACTACTTAATGCAATGTTTTATACAAATACAAATATATCGCTTTCTCATCCAATCACAATCCAAAAAAATAACAAAATCCATTTTTTTAAAACTTAAACGCCTGACAGGGAAGCGAGGTCGTAAACTATGAAATAACATTTAAGGAATGATTGTAATTATGCGGTTAATGCATACGCGTGCACCAAATAATTTTATCTATGACCCCATAGATAGAAAAAATTACAATCATTCCTTATAATTAAATTCAAAATAATTTCAATAGTCATAACATTCATGTAATTTTTAAATTTTACACATGAAACAAAAAAACAGCTCATTAAAACAAAAAAATGGCGCATTAATCTAAACGCGGAACACAGCTGATTGCCAATAGCAACCGCGGGTAGCTAGTCTTGCATAAACATTTTCTGCACAATATTACGTCAGCTAATATGACGTCAAAAATTCTGTCTTTGGGATCATAGATATAAAAAATTTACAACAATGGATAGTATTAAAATTTAATTATAACCCAATATCAAAAAGAAAATATAGCATTTGCACATATAAAGAAGTAGTTCTGTATCAGAAATTATTAGCCAACTTTAACCTTCCGCTACACATGCGTTGTTACCAAATCACAAGCTTATTGTAAAAAAAACGTTTAAATTGTTACCAAACAAAACGCGTATTGTTTGTTTACTATTGTTTTTTCTGCAAGGCTCATTTTGTATAGTCAATAATTGGGGTTTTTTAATATTCGGATGCATCAATTCAAACAACTGCAACAATTCTAACCATTTTTTTTTCTTCATTGAAATTTGAAATACTACACATGTTACAATATTTATTTTCAAATGTTTTTCTTATCAAAATGTTTTCAACAATCCATTATTGCATTGTAATTAAATATGTGTAGGGTTACAGTATAGTGCAAAACGGATTTAAAATAAAAATATAAAATAATGAACTCTCTTTGAAGCATTACCTTACTCAAAGTTCTTGTAAACCTTCTTTGAGGCATTAAATACCAACATCTTGGTTTCCTTCGATCCAGTGATGGTAGCCATCTTCTGTCAAAGTTCATGTCTCTGAATCTACACGGGCATAAGAATTGATCTTGGGATATTCTATTATAACTCCATTGGTAACGTATATTTTCACGATACCATTGATAGCACTGTCTTTTATAGTTCGGTCCTCCTGTATGTGGTTCTGACAATCTAAACATGTAGTAACCACGTATATCTAAAATATAATTGATGCAAATGATTACTAATTGACGGATATCCGACCACGCCCACACTGTTCCGACAAACGCCCAGCACGCGTGAATTACACACAAAAAGAATGAAAACTCAGCCTGAATTGTGTCATTTTATGACGCTAATGAGACTTGTACGTCATTAGTTGCCGTGATGCTGCTTTGGTACCGTGATTGCAGCCAATGTCGGAACATGAAAGTCAATGAGATACATATGGCGGGAACAGTATCAGGACCGCTTCGCGTCTGCGGGGCAGCGAATTGCCAAAGACTGTTCACATTTCATTGTTGATTACGTCACCGATAACACCAATCAAAAGATGTATCTAGATTTTATAATTTTAATCTTAAATTATAAGATCTAAATAAATTTTTACTGTTTACGCATGAATTTTTAGGAAATATGCTTCCCGGAAAACCGAAGACATTGTGACGTAAATGGTGTTATCAGTGACGTAATCAACATAGAAATGTGAACAGTGTGTGGTAATTCACTGTCCTGCACACAAGATGCGGTCCTGATACTGTTTCCCGCCAAATGTATCTCATTATATACAACCATCCTAATGGAATTTTCTTGGCTTTTTTGTTGAGTTTTATTTTTATATGTAACTACTTACTATAATAACTTTTATATATCAACATACTTGACATGCAAACTAGTGTACTTATGAAGGCATTTTTATAAATAACTTGGCATTCTAGTCCAATCAATCATAATTTCCCGATTTCTGATAAAAAAACCCTTTTATAATTTAATGTGCCATCTCTATCTCACAAAATTGTTACACATGCATATAATAAAGCTACATTAGAATATAAAAAAAACTTAGTGTGTCCTTAAACTGAGCGTAAATATATAAGTGATTCATATCCAGTTTGTCAATGTGTTCTAAAAGTAAGCAATGTCAAGGGACATTGATATAAAATAGCTTTCATAAACACAAAAAAAAAATTACAAATAACCACAAACATACCGATAAATAATAAAATAACGAATTAAAAACATTTTAAAATTAAAAAAGTTCGAGATATCCGGTAATTCGAGATATCCGAGTTCGAGATAACGCGATTAAACTGTACATGAAGTATAACCCTTAAATTGAGTTGAGTTGCGTTATGATGTTTAACGTCCCAGTCTAGAATATTTCACTTATATCGAATCGTCGCCAGCTATACGTCAGGGTGCAAAAATGTTGCTTGCGTTGCGCTGATGGCATTAAAAAGCAGGGTCTTTATCGTATCAAGTCTACCGTGACACGGGACCTCGTTATATTGGAAGTTAACATCCGAAAAACAGGTGACTTTCATTTTAATGCCGATCGTTTGGCTAAAGAACAGTCACTTCCAACTTTCAAGTCTTAGGTCAGACCCGCGGTTCGAACCCACGACCTCCCACTTACCCTTACATTGAGGGTTGAATACAGATCAAACAGTTTCGCTAGATTCAATATACAGACTTCATTTATTTCAACATCTGCCTTTTTCATTTCAGTAATGGTGTAATAACTTCCACGTACCTGTAATTCCTGGATACCTATCGATTACATACGATGATGGTCGTTGTGAGTGTACAATTTGTTTATTTCCATAAGTTATATGGTATCCAATTGTCGGCAGATATCTCCCTCTTCCAAGCCGCCAGTTCATGGAGAGATAGTTGTAAATAACGAATGAATCTCTACCGTCACTTATCAGCAATACTTGGAATGTTATTTCCTGTTTTCAGAAAATATATTTTCAGTATTCTTACATTGCAGTCCAAACTAAGTATATGGATTAAATAGTGTACACCTTAGTTAAAGTTTTTGATTGTTATTTGGGTGTCATTTGTATCTTGAAAAAAGCAAACTGAGAAAAGAATCGGATTTCAGCATGCAAAAGACAGACATGCTCTTAGTCTACGCTAAGAGGATTGCTAGCCTAGGCAGTAAGGGGTACGTATGAAAAGCATTCCATGTGCAAGACCATTCTTCTAATGAGATTTGAATTTAAAGAAAAAGTATGATGAGATCGCAATGTGATTTATATTTTGACTGGATTTTATTCCGTACAATATTTTTTGCATTCTATGTTAGACAATTTAAGTTTGTTACAATTCGTTCCGGTATGCAGAAAGAATTTAAAATACCTGTCAAGTAAAGAAAATTCAAGTTGACAATTGTCTTAAGTACATGCTCATTATTATAGCAACTTGCAAATAAACAATTTATGAATCAAATATATCCACACTTCGAATTGAATTGAAATCGAAATGCTCGGCAAGTCCCAATAACTGTATTTATCATATAATTTGTAGTAATCACGTATTTCCTGCATAATTTAATACGGCTACTTGGTGCAGATTGATTCAATCACTATATCATTTAGACAAATTTGACGGCACCAAAGGCCTTACAAATGTTCGTCTGATGAAAAATATGCGATGTTGGGAGTGGGAGTCTTTGGAGGAATCTATTTTTCGTCTAATATCAGTCGATTTTTTTGTCATATTTTAGGCCATTATTTGTCCTAAATGGTGAAATATTAACTGTATGATAAACAGAATAAATATGGTGAAATCCATATCATATGCCATATCGAACCTCAAACAATGAGAAACAAACATACTGATCCATTTCCGAATCACAATCCAGAAGCAAAGTAAAAACTTTGGAACTGACAAGTTAGGTTAGACACGTGAACTTCCACCAGGGAAGTGATGCCGGGTGCTCCGGAAGGGTAAGCACCTCCTGTTTAGCTAGCTACACCCGCCACGTGTGTAATCAAAATTGTGTGAAAGGAACATGGAACTATGAGACATCAAATATATCCAAGGCAATCCTGGACACAGAGACATCAATATAAGACCTCGGGCTAAAGACTTCGATCTGATATCGTTGTCTAGGTCAGAGATGGCATATGATATGGATTCCACCGGGTACTATTCCATTTATATTATTTCCACCTAGTTTTGCTGTACTGTTTACTATAATAACGACTTTTTGATTGCATTGTCCAATGTAAAGTGAGTGATTGTGAAATTGTTAATTCCTTCAATTACACAAATTTATTGATCCGTGCTAAACCTGTCGTGTATTAAGATGAAATCATAAAAATTGAATGGCTTTACGATTTTCATTTTATCTTTTTCTTGTTTTTCATTTCCCCTATATCAAAGTGTAGATCTTTACATGTTTGTGACGTACTTAACATTTTTAAAACTTTCATATCTGCTTCATACGAACTATGACACAAATCATCAAAAAATGGTGCAAAGTTTGTGCCCATTGGTATGCCGATATAGTCTACAAAGTTAATATCCAAATTGTTTTTATAAAGTATGCAACAACTATAGATACCTCATCTGATGTTCTTGGCCCGTAAGGAACAACTCTATACCATGTTATAACCACCACAAATTCGGCTCTGAAGTTTATATTATAAAACCGATTGACTTCATTGGATGCTCTAAGTAGAACACAGGTACTCCGCAATCTCCAGGTATGGTTGATATCGTTTATATCATACACCTGGTAATATACCCTAGAATTTGATGTTCTTACATCTATATCTGTCCAGTAAGGAGCAATGAAATTTTTGTCTGTCACCAACGAAAAATTACGAGGTGTATAAGGGTTAAATCTTTGATCCAGGCTAATGATTCCATTTGTACCAATCTGAAAAACATTAAAAAAGATTCCTCTTTTATCGAAATAAATAAAAAAGCTGTGACTCTTTTATCGAAGTAAATAATCTATAAAGCTTATTAAATGTATGAATGCTAGAAATGTTGACCTCAGCACCAGTTAAAATTTTGAAAATCATTATATTTGTCTGTATCTTTCGCAAAGCTATATATGGCAACTTGCTATGATTAAGAGTAAATATAAAAAAGAAAGTTTTAATTTTATGAAATCAGTTATTGTAAGGATTTAAAATTTTTGAATATTTTTTTTTCTAAAAATAAAACACTATATTTTTCATGAGGTTTAACATTATTAAGCCAGATTTATGGACATGCAATGTAAACTAGAACTGTCTGTTGAGAGCCAGATACTCCCCCTCCCCCAACATTGACCTCCTGACCATGACCTTTGACTTATGTACATAAATTTGGTATGCGACACATCGTCTCATAATGTTTAACATTTGGGCGAAGCTTTATCAAAATCCATCCATAGACTTGGAAGATATGGAGAGGGTGCAATATTTGGACAGACAAACAGACCTGCAGTCGGACAGACAGGATTATTTCTATAAACCCCTAAATTTCGTTTGCAGGGGTTTAATAAATAAAATGAATTGTTAATCTATACACTCATTTTTATGTTCAAAATATTTAAAGAGTCTAATATTCCCATTTAATAAAGGTATTTTCTGATTTTAGCTTTAAATTCGGATGAAAGGGACTAGGAATGTAATGATAAATTATAAATAAAAATGGTCAACTTTTCTTTATAAAGTCTCAAAGCTACTATGATGTTTGTTTCTATCATTTTACTGCGATGTCTACAAATTATTACTTGAAAAATATTAAATAGATCCTAGAGAAATATCTTATATCCACTTAAAAAGCTTTTGTTAATATTGTCTCTATAAAATAAATATAATAGCTTGAACTGGAAAAACGTTTTCAATCACTCTATGCTAAAACTATGAACTTGTTTACATTTTTGCAATAATCAAAACAAACGGACTAATCCATCTCCAATTCACAATCCCAAAGAAATTACATAACTTCAAACTGAAAATTAGGTTAAACACGTAATCTTTCACCAGGGAAATGAGCTGAGTGCTCTAAAAAGGTAATCAATCTCCTGTTTAGTCAGCTACATCCGCCATCTGTGTAATCAAACTTTTGTGATAGAAACATGGAACTATGCGACGTCAAATATATCCAGCTTAACACCAATACGTTTTAAGGGCTTTGAAACGCCTATGCTTGCAATATTCCTGGGTCAACAATTAATTTGCAAGAAGCCTGCTTCGTTGAAAAAAGTACCCGTAGTGGGAACAAGTTCTTACCATAGTGTATTAATTGAGAAACAATTGCATCATAAGCTATATTGCTGCATCTACTCTCATGTACACTTACCTTGTTAATATCTAAACGTCAATTAACCAAGATTGATTTAGAATTGCTTGAAACAAACAAAGGTCAAAAGAGAATTTAATGCGTTGGGTACCGCTTTAGAATTGATGTTGAAATCCGGTAAAATAACTTGGAGATAAACTTATAAGTGATGTAAAACAAGAATACGTACTGTATCTACATCAACCAACGATAATACACACTGAGCTGCTGTCAATGATGGTAGGAAATTTCATGCTCGACTTTTAATTGATTTTTAACGGAATAGGTTAAGAAAAATGCTACTCAAATGTCTACCATATTTATATTATGACAAGGTATTTTAGCCGGAATAACGTTTGAAGCCTTTTTGGCTGTAAAATCACTATATATATTCAAGGTTTCTTATAAGATACAATAAACAGAATCTTTAATTTGTGATTACCGTCCAATCTGCCTTAAATGTCACCTCTTTATAAAGGCCACCTGCTTATAAAGGCCAGTAGAATTGTATCCCAATTAGTCTTAATAAATGTTATTTGAACCCGTATATAAAGGCCATCTGTTTATAAAGGACACTTTTAAGGGTTTTCTAGGGTGGTCTTTATAAACAGGTTCGATTGTATGTACTGTGTTATTTTTTATTTGAATCAAATATTTTTTTAACTCGCGCAAGACCAATTGTATAAACTTGTTCAACTCGTTTAATAACTACAATATAACGTTACCACTCATGTGAGATCATCTACATGTAGTTGTTTATGTTTAGATAAATTTTTGTATCTCTACTCAACGCTCGATTACTACAAACAAATGTTTATGTATATTTAAAAGTAACCAGTGAAAGTATAAACTTACATAGATATATCGAAAGTTTCTTGAGAATGCCGGGAAATCAGTCCGTACAAATATTCTCCGGGCGGTTACGTCATCCCCACGTAATTCACTGTCACCAACACTTGGTCCAAATGGGTACGTATCTATAATGAATGATAACTTCTGATAAAACTTTAGTTTTTATAAACACAGAGTGACACACATGTCTTGCAAACAGTTTTTTCTATATATCGTGTTATAGGTTGCCGTTAAAGCTTTGAATTATTATAGAGACTTTTATGTCTCCGCAAACTTTAAATCAAATCAGTTATTGTTATTTTTGAATTATTATATCACATCATCTACTTATCTAAACATCTACATTAACTATTTACCATTACCTCTGAAAAACAAGTGGCTATCTCAGGAATATACCGAAGCCTGGTTAATCTTGCGTTTATATGTGATTGAAGAGTTTTATTGTTAATTTACGGATCGCCGGCCACGCCCAAAATGTTCCTACAAAGGCCTGGCATGCTTGAATTACACACGAAAGTATAAAAACTCGGTCTGAATTGTGCCATTTCATGATGTCACTGACACTAGTACGTCATAAGTTGCCATGACGGTGCTTTAGTACCGTGATAGCGGCCAGTGTTGGAACATAACAGGCATGGTCGGTGATACGTCAATTCAACTATGGTACGTAAAACGCAGATAATGTTTTAAAGGTAACATATATGGTTTGTTTTCACTAGACACTGGCAGGTTTTGAAATCATAATGTTATATGTATGTAATGGCGCGGTAAGATTTTGCTGTCAAAGTTCAAATTTGAGAACAATTTTTTTGTTTTCCATGCATATGTACTGATAAAGAAATCACCGTTTGTTCTTGATTTTTTTAAAATAAATATATCAAGAAATATTGACAGAAAATATAGCATATAAATTTTGTTCTGTCAATCCAAATTCCAGACAGGAAAGATAAGACGCTTCCAGTTTTTAAATGAAATTATTGTCAAAGTAATTTTCTAGTAAACACTTACCTGAGGGCCTACCAAAAAAGAAACAATTAGTCGTCATAGTCGGTATAACAGGATTAAAAGTTGTTGAGTCCGGGTTAGTGGTTGCAAGTTCTGGAGTAGTAGTTGTAGGTTGAGGTGTAGTTGTTGGTTCTGGAGTAGTAGTTGTAGGTTCTGGAGTAGTAGTTGTAGTTGTAGGTTCTGGAGTAGTAGTTGTTGGTTCAGGTGTAGTAGTTGTAGGTTCTGGTGTAGTAGTTGTTGGTTCTGGAGTAGTAGTTGTTGGTTCCGGAGTAGTAGTTGTTGGTTCAGGTGTAGTAGTTGTAGGTTCTGGAGTAGTAGTTGTAGGTTCCGGTGTAGTAGTTGTAGGTTCCGGTGTAGTAGTTGTAGGTTCTGGAGTAGTAGTTGTAGGTTCTGGAGTAGTAGTTGTTGGTTCTGGAGTAGTAGTTGTTGGTTCCGGTGTAGTAGTTGTTGGTTCAGGTGTAGTAGTTGTAGGTTCTGGTGTAGTAGTTATAGGTTCTGGAGTAGTAGTTGTTGGTTCTGGTGTAGTTGTTGTAGGTTCTGGAGTAGTAGCTGTTGGTTCTGGAGTAGTTGTTGTAGGTTCTGGAGTAGTAGTTGTAGGTTCTGGAGTAGTAGTTGTAGGTTCAGGTGTATTAGTTGTTTGTTCTGGAGTAGTAGTTGTAGGTTCTGGAGTAGTAGTTGTTGGTTCTGGTGTAGTTGTTGTAGGTTCTGGAGTAGTAGTTGTTGGTTCTGGAGTAGTTGTTGTAGGTTCCGGTGTAGTAGTTGTAGGTTCTGGAGTAGTAGTTGTAGGTTCTGGAGTAGTAGTTGTAGGTTCAGGTGTAGTAGTTGTAGGTTCTGGAGTAGTAGTTGTAGGTTCAGGTGTAGTAGTTGTTGGTTCTGGAGTAGTAGTTGTTGGTTCTGGAGTAGTAGTTGTTGGTTCTGGTGTAGTAGTTGTTGGTTCCGGTGTAGTAGTTGTTTGTTCTGGAGTAGTAGTTGTAGGTTCTGGAGTAGTAGTTGTAGGTTCAGGTGTAGTAGTTGTTTGTTCTGGAGTAGTAGTTGTAGGTTCTGGAGTAGTAGTTGTAAGTTCCGGTGTAGTAGTTGTACGTTCTGGAGTAGTAGTTGTTGGTTCAGGTGTAGTAGTTGTTGGTTCTGGAGTAGTAGTTGTTGGTTCCGGTGTAGTAGTTGTTTCTTCTGGAGTAGTAGTTGTAGGTTCTGGAGTAGTAGTTGTAAGTTCCGGTGTAGTAGTTGTTTGTTCTGGAGTAGTAGTTGTAGGTTCTGGAGTAGTAGTTGTAAGTTCCGGTGTAGTAGTTGTACGTTCTGGAGTAGTAGTTGTTGGTTCAGGTGTAGTAGTTGTTGGTTCTGGAGTAGTAGTTGTTGGTTCCGGTGTAGTAGTTGTTTCTTCTGGAGTAGTAGTTGTAGGTTCTGGAGTAGTAGTTGTAAGTTCCGGTGTAGTAGTTGTAGGTTCTGGAGTAGTAGTTGTAGGTTCAGGTGTAGTAGTTGTTGGTTCTGGAGTAGTAGTTTTTGGTTCTGAAGTAGTAGTTGTTGGTTCTGGAGTAGTAGTTGTAGGTTCTGGAGTAGTAGTTGTTGGTTCTGGAGTAGTAGTTGTAGGTTCTGGAGTAGTTGTTGTAGGTTCTGGAGTAGTAGTTGTTGGTTCTGGAGTAGTTGTTGTAGGTTCTGGAGTAGTAGTTGTTGGTTCAGGTGTAGTAGTTGTAGGTTCCGGTGTAGTAGTTGTAGGTTCTGGAGTAGTAGTTGTTGGTTCTGGAGTAGTAGTTGTAGGTTCAGGTGTAGTAGTTGTAGGTTCTAGAGTAGTAGTTGTTGGTTCTGGAGTAGTAGTTGTAGGTTCTGGAGTAGTAGTTGTTGGTTCTGGAGTAGTAGTTGTAGGTTCTGGAGTAGTTGTTGTAGGTTCTGGAGTATTAGTTGTTGGTTCTGGAGTAGTTGTTGTAGGTTCTGGAGTAGTAGTTGTTGGTTCAGGTGTAGTAGTTGTAGGTTCCGGTGTAGTAGTTGTAGGTTCTGGAGTAGTAGTTGTTGGTTCTGGAGTAGTAGTTGTTGGTTCAGGTGTAGTAGTTGTTGGTTCTGGAGTAGTAGTTGTAGGTTCTGATGTAGTAGTTGTAGGTTCTGGAGTAGTAGTTGTAGGTTCTGGAGTAGTAGTTGTAGGTTCAGGTGTAGTAGTTGTTTGTTCTGGAGTAGTAGTTGTAGGTTCTGGAGTAGTAGTTGTAAGTTCCGGTGTAGTAGTTGTAGGTTCTGGAGTAGTAGTTGTAGGTTCTGGAGTAGTAGTTGTAGGTTCTGGAGTAGTAGTTGTAGGTTCTGGAGTAGTAGTTGTTGGTTCTAGAGTAGTAGTTGTAGGTTCTGGAGTAGTAGTTGTAGGTTCTGGAGTAGTAGTTATTGGTTCTGGAGTACTAGTTGTTGGTTCTGGAGTAGTAATAGTAGTTGGTTCAGGTGTAGTAGTTGTTGGTTCCTGTGTAGTAGTTGTAGGTTCTGGTGTAGTAGTTGTTGGTTCTGGAGTAGTAGTTGTAAGTTCCGGTGTAGTAGTTATAGGTTGAGTTGTAGTAGTTGTAGGTTCTGGAGTAGTAGTTGTTGGTTCTGGAGTAGTAGTTGTTTGTTCCGGTGTAGTA
Source organism: Anadara kagoshimensis (assembly GCA_021292105.1). Classification (NCBI taxonomy): domain Eukaryota; kingdom Metazoa; phylum Mollusca; class Bivalvia; order Arcoida; family Arcidae; genus Anadara; species Anadara kagoshimensis. Next base: position 20,061,845 of record CM037867.1, on the reverse strand, counting down.
GTTGTAGGTTCTGGAGCAGTAGTTGCTGGTTCCGGTGTAGTAGTTGTTTGTTCCGGTGTAGTAGTTGTTTGTTCTGGAGTAGTAGTTATAGGTTGAGGTGTAGTAGTTGTTGGTTCTGGAGTAGTAGTTGTTGGTTCTGGAGTAGTAGTTGTTGGTTCCGGTGTAGTAGTTGTTGGTTCTGGAGTAGTAGTTGTTTGTTCCGGTGTAGTAGTTGTAGGTTCTGGAGTAGTAGTTGTTGGTTCCGGTGTAGTAGTTGTTGGTTCTGGAGTAGTAGTTGTTGGTTCTGGAGTAGTAGTTGTTTGTTCCGGTGTAGTAGTTGTAGGTTCTGGAGTAGTAGTTGTTGGTTCTGGAGTAGTAGTTGTAAGTTCCGGTGTAGTAGTTGTTTGTTCCGGTGTAGTAGTTGTAGGTTCTGGAGTAGTAGTTGTTCGTTCTGGAGTAGTAGTTGTTGGTTCTGGAGTAGTAGTTGTTTGTTCCGGTGTAGTAGTTGTAGGTTCTGGAGTAGTAGTTATAGGTTGAGGTGTAGTAGTTGTTGGTTCTGGAGTAGTAGTTGTTGGTTCTGGAGTAGTAGTTGTTTGTTCCGGTGTAGTAGTTGTAGGTTCTGGAGTAGTAGTTGTTGGTTCCGGTGTAGTAGTTGTTGGTTCTGGAGTAGTAGTTGTTGGTTCCGGTGTAGTAGTTGTTGGTTCAGGAGTAGTAGTTGTTGGTTCTGGAGTAGTAGTTGTTGGTTCCGGTGTAGTAGTTGTTGGTTCTAGAGTAGTAGTTGTTGGTTCTGGAGTAGTAGTTGTTGGATCTGGAGTAGTAGTTGTTGGTTCCGGTGTAGTTGTTGGTTCTGGAGTAGTAGTTGTTGGTTCCGGTGTAGTAGTTGTTGGTTCCGGTGTAGTAGTTGTAGGTTCTGGAGTAGTAGTTGTTGGTTCCGGTGTACTAGTTGTTGGTTCCGGTGTGCTAGTTGTAGGTTCTTGTGTACTAGTTGTTGGTTCCAGAGTACTACTTGTTGGATCCAGAGTACTGGTTGTTGGTTCCGGTGTAGTAGTTGTAGGTTCTTGTAAAGTGGTTGAGCTAGTTGTAGATAGTGTCGATGGTTCTGATGTATTTGGTGATATTCCCCCTTTGAAAACAAAAATGATAGCGTTTGCATAATATTATATCCTCTTCTAATTTTAGTTATGAGATATATTAGACAAAATAGGGAAAGGAAGGATTTATTATTGATGTTTCCTTGTAAAAACAATGGTTTGGAAAATTAAAATAGTTATGGTATTTGGATACATTTACTGAACGAATGGTTTATAAAACGGATGGCAATGATGCAAAGTCATTTTCATTTCTTCATTAAGCATAGTAACAAATGAAAATTTAGCTTTTGGTATTTCATTAAAAATGAAGTATATTTCATTTATATTATAGTATAGTTTGTTTAAACATAGAAGAAATGAATGTATTTTGTAATTGAGAAAAATTGTATTAAAAACAGCCATGATGTCTTCTATTTTTTAATTAATAAATCTCTTCATTATGTTTTGACGGATGGAGTACTTTAACCAATAATACTGTATCGATAGACTTACCGTTGTCATCACATATAGATAATAGTATTCCACCAAAAATTCCATCAAATGCTTGGAAATTATCCACATGGAAATTATACGCAGGATTTGAAGCTATTCCAGCTAGTTCCACAGAGTCTGTACCTGAACCAACACCGACGGCTATAACAGATGCTATTGAATGAAGGTTCGAAGCGGCTGCTAAAGTGTTACTTGTACTTGAAGACCTACCATCGGTTATAACTATGACGATATTCGGTGTATCTTGACGCCCGCCATTTGTTAAAGTAAAGCTTTGTTGATAAACCATTTGTAAAGCAGATGCTGTATCAGTACTCCCTCCATTGCGATAAACTGTATTGTTTACTGCATTCAAAACACCTGCCTTCGTCGAGAAACTATTTAAATAGAATTCTACAACTACATTATAAGAATATTTTACGACGCTCACTTGAACTTTATTTGGCCCTATATCATATTGTCTTATAATGTCCATCACAATGCTTTTCTGTTTGATAAAGTTGGATGCACCTATACTTCCGGAATCGTCCATTACAAACACTAAATCAGCAGTCTTGTTTTGACAATCTGAAATGGATGATAAACTAAAATAAAAAAATGTTTAATTATTCTTATATAACGTGTTTACATTATTATAAGGAAAAAAAATAAAATACGTGATAAGATAACATATGTACTTGGCTGCATCGGCAACATCAAAAGCTACCTAGATGGTGTAAAAATACAGATTCATGAAAAAACAGCAAAACAAGACATCAAACGAGATATATATTCAGACAACTCATATATATAAGCCCCGAAATTATGTCCAGTGACTTGGTGATAGTACTAATCGGATGTTAGTTTTTGTTTTGATTACTAATTTCTTACCTGTGCAGGAAACTCCATCACCAACTAATCCACTATTACAAGTACAGGTAAAGCCACCAGGTTTATTAGCACATGTAGCATTGGCACTACAGTTATGTAAACCAACACTACATTCGTCAATATCTGAAAAAAATTACCAAGGAATCATGAAAAAAATGAATGATAGAGACTATATTTATTTAAATATTCCCTTTTGTCGTCGATAAACCTTTATGGATAAACATTATCAACCATATATCAAACTAGTTTTGAAACAAATGGACATTCAAAGATTTGATTTATTCAACTTAACAATGAATCACATTGTATCTACTTCATGAAAATGAGAATATCATAATTTTTATCAACGAATCAAATCATTTTAAGTTAAAATTAAAAAAATATTGTTTAGTTGATGTAATGTGCTGAAAGGAGCATATAAATCATCAAAAACAAGCATACTAATCCATGCCCGAATCACAATCCAGAAGCAAACTAAAAACTTTCGAACTGACAAGTTAGGTTACACACGTGAACTTCCATTAGGGAAGTGAGGCCGGGTGCTCAGGAAGGGCAAGACATTTATGGCTGTCATCACAGTATTGTTGATAAGTTTGATGTCTCTGTGTCCAGGATTGCCCTGGATATATTTGACGTCTCACAGTTCCATGTTCCTTTTACCAAATTTTGTGACAGGACATTAAACTCACAATCTTCCCTTAAGTAGAATATGATTCAGATAGCGCTTTTAAACAAAACATAGCATATATATCTCAAAATTACATTCGTGGAGGAAAGGAAGTATGGTGACATAATACAATAGGTTATTTAAACTAATAAAAACAACACTTTATGTGAATACTTTTATTTTACCACAGAAAACGACGAACTGTGTTATGACATATGTTCTGTAGTAATGACGTCATTATTTACATTTGTCAAATTGGAGATTCTAAAATGACATCACAATGGGAAATCCGACTAAAAGTGCACGCCAATGTTGTATTTTACAGTGTGGTGATACAACATTCTGTAGCATGTGTGTTCGATACAACTTGTATTCCGTGAAATCAGGTGAAATCAACTAGTCTAATGTTAGATAAAATGTTATACCTCATAATTTGCCTATTCACCGTATTCTTTACCATTTCAACCTTTAATCTTAGATAACAGTATATTTCCCAAAATATAATTAATTGTTCATTTCGTTCTATTCAGGCGATGGAGCATGTGACAGTGGAAGAAATAACTGCAGTGCTGATGCAACATGTATAACTACCAATAATAGCTTCCTTTGCAATTGTAATCAAGGATATGACGGTGACGGATACAATTGTACAGGTAATCCTTATGACAATATTTGATAATAATTATAGTGTTCCAATAATATTCAAACAGGGTAGCCTCATTCTTCGCACATTGACTGATGGCGCTAAAAGGAATATTTTCAGATTTTGGTCCTGGTTACTCTCAGGAAGCATTTTATCAAAAACAAACATACTAATCCATGTCTGAATCACAATCCAGAAGCAAAGTAAAAACTTTGGAACTGACAAGTTAGGTTAGACACGTGAACTTCCACTAGGGAAGTGAGGCCAGGTGCTCCGGAAGGGTAAGCACCTCCTGTTTAGCTAGCTACAACCGCCACGTGTGTAATTATAATAAATCTCGTTGAATTTTGACAAACATCGATGTATCTAAACACGTACTTTAACACATCATAGTGTATAAATAAAATCGTTACAAAGTACCCCAAAAGCAATATGACTTCCACAGTTTGACCAATATCCTTATTTAAAACTGGAAATTATTTTCAAATTGGTAATTTTAGGTTTTCGTATAATGTATTCATAAATGAAGCTTAGAAAAAAAGAAAATAAGAGGAAAAAATAAATCTTAGTAAGTTTGTCTAACCTTGACAGGTGCAATAACATTTGATTTTTACGAAATATGATAGCCTAAAGGAAATTATTGTTTCAGGTATGATACATGTATTAAAAGACAGTGGTTCGGGTAGTTTACTGATGGGCAACCAATTACTATTTAATATAATAATACATTGCAAGAGACACATCAATATTCATTTTTAGCTCACCTGACCGAAGGTCATGTGAGCTTATGGCATAGCGCAGCGTGTGTATGTGCGTGTGTGCGTGTGTGTGCGTGTGTGCGTGTGTGTGTCGTGTGTGCGTCGTTCGTTAACACCTATTTTCGACTTCTCCTCTGAACTACTGGACAGTTTTTAATGAAACTTTGTCAGAAGTATATATGGGCCGGTGCAATTCAGATTTGTTCGTGGCGTTTGCCATGGCTACCATAACTAGGTCAAGGTGACCTAGGGGTGCAAAAATCTTAAAAAAAATCTTCTTCTCCGAAAGTACTGATTGGAGAAAAAATCTGATGTGATATTTGGCTTCTCTAGGGTCTTAAGCCTATAGTTTGTTCATTTTGTAAAATTTGGATAGAAAATAGGTTTACGCGTTTTTGCGTTTAATTTTTGAAAAAATCGTAAAATAGCTTAAAATTGTTATAACTTGACTATTTGACCAGATAATGACATGGGTTTTTCTGTTTTGACATCTTCTTGTTAGTATCTTCAAAATGAGGTCAAGGTCATTGTGAAGGTCGTGACCTAATTTTTTTTTCCTCTGATTATAATTACTATCTCGAAAACTATAAACTTTTTTGTATAGGCATGTATATTAGAATGTTGTAGGTATTGATACAACGATCATTTTGATGTATAGAAAAAGGTCATGGGTTCAAAGGTCAGGTCACAGATGTGAAACAATACTGAATGGTTAATTATCTCGAAAAATATAAACTTTTTGTATAGGCATGTATATTAGAATGTTGTAGGTATTGATACAACGATCATTTTGATGTATAGAAAAAGGTCATGGGTTCAAAGGTCAAGCCACAGATGCGAAACAATACCGAAATGGTTAATTATCTCGAAAACTATAAACTTTTTGTATAGGCATATATATTAGAATGTTGTAGGTATTGATACAACGATCATTTTGATGTAAGAAAAAGGTCATGGGTTCAAAGGTCAAGGTCACAGATGTGAAACAATACTGAATGGTTAATTATCTCGAAAACTATAAACTTTTTGTATAGGCATGTATATTAGAATGTTGTAGGTATTGATGCAACAATCATTTTGATGTATAGAAAAAGGTCATGGGTTCAAAGGTCAAGGCCACAGATGCGAAACAATACCGAAACGGTTAATTATCTCGAAACTATAAACTTTTTGTATAGGCATATATATTGAATGTTGTAGGTATTGATACAACGATCATTTTGATGTATAGAAAAAAGGTCATGGGTTCAAAGGTCAAGGTCACAGATGTGAAACAATACTGAAATAGTTAATTATCTCGAAAAATATAAATTTTTTGTATAGGCATGTATATTAGAATGTTGTAGGTATTGATACAACGATCATTTTGATGTATAGAAAAGATCATGGGTTCAAAGGTCAAGGCTACAGATGCGAAACAATACAGAAATGGTTAATTATCTCGATAACTATAAACTTTTTATATAGGCATATATTAGAATGTTGTAGGTATTGATACAACGATCATTTTGATGTATAGAAAAAGGTCATGGGTTCAAAGGTCAAGGTCACAGATGTGAAACAATACCGAAATGGTTAATTATCTCGAAAACTATAAACTTTTTGTATAGGCATGTATATTAGAATGTTGTAGGTATTGATACAACGATCATTTTGATGTATAGAAAAAGGTCATGGGTTCAAAGGTCAAGGTCACAGATGCAAAACAATACCGAAATGGTTAATTATCTCGAAAACTATAAACTTTTTGTATAGGCATGTATATTAGAATGTTGTAGGTATTGATACAACAATCATTTTGATGTATAGAAAAGTCATGGGTTCAAAGGTCAAGGTCACAGATGCGAAACAATACCGAAATGGTTAATATCTCGAAAACTATAAACTTTTGTATAGGCATGTATATTAGAATGTTGTAGGTATTGATACAACGATCATTTTGATGTATAGAAAAGGTCATGGGTTCAAAGGTCAAGGTCACAGATGCGATACAATACCGAAATGGTTAATTATCTCGAAAACTATAAACTTTTTGTATAGGCATGTATATTAGAATGTTGTAGGTATTGATACAACGATCATTTTGATGTATAGAAAAAGGTCATGGGTTCAAAGGTCAAGGTCACAGACGCAAAACAATACCGAAATGGTTAATTATCTCGAAAACTATAAACTTTTTGTATAGGCATGTATATTAGAATGTTGTAGGTATTGATACAACAATCATTTTGATGTATAGAAAAGGTCATGGGTTCAAAGGTCAAGGTCACAGATGTGAACAATACTGAAATGGTTAATTATCTTGAAAACTATAAAGTTTTTGTATAGGATGTATACTAGAATGTTGTAGGTATTGATACAATGCTTATCATGATGTAAAAAAAAGTCATGGGGTTTAGTATTTATATTTTCTTTAAATCTATCAGCTAGCCATTAGTTATCAGGTGAGCGTATCAGGCCCATGGGCCTCTTGTTTCACTTAATGATTATGCTTTACCTTAACAAGTTTCAACAGTAACCGTTTGAAACAAATATGTTTTGAAATAAAAAATATAAATATAGGTCTTGTTTATCAAATTGCAAATTATACTGGTTTTATTTTACAGCACTAGACAAATGTTTTGGAATGCAGTTCCGATACTATTGCTTGGACCAAAATTGTGAAACTTATTTTTTCAAATAATGATATCCAAATAAAAGAACCAAAATATATATTTACTAAAATAAAGTAAGAAAGATTTTATTATTCAAAAATAAATGTATAATGCACCTATCAAGTTTCAACTTTATCTGTCAAGTATTAAGGGAGAAATAAATTTTTAATAAAAAAAGTATTTTAGAGGGACACTAAAATTATTAACATACATATAGCTGTTGTGTATTCAAACACTATATCATTTCAAAAAAACACTTTTGTATAATGTTTCTTCCACGTTTCAACGTAACCTTTCAAATATTAAGAAAAAATCTTAATATAATAAATATGTTAAAGAGGGGCATTCAACTATGATAAACACACCCTTTCTGCAATTTGGAAGACATGAATAGCAAAAGGCACCAGACACTCATTCCATATTACACCTTTAAAGTTTCAAAAAAAGGACAAAGCATCTCTGAGAAACGCTCTGGACAATAGTTTTGGGAGTTTACTGACACTAGAACAAATGTAACTTTTAGCACTTTTAGTACATTTAATGAATACATTTCTAAATGCACTAAATTGTACATTGTTATTAAAGCAGACTGTTTTAATTAGATAAAAAATGGGAAAAAACGGGGTTATCTTTTTCGATAAATTTCTTTCTACAGCATCTTCATATACTGGACAATACTATGTAACAGCACTTCCGTTTATAAACATTAAAACATATTAAAAATAAGACTTACCACATTTACTCCGACATCTTCGCCGTGCGCACAATTATGACTCCCCCAACCTCTAAAGGAACATAACCAAAGACTGGGCTCTGCTCCATACACGAAAGATCATCCATCCATATTTGTCCAGTTCCAGCCCCATAATATGCTGAACCGTAATATCTGGCATTTCTAAAATACCATATTTCAAATATTCTAATAACTTTCTAGGATCACCTTCTAGGTAATTGGTAAAATTTTCAATATCACCATATACATTTTTGTATTTATCCGTGTAGACATTAAAATGGCTTTTTGGCATTACTACTTTGCAATACTGAATTAAATCGTTGCAATTTCCATTTTTTTAGAATCGAAATTTAATTATCACGCCGAATAGTTTCATGCTCCTTTAATCTCAATTTTGATAACAGACAGCGGGTGAAGTTATCTCACCAGTAGGTGTCTGTCCTTCCGGACACCGGTCCCAATCCCATGATGAAAATGTCCGTGATAAATTTCTACTTAAAAAGATTTTACTTTGATTGGCATCATGATTTAGGCATGTATGTATTAGTATGTTTTTTTGTTTCGGCCGCTCACATCTATTTAACAGTAGCTTTTCAAACGCCTTATTCATTATCGAAGTTTAGTTCATCACCACCCTCACACTAATTCTTTGTACTTAATGTTTTCCAATGTTCGGATAACATTAGGCTTTTTAGTAACCTATTAGATGTCGTTATTATCAAGTATTAGGAGACAACTTTGTGACTATAATTGCTGAAAGGTCATAAGTTTTAAGAAGTATAGATGTCATAATGTTCTAAATAGTTGGATCATAACCAGTACTGATTTGCGAAAGCCTAATTTATGTTTTCCAGGTCTGGTATTCAAAAATCAAAAACAAACACACTTATTCATGTCCTGAATCACAATTTAGAAGCAAAGTTAAAACTTTAGAACTGAACATTAATAGACACTTGAACTTCCACCAGGGAAGTGAGTCCGGCTGGTCCGGAAGGATAAGCGCCTCCTGTTTTTGCTAGCTACACCCGAAAAATACACGTATTTATATGTAATGATGTACAAAAAGCAATGCCTGTTTAAAGTTCAATAAATAAAAAAAAATCTGTTTTCTTATATAATTAATATACAATTACTGTGTCTCAAATCCAAGTGTTCTACAGACTACTTTTGCATCATTACTATCAAACGCGTCATCAACACAGTGCCCCACTGACCATTATAAGAAACTTCTAACCGTCCTTCATAATTGAGGAACCTCCAACAAGTCGTATACCGTTTGACTGCCATCTAGGGTTAATAAATAAATGTGTTAATTATAAAGTATTATTTTACATCGAATTAACAATTTACGAAGCACGTTGCAGTACTTTTAAAAAAACCTCTTAATACTATTAATACGATTTTAAAAAGTATATACGTATACTCTTTTTTAATGTCAAAAATATTTTTATTAGCCGTTTTTTTATTTTACTCTAATATTTTACTTTTCCGTTTCTGGTGTTCTTGGTTCTAATGTATAGTGCCAAGTATTAGTATTTTCCCTTCAAATACTTTACATCACGTCAGGTGCTGATTATACCCACTATAGACTTTATCAAAAACGTTTTAATTTATAATCAACATTTAACTCACACGACGTGTAAATAAATTTCATTTTAGTTTAAAAGCTTATAAATTTTAAAATCGCTTTTCTGTATTTATATAACAAGTATACCTTTAAAATTTGACTTACCATAACAAACGTATCCGTTTCCTGAAAAGCCAGGATTACAGAAGCATGTATAATTTCCAAAAGTGTTAGAACATGTCGCATTTCCGGAACAATTGTGTTGACCTGTCGCGCACTCATTTACATCTGAAAACAAGCAATGTATTAATTAAGCTTTTTGTTAGCTATAGAATAATGGGTAGGTTCTTTTTCCGACGCAGATTTGGAGCAAATTCTTAAGCTTGTCATATGAAATGGCAACTTATATGCATAACTTGAACTTAATGTTTAGTATGTTGTTGTTTTATTACTGGTAGATTGCATTTACTGTTGCTGTTATTGTTGCAATGTTGTCTCCGTTAATTCCTTTTTACCTTGCTAGAATGGACAGAATCAAGTTTACAATGAGAATAAAGTAAAGTATTTGATAAATCAACCCTTAAGTATAAATCTACCTTGTAAGAAGATATAGTAACACGGATGACATGTGTTTAAAATAAAGTTTTTCTTAGTTTTATTTCGATTCACTGTTGACTAATTGGTGGATTAAGTTTTTATTTCTTGTTTAAAATTATTAAATTGACTAATATTTTAACCATTGATATATCATTTAGAATTTTACATTTTCTGTTTTCTGTGTAAAGTTGTTATGTTCTATTATCATAAGACAAAAATATGCAGCATATTAAATATAATAACTCGTTAATGATAAAAAACATTTGCCGATAATATTTAATATTTACCCATGCAGTTCACACCGTCACCATTGAATCCACTTTTGCACTGGCATTGATAACCATTTAAATCATTTTTGCACTCGGCATATTGGTGACAACTATAATTTCCAGTGAGACATTCTATATTTAAATATACAATAAAAATTATTTTAGTTCTAGACTGGTTTAAAAATTCCTTTTTCCATCTATACAAACGGACACCTTTATTATATTTTGGGGTTCAATACGTTTTTTGTGAGATCTTAAAAAATGTTCATAACCTCTTTTTACTATTTAAGATTTGGTATTTACAGACAGATAAAAATATCATAAATTCATACCGTATTATTGTTCTGTTTTGTTATCTCTGTTGCCAAAATGTGCAGTCCTTATGATCCCCGAATAAAATTATCCTCTAATGCAAATGGTAAAAATTCTATTGATTTTGGAAATTAAAAGGTAAGCAAATTACAAAAATAATAATAATTAAAATTAATCTTACCATTGATATCACATGTTGCGGCTGATATGTTCCTGAAGATGTCTGAAAACGAAGCAAAATCATCAACATGAAATGTATACATGCTATCTGAAGCCATTCCTTCTAGTTCATTCTGATTGACATTAGAGCCAATGCCTACTGCAATAACTGATGCTAAAGTTTGTAATCTCTTCGCTGCGTCCAATGTTAAATACGTACTTGAAGAATGTCCATCAGTTGTCACTATAACTATTTTCGCTGCAGTTGTCCTTCCTCCGTTTGATGAAAGAAAACTTTCGTAATACACCTTATTAAGTGCCAGGTATGTGTTTGTTCCACCGGTACTGTACAGAATGTTATCGATGGCTGCAAGAATCTGTGTAATGGTGTGGTATGTATTTAACTTAAATTCTACAGTTACAGCCGATGCAAAGGTAATAACACTGATTTGTGTATCATTGGAGCCAATTTTAAATTGCCGAATGAAGTTTTTAATATCATTCTTTTGTCTTATAAAGTTAGTTGAGCCAATACTCCCCGATTCATCCATAACAATAACCAAATCTATGGCGGCATTTTCACAAACTGAAAAGGCAAATTAATGGAAACTGTGAACAAACAAAATTTCATATATATATCAAGTAAAGAAAATATATAAATATAAATGTATATTCATACATAAGTTATACCTGTAGATGATATCAAATTCATCTAGACCTTTTAAGTAATGTCAGTGGACATCAAATTTAAGACTTCCTTCGGGAAACTAACTTGTATAATAAAATATGATTGTTTTATCATATATAACCTAGTGTTTTAATTTATGAATTGCCTGTGATATAGCTGTTTTTTATCAGTTTAGCAATATATTTATTAAAACTTAGTTTTTAGTTTTGCATTTTAATAGTTTGTGTTATTGATTCTATTGTATCTTTTACTTTTTCTAGCCGCGAATAGCTGCAATATTGCTGATGCGGCTTTAAACAATAATTCACTCATTTACTCACTCGCTATCAAATTCATGCTCTTAAGATTAAAAAAACATATTCTAATAAGACTTGTAAAATAGATGAAAGACAAATTTGGCAATGGTCAACACATATAAGAACAAGATACAATACAAGTGATATAAACTGTCAAATAATAAAATAACTCGTATGAGGAATACTTTTATCAAACATACAGAATTTGAAAGAACAACAAACGAGCGTAAATATCCAGTAAGATCGATAAAATTACTATTTTTATTCTATCGTCGCCATAGTTATCTTGGCTATTACCAAGTACATCTTTTGCGGTTGCCAGTTTCTTTCACCTATTTGCTTGTCATCATTTATCCAAATTAGTTTTAACTATTAATAGGGAATGAGCCTTATTCTCCAAAACAATGTTAAATAGAATTGTGTGTGTATACAGCCTCAATATTAATTCAAGTAATATATGTCTGTACTATTTGTTATTCCAAGTTTTATAAAGTCGATGTTTTAATTCTTAACTTAAGAAACATATTCATCGTAAAGGCTTTAAGTTTGGATACATGTTTAGAATGAAATACATTTTCACATATGTATGTGGGAGGTCGCGAATTGCAAACACGATATGGGTCCGATCAAGAATGAAAAAAGTAGTGCCTTTATTTCCACCAAGCACTCAGCGTTTAAAAACGAAAGTCAAAGGGTCCTTCGAAAGAGGCTTTAAAACATATGTCATTAATCAAGATAGGCTTTTCATGTTAGGAACCCCCATTGTATATTATCCTGGGCAGACTGAAAAACGAGAAACTCTGTAGTTTGACTTATAGGTGGTGATGTCTCGATATGTTGACATATATATGACTGTAAAGTTATTTTAATACCTATACAGGTTGTTCCATCGAAGTAGTAACCAGGATTACAGATGCATGTGTAACTACCAATTGTATTCGAACATATTGTGTTTGTGCCGCAGCTAAACATGCCGGTACTGCATTCATCAACATCTGTAATTATAAAATGAAAAAAGTAGCACTTTTTGGTTTGATAGATTTAAAATGTGCAAATAAAATTACATCTTATTTTCACTGTCACTAATAATTTTTGATAATAGGATCTATTTCCGTATACTTTTTCTGTAAATTGGTAAAAGAAACAAAAAAACTAGTTAATGTATTTCAGAAATATATGCCTAAACAATTGTGAATAACCTTAATCATGTATTAAAATATGCCAAGTAATAAAACGGCATTGAAGTATTTACCAGTACAATTTCTGCCATTTCCTTCAAAGCCAGAATTACAGGAACAGTTAAATCCATCTATTGCGTTTTCACACGTGGCATCTGGACTGCATTCATGTCGACTGATCTGACAATAATCAATATCTGTAGAAAACAATATAATATTAAGTTTAAGGGAAGCTTTATATATGAATAGTTTAAGTACTTATTTTAAGTACTTAGTGTTTTCAACAGTTATGCTCGTTTATTCTAATTCCATTTGTTTGTTCTTGCTTCTCTGTTATTATGCAGCTGGTCTTCCAGGTATACATTGTTCTCTTTTATTTTAAAACTGTTTATCATTTTTATCAAAATGTAGTTTAGCTAGATAAAATGTAATTCTTATAACCGTTTCTAAATATATTTTACCTTTAGTTCAGAGACTATATTTGCATTCAAATTACAATTTCAGACATTTATACATAGTATACCATTATTCCATTACAATGGAATGGAACTCGCTACCTAGCCTGGTAGTCTTTTTGATAACTATTGCATACTGACAGTTTCATAATACATGACCTAATACAATTAACTAAATACACCGGAGAGAGCTAAATGCATTTGAAATCTAGTCATTCTGACATTTCTAACAGTTTTAACTGCACCAAAGCGTTCTTTAGATTGGGATCTTTATATCTTATAATGCATTATTACATTTACAATTGTGTGTGTACATTTGAAACGTTGTGCCGTTGCTAATACTCACAGCAAGACAATTCAACAACTCTATTACTGTAACAGGTGTTTAAACCCCAACCATTAAATGGACACATCCAGAGTAAAGCTTCACTTCCCGTGCATGTGACATCATCCAGCCATACTGTTTTGTTATCCAGATCATAACCATACGAGATATTCCTAAGGTGTTGAAAATAGTTTTCAATCAACATTAAAATTAAAAAATGCTTCATAAGTATATTATCAACCTGTTTTTAAACATCTTAGGTTTTTAAAAATAATGATAACTGTCCACATGTACTTAAATGCCACCCTAGACTGATATCTAGTGCCCAGGTTACTTTTACATCAGTATATCTAACTTTTTTTCTCTGTACGATTAAATTTGTTTCTCTTTCTGAAATTTTGCATATCATTTTATTTGTTTTCTTAAGATTGATAGGAACATTATCTCTTATTCTTATTTTATATACTTAGTGTTTAACTTGTTGAAAAGTTGCATTTTCACTCTAGAACAAAAATTTAGTAAAAAGAATTGCTGTATTTTGCCATTCCATAAAATTAATTAAGAAATCAATATTTGTTATTTAAGTACCAGATGTTTATTATTTTAAGAAAGTGATAAAGATATATAAACCTAAATTGTTTTACACCAAATTTAAATTTTATTTAATTTTACTTACACATGTGTGAAGTTAAAGCCAAGTGTTCGGCAGGCAACAATTGCATCTACATATGTGAAGTGATCCGCACATATCGTTCCCCATGTACCATTGTGATAGATCTCAACTTTTCCTTGACGGACCTCCGTTTCACTGGTTAGTCGTATTTGTTCATCTGTTTATTTGAAATTAAACAACATTCAAAAATTAAATCTTAGTTTTGGGATGTTTTCAGTGCTGTTTATCAAAAAGTGCAATTATCATAAAATGTGTTTAACTTAATTCGCAAGTTTGAAGATTATTCTATAGTGTAAGGAGTTTACTTTCAACATTAACCAGTATGTTAGTATTTCATTTAGAAAATTCAAACAATAACAGCTATGATAATAGCTTTTTATAATCAGTGCCCGACAAGGTTTACAGTAAGTTTCTCTGCTGGTGGCTGTTGCCCTGAGGATATAGGCAAATAAGTGTGTACTATTGTCAGAAATATACTATTGTCTAAATTTTCTCTAGTTAAATGTATAAATCATCAACAACTAATGTATACTCCCTCATGCAGAGTATTTCCTTAGCTAATTTTAGTACAATATATTTTAGTCCTTTTGGGTTTGCTTTTCAACATCTTCAAAAAAGTTTTTGTTTCATAATTTAGGTCCAAGCACTACTGATGAAAGATTGTATTTTGAATCATATGGGTTAACTGTGTTTCTATGATATATACAGCCAAACCTGTCTATAGCGGTCAACCAATAAAACCAGTAAAATGGCCTTTATGGACAGGTGGCCTTTATATACAGTTTCAAAATTATGAATAAAGAACAATTGCAATACGATTCTACTGGCCTTTATAACGTGGTAGTTCTTATATAAAGGTGGCCTATATGGCAGTTTGGACAGTATGGTTTTACAAAAATAAAATATTTAAAGTTACCAAAACATTGAAAACCGTCTCCAGTAAACCCAGAATCACAGACACATCTGTATCCACCAATGGTGTTTTCACAGGTGGCCTCACTACTGCAGTTATAAGTACCATGTGCACATTCGTTGATGTCTAAAAAGCATTACAATTTGTATGATAATCAAAAAACATACTAATCACAATCCAGAAGCAAAGTAACAACTTTCAAACTGACAGGATTAAACCAGGGGGATGAGCACCGGAAGAGTAAACACCTTCTATTTAGCGATCTCCATCCGTCTCGTGTGAACTCAAAATTGAATGACTTGTACTTGATTTTTGGGAAGAAAAGGTAACTGTATAAACGATTCTTTTATTATTTTAATTGAATTTAATTTAAAAAATAAAAATATGTAAACTATTTTACTTAAATAACCAAGACTCGTTCATTACTTTTTTGAAAAATATAATTCTAACGATAAAAAGACAAAACTCGTTTTCTCGAAACACAATAAAGAGGAAATAAGCTTATGTAAACAAAACAATACAAATAAAAAAACAAATATCGGTCCATATTTTGAGACCATAAACATAGACTAGGTTTTTACATTGAAATCAGTCTTGTTATGCATAATTTGCATAAAAGTTATTATATAATTACCTATACACTGATATCCATCCCCTTCGAATCCTGAATTACAGTTACAATTGTATCCATCTGCGGTAATATTGCAGACAGAATTTGAGCTACAGTTGTTATTGCCTGTTTTACACTGATTTTCTCCTGCAATTATTACAAATATTTTTTGAACATGATTGTTGGAGCAATCATAACTATTTGTATTATTGCATAATGTAAGTCAATATTACAATATCCGGTTTTTAAGATATGCATATAGTCAGTAAGACATCATTGATATTCATTTCATACTAGACAGGGCCGCCGTTGGATTGCAAAATAAGGAGCAATGAACATACAAAGACTCGGGGAAGTTTTAAAGATCCTGAACTTTCTTAAAATCGTCGTTAAGCAAGAGAGAATGAACGACAAAAAACTGAAGTTAAGGTATATAATTATCTACTTTGAACTATTGAACTAGTGCGTATCCAGAACGACTTTCATGCTCAAGTTCACAGAGTCAGTATGTCACATCCATATTTTACATTATATTTTGACACCACGAATAACACTTTTTCCCTTCCGAATTTTGATAATCATTCTGAAAACAAAATTATATGATTCTGATATTCACCACATCTTAAAAAAACGTCTTGCGAGTGATGGCAGTTATGTATTCCCCAACCATTAAAAGGACACAACCAAAACGATGATTCTGTTCCAGAACACCCTACATCATCCATCCATATTGGACCGTTCCCATATCCAAATAGGCCAATCCATGCCACACTAACAATTCTAAAACACATAAAAAAGTTTTATTGCCTTTGTTAACTTTTTTTTCGACATTATTATTTACAAAATATTAAAACATTTCCGTTTGGTTAAATTGTGTCTTGTTTTTTTTAATTTAGTATTGCAAGAAAGCGCGTGCAAAACACCATATTGCCCTGGAACACATGCCTGATTTCTTTCGGCGACGTTTTCTGCTTCGTGTTGTATTCTATGCTTCGTCGCCAATTTTGAAACAAGTTTTAAATACGAACTGGTAAAAACACTAACTTCACTTATAAATACGAAATAATATTTTAAAAAAAAACACAAAAATAAATATTGAAATATGTTTCATTTTATTCCGGCAATATCCGGGTTTTTTTAATTGAACAAAACAAAATTGAAATAACTGCGGAAGTTGCATTGTTTAGGGAACCAATGAAAACTAACAACTTTGAGTGATTGTCCTTTCATTTTGATAACTAAACATTTATAGCATTATGAATTGGATAATATTTAACTATGATTTTAGTTGTATACATTTTCTTCGGTCGCCAAAACATATATTGATTAGCTCATTAACATGATATAATTGTATTAAAGTCTCGAGTTATATGTCGAAGTTGTTAAGGTTTTACTTCTAATCTATTTAATTTATTATTGCTTTCAGTGAGAGGAATTTGTAGCTGCTACATGCAAGAGAACATTCTCTAAACTTAGCTACTGTACTGGTGTTCTTATAACCAGAAATCTGATAAAAAGCAAGCTTTTAAAAAATGTTGAATCGGGGATAATTGAAAGTTTTTATCAACATCCTGAAAAATTGTATAATCCTCTGTATCTAAAATTATCATGGATAAATGTTCCATGTTCCTTTCATTATTAATTTTGCAGGTACAGGAAGTCAAACAGAACCCTTACCTTACAGGACCACTGGTACTCTCTTCCCTGATAGAAGTTTACAAGTGTAATTAAATTTGCAAAGTTTTATATATCTTATTATGATTGAACATTGACTAAACTGTATGTTATTTATCACGAGTTTTCACTAAGTTTTGTTGTTATAAACAATAACAAATATACTTGTAAATAAAATGGATAATATTCAGAAGCACTGGTGAAATTGTAGAGATTTTTAATTGATTATACTCTCTTGGTTTAGATTATAACTTTTTTAAGGCAGAAAAAAAACCAAATACAAATTATCTACAATAACTTACTCTGAATCGTATCCAAGTGTTTTACATGCAACTCTGCCATCGTTAAACCAAAAGTTATCACTACATACGGTACCCCACTGTCCATTATAAAAGACCTCTAATCGTCCTTCTCTTACATGTTGACCATTCACAAGCCGAATATCTACATCTAATTAAAAAAACGATATAGATAAATTGTACATGCAAATTAGTTGCTATATACGAACAGCTATTTTTGTAATACTAAAGAAAACTATAAAACTATAAATTCTGTGTTTTTGAAAGGCTTTCTTCATATTTTTTCATTCAATAGTCAATGTTGTCATAATTAAACTTATTATTCCAAAATAAGCTGCAGGGAATGCAGTCTGTAAAAAATGTTCTGAAAACATCGCGTTAGTAAATTGTGATTGTAATTATTACTCGGCCTGTCTGAATTTTGCAGCAATAGACATGCGTTTATGCATAATTTTATTTATCAGCTGTGCTGTTTTAACTTCTTGAAAACAAATAATCACGATGCGTTTTATGTTTACTTATGCTATAAAACAATAATTACTACAAATTAATCAATATTTAACCGTTTTTTCTGAGATACATCAAACAATACACAAGGAAACTTTTACATAATACAATAAATATAAAATATAAATAATTGTTAAACCATAAGAATCTATACCGCTTACTTGAGCAAACGAAGCCATCACCATGGAATCCATTTTTACAGGTACAATTATATTGTCCGATTGAATTTGTACATGTGGCATTGATGCTGCAATTGTGACTCCCAACAGTACATTCATTGATATCTGAGAAATAAATAAGGATATAAACGATGCAACAGTCATTATGCTGACTATTAAATGCATTACATTTTACTGTTTTAGCAGGTTTGTATTTTAATCGCTAGAATAACTAATAAGAAAAACATAATTGATTCTCGATTTTATCGAAACAAAGTTTAACAATAAATCAAAAAGAGAAATAAATATGTGCTTTTTATAAGTTACATTTCAAAGAAAGCAGAAAATGTTTCAATTATCGTATGCCTACGAAATCTTTGAAATCATTGAAACAATTAACAATTCCTTTAATCATGTATGAAGAAAAGAGAACAACATTTATAAAGTTCCTACCTTCACACGTTGACCCATCGCCAGAAAACCCAGTTTTACAAGTACAATTGTATCCGTTTATGATGTTTGAACAAGTAGCATTTTCATGACAGGTAACGTTGTTATTAAGACATTCTAACAATAAAACAAAACAAATTGTTTTACCTCACAATTCCGTTTAATTAAGCGATTAATATGTTATCAATTTCAGACAAATATGATTTTACAAATATTAGATATATCCTAAGCAGTTTTTTTCATCCCCTTACTTAGCTAACATAGTTTTATTTAGTCGCAGTATATACCTAATGTAACACCGAGTTAAACAGTTAAAAATTCGAATACGAATCATGTATATGAAAATGAAACATAAACATGCCTTTCCATGATCAGATCATAAAAAACTCTGAAAATATAGTTGAACATGTGAACTGTCGCCACAGAAGTTTAAATCGAACGTTCCCAACAGTTATAACAGTTATAACCTTTTCTGTAGCAAGCTATATGCATACATAGCGTGTTAAATAAAATTTAGAACTATTGGACGTCATATATAACTAGGATTTCCCCGGAAATAGATACATTCATGAACAATATTACGATGGTCGCTATAGATATCTTAAATCAGAAATGTAACTTACCATTTACATCACAAACTACTGTTGATATATTCCCCATTACACTAGCGAATTCGTCAAAGTTTGCTACATGAAATAAATACATCTCAGATGAAGATATCCCTTTCAATTCATCCATGTTAATGTTGGACCCTATCCCAACAGCCATTACAGTTGCTATCTTCTTAAGTTTCTCTGCTTCCTGCAATGTACTGGACATTGATCCTGATCGACCATCGGTTATCACAACGACAACATTTGGGGAATTGGCTCTGTCACCATTTGTGGATGTAAAACTTTCTGTCAGAACCTTTGTTAAAGCTGAATGGGTATTTGTTCCTCCGCCACTGTACATTATAGTATCTATTGCATTCAGTAAGGAGCTCAAATAGAGTACTGATTCAGATGTATGTCAATGGTTACCGAAGAGGCGTAAGATACGACGC
The DNA here is from genome assembly GCA_021292105.1 of Anadara kagoshimensis. NCBI lineage: Eukaryota > Metazoa > Mollusca > Bivalvia > Arcoida > Arcidae > Anadara > Anadara kagoshimensis. The sequence goes on along the minus strand of CM037867.1, from coordinate 20,041,783 downwards.
CTATTTGTGTATCACTAGGCCCAATTTGAAACAACTGGATTATATTTTTAACAACTGTCTTTTCTTTGTTGAAGTTTGTTGAACCCACACTGCCAGATTCGTCCAAAACAAACACAATATCAGGGTTGGTATTGTTACAAACTGTAAAGATGAAAACTTGAACAATAAACATGAAAATCGAAATTATAAAATCAAATACACTAGTTCCGAAAAAAAAATTCATTGGATAGACCATCAATTATTCAGATAAAAAAATGGATTATTGGCAAAAAATTATTTAGAGTTTGTAGCATATAGAAAAGTTTCACAAGTTTGATGACAAACACCAGTAAAACAAAATCTCTATAACTATTTACTGTATAACTATAAATATACATTATATTCCTTTGATTGTGAATACCATACAGCAAAGTTTCATTCTCAACCAATTTGAAAGTAAGTATTTAATATCAGTAAAATGTTTACTTAATATATTCCCTGATGTTTATAAATTGTAGTCCAGTGCAATATAACTATTGATTGAACGTCGACAGTACTTATATTCCAAACTGCAATATGTATATATTTTTTGAAACACACATACAAATCCATGTCCAAATCACAATCTCTTAAAGTATTTACTAAAAACTTTTAAACTGGCAGATAAAGTTAAACACTTCTTACATGGACGTTAATGTTTTAAAATAAATGAATCATAAATACATATGACAAATGTTAAATAAACCTACCAGAACATGTTATTCCATCACCATAGTAACCAGATGGACACTGACATGTAAATCCACCATTTACATTTACACACTGAGCGTCTCCACTGCAGTTATGGTATCCGTTACTGCATTCATCAATATCTTAAACATAAACAGTAAACATGCGATTTTATGCTATAAAGGCATTTGTATCAAACACAAAAATATTATCAAGGTCCAAAACACAATATCAAATGGAAAGCGAAATTTTAAAAACAAGTCAATTGATTTTTTTAAAACATAGAAAGTGTGAGCGTGTGTAAAAAGTGAAGGCCATAGGAATGATGAAGCTAAATAATTCATACAATTAAAACATTCTATGATCATGTTTTTAGAAAACACATAAAATACTAATTATGATTAAAACGATATCAATATAATTTTAACACTCAAGTCGATGTTGTTTTCATGGATATAATCAATGAAATGATTTTTTCAAAGTGATATAATTATACATAATCTGCACAGTTCCAATACCTATACACTGGTATCCATCCCCTTGGAATCCTGAATTACAGGTGCAACTGTATCCAACTTCGGTAATACTACAGACAGAATTTGAGCTACAGTTGTTATTGCCTGTTATACAGTGATTTTCTCCTGCAATTATTAAAAATATTTTTTGAACATGATTGTTGGAGCAATCATAACTATTTGTATTATTGCATAATGTCAGTCAATATTACAATATCCGGTTTTTAAGATATGCATATAGTCAGTAAGACATCATTGATATTCATTTCATACTAGACAGGACCGCCGTTGGATTGCAAAATAACAAAGACTGAACATACAAAGACTCAGAGAAGTTTCAAAGATCCTGAACTTTCTTAAAATCATCGTTAAGCAAGAGACAGAAAGAACGCAAAAACTGAAGTTAAGGTATATAATTATCTACTTTGAACTATTGAACTAGTGTGTATCCAAAACGACTTTCATGCTCGAGTTCACAGAGTCAGTATGTCGCATCCATATTTTACGTTACATTTTGACACCACAAATAACACTTTTTCCCTTCCGAATTTTGATAATCATTCTGAAAACAAAATTATATGATTCTGATATTCACCACATCTTAAACCAACGTCTTGCGAGTGATAGCAGTTATGTATTCCCCAACCATTAAAAGGACACAACCAAAACGATGATTCTGTTCCAGAACACCCTACATTATCCATCCATATTGGACCGTTCCCATATCCAAATAAGCCAATCGATGTCACAGTAACAATTCTAAAACACATAAAAAAGATTTATTGCCTTTGTTAACTTTTTTTTCGACATTAATATTAACAAAATATTAAAACATTTCCGTTTGGTTAAATTGTGTCTTGTTTTTTTAATATAGTATTGCAAGAAAGCGCGTGCAAAACACCATATTGTCTTGGAACACATGCCTGATTTCTTTCGGCGACGTTTTCTGCTTCGTGTTGTATTCTATGCTTCGTCGCTAATTTTGAAACAAGTTTCAAATACGAACTGGTAAAAACACTGACATAACTTTACTTATAAATACGAAATAATATTAAAAAAAACCCACAAAAATAAATATTGAAATATGTTTCATTTTATTCCGGGCAATATCCGGGTTTTTGTAATTGAACAAAACAAAATTGAAATAACTGCGGAAGTTGCATTGTTTAGGAAACCAATGAAAACTAACAACTTTGAGTGATTGTCCTTTCATTTTGATAACTAAACATTTATAGCATTATGAAATGGCTAATATTTAACTATGATTTTAGTTGTATAAATTTTCTTCGGTCGCCAAAACATATATTGATTAGCTCATTAACATGATATAATTGTATTAAAGTCTCGATTTATATGTCGAAGTTGTTAAGGTTTTACTTCTAATCTATTTAATTTATTATTGCTTTCAGTGAGAGGAATTTGTAGCTGCTACATGCGAGAGAACATTCTCTAAACTTAGCTACTGTACTGGTGTTCTTATAACCAGAAATCTGATAAAAAGCAAGCTTTTAAAAAATGTTGAATCGGGGATAATTGAAAGTTTTTATCAACATCCTGAAAAATTGTATAATCCTCTGTATCTAAAATTATCATGGATAACTGTTCCATGTTCCTTTCATTATTAATTTTGAAGGTACAGATAGTCAAACAGAACCCTTACCTTACAGGACCACTGGTACTCTATTCCCTGATAGAAGTTTACAAGTGTAATTAAATTTCCAAAGTTTTATATATCTTATTATGATTGAACATTGACTAAACTGTTTGTTATTTATCACGAGTTTTCACTAAGTTTTGTTGTTATAAACAATAACAAATACACTTGTAAATAAAATGGATACATTTCAGGAACACTGGTGAAATTCCAGAGATTTTTAATTGATTACACTCTCTTAGTTTATATTATAACATTTTTGAAGACAGAAATAAAACAAATACAAATTATCTACAATATCTTACCCTGAATCGTATCCAAGTGTTTTACATGCAACTCTGCCATCGTTATACGAAAAGTAATCACTACATACGGTACCCCACTGTCCATTATAAAAGACCTCTAAACGTCCTTCTCTTACATGTTGACCATTCATAAGCCGGATATCTACATCTAATTAAAAAAACGATATATAGATGAAATGTGCATGCAAATTAGTTGCTATATACGAACAGCTATTTTTGTAAAACTATAGAAAACTATAAAACTATAAATTTTGTGTTTTTTAAGGGTTTCTTCCTATTTTTTCATTCAATGGTCAATGTTGTCATAATTAAACTTATTATTCCAAAATAAGCTGCAGGGAATGCAGTTTGTAATAAATGTTCTGAAAACATCGGGTTAGTAAATTGTGATTGTAATTATTACTCAGCCTGTCTGAATTTTGCAGCAATAGACATGCGTTTATGCATAATTTAACTTATCAGCTGTGCTGTGTTCAAACTTCTTGCAACAAATAATCACGTTGGTTTTATGTTTACTTATGCGGTAAAACAATAATTACTACAAATTAATCAATATTTAACCGTTTTTCCAATATACATCAAACAATACACTAGGAAACTTCTATATAATACAATAAATATAAAATATTAATAATTGTTAAACCATCAGAATCTATACCGCTTACTTGAACAAACGAAGCCATCACCATGGAATCCATTTTTACAGGTACAATTATATTGTCCGACTGAATTTGTACATGTGGCATTGATGCTGCAGTTGTGACTCCCAACAGTACATTCATTGATATCTGCGAAATAAATAAGGATATAAACGATGCAACAGTCATTATTGCTGACTATTAAATGCATTCACAATTTTACTGTTTTAGCAGGTTTTGTATTTTAATCGCTAGAATAACTAATAAGAAAAACATAATTGATTCTCGATTTTATCGAAACAAAGTTTAACAATAAATTAAAAAGAGAAATAAATATGTGCTTTTCTATAAGTTACATTTCAAAGAAAGCAGAAAATGTTTCAATTATCGTATGCCTACGAAATCTTTGAAATCATTGAAACAATTAACAATTCCTTTAATCATGTATGAAGAAAAGAGAACAACATTTATAAAGTTCCTACCTTCACACGTTGACCCATCGCCAGAAAACCCAGTTTTACAAGTACAATTGTATCCGTTTATGATGTTTGAACAAGTAGCATTTTCATGACAGGTAACGTTGTTATTTAGACATTCTAAAAATGAAACAAAACAAATTGTTTTACCTCACAATTCCGTTTAATTAAGCGATTAATATGTTATCAATTTAAGACAAATATGATTTTACAAATATTAGATATATCCTAAGCAGTTTTTTTCATCCCCTTACTTAGCTAACATAGTTTTATTTAGTCGCAGTATATACCTAATGTAACACCGAGTTACACAGTTAAAAATTCGAATACGAATCATGTATTAATGAAAATGAAACATAAACATGCCTTTCCATGATCAGATCATAAAAAACTCTGAAAATATAGTTGAACATGTGAACTGTCGCCACAGAAGTTTAAATCGAACGTTCCCAACAGTTATAACAGTTATAACCTTTTCTGTAGCAAGCTATATGCATACATAGCGTGTTAAATAAAATTTAGAACTATTGGACGTCATATATAACTAGGATTTCCCCGGAAATAGATACATTCATGAACAATATTACGATGGTCGCTATAGATATCTTAAATCAGAAATGTAACTTACCATTTACATCACAAACTACTGTTGATATATTCCCCATTACACTAGCGAATTCGTCAAAGTTTGCTACATGAAATAAATACATCTCAGATGAAGATATCCCTTTCAATTCATCCATGTTAATGTTGGACCCTATCCCAACAGCCATTACAGTTGCTATCTTCTTAAGTTTCTCTGCTTCCTGCAATGTACTGGACATTGATCCTGATCGACCATCGGTTATCACAACGACAACATTTGGGGAATTGGCTCTGTCACCATTTGTGGATGTAAAACTTTCTGTCAGAACCTTTGTTAAAGCTGAATGGGTATTTGTTCCTCCGCCACTGTACATTATAGTATCTATTGCATTCAGTAAGGAGCTCAAATCAGAGTACTGATTCAGATGTATGTCAATGGTTACCGAAGAGGCGTAAGATACGACGCCTATTTGTGTATCACTAGGCCCAATTTGAAACAACTGGATTATATTTTTAACAACTGTCTTTTCTTTGTTGAAGTTTGTTGAACCCACACTGCCAGATTCGTCCAAAACAAACACAATATCAGGTTGGTATTGTTACAAACTGTAAAGATGAAAACTTGAACAATAAACATGAAAATCGAAATTATAAAATCAAATACACTAGTTCCGAAAAAAAAAATTCATTGGATAGACCATCAATTATTCAGATAAAAAAATGGATTATTGGCAAAAAATTATTTAGAGTTTGTAGCATATAGAAAAGTTTCACAAGTTTGATGACAAACACCAGTAAAACAAAATCTCTATAACTATTTACTGTATAACTATAAATATACATTATATTCTTTTGATTGTGAATACCATACAGCAAAGTTTCATTCTCAACCAATTTGAAAGTAAGTATTTAATATCAGTAAAATGTTTACTTAATATATTCCCTGATGTTTATAAATTGTAGTCCAGTGCAATATAACTATTGATTGAACGTCGACAGTACTTATATTCCAAACTGCAATATGTATATATTTTTTGAAACACACATACAAATCCATGTCCAAATCACAATCTCTTAAAGTATTTACTAAAAACTTTTAAACTGGCAGATAAAGTTAAACACTTCTTACATGGACGTTAATGTTTTAAAATAAATGAATCATAAATACATATGACAAATGTTAAATAAACCTACCAGAACATGTTATTCCATCACCATAGTAACCAGATGGACACTGACATGTAAATCCACCATTTACATTTACACACTGAGCGTCTCCACTGCAGTTATGGTATCCGTTACTGCATTCATCAATATCTTAAACATAAACAGTAAACATGCGATTTTATGCTATAAAGGCATTTGTATCAAACACAAAAATATTATCAAGGTCCAAAACACAATATCAAATGGAAAGCGAAATTTCAAAAACAAGTCAATTGATTTTTTTAAAACATAGAAAGTGTGAGCGTGTGTAAAAAGTGAAGGCCATAGGAATGATGAAGCTAAATAATTCATACAATTAAAACATTCTATGATCATGTTTTTAGAAAACACATAAAATACTAATTATGATTTAAACGATATCAATATAATTTTAACACTCAAGTCGATGTTGTTTTCATGGATATAATCAATGAAATGATTTTTTCAAAGTGATATAATTATACATAATCTGCACAGTTCCAATACCTATACACTGGTATCCATCCCCTTGGAATCCTGAATTACAGGTGCAACTGTATCCAACTTCGGTAATACTACAGACAGAATTTGAGCTACAGTTGTTATTGCCTGTTATACACTGATTTTCTCCTGCAATTATTAAAAATATTTTTTGAACATGATTGTTGGAGCAATCATAACTATTTGTATTATTGCATAATGTCAGTCAATATTACAATATCCGGTTTTTAAGATATGCATATAGTCAGTAAGACATCATTGATATTCATTTCATACTAGACAGGACCGCCGTTGGATTGCAAAATAAGGAGCAATGAACATTCAAAGACTCAGAGAAGTTTCAAAGATCCTGAACTTTCTTAAAATCATCGTTAAGCAAGAGACAGAAAGAACGCAAAAAACTGAAGTTAAGGTATATAATTATCTACTTTGAACTATTGAACTAGTGCGTATCCAAAACGACTTTCATGCTCGAGTTCACAGAGTCAGTATGTCACATCCATATTTTACGTTACATTTTGACACCACAAATAACACTTTTTCCCTTCCGAATTTTGATAATCATTCTGAAAACAAAATTATATGATTCTGATATTCACCACATCTTAAACCAACGTCTTGCGAGTGATAGCAGTTATGTATTCCCCAACCATTAAAAGGACACAACCAAAACGATGATTCTGTTCCAGAACACCCTACATTATCCATCCATATTGGACCGTTCCCATATCCGAATAAGCTACTCGATATCACACTAACAATTCTAAAAAACACATAAAAAAGATTTATTGCCTTTGTTAACTTTTTATTCGACATTATTATTAACTCAATATTAAAACATTTCCGTTTGGTTAAGTTGTGTCTTGTTTTTTTAAATATAGTATTGCAATAAAGCGCGTGCAAAAACACCATATTGTCTCAGAACACATGCCTGATTTCTTTCGGCGACGTTTTCTGACTAGTGTTGTATTCTATGCTTACAATGTGTTTTGAAAGAAGTAATTGCAACTTCAAATAATTCATCGGACGCAACAAAAACGCCAAATATGTAACACAAATAGCCATTAAATTGTTTTTGATTACTCTTGAAAGAAAAAAAAATGTGTTAGTTTTCACTAAGTTTTGTTGTTATAGACAATAACAAATACACTTGTAAATAAAATGGATACATTTCAGGAACACTGGTGAAATTCTAGAGATTTTTAAGTTATTACACTCTCTTAATTTATAATATAACATTTTTGAAGACAGAAATAAAACAAATACAAAGTATCTACATTAACTTACCCTGAATCGTATCCAAGTGTTTTACATGCAACTCTGCCATCGTAATACGAAAAGTAATCACTACATACGGTACCCCACTGTCCATTATGAAATACCTCTAAACGTCCTTCTCTTACATGTTGACCATTCACAAGCCGGATATCTACATCTAATTAAAAAAACGATATATAGATGAAATGTGCATGCAAATTAGTTGCTATATACGAACAGCTATTTTTGTAAAACTATAGAAAACTATAAAACTATAAATTTTGTGTTTTTGAAAGGATTTCTTCCTATTTTTTCATTCAATGGTCAATGTTGTCATAATTAACCGTATTATTCCAAAATAAGCTGCAGGGAATGCAGTTTGTAATAAATGTTCTGAAAACATCAGGTTAGTAAATTGTGATTGTAATTATTACTCAGCCTGTCTGAATTTTGCAGCAATAGACATGCGTTTATGCATAATTTAACTTATCAGCTGTGCTGTGTTCAAACTTCTTGAAAACAAATAATCACGTTGGTTTTATGTTTACTTATGCGGTAAAACAATAATTACTACAAATTAATCAATATTTAACCGTTTTTCCAAGATACATCAAACAATACATAAGGAAACTTCTATATAATACAATAAATATAAAATATTAATAATTGTTAAACCACCAGAATCTATACCGCTTACTTGAACAAACGAAGCCATCACCATGGAATCCATTTTTACAGGTACAATTATATTGTCCGACTGAATTTGTACATGTGGCATTGATGCTGCAGTTGTGACTCCCAACAGTACATTCATTGATATCTGCGAAATAAATAAGGATATAAACGATGCAACAGTCATTATTGCTGACTATTAAATGCATTCACAATTTTTACTGTTTTAGCAGGTTTTGTATTTTAATCGCTAGAATAACTAATAAGAAAAACATAATTGATTCTCGATTTTATCGAAACAAAGTTTAACAATAAATTAAAAAGAGAAATAAATATGTGCTTTTCTATAAGTTACATTTCAAAGAAAGCAGAAAATGTTTCAATTATCGTATGCCTACGAAATCTTTGAAATCATTGAAACAATTAACAATTCCTTTAATCATGTATGAAGAAAAGAGAACAACATTTATAAAGTTCCTACCTTCACACGTTGACCCATCGCCAGAAAACCCAGTTTACAAGTACAATTGTATCCATTTATGATGTTTGAACAAGTAGCATTTTCATGACAGGTAACGTTGTTATTTAGACATTCTAAAAATGAAACAAAACAAATTGTTTTACCTCACAATTCCGTTTAATTAAGCGATTAATATGTTACCAATTTAAGACAAATATGATTTTACAAATGTTAGATATATCCTAAGCAGTTTTTTCATCCCCTTACTTAGCTAACATAGTTTTATTTAGTCGCAGTATATACCTAATGTAACACCGAGTTAAACAGTTAAAAATTCGAATACGAATCATGTATTAATGAAAATGAAACATAAACATGCCTTTCCATGATCAGATCATAAAAAACTCTGAAAATATAGTTGAACATGTGAACTGTCGCCACAGAAGTTTAAATCGAACGTTCCCAACAGTTATAACAGTTATAACCTTTTCTGTAGCAAGCTATATGCATACATAGCGTGTTAAATAAAATTTAGAACTATTGGACATCATATATAACTAGGATTTCCCCGGAAATAATACATTCATGAACAATATTACGATGGTCGCTATAGATATCTTAAATCAGAAATGTAACTTACCATTTACATCACAAACTACTGTTGATATATTCCCCATTACACTAGCGAATTCGTCAAAGTTTGCTACATGAAATAAATACATCTCAGATGAAGATATCCCTTTCAATTCATCCATGTTAATGTTGGACCCTATCCCAACAGCCATTACAGTTGCTATCTTCTTAAGTTTCTCTGCTTCCTGCAATGTACTGGACATTGATCCTGATCGACCATCGGTTATCACAACGACAACATTTGGGGAATTGGCTCTGTCACCATTTGTGGATGTAAAACTTTCTGTCAGAACCTTTGTTAAAGCTGAATGGGTATTTGTTCCTCCGCCACTGTACATTATAGTATCTATTGCATTCAGTAAGGAGCTCAAATCAGAGTACTGATTCAGATGTATGTCAATGGTCACCGAAGAGGCGTAAGATACGACGCCTATTTGTGTATCACTAGGCCCAATTTGAAACAACTGGATTATATTTTTAACAACTGTCTTTCTTTGTTGAAGTTTGTTGAACCCACACTGCCAGATTCGTCCAAAACAAACACAATATCAGGGTTGGTATTGTTACAAACTGTAAAGATGAAAACTTGAACAATAACATGAAAATCGAAATTATAAAATCAAATACACTAGTTCCGAAAAAAAAATTCATTGGATAGACCATCAATTATTCAGATAAAAAAAATGGATTATGGGCAAAAAATTCTTTAGAGTTTGTAGCATATAGAAAAGTTTCACAAGTTTGATGACAAACACCAGTAAAACACAATCTCTATAACTATTACTGTATAACTATAAATATACATTATATTCCTTTGATTGTGAATACCATACAGCAAAAGTTTCATTCTAACCAATTTGAAAGTAAGTATTTAATATCAGTAAAATGTTTATTTAATATATTCCCCGATGTTTATAAATTGTAGTCCAGTGCAATATAACTATTGATTGAACGTCGACAGTACTTATATTCCAAACTGCAATATGTATATATTTTTTGAAACACACATACAAATCCATGTCCAAATCACAATCTCTTAAAGTATTTACTAAAAACTTTTAAACTGGCAGATAAAGTTAAACACTTCTTACATGGATGTTAATGTTTTAAAATAAATAATCATAAATACATATGACAAATGTTAAATAAACCTACCAGAACATGTTATTCCATCACCATAGTAACCAGATGGACACTGACATGTAAATCCACCATTTACATTACACACTGAGCGTCTCCACTGCAGTTATGGTATCCGTTACTGCATTCATCAATATCTTAAACATAAACAGTAAACATGCGATTTATGCTATAAAGGCATTTGTATCAAACACAAAAATATTATCAAGGTCCAAAACACAATATCAAATGGAAAGCGAAATTTTAAAAACAAGTCAATTGATTTTTTAAAACATAGAAAGTGTGAGCGTGTGTAAAAAGTGAAGGCCATAGGAATGATGAAGCTAAATAATTCATACAATTAAAACATTCTATGATCATTTTAGAAAACACATAAAATACTAATTATGATTTAACGATATCAATATAATTTTAACACTCAAGTCGATGTTGTTTTCATGGATATAATCAATGAAATGATTTTTTCAAAGTGATATAATATACATAATCTGCACAGTTCCAATACCTATACACTGGTATCCATCCCCTTGGAATCCTGAATTACAGGTGCAACTGTATCCAACTTCGGTATACTACAGACAGAATTTGAGCTACAGTTGTTATTGCCTGTTATACACTGATTTCTCCTGCAATTATTAAAAATATTTTTTGAACATGATTGTTGGAGCAATCATAATCTATTTGTATTATTGCATAATGTCAGTCAATATTACAATATCCGGTTTTAAGATATGCATATAGTCAGTAAGACATCATTGATATTCATTTCATACTAGACAGGACCGCCGTTGGATTGCAAAATAAGGAGCAATGAACATTCAAAGACTCAGAGAAGTTTCAAAAATCTGAACTTTCTTAAAATCATCGTTAAGCAAGAGACAGAAAGAACGCAAAAAATGAAGTTAAGGTATATAATTATCTACTTTGAACTATTGAACTAGTGCGTATCCAAAACGACTTTCATGCTCGAGTTTCACAGAGTCAGTATGTCACATCCATATTTTACGTTACATTTTGACACCACAAATAACACCTTTTCCCTTCCGAATTTTGATAATCATTCTGAAAACAAAAATTATATGATTCTGATATTCACCACATCTTAAACCAACGTCTTGCGAGTGATAGCAGTTATGTATTCCCCAACCATTAAAAGGACACAACCAAAACGATGATCTGTTCCAGAACACCCTACATTATCCATCCATATTGGACCGTTCCCATATCCGAATAAGCTACTCGATATCACACTAACAATTCTAAAACACATAAAAAAGATTATTGCCTTTGTTAACTTTTATTCGACATTATTATTAACTCAATATTAAAACATTTCTGTGGTTAAATTGTGTCTTGTTTTTTTTTAATATAGTATTGCAATAAAGCGCGTGCAAAAACACCATATTGTCTCAGAACACATGCCTGATTTCTTTCGGCGACGTTTTCTGACTAGTGTTGTATTCTATGCTTACAATGTGTTTGAAAGAAGTAATTGCAACTTCAATAATTCATTGGACGCAACAAAAACGCCAAATATGTAACACAAATAGCCATTAAATTGTTTTTGATTACTCTTGAAAGAAAAAAAAATGTGTTAGTTTTCACTAAGTTTGTTGTTATAGACAATAACAAATACACTTGTAAATAAAATGGATACATTTCAGGAACACTGGTGAAATTCTAGAGATTTTTAAGTATTACACTCTCTTAATTTATAATATAACATTTTTGAAGACAGAATAAAACAAATACAAAGTATCTACAATACTTACCCTGAATCGTATCCAAGTGTTTACATGCAACTCTGCCATCGTAATACGAAAAGTAATCACTACATACGGTACCCCACTGTCCATTATGAAATACCTCTAAACGTCCTTCTCTTACATGTTGACCATTCACAAGCCGGATATCTACATCTAATTAAAAAAAACGATATAAGATGAAATGTGCATGCAAATTAGTTGCTATATACGAACAGCTATTTTTGTAAAACTATAGAAAACTATAAAAACTATAAATTTGTGTTTTTGAAAGGATTTCTTCCTATTTTTTCATTCAATGGTCAATGTTGTCATAATAACCGTATTATTCCAAAATAAGCTGCAGGGAAGCGTTTGTAATAAATGTTCTGAAACATCAGGTTAGTAAATTGTGATTGTAATTATTACTCAGCCTGTCTGAATTTTGCAGCAATAGACATGCGTTATGATAATTTAACTTATCAGCTGTCTGTGTTCAAACTTCTTGAAAACAAATAATCACGTGGTTTTATGTTTACTTATGCGGTTAAAACAATAATACTACAATTAATCAATATTTAACCGTTTTTCCAAGATACATCAAACAATACATAAGAAACTTCTATATAATACAATAAATATAAAATATTAATAATTGTTAAACACCAGAATCTATACCGCTTACTTGAACAACGAAGCCATCACCATGGAATCCATTTTTACAGGTACAATTATATGTCCGACGAATTTGTACATGTGGCATTGATGCTGCAGTTGTGACTCCCAACAGTACATTCATTGATATCTGCGAAATAAATAAGGATATAAACGATGCAACAGTCATTATGCTGACTATTAAATGCATTCACAATTTACTGTTTTAGCAGTTTTGTATTTTAATCGCTAGAATAAACTAATAAGAAAAACATAATTGATTCTCGATTTATCGAAACAAAGTTTAACAATAAATTAAAAAGAGAAATAAATATGTGCTTTTCTATAAGTTACATTCAAAGAAAGCAGAAAATGTTTCAATTATCGTATGCCTACGAAATCTTTGAAATCATTGAAACAATAACAATTCCTTTAATCATGTATGAAGAAAAAGAGAACAACATTATAAAGTTCCTACCTTCACACGTTGACCCATCGCCAGAAAACAGTTTTACAAGTACAATTGTATCCATTTATGATGTTTGAACAAGTAGCATTTTCATGGACAGGTAACGTTTTATTTAGACATTCTAAAAATGAAACAAAACAAATTGTTTACCTCACAATTCCGTTAATTAAGCGATTAATATGTTACCAATTTAAGACAAATATGATTTTACAAATGTTAGATATATCCTAAGCAGTTTTTTTATTCCCATTACTTAGCTAACATAGTTTTATTAGTCGCAGTATATACCTAATGTAACACCGAGTTAAACAGTTAAAATTTCGAATACGAATCATGTATTAATGAAAATGAAAACATAAACATGCCTTTCCATGATCAGATCATAAAAAAACTCTGAAAATATAGTTGAACATGTGAACTGTCGCCACAGAAGTTTTAAATCGAACGTTCCCAACAGTTATAACAGTTATAACCTTTTCTGTAGCAAGCTATATGCATACATAGCGTGTTAATAAAATTTAAGAACTATGGACATCATATATAACTAGGATTTCCCGGAAATAAATACATTCATGAACAATATTACGATGGTCGCTATAGATATCTTAAATCAAAATGTAACTTACCATTTACATCACAAATACTGTGATATATTCCCCATTACACTAGCGAATTCGTCAAAGTTTGCTACATGAAATAAATACATCTCAGATGAAGATATCCCTTTCAATTCATCCATGTTAATGTTGGACCCTATCCCAACAACCATTACAGTTGCTATCTTCTTAAGTTTCTCTGCTTCCTGCAATGTACTGGACATTGATCCTGATCGACCATCGTTATCACAACGACAAACATTTGGGGGAATTGGCTCTGTCACCATTTGTGGATGTAAAACTTTCTGTCAGAACTTTGTTTAAAGCTGAATGGGTATTTGTTCCTCCGCCACTGTACCATTATAGTATCTATTGCATTCAGTAAGGAGCTCAAATCAGAGTACTGATTCAGATGTATGTCAATGGTTACGAAGAGGCGTAAGATACGACGCCTATTTGTGTATCACTAGGCCCAATTTGAAACAACTGGATTATATTTTTAACAACTGTTCTTTCTTTGTTGAAGTTGTTGAACCCACACTGCCAGATTCGTCAAAACAAACACAATATCAGGTGGTATTGTTACAAACTGTAAAGATGAAACTTGAACAATAACATGAAACGAATTATAAAATCAAATACACTAGTTCCGAAAAAAAATTCATTGATAGACCATCAATTATTCAGATAAAAATGGATTATGGGCAAAAAATTCTTTAGAGTTTGTAGCATATAGAAAAAGTTTCACAAGTTTGATGACAAACACCAGTAAAACACAATCTCTATAACTATTTACTGTATAACTATAAATATACATTATATTCCTTTGATTGTGAATACCATACAGCAAAGTTTCATTCTCAAACCAATTTGAAAGTAAGTATTTAATATCAGTTAAATGTTTATTTAATATATTCCCGATGTTTATAAATTGTAGTCCAGGCAATATAACTATTGATTGAACGTCGACAGACTTATATTCCAAACTGCAATATGTATATATTTTGAAACACACATACAAATCCATGTCCAAATCACAATCTCTTAAAGTATTTACTAAAAACTTTTAAACTGGCAGATAAAGTTAAACACTTCTTACATGGATGTTAATGTTTTAAAATAATGAATCATAAATACATATGACAAATGTTAAATAAACCTACCAGAACATGTTATTCCATCACCATAGTAACCCAGATTGGACACTGACATGTAAAATCCACCATTTACATTTACACACTGAGCGTCTCCACTGCAGTTATGGTATCCGTTACTGCATTCATCAATATCTAAACATAAACAGTAAACATGCGATTTTATGCTATAAAGCATTTGTATCAAAACACAAAAATATATCAAGGTCCAAAACACAATATCAATGGAAAGCGAAATTTTAAAAACAAGTCAATGATTTTTTAAAACATAGAAAGTGTGAGCGTGTGTAAAAAGTGAAGGCCATAGGAATGATGAAGCTAAATAATTCATACAATTAAAACATTCTATGATCATGTTTTAGAAAAACACATAAAATACTAATTATGATTTAAACGATATCAATATAATTTTAACACTCAAGTCGATGTTGTTTTCATGGATATAAATCAATGAAATGATTTTTTCAAAGTGATATAATTATACATAATCTGCACAGTTCCAATACCTATACACTGGTATCCATCCCCTTGGAATCCTGAATTACAGGTGCAACTGTATCCAACTTCGGTAATACTACAGAACAGAATTTGAGCTACAGTTGTATTGCCTGTTTATACACTGATTTTCTCCTGCAATTATTAAAAATATTTTTGAAATGATTGTTGGAGCAATCAAACTTTTGAATTATTGCATAATGTCAGTCAATATTACAATATCCGGTTTTAAGATATGCATATAGTCAGTAAGACCATTGATATTCATTTCATACTAGACAGGACCGCCGTTGGATTGCAAATAAGGAGCATACATTCAAAGACTCACGAGAAGTTTCAAAGATCCTGAACTTTCTTAAAATCATCGTTAAGCAAGAGACAGAAAGAACGCAAAACTGAAGTTAAGGTATATAATTATCGACTTGAACTATTGACACTAGTGCGTATCCAAAACGATTTCTCATGCTCGAGTTTCACAGAGTCAGTATGTCACATCACTATTTTACGTACATTTGACACCACAAAAACACCTTCCCTTCCGAATTTGATAATCATTCTGAAAACAAAATTATATGATTCTGATATTCACCCATCTTAAACCAAACGGTCTTGCGAGTGATAGCAGTTATGTATTCCCCAACCATTAAAAGGACACAACCAAAACGATGATTCTGTTCCAGAACACCCTACATTATCCATCCATATTGGACCGTTCCCATATCCGAATAAGCTACTCGATATCACTAACAATTCTAAAACACATAAAAAAGATTTATTGCCTTTGTTAACTTTTATTCGACATTATTATTAACTCAATATTAAAACATTTCGTTTGGTTAAATGTTCTTGTTTTTTTAATATAGTATTGCAATAAAGCGCGTGCAAAAACACCATATTGTCTCAGAACACATGCTGATTCTTTCGCGACGTTTTCTGACTAGTGTTGTATTCTATGCTTACAATGTGTTTTGAAAGAAGTAATTGCAACTTCAATAATTCATGGACGCAACAAAAACGCCAAATATGTAACACAAATAGCCATTAAATTGTTTTTGATTACTCTTGAAAGAAAAAAAAATGTGTTAGTTCACTAAGTTTTGTTGTTATAGACAATAACAAATACACTTGTAAATAAAATGGACTACATTTCAGGAACACTGGTGAAATTCTAGAGATTTTTAAGTATTACACTCTCTTAATTTATAATATAACATTTTGAAGACAGAAATAAAAACAAATAAAGTATCTACAATAACTTACCCTGATCGTATCCAAGTGTTTTACATGCAACTCTGCCATCGTAATACGAAAAGTAATCACTACATACGGTACCCCACTGTCCATATGGAAATCCTCAAACGTCCTTCTCTTACATGTTGAACATTCACAAGCCGTATATTCCCTCTATTAAAAAAAACGATATATAGATGAAATGGCAGGCAAATTAGTTGCTATATACGACCAGCTATTTTTGTAACACTATAGAAAACTATAAAACTATAAATTTTGTGTTTTTGAAAGTTTTGTGTTTTTTTTCATTCAATGTGTCAATGGTCATAATAACCGTATTATTCAAAATAAGCTGCAGGGAATGCGTTTGTAATAAATGTTCTGAAACATCAGGTTAATAAATTGGATTGTAATTATTACTCAGCCTGTCTGAATTTTGCAGCAAAGACATGCGTTATGCATAATTTAACTTATCAGCTGTGCTGTGGTTCAAACTTCTTGAAAAGCAAATAATCACGTTGGTTTTATGTTTACTTATGCGGTAAAACAATAATTACTACAAATTAATCAATATTTAACCATTTTTTCCAATCATCAAAAACAATACAAGGAAACTTCTATATAATACAATAAATATAAAATATAAATAATTGTTAAACTCAGAATCTATACCGCTTACTTGAACAAACGAAGCCATCACCATGGAATCCATTTTACAGGTACAATATATTGTCCGACTGAATTTGTACATGTGGCATTGATGCTGCAGTTGTGACTCCCAACAGTACATTCATTGATATCTGCAAAATAAATAAGGATATAAACGATGCAACAGTCATTATTGCTGACTATTAAAATGCATTCACAATTTTACTTTTTAGCAGGTTTTGTATTTTAATCGCTAGAATAACTAATAAGAAAAACATAATTGATTCTCGATTTTATCGAAACAAAGTTTAACAATAAATCAAAAAGAGAAATAAATATGTGCTTTTCTATAAGTTACATTTCAAAGATTCAAAATGTTTCAATTATCGTATGCCTACGAATCTTTGAAATCATTGAAACAATTAACAATTCCTTTAATCATGTATGAAGAAAAGAGAACAACATTTATAAAGTTCCTACCTTCACACGTTGACCCATCGCCAGAAAACCCAGTTTTACAAGTACAATTGTATCCATTTATGATGTTTGAACAAGTAGCATTTTCATGACAGGTAACGTTGTTATTTAGACATTCTAAAAATGAAACAAAACAAATTGTTTTACCTCACAATTCCGTTTAATTAAGCGATTAATATGTTACCAATTTAAGACAATATGATTTTACAAATGTTAGATATATCCTAAGCAGTTTTTTTCATCCCTTACTTAGCTAACATAGTTTTATTTAGTCGCAGTATATACCTAATGTAACACCGAGTTAAACAGTTAAAATTCGAATACGAATCATGTATTAATGAAAATGAAACATAAACATGCCTTTCCATGATCAGATCATAAAAAAACTCTGAAAAATATAGTTGAACATGTGAACTGTCGCCACAGAAGTTTAAATCGAACGTTCCCAACAGTTATAACAGTTATAACCTTTTCTGTAGCAAGCTATATGCATACATAGCGTGTTAAATAAAATTTAGAACTATTGGACATCATATATAACTAGGATTTCCCGGAAATAAATACATTCATGAACAATATTACGATGGTCGCTATAGATATCTTAAATCAGAAATGTAACTTACCATTTACATCACAAACTACTGTTGATATATTCCCATTACACTAGCGAATTCGTCAAGTTTGCTACATGAAATAAATACATCTCAGATGAAGATATCCCTTTCAATTCATCCATGTTAATGTTGGACCCTATCCCAACAGCCATTACAGTTGCTATCTTCTTAAGTTTCTCTGCTTCCTGCAATGTACTGGACATTGATCCTGATCGACCATCGGTTATCACAACGACACATTTGGGGAATTGGCTCTGTCACCATTTGTGGATGTAAAACTTTCTGTCAGAACCTTTGTTAAAGCTGAATGGGTATTTGTTCCTCCGCCACTGTACATTATAGTATCTATTGCATTCAGTAAGGAGCTCAAATCAGAGTACTGATTCAGATGTATGTCAATGGTTACCGAAGAGGCGTAAGATACGACGCCTATTTGTGTATCACTAGGCCCAATTTGAAACAACTGGATTATATTTTTAACAACTGTCTTTTCTTTGTTGAAGTTTGTTGAACCCACACTGCCAGATTCGTCCAAAACAAAACACAATATCAGGGTTGGTATTGTTACAAACTGTAAAGATGAAAACTTGAACAATAAACATGAAAATCGAAATTATAAAATCAAATACACTAGTTCCGAAAAAAAAATTCATTGGATAGACCATCAATTATTCAGATATAAAAAAATGGATTATGGGCAAAAAATTCTTTAGAGTTTGTAGCATATAGAAAAGTTTCACAAGTTTGATGACAAACACCAGTAAAACACAATCTCTATAACTATTTACTGTATAACTATAAATATACATTATATTCCTTTGATTGTGAATACCATACAGCAAAGTTTCATTCTCAACCAATTTGAAAGTAAGTATTTAATATCAGTAAAATGTTTATTTAATATATTCCCGATGTTTATAAATTGTAGTCCAGTGCAATATAACTATTGATTGAACGTCGACAGTACTTATATTCCAAACTGCAATATGTATATATTTTTTGAAACACACATACAAATCCATGTCCAAATCACAATCTCTTAAAGTATTTACTAAAAACTTTTAAAACTGGCAGACAAAGTTAAACACTTCTTACATGGATGTTAATGTTTTAAAATAAATGAATCATAAATACATATGACAAATGTTAAATAAACCTACCAGAACATGTTATTCCATCACCATAGTAACCAGATGGACACTGACATGTAAATCCACCATTTACATTACACACTGAGCGTCTCCACTGCAGTTATGGTATCCGTTACTGCATTCATCAATATCTTAAACATAAACAGTAAACATGCGATTTTATGCTAT
This sequence comes from Anadara kagoshimensis, assembly GCA_021292105.1. Lineage (NCBI taxonomy): Eukaryota > Metazoa > Mollusca > Bivalvia > Arcoida > Arcidae > Anadara > Anadara kagoshimensis. Next base: position 20,021,656 of record CM037867.1, on the reverse strand, counting down.
AAAGGCATTTGTATCAAACACAAAAATATTATCAAGGTCCAAAACACAATATCAATGGAAAGCGAAATTTAAAAACAAGTCAATTGATTTTTTTAAAACATAGAAAGTGTGAGCGTGTGTAAAAAGTGAAGGCCATAGGAATGATGAAGCTAAAATAATTCATACAATTAAAACATTCTATGATCATGTTTTAGAAAACACATAAAATACTAATTATGATTTAAACGATATCAATATAATTTTAACACTCAAGTCGATGTTGTTTTCATGGATATAATCAATGAAATGATTTTTTCAAAGTGATATAATTATACATAATCTGCACAGTTCCAATACCTATACACTGGTATCCATCCCTTGGAATCCTGAATTACAGGTGCAACTGTATCCAACTTCGGTAATACTACAGACAGAATTTGAGCTACAGTTGTTATTGCCTGTTATACACTGATTTTCTCCTGCAATTATTAAAAAATTTTTTGAACATGATTGTTGGAGCAATCATAACTATTTGTATTATTGCATAATGTCAGTCAATATTACAATATCCGGTTTTTAAGATATGCATATAGTCAGTAAGACATCATTGATATTCATTTCATACTAGACAGGACCGCCGTTGGATTGCAAAATAAGGAGCAATGAACATTCAAAGACTCAGAGAAGTTTCAAAGATCCTGAACTTTCTTAAAATCATCGTTAAGCAAGAGACAGAAAGAACGCAAAAACTGAAGTTAAGGTATATAATTATCTACTTTGAACTATTGAACTAGTGCGTATCCAAAACGACTTTCATGCTCGAGTTCACAGAGTCAGTATGTCACATCCATATTTTACGTTACATTTTGACACCACAAATAACACCTTTTCCCTTCCGAATTTTGATAATCATTCTCAAAACAAAATTATATGATTCTGATATTCACCACATCTTAAACCAACGTCTTGCGAGTGATAGCAGTTATGTATTCCCCAACCATTAAAAGGACACAACCAAAACGATGATTCTGTTCCAGAAACCCTACATTATCCATCCATATTGGACCGTTCCCATATCCGAATAAGCTACTCGATATCACACTAACAATTCTAAAACACATAAAAAAGATTTATTGCCTTTGTTAACTTTTTATTCGACATTATTATTAACTCAATATTAAAACATTTCCGTTTGGTTAATTGTGTCTTGTTTTTTTTAATATAGTATTGCAATAAAGCGCGTGCAAAAACACCATATTGTCTCAGAACACATGCCTGATTTCTTTCGGCGACGTTTTCTGACTAGTGTTGTATTCTATGCTTACAATGTGTTTTGAAAGAAGTAATTGCAACTTCAATAATTCATTGGACGCAACAAAAAACGCCAAATATGTAACACAAATAGCCATTAAATTGTTTTTGATTACTCTTGAAAGAAAAAAAAATGTGTTAGTTTTCACTAAGTTTTGTTGTTATAGACAATAACAAATACACTTGTAAATAAAATGGATACATTTCAGGAACACTGGTGAAATTCTAGAGATTTTTAAGTTATTACACTCTCTTAATTTTATAATATAACATTTTTGAAGACAGAAATAAAACAAATACAAAGTATCTACAATAACTTACCCTGAATCGTATCCAAGTGTTTTACATGCAACTCTGCCATCGTAATACGAAAAGTAATCACTACATACGGTACCCACTGTCCATTATGAAATACCTCTAAACGTCCTTCTCTTACATGTTGACCATTCACAGCCGGATATCTACATCTAATTAAAAAAAACGATATATAGATGAAATGTGCATGCAAATTAGTTGCTATATACGACCAGCTATTTTTGAACACTATAGAAAACTATAAAACTATAAATTTTGTGTTTTTGAAATGGTTTTTTCCTATTTTTTCATTCAATGGTCAATGTTGTCATAATAAACCGTATTATTCCAAAATAAGCTGCAGGGAATGCAGTTTGTAATAAATGTTCTGAAAACATCAGGTTAAAAATTGTGATTGTAATTATTACTCAGCCTGTCTGAATTTTGCAGCAATAGACATGCGTTTATGCATAATTTAACTTATCAGCTGTGCTGTGTTCAAACTTCTTGAAAACAAAATAATCACGTTGGTTTTATGTTTACTTATGCGGTAAAACAATAATTACTACAAATTAATCAATATTTAACCATTTTTCCAAGATACATCAAACAATACACTAGGAAACTTCTATATAATACAATAAATATAAAATATAAATAATTGTTAAACCATCAGAATCTATACCGCTTACTTGAACAAACGAAGCCATCACCATGGAATCCATTTTTACAGGTACAATTATATTGTCCGACTGAATTTGTACATGTGGCATTGATGCTGCAGTTGTGACTCCCAACAGTACATTCATTGATATCTGCAAAATAAATAAGGATATAAACGATGCAACAGTCATTATTGCTGACTATTAAATGCATTCACAATTTTACTGTTTTAGCAGGTTTTGTATTTTAATCGCTAGAATAACTAATAAGAAAAACATAATTGATTCTCGATTTTATCGAAACAAAGTTTAACAATAAATCAAAAAGAGAAAAAATATGTGCTTTTCTATAAGTTACATTTCAAAGATTCAGAAAATGTTTCAATTATCGTATGCCTACGAAATCTTTGAAATCATTGAAACAATTAACAATTCCTTTAATCATGTATGAAGAAAAGAGAACAACATTTATAAAGTTCCTACCTTCACACGTTGACCCATCGCCAGAAAACCCAGTTTTACAAGTACAATTGTATCCATTTATGATGTTTGAACAAGTAGCATTTTCATGACAGGTAACGTTGTTATTAGACATTCTAAAATGAAACAAAACAAATTGTTTTACCTCACAATTCCGTTTTAATTAAGCGATTAATATGTTACCAATTTAAGACAAATATGATTTTACAAATGTTAGATATATCCTAAGCAGTTTTTTTCATCCCCTTACTTAGCTAACATAGTTTTATTTAGTCGCAGTATATACCTAATGTAACACCGAGTTAAACAGTTAAAAATTCGAATACGAATCATGTATTAATGAAAATGAAACATAAACATGCCTTTCCATGATCAGATCATAAAAAAACTCTGAAAATATAGTTGAACATGTGAACTGTCGCCACAGAAGTTTAAATCGAACGTTCCCAACAGTTATAACAGTTATAACCTTTTCTGTAGCAAGCTATATGCATACATAGCGTGTTAAATAAAATTTAGAACTATTGGACATCATATATAACTAGGATTTCCCCGGAAATAAATACATTCATGAACAATATTACGATGGTCGCTATAGATATCTTAAATCAGAAATGTAACTTACCATTTACATCACAAACTACTGTTGATATATTCCCCATTACACTAGCGAATTCGTCAAAGTTTGCTACATGAAATAAATACATCTCAGATGAAGATATCCCTTTCAATTCATCCATGTTAATGTTGGACCCTATCCCAACAGCCATTACAGTTGCTATCTTCTTAAGTTTCTCTGCTTCCTGCAATGTACTGGACATTGATCCTGATCGACCATCGGTTATCACAACGACAACATTTGGGGAATTGGCTCTGTCACCATTTGTGGATGTAAAACTTTCTGTCAGAACCTTTGTTAAAGCTGAATGGGTATTTGTTCCTCCGCCACTGTACATTATAGTATCTATTGCATTCAGTAAGGAGCTCAAATCAGAGTACTGATTCAGATGTATGTCAATGGTTACCGAAGAGGCGTAAGATACGACGCCTATTTGTGTATCACTAGGCCCAATTTGAAACAACTGGATTATATTTTTAACAACTGTCTTTTCTTTGTTGAAGTTTGTTGAACCCACACTGCCAGATTCGTCCAAACAAACACAATATCAGGGTTGGTATTGTTACAAACTGTAAAGATGAAAACTTGAACAATAAACATGAAAATCGAAATTATAAAATCAAATACACTAGTTCCGAAAAAAAAATTCATTGGATAGACCATCAATTATTCAGATAAAAAAATGGATTATGGGCAAAAAATTCTTTAGAGTTTGTAGCATATAGAAAAGTTTCACAAGTTTGATGACAAACACCAGTAAAACACAATCTCTATAACTATTTACTGTATAACTATAAATATACATTATATTCCTTTGATTGTGAATACCATACAGCAAAGTTTCATTCTCAACCAATTTGAAAGTAAGTATTTAATATCAGTAAAATGTTTATTTAATATATTCCCCGATGTTTATAAATTGTAGTCCAGTGCAATATAACTATTGATTGAACGTCGACAGTACTTATATTCCAAACTGCAATATGTATATATTTTTTGAAACACACATACAAATCCATGTCCAAATCACAATCTCTTAAAGTATTTACTAAAAACTTTTAAACTGGCAGACAAAGTTAAACACTTCTTACATGGATGTTAATGTTTTAAAATAAATGAATCATAAATACATATGACAAATGTTAAATAAACCTACCAGAACATGTTATTCCATCACCATAGTAACCAGATGGACACTGACATGTAAATCCACCATTTACATTTACACACTGAGCGTCTCCACTGCAGTTATGGTATCCGTTACTGCATTCATCAATATCTTAAACATAAACAGTAAACATGCGATTTTATGCTATAAAGGCATTTGTATCAAACACAAAAATATTATCAAGGTCCAAAACACAATATCAAATGGAAAGCGAAATTTTAAAAACAAGTCAATTGATTTTTTTAAAACATAGAAATGTGAGCGTGTGTAAAAAGTGAAGGCCATAGGAATGATGAAGCTAAATAATTCATACAATTAAAACATTCTATGATCATGTTTTTAGAAAACACATAAAATACTAATTATGATTTAAACGATATCAATATAATTTTAACACTCAAGTCGATGTTGTTTCATGGATATAATCAATGAAATGATTTTTTTCAAAGTGATATAATTATACATAATCTGCACAGTTCCAATACCTATACACTGGTATCCATCCCCTTGGAATCCTGAATTACAGGTGCAACTGTATCCAACTTCGGTAATACTACAGACAGAATTTGAGCTACAGTTGTTATTGCCTGTTATACACTGATTTTCTCCTGCAATTATTAAAAATATTTTTTGAACATGATTGTTGGAGCAATCATAACTATTTGTATTATTGCATAATGTCAGTCAATATTACAATATCCGGTTTTTAAGATATGCATATAGTCAGTAAGACATCATTGATATTCATTTCATACTAGACAGGACCGCCGTTGGATTGCAAAATAAGGAGCAATGAACATTCAAAGACTCAGAGAAGTTTCAAAGATCCTGAACTTTCTTAAAATCATCGTTAAGCAAGAGACAGAAAGAACGCAAAAACTGAAGTTAAGGTATATAATTATCTACTTTGAACTATTGAACTAGTGCGTATCCAAAACGACTTTCATGCTCGAGTTCACAGAGTCAGTATGTCACATCCATATTTTACGTTACATTTTGACACCACAAATAACACCTTTTCCCTTCCGAATTTTGATAATCATTCTGAAAACAAAATTATATGATTCTGATATTCACCACATCTTAAACCAACGTCTTGCGAGTGATAGCAGTTATGTATTCCCCAACCATTAAAAGGACACAACCAAAACGATGATTCTGTTCCAGAACACCCTACATTATCCATCCATATTGGACCGTTCCCATATCCGAATAAGCTACTCGATATCACACTAACAATTCTAAAACACATAAAAAAGATTTATTGCCTTTGTTAACTTTTTATTCGACATTATTATTAACTCAATATTAAAACATTTCCGTTTGGTTAAATTGTGTCTTGTTTTTTTTTAATATAGTATTGCAATAAAGCGCGTGCAAAAACACCATATTGTCTCAGAACACATGCCTGATTTCTTTCGGCGACGTTTTCTGACTAGTGTTGTATTCTATGCTTACAATGTGTTTTGAAAGAAGTAATTGCAACTTCAATAATTCATTGGACGCAACAAAAACGCCAAATATGTAACACAAATAGCCATTAAATTGTTTTTGATTACTCTTGAAAGAAAAAAAAATGTGTTAGTTTTCACTAAGTTTTGTTGTTATAGACAATAACAAATACACTTGTAAATAAAATGGATACATTTCAGGAACACTGGTGAAATTCTAGAGATTTTTAAGTTATTACACTCTCTTAATTTATAATATAACATTTTTGAAGACAGAAATAAAACAAATACAAAGTATCTACAATAACTTACCCTGAATCGTATCCAAGTGTTTTACATGCAACTCTGCCATCGTAATACGAAAAGTAATCACTACATACGGTACCCCACTGTCCATTATGAAATACCTCTAAACGTCCTTCTCTTACATGTTGACCATTCACAAGCCGGATATCTACATCTAATTAAAAAAACGATATATAGATGAAATGTGCATGCAAATTAGTTGCTATATACGACCAGCTATTTTTGTAACACTATAGAAAACTATAAAACTATAAATTTTGTGTTTTTGAAATGGTTTTTTCCTATTTTTTCATTCAATGGTCAATGTTGTCATAATAAACCGTATTATTCCAAAATAAGCTGCAGGGAATGCAGTTTGTAATAAATGTTCTGAAAACATCAGGTTAATAAATTGTGATTGTAATTATTACTCAGCCTGTCTGAATTTTGCAGCAATAGACATGCGTTTATGCATAATTTAACTTATCAGCTGTGCTGTGTTCAAACTTCTTGAAAACAAATAATCACGTTGGTTTTATGTTTACTTATGCGGTAAAACAATAATTACTACAAATTAATCAATATTTAACCATTTTTCCAAGATACATTAAACAATACACTAGGAAAGTTCTATATAATACAATAAATATAAAATATAAATAATTGTTAAACCATCAGAATCTATACCGCTTACTTGAACAAACGAAGCCATCACCATGGAATCCATTTTTACAGGTACAATTATATTGTCCGACTGAATTTGTACATGTGGCATTGATGCTGCAGTTGTGACTCCCAACAGTACATTCATTGATATCTGCGAAATAAATAAGGATATAAACGATGCAACAGTCATTATTGCTGACTATTAAATGCATTCACAATTTTACTGTTTTAGCAGGTTTTGTATTTTAATCGCTAGAATAACTAATAAGAAAAACATAATTGATTCTCGATTTTATCGAAACAAAGTTTAACAATAAATCAAAAAGAGAAATAAATATGTGCTTTTCTATAAGTTACATTTCAAAGATTCAGAAAATGTTTCAATTATCGTATGCCTACGAAATCTTTGAAATCATTGAAACAATTAACAATTCCTTTAATCATGTATGAAGAAAAGAGAACAACATTTATAAAGTTCCTACCTTCACACGTTGACCCATCGCCAGAAAACCCAGTTTTACAAGTACAATTGTATCCGTTTATGATGTTTGAACAAGTAGCATTTTCATGACAGGTAACGTTGTTATTAAGACATTCTAAAAATGAAACAAAACAAATTGTTTTACCTCACAATTCCGTTTAATTAAGCGATTAATATGTTACCAATTTAAGACAAATATGATTTTACAAATATTAGATATATCCTAAGCAGTTTTTTTATCCCCTTACTTAGCTAACATAGTTTTATTTAGTCGCAGTATATACCTAATGTAACACCGAGTTAAACAGTTAAAAATTCGAATACGAATCATGTATTAATGAAAATGAAACATAAACATGCCTTTCCATGATCAGATCATAAAAAAAACTCTGAAAATATAGTTGAACATGTGAACTGTCGCCACAGAAGTTTAAATCGAACGTTCCCAACAGTTATAACAGTTATAACCTTTTCTGTAGCAAGCTATATGCATACATAGCGTGTTAAATAAAATTTAGAACTATTGGACATCATATATAACTAGGATTACCCCGGAAATAGATACATTCATGAACAATATTACGAGGGTCGCTATAGATATCTTAAATCAGAAATGTAACTTACCATTTACATCACAAACTACTGTTGATATATTCCCCATTACACTAGCGAATTCGTCAAAGTTTGCTACATGAAATAAATACATCTCAGATGAAGATATCCCTTTCAATTCATCCATGTTAATGTTGGACCCTATCCCAACAGCCATAACAGTTGCTATCTTCTTAAGTTTCTCTGCTTCCTGCAATGTACTGGACATTGATCCTGATCGACCATCGGTTATCACAACGACAACATTTGGGGAATTGGCTCTGTCACCATTTGTGGATGTAAAACTTTCTGTCAGAACCTTTGTTAAAGCTGAATGGGTATTTGTTCCACCGCCACTGTACATTATAGTATCTATTGCATTCAGTAAGGAGCTCAAATCAGAGTACTGATTCAGATGTATGTCAATGGTTACCGAAGAGGCGTAAGATACGACGCCTATTTGTGTATCACTAGGCCCAATTTGAAACAACTGGATTATATTTTTAACAACTGTCTTTTCTTTGTTGAAGTTTGTTGAACCCACACTGCCAGATTCGTCCAAAACAAACACAATATCAGGGTTGGTATTGTTACAAACTGTAAAGATGAAAACTTGAACAATAAAAATGAAAATCGAAATTATAAAATCAAATACACTAGTTCCGAAAAAAAATTCATTGGATAGACCATCAATTATTCAGATAAAAAAATGGATTATGGGCAAAAAATTATTTAAAGTTTGTAGCATATAGAAAAGTTTCACAAGTTTGATGACAAACACCAGTAAAACACAATCTCTATAACTATTTACTGTATAACTATAAATATACATTATATTCCTTTGATTGTGAATACCATACAGCAAAGTTTCATTCTCAACCAATTTGAAAGTAAGTATTTAATATCAGTAAAATGTTTACTTAATATATTCCCTGATGTTTATAAATTGTAGTCCAGTGCAATATAACTATTGATTGAACGTCGACAGTACTTATATTCCAAACTGCAATATGTATATATTTTTTGAAACACACATACAAATCCATGTCCAAATCACAATCTCTTAAAGTATTTACTAAAAACTTTTAAACTGGCAGATAAAGTTAAACACTTCTTACATGGATGTTAATGTTTTAAAATAAATGAATCATAAATACACATGACAAATGTTAAATAAACCTACCAGAACATGTTATTCCATCACCATAGTAACCAGATGGACACTGGCATGTAAATCCACCATTTACATTTACACACTGAGCGTCTCCACTGCAGTTATGGTATCCGTTACTGCATTCATCAATATCTTAAACATAAACAGTAAACATGCGATTTTATGCTATAAAGGCATTTGTATCAAACACAAAAATATTATCAAGATCCAAAACACAATATCAAATGGAAAGCGAAATTTTAAAAACAAGTCAATTGATTTTTTTAAATCATAGAAAGTGTGAGCGTGTGTAAAAAGTGAAGGCCATAGGAATGATGAAGCTAAATAATTCATACAGCTAAAACATTCTATCATCATTATTTTAGAAAACACATAAAATACTAATTATGATTAAAACGATATCAATATAAATTTAACACTCAAGTCGATGTTGTTTTCATGGATATAATCAATGAAATGATTTTTTCAAAGTGATATAATTATACATAATCTGCACAGTTCCAATACCTATACACTGGTATCCATCCCCTTCGAATCCTGAATTACAGGTGCAACTGTATCCATCTTCGGTAATACTACAGACAGAATTTGAGCTACAGTTGTTATTGCCTGTTATACACTGATTTTCTCCTGCAATTATCAAAAATATTTTTTGAACATGATTGTTGGAGCAATCATAACTATTTGTATTATTGCATAATGTCAGTCAATATTACAATATCCGGTTTTTAAGATATGCATATAGTCAGTAAGACATCATTGGTATTCATTTCATACTAGACAGGACCGCCGTTGGATTGCAAAATAAGGAGCAATGAACATACAAAGACTCGGAGAAGTTTTAAAGATCCTGAACTTTCTTAAAATCATCGTTAAGCAAGAGACAGAAAGAACGCAAAAACTGAAGTTAAGGTATATAATTATCTACTTTGAACTATTGAACTAGTGCGTATCCAAAACAACTTTCATGCTCGAGTTCACAGAGTCGGTATGTCACATTCATATTTTACGTTACATTTTGACACCACAAATAACACCTTTTCCCTTCCGAATTTTGATAATCATTCTGAAAAGAAAATTATATGATTCTGATATTCACCACATCTTAAACCAACGTCTTGCGAGTGATAGCAGTTATGTATTCCCCAACCATTAAAAGGACACAACCAAAACGATGATTCTGTTCCAGAACACCCTACATTATCCATCCATATTGGACCGTTCCCATATCCGAATAAGCTACTCGATGTCACACTAACAATTCTAAAACACATAAAAAAGATTTATTGCCTTTGTTAACTTTTTATTCGACATTATTATTAACTCAATATTAAAACATTGCGTTTGGTTTAATTGTGTCTTGTTTTTTTTTATTTAATATAGTATTGCAATAAAGCGCGTGCAAAAACACCGGGCAATATCCGGGGTTTTTTAATTGAACAAAACAAAATTGAAATAACTGCGAAGTTGCATTGTTTAGGAAACCAAGGAAAACTAACAACTTTGAGTGATTGTCTTTTCATTTTGATAATTAAACATTTATAGCATTATGAATTGGCCAATATTTAACTATGATGTTAGTTGTATAAATTTTCTTCGGTCGCCAAAACACATATTGATTAGCTCATTAACATGATATAATTGTATTAAAGTCTCGATTTATATGTCTAAGTTGTTAAGGTTTTACTTCTAATCTATTTAATTTATTATTGCTTTCAATGAGAGGAATTTGTAGCTGCTACATGCGAGAGAACATTCTCTAAACTTAGCTACTGTACTGGTGTTCTTATAACCAAAATCTGATAAAAAGCAAGCTTTTAAAACAATGTTGAATCGGGGATAATTGAAAGTTTTGATCAACATCCTGAAAAATTGTATAATCCTCTGTATCTAAAATTATCATGGATAAATGTTCCATGTTCCTTTCATTATTAATTTTGCAGGTACAGGAAGTCAAACAGAACCCTTACCTTACAGGACCACTGGTACTCTCTTCCCTGATAGAAGTTTACAAGTGTAATTAAATTTGCAAAGTTTTATATATCTTATTATGATTGCACATTGACTAAACTGTTTGTTATTTATCACGGGTTTTCACTTGGTTTGGTTGTTATTAACAATAACAAATATACTTGTAAATAAAATAGATACATTTCAGGAACACTGGTGAAATTCTAGAGATTTTTAATTTATTACACTCTCTTGGTTTAGATTATAACATTTTTGAAGGCAGAAATAAAAAATACACATTATCTACAATAACTTACCCTGAATCGTATCCAAGTGTTTTACATGCAACTCTGCCATCGTAATACGAAAAGTAATCACTACATACGGTACCCCACTGTCCATTATGAAACACCTCTAAACGACCTTCTCTTACATGTTGACCATTCACAAGTCTCAGTTTTTCATCTATGAAATACATAAAACAGAATAGTTACTTATAATATATTATGTTAGTAACAGTAACAGTAGCATTTGCAGTTTTTTTATTGGGACAAGTTCGATTACGTGTAATAAAGTATGCTTATGCAAAGTATAAACAGTGATACTTAGTCTAAAAATGTTTTAAAAAGATACAAATTTCAATCTGTTTAAATGAAAATCCTAAGCACAAATCCATCCTTTAAAGGTTGAGTTTTTAATTTTCTCAAAGTTGACAAACTTATTTAATGGGTTTTAGAAAGAATCATAAGAATCATTATGTTAGTTATGAAATTCCTAAAAGACATACATATATTAGGATTTGTACCTAAGCGTTATAGTTTGAAAAATCATTTATTCGATTCCATTAACATAAGCGCAGTCTTGTCTTTTATATATATATATAGTTTGAAACCTACCTGAACATTGAAATCCATCACCATGAAACCCGTCTTTACATGCACAAAAATAAGACCCAATTGAATTGGTGCAGGTTGCATTTGCACTACAGTTGTGGCTCGCGTCACCACATTCATTAATATCTGATACAATAAAAGAAAAAAAGAATATAAATCAAAAACATACTAATCCATGTCCGAATCACTCTACAGAAGCAAAGTAAAAACTTTGGAACAGATAAGTTAGGTTAGACACGCGAACTTCCACTTGAGGCCAGGTGCTCCGGAAGAGTAAGCACCTCCTGTTTAGCTTATAAACAAATATAAGATAAATACCAGAAAAAGAAACTAATTATAAACTTACAAATATATATGTTAATTATATCAATAGTTGTAAACTTTATAAACTGTTCTTTAAAATGACATAATAACATTATGGTTTGATTTTAATCGGACACCGACTTCATATTTGTTTTTCTGTAATTATATTACTATAGCATTAAAAAGTATTCTAAATGCATTTACTGCGTTTTTGTATTAGCCTAGGCTTATCAAGGCCCTCATCAAAGTTTTATGACCGTCATCGAGATATTCGTAATACATATGATGTTTTTGAGTCCGAAATTACTATGAATGTATTTGAAATTTCAATTTCCATGTTCTTTTCATTCCAAATTTTTATTATACATATGATATATGTAGCTAACTTATCAAAAGGTGTTAACCCTTCCGGGACACACGGCTTCAATTCGCTGAATGAGGTTCTGGTGTTTAACCTGATTTTCCAACTTCAATGTGTTTAATTTCATTTTGGATGGTGGTTTGAACATGTGTTTGTATTGGTTTTAATGATGATACTAAATCTAAAAAAATTATCTGGACTACAAAGTATTATAAGTTACCTTGGCACGTTGATCCATCCCCGGTAAACCCAATATTGCATGTACAGTTGTAGCCATTGAGGATATTTGAACATTTAGCATTGATATCACAGCTGTAACTCCCGTTAAGACATTCTGAAAAATTAATATTGAAGAAATAACATCAAGGACATTATAGAAGTACCTAAGATATTACTGACGATTATTAAAAGGTTTGTAGAAAAAAAACTCTGCATAAAATATTAGAAATATCGACATTTAAACATAGAAACAGGTACCCAGCAAGTCATACCAAATTTCTTTTAACACTTTAACACTATTTTTGTTTTGAATTAATATGTTTATACCACAAGACTTTTTAAATAACAGAAACATCTATTATCTTATAATAAAAACTAATATGTATTATGTGATGAAAATATTTTTTCTACATGAATTGGTTTGGACAATATCAAACATACCCATTACGTAATCACAGGCTTTAATATAAGAGTAGTTTAAATTAAATTTAGATAGTTGCCCTGTTGCATTTGAAATAAAAATTGTGTGAATTCAATCTCTGGTAGAATTAAAAAATTTTATCTCACCATTTACATCACAAACCACTGTTGATATGTTAGTCATCACACCAGCAAACTCATCAAAATCACTAACATGAAATAAGTACATATCAGCTGAGGAAATTCCTTGTAATTCATTCATGTTGATACTGGAACCGATTCCGACAGCCATAACAGTTGCTATTTCCTGAAGTCTTTGTGCCTCTTGCAATGTACTGGACAATGAGGCTGATTGACCGTCTGTTATTACTACAACAACATTTGGGGAACTTGTTCTGTCACCATTTGCAGATGTAAAACTTTCCGTCAGAACTTTAGCTAATGCTAAATGAGTATATGTTCCACCGCCACTGTATACAATGTTATCTATCGCATTAAGTGTAGAACTTAGATTAGTAAACTCGTTCAGATGAATATCAATGGTTACCGTTGAAGCATAAGACACGACACCTATTTGAGTGTCACCTGGACCAATTTGAAACAGACGGATGATGTTTTTAACAACTGTCTTTTCTTTATTGAAATTTATTGAACCAACACTCCCAGACTCGTCCAAAACAAACACAATATCCGGATTCGTATTGTTGCATACTATTAAAGACAAAAAAATAAATAATTATCAAAGTTAAACATACTACTTCATGTCCGAATCAAAACCCAGACGCAAACCAAAATTTTAAAACATGTGAACTACCACCAGTGGATGAGTCTGGATGATCCAGAATGGTCAGTCCTTCCTATAAAGCTAGCGAAAGTGTGTGAATGGAGTTTCAGGAATGGCTCAAGACTCTGTCCACTCTGTAAGAAAACTATCAAACCTCTTAATCAAGGATTTGTCCCGAGTAGGATTCGAACCTAGGCTGTCAGAGGCGCTAATATCCGTAAGCGCGTTTAAACCACTAGACTAAAAGACCTCTAAATATCTAATCACGTAATTGTAAAAGCTACAATGACAGACGCTTTCCAGAAACAAATTCTGTAATTATTTTAATCTCAATTGTATCTTATCATCAATACAATCATTTATAATAATTATCCATTATTCTTTAATACATTAAAGAGATATTAATAATTTTTCGGATGATTTTTTATGTTTTCATTGTATTCAATGTAACGTTGTCTTACCATTACAAGTATTGCCGTCGCCATAGTAACCAGATTTACATTGACAAATAAATCCGCCATTAGTATTCACACAGTTAGCATCATTACTACAGTTGTGGGTAGCCTGACTACACTCATCAACATCTGCGATAAAACACATCGTCAAAAATTACATTTAAACTATTAAGGAATAATTCCATATAATTTACCATTATCAGATCAATAATAAAAACAAACAAAAACTAAACGATGATCAAATCACAACCCAAAAGCAAAGTAAAAAGTTTAAACCCGACATATGAAATTAAAGACGTAAACTTCTACCAGTGAAATGCGGTTGAGTGCTCCGAAAAAGTAAGTACCTCATGTGTAGCTAGCTGAAAAATTACCCTTCCTCGGTCTCTTTTACCCAAACTGTAGTTGCTTTATATTATGATAATATGATGAAAATCTATAAACTTTTTAGATGAAGTTGTAAACAAATATATTGTATTTATATTTGAATTAAACGTTGTTTTTTAAATCGTCCAGAGTCTCAATAACTTTGGTAAACTTCCAGGACTTCATATATTTGTATTTATATATCCGCCGCATAAAGAAATAATTATCTTAACACACGACTCTTAGCTCTACAGCTGTCTAAGAATATCACTTATGAACCCTAGAATCAAATCCGCGTCATTGTAGGATAAAATTATGCAAATTGTTTTCATAACTATAAACTGATTTTCTCTAAAAGTAACAATAAGTAAAAACTGAAGACAATAAGAACGCTAAAGGTGAAAATTACACACGATAAAACATCCTATGATCATATTTAAAAAAACAATGTATCCTTTAATTCATTAGTGTATGATAATGGTGTAAAAAGATATCAATAAAAACTAAACATACAAGTCGATGTTGTTTTCATAAATATAATCACCAATTAAGAAAACGCTTTATTGTATGATTAATTGATACAAAATGTTTTCATAACTCTAAACAGGGTTTCTCATGTATCAATACTCTATTTCTAAGACATATTTTCATTAGAATACCTATACACTGGTATCCATCCCCTTCGTATCCTGAATCACAGGTACAGTTGTATCCATCTTCAGTAATATAACAGACGGAATTTGAGCTACAATTATTATTTCCTGTTATACACTGATTTTCTCCTGCAATTATTGAAAATATTCTATTAACATGTTTGTTGCCTCAATCATAACCATTTTTATCATTGCATACTGTCAGTTAATATTACAATATCCGGTTTTTAAGATATCCATCTAGCTAGTATGAAGTCATTGATAATCATTTCATACTAGACAAGATCGCTGTAGCCTTAGAAATAAGTAGCAATGAACATATAAAGATTTGAAGATCCTGAACCTTTTTTAAAATAATATTTTGGCAAGAGACAAAATGAACGCTAAAACTTGTGTAAAGGGATATGTCTTTGCTCTATACCAGTGCTCATTGAAAGGTACTTTTATGCTCTAGTTCACAGAGTCCGTATGTAACAGTCACATTTTACTGACACCACGAAACTACTTTAACAATAATAATCTTTTCCGTTCTGCATTTTTATAACCATTCTGACAACAAAATTGTATAATATTTATAATATTGTATTTACCGCATCTTAAACCAACGTCCTGAAAGTGATTGCAGTTATGTATTCCCCAACCACTAAAAGGACACAACCAGAGCAATGATTCTGTTCCAGAACACCCTACATTATCCATCCATATCGGGCCGTTTCCATATCCGAATGTGCTACTCGATGTCACACTAACAATTCTAAAACACATAAAAAGATATATTGCATTTGCTAACTATTTATTAACTATTAACTAATATTATTAACTCGTTTTTAAACATTTCCGTTTCCTTAAGTCGTGTCACGTGACTTGTGTACAATGTCTTATTGCAATAAAGCGCGTAAAAAAATCCGTATTAGAGCACATGGCTGATTTCTTTCGGAAATATTTTTTGTTTCGTGTTGAAGTCTATGCTTACAAATTGTGTGAAACAAGCAACATGCAACCTGAATAATTCATTGAACGTCAAACTCGTAACACAAACAGCCTTTGAAGTACTTTTGGAAGAAAAAAATAAATGTGGTGTCGCCAATTTTGAAACAATTTTTAATAAGAACTGGTAGAAACACTGACATGATTTTACATATAAATACGAAATAATTTTAACAAAGGAGAAAAACACAAAGAGATATATTGAAATATGTATATTTCAATTTATTTCGGGCAATATTCGGGGTTTTTAACAAAGAAAAATTGAAATAAGTACGTAACTTAAATTGTTTTGGAAAGCAATGAAAACTAACAACTTTTGTTGATTGTCCATTTAGTATTAAAAAAAAATTTTTTTAGTATTTTTCTGTAACTATGATCTTAGTCGATATATATAAAAATATTCTTTGGTCAGCAAAAACACATTTTGACAAGCTCATTTACATGCTATAATTGTATAATATTCGTGATTTAAATGTCTAATTTGTGACGTTTTGCCTGTAGGTAACTTAATTATATTTATTATTGCTTTCAATGAAGAAAACTTGTAACTCCTACATGTAACCGAACATTCTCCCAACTGAGCTAACCAGAAACTTTATATAAAAAGCAAGATGTTGAAAATCAATTCTTGAATAATTGAAAGTATTAATCAACATCCTAACAACTTGTATTTCCTTTCTGTGTCTTAATTATCCTGTATGTTCCTATCATTATCAATTTTGCAGGTGCTTGAAGTCAAACAGAAGCCCTTACCTCTCAGGACCACTGGTACTCTCTTCCCTGATGGAAGTTTACGCGTATAACTAAATTTGCAAGTTTTCGAAGTTTTGCCTTTTTTGATTGTGAATGAACATGGACTGGTTTGTTAGTTATTTATCAAGGGTTTTCACTATATGTTTTTTTAATGAACAGTAACAATTAACTTTTAAATAAAACAGATTAAATTCTATACATTTAATTTTAATTTGTTACAGTCTCTTTGTTTAGATTATATAATTTCTGAAGGCAAAAATGAAAAATGTCCATTATCCAGAAGAACTTACCCTGAATCGTATCCAAGTGTTTTACATGCAACTCTGCCATCGTAATACGAAAAGTAATCACTACATATGGTACCCCACTGTCCATTATGAAACACCTCTAAACGACCTTCCCTTACATGTTGACCATTCACAAGTCTCAGTTCTTCATCTACGGAATACAAAAAAAACAGGTTAGTTACTTATTATATATTATAGTCAGTAACAGTAACACTAGCATTTGCAGTTTTTAATTGGGACAAGTTTGATCCTGTATAATAAAGTATGCTTATGCAAAGTATAAACAGTGATATTTAGCCCAAAAATGTTTTAAAAAGATAAAAAATTCAATCTGTTTAAATGAAAATCCTAAGCACAAATACATCCTTTAAAGTTCAAGTTTTCAATTTTCTCAAAGTTGACAAACTTATTTAATGGGGATTTAGAAATCTGTTTCATCTCTTATCAGAATCATATTATTAGTAATGAAATTGCTAGAAGACATACATATATTAGGATTTGTCCCTAAGCGTTAATGTTCGAAAATCATTTTTCAATTCCATTAACATAAGCGCAGTCTTATCTGATATATATATAATATATATATATAATATATATATATATAATATATATATATATATATATATATATAATATATATATATATATATATATATATATTATAGTTTGACACCTACCTGAACATTGAAATCCATCACCATGAAATCCGTCTTTACATGCACAAGAATAAGACCCAATTGAATTGGTGCAGGTTGCATTTGCACTACAGTTGTGCTCGCGTCATCACATTCATTAATATCTGATACAATAAAAGAAAGAATAAATTAATCAAAAACAAACATACTAATCCATGTCCGAATCACAATACAGAAGCAAAGTAAAAACTTTGGAACTGACAAATTAGGTTAGACACGCGAACTTCCACCAGGGAATCACGTGAGGCCAGGTGCTCCGGAAGAGTAAGCACCTCCTGTTTAGCTTATTAACAAATATAAGATAAATACCAGAAAAAGAAACTAATTCTAAACTTACAAATATATATGTTAATTATATTAACAGTTTTAACATTTATAAAATGTACTATAAAATGACATTAATAACATTATGGTTTGATTTTAATCGGACACCGACTTCATATTTGTCCGTCTGTAATTATATTACTATAGCATTAAAAGTATTGTAAATGCATTTACTGCGTTTTTGTATAAGCCTAGGCTTATCAAGGCCCTCATCAAAGTTGTGTGACCGTCATCGAGATATTCTTAATACATATGATGTTTTTGAGTCCGAAATTACTATGAATGTATTTGAATATTAAATTTCCATGTTCTTTTCATTCCAAATTTTGATTATACATATGGTATATGTAGCTAATTTATCAAAAGGCGTTAACCCTTCCGGGACATACGGCTTCAATTCGTTGATGGAGGTTCTGCTTTTTATCCTGATTTGGCAACTTCAATGTGTTTAATTTCATTTTGGATGGTGGTTTGAACATGTGTTTGTATTGGTTTTAATGATGATACAAAATCTAAAAAGATTATCTAGACTAGAAAGTATTACAAGTTACCTTGGCACGTTGATCCATCCCCGGTAAACCCAATATTGCATGTACAGTTGTAGCCATTGAGGATATTTGAACATTTAGCATTAATATCACAGCTGTAACTCCCGTTAAGACATTCTGAAAAAATAATTTTGAAGAAATAGCATCGAGGACATTATAGAAGTACCTAAGATGTTACTGAAGATTATTAAAAGGTTTGTTAAAAAATGTAATATCGACATTTAAACATAGAAACAGGTACACATCAAGTCATACTAAATTTCTTTTGAACACTTTTTATATTTTTGTTTTGAATAAATATGTTTATACCACCAGACTTTTTAAATAACAGAAACATCTATTATCTTATAATAAAAACTAATATGTATTATGTGATGAAAATATTTTTTCTACATGAATTGGTTTGGACAATATCAAACATACCCATTACGTAATCACAGGCTTTAAATTAAGAGTAGTTTAAATTAAATTTAGATAGTTGCCCTGTTGCATTTGAAATAAAAATTGTGTGAATTCAATCTCTGGTAGAATTAAAAATTTTTATCTCACCATTTACATCACAAACCACTGTTGATATGTTAGTCATCACACCAGCAAACTCATCAAAATCACTAACATGAAATAAGTACATATCAGCCGAGGAAATTCCTTGTAATTCATTCATGTTGATACTGGAACCGATTCCGACAGCCATAACAGTTGCTATTTCCTGAAGTCTTTGTGCCTCTTGCAATGTACTGGACAATGAGGCTGATTGACCGTCTGTTATTACTACAACAACATTTGGGGAACTTGCTCTGTCACCATTTGCAGATGTAAAACTTTCCGTCAGAACTTTAGCTAATGCTAAATGAGTATATGTTCCACCGCCACTGTATACAATGTTATCTATCGCATTAAGTGTAGAACTTAGATTAGTGAACTCGTTCAGATGAATATCAATGGTTACCGTTGAAGCATAAGACACGACACCTATTTGAGTGTCACCTGGACCAATTTGAAACAGACGGATGATGTTTTTAACAACTGTCTTTTCTTTATTGAAATTTATTGAACCAACACTCCCAGACTCGTCCAAAACAAACACAATATCCGGATTCGTATTGTTGCATACTATTAAAGACAAAAAAATAAATAATTATCAAAGTTAAACATACTACTTCATGTCCGAATCAAAACCCAGACGCAAACCAAAATTTTAAAACATGTGAACTACCACCAGTGGATGAGTCTGGATGATCCAGAATGGTCAGTCCTACCTATTAAGCTAGCGAAAGTGTGTGAATGGAGTTTCAGGAATGGCTCAAGACTCTGTCCACTCTGTAAGAAAACTATCAAACCTCTTAATCAAGGATTTGTCCCGAGTAGGATTCGAACCTAGGCTGTCAGAGGCGCTAATATCCGTAAGCGCGTTTAAACCCCTAGACTAAAAGACCTCTAAATATCTAATCACGTAATTGTAAAAGCTACAATGACAAACGCTTTCCAGAAACAAATTCTGTGATTATTTTAATCTCAATTGTATCTTATCATCAATACAATCATTCATAATAATTATCCATTACATTAAAGAGATATTAATAATTTTTCGGATGATTTTTTATGTTTTCATTGTATTCAATGTAACGTTGTCTTACCATTACAAGTATTGCCGTCGCCATAGTAACCAGATTTACATTGACAAATAAATCCGCCATTAGTATTCACACAGTTAGCATCATTACTACAGTTGTGGGTAGCCTGACTACACTCATCAATATCTGCGATAAAACACATCGTCAAAAATTACATTTAAATTATTAAGGAATAATTCCACATAATTTACCATTATCAGATCAATAATAAAAACAAAAAAAAACTAAACGATGATCAAATCACAACCCAAAAGCAAAGTAAAAAGTTTAAACCCGACATATGAAATTAAAGACGTAAACTTCTACCAGTGAAATGCGGTTGAGTGCTCCGAAAAAGTAAGTACCTCATGTGTAGCTAGCTGAAAAATTACCCTTCCACGGTCTCTTTTACCCAAACTGTAGTTGCTTTATATTATGATAATACGATGAAAATCTATAAACTTTTTAGATGAAGTTGTAAACAAATATATTGTATTTATATTTGAATTAAACGTTGTTTTTTTTAAATCGTCCAGAGTCTCAATAACTTTGGTAAACTTCCAGGACTTCATATATTTGTATTTATATATCCGCCGCATAAAGAAATAATTATCTTAACACACGATTCTTAGCTCTACAGCTGTCTAAGAATATCACTTATAAACCCTAGAATCAAATCCGCGTCATTGTAGGATAAAATTATGCAAATTGTTTTCATAACTATAAACTGATTTTCTCTAAAAGTAACAATAAGTAAAAACTGAAGACAATAAGAACGCTAAAGGTGAAAATTACACACGATAAAACATCCTATGATCATGTTTAAAAAACAATGTATCCTTTAATTCATTAGTGTATGATAATGGTGTAAAAAGATATCAATAAAAACTAAACATACAAGTCGATGTTGTTTTCATAAATATAATCACCAATTAAAAAAACGATTTATTGTATGATTAATTGATACAAAATGTTTTCATAACTCTAAACAGGGTTTCTCTTGTATCAATACTCTATTTCTAAGACATATTTTCATTAGAATACCTATACACTGGTATCCATCCCCTTCGTATCCTGAATCACAGGTACAATTGTATCCATCTTTAGTAATATAACAGACGGAATTTGAGCTACAATTATTATTTCCTGTTATACACTGATTTTCTCCTGCAATTATTGAAAATATTCTATTAACATGTTTGTTGCCGCAATCATAATCATTTTTATCATTGCATACTGTCAGTTAATATTACAATATCCGGTTTTTAAGATATCCATCTAGCTAGTATGAAGTCATTGATAATCATTTCATACTAGACAAGATCGCTGTAGCCTTAGAAATAAGTAGCAATGAACATATAAAGATTTGAAGATCCTGAACCTTTTTAAAATAATATTTTGGCAAGAGACAAAATGAACGCTAAAACTTGTGTAAAGGGATATGTCTTTGCTCTATACCAGTGCTCATTGAAAGGTACTTTTATACTCTAGTTCAAAGAGTCCGTATGCAACAGTCACATTTTACTGACACCACGAAACTACTTTAACAATAATAATCTTTTCCGTTCTGCATTTTTATAACCATTCTGACAACAAAATTGTATAATATTTATAATATTGTATTTACCGCATCTTAAACCAACGTCCTGAAAGTGATTGCAGTTATGTATTCCCCAACCACTAAAAGGACACAACCAGAGCAATGATTCTGTTCCAGAACACCCTACATTATCCATCCATATCGGGCCGTTTCCATATCCGAATGTGCTACTCGATGTCACACTAACAATTCTAAAACACATAAAAAGATATATTGCATTTGCTAACTATTTATTAACTATTAACTAATATTATTAACTCGTTTTTAAACATTTCCGTTTCCTTAAATCGTGTCACGTGACTTGTGTACAATGTCTTATTGCAATAAAGCGCGTAAAAAAACACCGTATTAGAGTACATGGCTGATTTCTTTCGGAAATATTTTTTGTTTCGTGTTGAAGTCTATGCTTACAAATTGTGTGAAACAAGCAACATGCAACCTGAATAATTCATTGAACGTCAAACTCGTAACACAAACATCCTTTGAAGTGTTTTGGAGTACTTTTGGAAGAAAAAAATAAATGTGGTGTCGCCAATTTTGAAACAATTTTTTAAAAGAACTGGTAGAAACACTGACATGATTTTACATATAAATACGAAATAATTTTAACAAAGGAGAAAAACACAAAGAGATATATTGAAATATATATTTCAATTTATTTCGGGCAATATTCGGGGTTTTTAACAGAGAAAAATTGAAATAAGTACGTAACTTAAATTGTTTTGGAAAGCAATGAAAACTAACAACTTTTGTTGATTGTCCATTTAGTATTAAAAAAAAAACATTTTTAGTATTTTTCTGTAACTATGATCTTAGTCGATATATATATATATATTCTTTGGTCAGCAAAAACACATTTTGACAAGCTCATTTACATGCTATAATTGTATAATATTCGTGATTTAAATGTCTAATTTGTGACGTTTTGCCTGTAGGTAACTTAATTATATTTATTATTGCTTTCAATGAAGAAAACTTGTAACTCCTACATGTAACCGAACATTCTCCCAACTGAGCTAACCAGAAACTTTATATAAAAAAGCAAGATGTTGAAAATCAATTCTTGAATAATTGAAAGTATTAATCAACATCCTAACAACTTGTATTTCTTTTCTGTGTCTTAATTATCCTGTATGTTCCTATCATTATCAATTTTGCAGGTGCTTGAAGTCAAACAGAAGCCCTTACCTCTCAGGACCACTGGTACTTTCTTCCCTGATGGAAGTTTACGCGTATAACTAAATTTGCAAGTTTTCCAAGTTTTGCCGTTTTTGATTGTGAATGAATATGGACTGGTTTGTTAGTTATTTATCAAGGGTTTTCACTATATGTTTTTTTAATGAACAGTAACAATTAACTTTTACATAAAACAGATTAAATTCTATACATTTAATTTCAATCTGTTACAGTCTCTTTGTTTAGATTATATAATTTCTGGAGGCAAAAATGAAAAATGTCCATTATCCAGAAGAACTTACCCTGATTCGTATCCAAGTGTTTTACATGCAACTCTGCCATCGTAATACGAAAAGTAATCACTACATATGGTACCCCACTGTCCATTATGAAACACCTCTAAACGACCTTCTCTTACATGTTGACCATTCACAAGTCTCAGTTCTTCATCTATGAAATACAAAAAAAACAGGATAGTTATTATATATTATAGTCAGTAACAGTAACAATAGCATTTGCAGTTTTTTATTGGGACAAGTTCGATTACATGTAATAAAGTATGCTTATGCAAAGTATAAACAGTGATACTTAGTCTAAAAATGTTTTAAAAGATACAAATTTCAATCTGTTTAAATGAAAATCCTAAGCACAAATCCATCCTTTAAAGGTTGAGTTTTTAATTTTCGCAAAGTTGACAAACTTATTTAATGGGTTTTAGAAAGAATCATTATGTTAGTTATGAAATTGCTAAAAGACATACATATATTAGGATTTGTCCCTAAGCGTTAATGTTTGAAAAATCATTTATTTGATTCCATAAGCGCAGTCTTGTCTGTTATATATATATATATATATAGTTTGATACCTACCTGAACATTGAAATCCATCACCATGAAATCCGTCTTTACAAGCACAAGAATAAGACCCAATTGAATTGGTGCAGGTTGCATTTGCACTACAGTTGTGGCTCGCGTCACCACATTCATTAATATCTGATACAATAAAAGAAAAAAAGAATATAAATCAAAAACATACTAATCCATGTCCGAATCACTCTACAGAAGCAAAGTAAAAACTTTGGAACAGACAAGTTAGGTTAGACACGCGAACTTCCACTAGGGAATCACGTGAGGCCAGGTGCTCCGGAAGAGTAAGCACCTCCTGTTAAGCTTATAAACAAATATATGATAAATACCAGAAAAAGAAACTAATTATAAACTTACAAATATATATATTAATTATATCAATAGTTTTAAACTTTATAAACTGTTCTTTTAAATGACAATAATAACATAATGGTTTGATTTTAATCGGACACCGACTTCATATTTGTCCGTCTGTAATTTTATTTCTATAGCATTAAAAAGTATTGTAAATGAATTTACTACGTTTTTGTATAAGCCTAGGCTTATTAAGTCCCTCATCAAAGTTCTGTGACCGTCATCCAGATATTTTTAATACATATGGTGTTTTTGAGTCCATATGGTATATGTAGCTAATTTATCAAAAGGCGTTAACCCTTCCGGGACACACGGCTTCAATTCGTTGATGGAGGTTCTGCTGTTTATCCTGATTTGCCAATTTCAATGTGTTTAATTTCATTTTGGATGGTGGTTTGAACATGTGTTTGTATTGGTTATAATGATGATACAAAATCTAAAAAAAATATCTAGACTACAAAGTATTACAAGTTACCTTGGCACGTTGATCCATCCCCGGTAAACCCAATATTGCATGTACAGTTGTAGCCGTTTAAGATATTTGAACATTTAGCATTAATATCACAGCTGTAACTCCCGTTGAGACATTCTGAAAAATTAATTTTGAAGAAATAGCATCGAGGACATTATAGAAGTACCTAAGATGTAACTGACGATTATTAAAAAGTTTGTAGAAAAAAAAACTCTGCATACAATATTAGAAATATCGACATTTCAACATAGAAACAGGTACCCAGCAAGTCATACTAAATTTCTTTTAACACTTTAACACTATTTTCATTTTGAATTAATATGTTTATACCACAAGACTTTTTAAACAACAGAAACATCTATTCTATTAATAATAAAATAATATGTATTATGTTATGAAAATTTTTTTTTTTTAAATAATTGGTTTGGACAATATCAAACATACCAATTACGTAATCACAGGCTTTTAATTAGGAGAAGTTGAAATTAATTTTAGATAGTTGCCCTGCAGCATTTGAAATAAAAATTGTGTGAATTCAATCTCTGGTAGAATGAAAACATTATATCTCACCATTTACATCACAAACCACTGTTGATATGTTAGTCATCACACCAGCAAACTCATCAAAACCATTAACATGAAATAAGTACATATCAGCTGAGGCAATTCCTTGTAATTCATACATGTTGATACTGGAGCCGATTCCGACAGCCATAACAGTTGCTATTTCCTGAAGTCTTTGTGCCTCTTGCAATGTACTGGACAATGAGGCTGATTGACCGTCTGTTATTACTACAACAACATTTGGGGAACTTGCTCTGTCACCATTTGCAGATGTAAAACTTTCCGTCAGAACTGTAGCTAATGCTAAATGAGTATATGTTCCACCGCCCTGTATACAATGTTATCTATCGCATTAAGTGTAGAACTTAAATTAGTGAACTCGTTCAGATGAATATCAATGGTTACCGTTGAAGCATAAGACACACACCTATTTGAGTGTCACCTGGACCAATTTGAAACAGCCGGATGATGTTTTTAACAACTGTCTTTTGTTTATTGAAATTTATTGAACCAACACTCCCAGACTCGTCCAAAACAAACACAATATCCGGATTCGTATTGTTGCATACTATTAAAGACAAAAAAAATAAATAATTAAACGCAAACCAAAATTTTTAAACATGTGAACTACCACCAGTGGATGAGTCTGGGTGATCCAGAATGGTCAGTCCTTCCTAGCGCGAAGTGTGTGATCACAGTTTCAGGAATGGCTCAAGACTCTGTCCACTCTGTAAGAAAACTATCAAACCTCTTAATCAAGGATTTGTCCCGAGTAGGATTCGAACCTAGGCTGTCAAAGGCGCTAATATCCGCAAGCGCGTTTAAACCACCAGACTAAAAGACCTCTAAATATCTAATCACGTAATTGTAAAAGTTACAATGACAGACGCTTCCAGAAACAAATTCTGTGATTATTTTAATGTGACATCTCAATTGTGTCTTATCATCAATACAATCATTCATAAACTTAATCGTTATTCTTTAATACATTAAGAGATATTATTAATAATTATTTTTCGGATGATTTTTTATGTTTTCAATGTAATCAATGTAACGTTTCTTACCATTACATGTATTGCCGTCGCCAAAGTAACCAGATTTACACTGACAAATAAATCCTCCATTTGTATTCACACAGTTAGCATCATTACTACAGTTGTGGGTAGCCTGACTACACTCATCAATATCTGCAATGAAATATCCCGTTAGACACAGTACATTTAAATTATTAAACAATGATTCGATATAATTTCCCATTATCAGATCAATAGTAAAAAAACAAACACACTAAATCATGTCCAAATCACAAACCAAAAGCAAAATAAAAAATAAACGTGATATATAAAACTAAACACGAGTGCTCCGAATGAGTAAGCACTTCCTGTTTAGCTAGTTTAAAAAATCACCTTTCTATATTCTTTTTTCTCCAAACTGTATTTGTTTTATATCATGATAATATGAAGAAATCCAAAAATCTATTAGATGAAGTTTTGAAATGTATATTGAATTTATGTTTCAATTAAATGCATTTTTTCAAATAGTCTAACTTTTGTAGACTTTCAGGGCTTCGTTGTAGATCTAATATGATCAAATTAAAGAAATAGTTTTCAAGACTATCAACTGATTTTTTCTTGTATCAAAACTGTGTTTCTAAGATATATGTTTGTAAGAATACCTATACACTGGTATCCATCCCCTTCGAATCCTGAATTACAGGTACAGTTGTATCCATCTTCGGTAATAATACAGACAGAAACTGAACTACAATTATTATTTCCTGTTATACACTGGTTTTCTCCTACAAACATTGACAAGATGTTTAAAAATAAAGTCCCTTGAACAAACAATTTACAATTCAAATATTTCAAATATCAGTACAACCACTGCGGTAGCTCAGTTGGTAGAGTGCTCGCTCCGTAAGTGTGAGGCCGTGGAATCGAATTCTCGACCGGGTCTGACCCAAGACGTAAAAGTGGGTAGTGACTGTTCTTTCGCCAAGCACTCGGCATTACGAAATGAAAGTCGTGGTTCTTTCGGATGGGAACTTAAAATAAACGAGGTCCCGTGTCACGGTGGGCTTGGCACGCTAAGAACCCTGCTGTATAATGCCATAAGCGCAACCCACAGGCAAAATTTCTGCACTGCGCCTATAGCTGGCGACGTTCGATGTAAGTGAAATATTCTTGACTGGGACGTAAAACACCATTAGTCAACTCAACTCAACTCAAATATCAGTACAGTAATGTCTTCGTTTTTATGAAATCAATCTAGCCAGTCCAGGAATCAAGACGCCATCAAAACCAATTAAATTATTGCATCTTTAGCGAGATGGCTTGCAAAACAACAACAAAAACTATACAAAAATAGGACCATTATACAGCTTCTATCATAATCAATTAGCAGACATCGGCTATTCAGAAATTTTGAACTTTTTCGATGTAAGAAAAAAATTCAAAATTTCAAAGACTATCAAGTTGGTGTATCCATACCATGAACGAGTGTGCTTTACGGTCTCCATTGAACGAGAACACATTCAACTTAACTTATGTTCTACCCAACAGTTGCTAACAGACAAACATGCTAAGCCCCAAGCTACATTCTACTGACACCAGGTGTGTCATTCGGTACTCATGAACATATGTGCCCGCTCTGCATTTTCATATTCAGTCTGCAAACAAAACTATGTGATTTTATATTTACCACATCTTAAACCAACGTCTCTTGAGTGATAGCAGTTATGTATTCCCCAACCATTAAAAGGACACGACCAAAACGAAGATTCTGTCCCAGAACATCCTACATTATCCATCCATATCGGGCCGTTTCCATATCCGAATGTGCTACTCGAGGTGACACTAACAGTTCTAAAATATATTGACAAATGTTCTATTTTACTTGCTTTTTTAAATTAGATAATGTTCCTCTAATATTTTGTTTTTTACTATTCAACAGTATTTATCAAAAGTTTCGATGAAATTATATGCTAATGAATAAGAACAAATGCACTTGAAATAAAACATTACGTTTTAAGAAACTTTTTTTTTAAATTTCTAACACTATGTTTGTTTTTACAATTACAGTGCTGAAAAAATACAATCACGTATAAGACAAAATAACTTACCCAAAACGTATCCAAGTGTTTTACATGCAACTCTGGCATCGGAATATGAAAAGTAATCATTACATACGGTACCCCACTGTTCATTATGATACACCTCTAAACGACCTTCTCTTACATGTTGACCATTCACAAGTCTCAATTTTTCATCTATGAAATACAAAAACGGTTAGTTACTAATACTATATTATAGTCTTAACAAAAGAATTTGCAGTCTATTAAAAGGAGAAAATTCTCTGTGATCAAATATATGCAACAGGTAAGTAAATTAAAAAATCTGATAACGTCATGTTCAATTCCTTATAATGAA
This sequence comes from Anadara kagoshimensis, assembly GCA_021292105.1. Taxonomy (NCBI): domain Eukaryota; kingdom Metazoa; phylum Mollusca; class Bivalvia; order Arcoida; family Arcidae; genus Anadara; species Anadara kagoshimensis. The sequence continues at coordinate 19,992,425 of CM037867.1, read as the reverse complement.
ATCCGTAACGCAAACGAAATATATATCATTTTATATTAGACATATCTTTAGATCCATTTAACAAAAGACCTAGTGCAAACGAAATGTCTAATACCGAGGTTTATAATCATTTTTTTTCAAAAATTTGAAAGTATCAGGAATAGCCTCCAAAATTTAGTCTTACAATATGAATATTGAATCAATTAAGAACGATAAACTATGAAATATTCATATTATTATATTTAAATACCTACCTGAACATTGAAATCCATCACCATGGAAACCGTCTATGCATGCACAAGAATAAGACCCAATTGAATTGGTGCAGGTTGCATTTGCACTACAGTTGTGGCTCCCGTCACCACATTCATTAATATCTAAAACAAATTAACAATACATGAACAGAAAAAAACAAAAAGTAAACAAAAACTACAGTAAAACGAGAAATGGTTCACACAATAACATTCCCGATTAAGAAACTTTGTATAGCTGTTGCATATATTAACATTATAGTATTGGTGTGAATTTAATATTGTTCTAGTTTAAAACTAAAAATTAATACAAATTTGTTTGCCTGTAATGATATTACTGTATTATCTAAAATCTTTTGTAAATGCATTTTATTGACAATAGCATATTATCCGATGCATAATTTAAAAAAAATTATCGAGAATACAAAATATTATAAATTACCTTGACATGTTGATCCATCCCCAGAAAATCCATTATTACAAGTACAATTGTAGCCATTGAGAACATTTGTACACGCAGCATTGCTGTCGCATTTGTAACTTTCGTTGAGGCATTCTAAAACATTAAAGCAATAGGAACTAGGCCATTATGTAGATAATACAATAGGCAAGTAAAATTTTGTTAAAAAAATCGACCACTCTTAAGAATATCCACTTCTAAACATATATAAACACAAAAAGAATTTTTTTTAATTTATTTTCAAGTAAAAACATTAAATCAGGCGAAGTAAAGACTGTTGTATTACCTTTTTGCTTTGATATGTCTATTTTCATTCTCATTATGATAACAAACACCAAAAATCATTTAAACCAGACTATAACAACGATGAAACATTAATTTTACTACTAATAAAAATGATATGTATTTTATGATAAAAATATTATTCCCTAAATGAAAGGGTTATGCAATGTATCCGACATATCTGTTACGTAAGGATATAACTAATATAATTTTGTACTGTATGCATAAAACAAGATTAGTGCTCTGAAGCTTTTGTAATAACGATTCAAGGAATTCAGGCTATGGTAGAATAACACATTTTATCTTACCATTTACATCACACACTACTGTCGATATATTAGTCATCACACCAGCAAACTCATCGAAATTGCTAACATGAAATAAGTACATATCAGCTGAGGAAATTCCTTGTAATTCATTCATGTTGATACTGGAACCGATTCCGACAGCCATAACAGTTGCTATTTCCTGAAGTCTTTGTGCCTCTTGCAATGTATTGGACAATGAGGCTGATTGACCGTCTGTTATTACTACAACAACATTTGGGGAACTTGCTCTGTCACCATTTGCAGATGTAAAACTTTCATTCAGAACTTTAGCTAATGCTAAATGAGTATTTGTTCCACCGCCACTGTATACAATGTTATCTATTGCATCAAGTGTAGAACTAAGATTAGTGTACTCGTTCAGTTGAATATCTATGGTTACCGTTGACGCATAAGACACGACACCTATTTGAGTGTCACCTGGACCAATTTGAAACAGCCGGATGATGTTTTTAACAACAGTCTTTTCTTTATTAAAATTTATTGAACCAACACTCCCAGACTCGTCCAAAACAAACACAATATCCGGATTCGTATTGTTGCATACTATTAAAGACAAAAAAATTTAATAATTATCAAAGTTAACTATACTACTTTATGTCCGAATTAAAACCCAGACGCAAACCAAAATTTTAAAACATGTGAACTACCACTAGTGGGTGAGTCTGGGTGATCCAGAATGGTCAGTCCTTCCTATTAAGCTAGCGGAAGTGTGTGATCACAGTTTCAGGAATGGCTTTAGACTCTGTCCACTCTGTAAGAAAACTATCAAACCTCTTAATCAAGGATTTGTCCCGAGTAGGATTCGAACCTAGGCTGTCAAAGGCGCTAATATCCGTAAGCGCGTTTAAACCACTAGACTAAAAGACCTCTAAATATAATCACGTAATTGTGAAAGTTACAATGACAGACGCTTTCCAGAAACAAATTCAGTGATTATTTTAATGGGACATCTCAATTGTATCTTATCATCAATACAATCATTCATAATAATTATCCATTATTCTTTAATACATTAAAGAGATATTAATAATTTTTCGGATGATTTTTATGTTTTCATTGTATTCAATGTAACGTTTTCTTACCATTACAAGTATTGCCGTCGCCATAGTAACCAGATTTACATTGACAAATAAATCCGCCATTAGTATTCACACAGTTAGCATCATTACTACAGTTGTGGGTAGCCTGACTACACTCATCAATATCTGCGATAAAACACATCGTCAAAAATTACATTTACATTATTAAGGAATAATTCCAAATCATTTACCATTATCAGATCAATAATAAAAACAAAAAAACTAAACGATGATCAAATCACAACCCAAAAGCAAAGTAAAAAGTTAAAACCCGACATATGAAATTAAACGTAAACTTCTAAAAGGGAAATGCGGTTGAGTGCTCCGAAAGAGTAAGTACCTCATGTGTAGCTAGCTGAAGAATTACCGTTCCACGGTCTCTTTTACCCAAACTGTAGTTGCTTTATATTATGATAATATGATGAAAATCTATAAACTTTTTAGATGAAGTTGTAAACCAATATATTGTATTTATATTTGAATAAAACGCTGTGTTTTTGAATCGTCCAGAGTCTCAATAACTTTGGTAAACTTCCAGGATTTCATATATTTGTATTTATATATCCGCCGCATAAAGAAATAATTATCTTAACACACGACTCTCACCTCTACAGCTGTCTAAGAATATCACTTATAAACCCTAGAATCAAATCCGCGTCATTGTAGGATAAAATTATGCAAATTGTTTTCATAACTATAAACTGATTTTCTCTAAAAGTGAAAATAAATAAAAACTGAAGACAATAAGAACGCTAAAGGTGAATAATACACATGATAAAACATCCTATGATCATGTTAAAAAAACAATGTATCCTTGAATTCATTAGTGTATGATAATGGTGTAAAAAGATATCAATAAAAACTAAACATACAAGTCGATGTTGTTTTCATAAATATAATCACCGATTAAGAAAACGCTTTATTGTATGATTAATTGATACAAAATGTTTTCATAGCTCTAAACAGGATTTTCTTATATCAATACTCTATTTCTAAGACATATTTTCATTAGAATACCTATACACTGGTATCCATCCCCTTCGTATCCTGAATCACAGGTACAGTTGTATCCATCTTCAGTAATATAACAGACGGAATTTGAGCTACAATTATTATTTCCTGTTATACACTGATTTTCTCCTGCAATTATTGAAAATATTCTATTAACATGTTTGTTGCCGCAATCATAACTATTTTATCATTGCATACTGTCAGTTAATATTACAATATCCGGTTTTTAAGATATCCATCTAGCTAGTATGAAGTCATTGATAATCATTTCATACTAGACAAGATCGCTGTAGCCTTAGAAATAAGTAACAATGAACATATAAAGATTTGAAGATCCTGAACCTTTTTAAAATAATATTTTGGCAAGAGACAAAATGAACGCTAAAACTTGTGTAGAGTGATATGTCTTTGCTCTAAACCAGTGCTCATTCAAAGCTACTTTTATGCTCTAGTTCACAGAGTCCGTATGCAACAGTCACATTTTACTGACACCACGAAACTACTTTAACAATAATACTTTTATCCGTTCTGCATTTTTATAACCATTCTGACAACAACATTTTATAATATTTATAATATTGTATTTACCGCATCTTAAACCAACGTCCTGAAAGTGATTGCAGTTATGTATTCCCCAACCATTAAAAGGACATAACCAGAACAATAATTCTGTTCCAGAACACCCTACATTATCCATCCATATCGGGCCGTTTCCATATCCGAATGTGCTACTCGATGTCACACTAACAATTCTAAAACACATAAAAAGATATATTGCATTTGCTAACTATTTATCAACTATTAACTATTATTATTAACTCGTTATTAAACATTTCCGATTCCTTAAGTCGTGTCACGTGACTTGTGTACAATGTCTTATTGCAATAAAGCGCGTGAAAAAACACCGTATTGTCTGAGAGCACATGGCTGATTTCTTTCGGAAATATTTTTTGTTTCGTGTTGAAGTCTATGCTTACAAATTGTGTGAAACAAGCAACATGCAACCTTAATAATTCATTGAACGTCAAATTTGTAACACAAACAGCCTTTGAAGTGTTTTGGAGTATTTTTGGAAGAAAAAAATAAATGTGGCGTCGCCAATTTTGAAACAATCTTTAATAAGAACTGGTAGAAACACTGACATGATTTTACATATAAAATACGAACTAATTTTAACAAAGGAGGCAAATACAAAGGAATATATTGAAATATGTATTTCAATTTATTTCGGGCAATATTCGGGGTTTTTAACAAAGAAAAATTGAAATAAGTACGTAACTTAAATTGTTTTGGAAAGCAATGAAAACTAACAACTTTTGGTGATTGTCCATTTAGTATTAAAAGAAACATTTTTAGCATTTTTCTGTAACTATGATCTTAGTCGATATATATATATATATATATATATATATAATATATATATATATATATATATATATATTCTTTGGTCAGCAAAAACACATTTTGACAAGCTCATTTACATGCTATAATTGTATAATATTCGTGATTTAAATGTCTAATTTGTGACGTTTTGCCTTTAGGTAACTTCATTATATTTATTATTGCTTTCAATGAAGGAAACTCCTACATGTAAGCGAACATTCTCCCAACTGAGCTAACCAGAAACTTTATATAAAAAAGCAAACTGTTGAAAATAAATTCTTGAATAATTGAAAGTATTAATCAACATCCTCACAACTTGTATTTCCTTTCTGTGTCTTAATTATCCTGTATGTTCCTATCATTATCAATTTTGCAGGTGCTTGAAGTCAAACAGAAGCCCTTACCTCTCAGGACCACTGGTACTCTCTTCCCTGATGGAAGTTTACGCGTATAACTAAATTTGCAAGTTTTTATAGTTTTGCCTTTTTTTTATTGTGATTGAACATGGACTGGTTTGTTAGTTATTTATCAAGGGTTTTCACTATATGTTGTTTTAATGAACAGTAACAATTAACTTTTAAGTAAAACCGATTAAATTCTTTACATTTAATTTTAATTTGTTACAGTCTCTTTGTTTAGATTATATAATTTCTGAAGGCAAAAATGAAAAATGTCCATTATCCAGAAGAACTTACCCTGATTCGTATCCAAGTGTTTTACATGCAACTCTGCCATCGTAATACGAAAAGTAATCACTACATATGGTACCCCACTGTCCATTATGCAACACCTCTAAACGACCTTCTCTTACATGTTGACCATTCACAAGTCTCAGTTCTTCATCTATGAAATACAAAAAAACAGAATAGTTATTATATATTATAGTCAGTAACAGTAACAGTAGCATTTGCAGTTTTTTTGGGACAAGTTTGATTCTGTATAATAAAGTATGCTTATGCTAAGTATAAACAGTGATATTTAGTCCAAAAATGTTTTTAAAAGATAAAAAATTCAATCTGTTTAAATGAAAATCCTAAGCACAAATCCATCCCTTAAAGTTCAAGTTTTCAATTTTCTCAAAGTTGACAAACTTATTTAATGGGGATTTAGAAATTTGTTTCATCTCTTATAAGAATCATATTGTTAGTTATGAAATTGCTAGAAGACATACATATATTAGAATTTGTCCCTAAGCGTTTATGTTTGAAAAATCATTTTTCAATTCCATTAACAGAAGCGCAGTCTTATCTGATATATATATATATATATATATATATATATAATATATATTATATATATATATATATATATATATTTGTTGCATAATGTATAGTTGAGTTATACTAAGTAAAAAATTGAGGAATAAATTTTCGTGATGTCCTTATTCTCATGCCAAAGTCATTATAATTATAACTATATTAGCATAAAGCGAATTACTTGCTTGTAGCCTATTTAGAATATTGGATTAACTAGTCTTTGTTATTTAGTGGTAGTATGTTTACAATACCTTTTGTTTTAATTAGTGACACCCTGCTTTTTAAGAAACAAGAACATTAGTCAAGTGAACTCCAACCATGTAATCAGATGTACAGTCCATTAAGATTATAATGCACTTTTCAAGTATTTTCTATAATTAATTCAAAATAATTATTTTTAAAAATAAAAAAAAAATTTAACAAAATTTTAACAGGGTATTTTAGAGGTATTATTTTTTTAAACTCATTTGTATACCAGTATCAACAATACATGTTAAGGTGACCTCTATATAAAGTCCACCACTTTTGCTCAGTCCCCTGGGTGGTTTTTATACAAAGGCTATACTGTATACCAGATTTCAGATTTGATGTATGACATGATGTTGTTTTTGCTTGCCATAACTTAATCAAGTATTAACATATATAAAATGTGCAGGCAGAAATAGACATAAACCGACCTAGCTATAGAAAAATTGAAACAAGTACATCTGTTGTCTTATTGCATTGGCTGCCCATGTGTGTATATTGGATGTGTGACCATTTATTCAGTAAAATAAATTGTACATGTATGAATCTGTTTCAAAAGTTGACACCCTTGTCACACCCCCCAACCCCCTTTGAAAATTTCAAAATTTTCAAAAAACAATACTTGAGGAAAAAAAGAAGATTGTTTTATCTTGGAACTCTGTTGGTGTTTCTATGGTTTATCTACTCAATTGAAAGTTTAATTATTTTTATGATATGTGGTAAGCATATGATGTCTTTCCCTTTCAGTCTTGAAGCAATAATAGAGTATGCAGTCAATGCCATTTGAGCATATGGGTTTTAAAAACTGGCTGTATATCCATAACTAGCATTTTAGTAAACAGATGGTTGCATTTTTTTAGATTTAAATAGCCAGTCATATACTGTTTCAGTTTGGGTTTAGAAATTATTTTCCTCATTTGTTAGTTTGAATACCATATGCAAATGCACATTATACTTTTATCTGCATACTTTAAACAAAGGGAATATTGGGCATTGTGAAATATGACAAGTTAAATAGGAGTTTGTTGACGTCTTAGTTTATTAGGAGTGCAATTACTGACCTTCTTATCTTATATGGCTTTTGGTAATTTTATGATCAGTGGTCTCAAACTGGCAATTTAAATGACATTGCCTCCTGTTTTTCACGTTTCAGTGGTTTTTATGGTTTGTTGCCAATTGATTTAACTTGAATGTTGCAAGTGTAAGCTTTTCAGCTAAATATATTCCATTTTGTAGTGGAAGCTCAAGTAAACACATATTTAAATCAACTTGCATGACTTAAATGGCTATGTTCCTTGAAGTTTTAGCTAATAAATCAGTATTGTATTGAGTGCTGTAACTTTCTTAAAAAAGCACAGAAATTTCTTCTGGAACTGACATTTAACATTTTAGCTAAAAGGAAATCTTTATTAGGCCATAAAAGGCACATTATTTCAGTCTATCTGAAATATAAACACTAGACAACACCAAAACTAACAATAATATTATATATTCTTACTAAATTATTTAACAAATTTATAATTTCTTCTTATATTTAAACAAAAAATAGTTTATTGGCAAATCAGAATTTTAATTTTAATCAAATGGACTAAATTAGGGACAGTATAAATTTTCCAGACATTTACATTTTGGAATATAGTATATATCTCTTCACTTTCAAGTGCTGGTTTACTTGACAAAAGCTTATCCAGCATTATAGTTTAGGCAAACCCGTAATGGTTATATTAAAGTCTCTGTTTAATAATATTATTGCATTTACTTGCAGGAAATTTAACATGGGTTGTGGTCAATCAACAGGGACAAAGGATAGTCCTGTGACAGAGGCCAAGCCAGAGTTTATACCAGGTAGTGTTTGTAAGGGTATGTTTTCAAAGTAAAATGCACTCACTCACTGTCTTTGTCAGCTTAATATGGAAGAACAATTCACTCTCAACTTGACTGATTTAGTGACCAGGTAGTTAATATCAGCTTGTAATGACTGTAAATCACAAGGCAAAGGTTGCCACATTTGAGAAGTGAAGGGCCTTCTGAAACGATCTGGGGCCCAAATCGCATATCCTAAATAAATGGATTTATCTATTGCCATTAATTCCACAATTCAACTAACACTTATAATACACCGTACGTGTTCAATCAACATAGATTTTGCGCATGTGGTTGTCGTATGGACTTTTAGTTTGTCAAATGAACGGTGAAAGCGGGTATTGCCAAGTTTTAACATGGAGACTGAAAGTAGGCCCTAAAATCCGGCAAATTCTATGAGAAGTCTGACAAAAAAGATGATAATTTTAACCTAAACTTACTTTATTTCAATCGTAAATGCCATTCTGTGTCTTCTGTGTGTTCAAACTAAATATAGAACACAGCTAGGAAGCAGTACAGTTTACAAAATTTATAGGTCAAAATAGACGAAAAATGGACCCGACCCGTATCCAAGAATCCGGATTGACGGCGATTTTTTCACCTTAAAAACTTGGACACTTTTTGTGTAAAGAAAATTATTTGATAAACTATCTTTCTTCTGATATAAAAAATAATTCTAGTGCACGCGCGTTGTAATAAATGGGAAGGAATCTTGTGAAGAACATTTTTTTTAAATTTAAAAAAAACTTTTGCCAGATAATTTAAAAATCAATTAATAAACCTAGTCCCCTTAAAAAGTTTAATGACTGTCAACATTGTTGATAAGTATAAAGTCTTTGTATCAACTCAAAAATGAACATACTAATCTTTGTCAGAATTTCAATCCAGAAGCAAAGTAAAAACTTTGAAACTAACAAGTCAGGTTAGACAGGTGAACTTTCACCTGGGAAGTTAAGAAGGGTAAGCACATTCAGTTTAGCTAGAGATAGTCCTCGATATATTTAACGCCCCACACTCCCATCTGCCTTCATTTTAATTTTGATTCCGCACGTGATTGAAGTATTTAGCAAGACAGGAAGTGTCAATTTTTCGAGAGCAAGTTAATAGTTGCGTAATTTGCTAGTTATTAGCTTTTGAATGTGGACCGGTATGTTTGCGAATGGTTTTTGTAACCTCCAATTTTCGTGATTTTTAGAAAAATAATATTTAAGGGGTTGTAGATTTGTTTTTTTTATGTTTAAGCTAAGTTTATAAAATGTACTAAATCGTTGACTTGTAAATTCGTTGGTTAGTGTATCCACAAAACCAAAGAAAATTAGGACACGGCGAAAATGAACGATGTCATAATGTTTAATTTTTAGCTCACCTGACCGAAGGTCATGTGAGCTTATGGCATAGCGCAGCGTGTGTATGTGCGTGCGTGCGTGTGTGCGTGCGTGTGTCGTTAACACCTATTTTCAACTTCTCATCTGAAACTGCTGAACAGTTTTTAATGAAACTTTGTCAGAAGTATATATGGGCCGGTGCAATTCAGATTTGTTCGTGGCGTTGCCATGGCCACCATAACTAGGTCAAGGTGACCTAGGAGTGCAAAAATCTTAAAAAATCTTCTTCTCCGAAAGTACTGATCATAGAAAAAATCTGATGTAAAATTTGGCTTCTCTAGGGTCTGAAGCCTATAGTTTGTTCATTTTGTGAAATTCGGATAAAAAATAGGTTACGCGTTTTTGCGTTTAATTTTGAAAAAATCGTAAAATAGTTTCAAATTGTTATAACTTGACTATTTGACCAGATAATGACATGCGGTTTTCAGTTTTGACATCTTCTTGTTAGTATCTTCAAAATGATGTCAAGGTCAATTGTGAAAGTCGTGACCTAATTTTTTTAACTCTGATTATAATTATTATCTCGAAAACTATAAACTTTTTGTATAGTCATGTATATTAGAATGTTGTAGGTATTGATACAACGATCATTTTGATGTATAAAAAAAGGCCATGGGTTCAAAGGTCAAGGTCAAAGATGCGAAAAAATACCGAAATGGTTAATTATCTCGAAAACTATAAACATTTTTTGTAGGCATGTATGTTAGAATGTTGTAGGCATTGATACAACAATCATGTTGATGTATAGAAAAAGACCATGGTATAAAAGGTCAAGGTCACAGATGTGAAACAATACTGAAATGGTTAATTATCTGGAAAAACATAAACTTTTTGTATAGGCATGTATATTAAAACGCTGTAGGTATTGATACAACGATCATTTTGACGTATAGAAAAAGGTCAAGGTCACAGATGTGAAACAATACCGAAATGGTTAATTATCTCGAAAACTATAATTTTTTTGTATAGGCATGTATATTAGAATGTTGTAGGTATTGATACAACGATCATTTTGATGAATAGAAAAAGGTTATGGGTTCAAAGGTCAAGGTCACAGATGTGAAGCAATACCGAAATGGTTAATTATCTTGAAATCTATAAAGTTTTTTATTAGGCATGTATATTAGAATGATGAAGGTATTGGTACAACGATCATTTTGATGTTTAGAAAAAGGTCATGGGTTCAAAGGTCAAAGTCACATATGCGAAACCATACCGAAATGTTTAATTATCTCGAAAACTATAAACTTTTTGTATAGGCATGCATACTAGAATGTTGTAGGTATTGATACAACGGTTATCATGATGTAAAGAAAAAAGTCATTTGGGTTTAGTATTTATGTTTTCTTTAAATCTATCAGCTAGCCATTAGTTATCAGTTGAGCGTATCAGGCCCATGGGCCTCTTGTTATATATTAATTTGGAATTAATTTAATTTATGTTTTTTAATGTTATTTTATTTAATTTTTACCAGGCGGATCTTCTACAACTCCCACAAGAAATAAAAAGATTGATAATAATAAGTATATTCCACTAGATTGGGGGCAATTAAATATGGGACCACGAATGAAAAAACGAAAAAGCCATGTCAAAAAATTTTATGCAGATAGACCAGTTGTACAACCATATCCACAGTTGCCAGCGCCACATCCGCCATCCACCCCACCTAAAGAAGAAATATGTTAAATATAATAAATATTATGTTTAGTTCTCATTTTATCCATCTTATTTTAATGTAGGTGTGTCTATAATTCTATTGTATCGCTAATTGTAAAGATTATTTCCAGTTGGTCGTCCTTTAAGCAGTCCAACCAAATGAATAAGATTTAATTATAAAGGAAAAAACGGCCACAATTTTAAAGTGGCTTCGGTGGCCTAAAGAACGTACTAATAAGTCACAGTGTCTTTAGCCACCTTCGTTACCTTCATTCAAATTGCATTTGGACGAACCAATAGTAATTATATAAGAAAGTTTTTTGTTTCAGTTCGGACACCGACGATAGTTGCTTTTCTCCGGATATTCCGGTTTCATCTCTCTGTAAGTGTCTGCCTTTATGAAGGTGAAAAAATGTTGACTTAGAATAACACATTTTAATCCATTTAAATCACTTTCCACTTCTGTTTGATCACGGCCGGGTTTGAACTAGAAAATTAGCTTACCAATCGAAACTTTTGAAAGAAAGGAGAATTGAATTATAAATGGCTAAAAAGAAGAAAATAACAATTTGAGAATTACAAAAATTATAAACCAAAAAAAATATGCCAATAAAGTGAAAATAAAAGAAAAAAATCACAAGAATCCATGTCAAAGTTACAAACGCAAAGCAATGTCAAAAATTGAAACTGGCAAATGGGGTAAGCCGCTATATCGCGTGATACCCTCTAACGTTTATGCGGAACACTTATTTCCCATGGATGTGGAATCGCATGAGATGACGTCTCCTTCCCCGCAAACACGATGTCATTTCGGGAATGTGTGACGTTGATGTTTTCCAAAAACGTTCCCCACAAATGTTAAGAGGTATTGATCACGTGGTACAGCGGCGAACCTCATTAAGTTTAACACATGAGTTTCCAAGAGTGTAATATCGTTTATTAGAAAGGTGTCTTCAAAGACAGAGAATAATGCTAGTGCTGACACAATGAATTTATTTTATGTATTCAATGGTGTTAACAATGTATTCAATTAGGAATATGATTAATGTTAATACAATTTTTGTACTTTTTGTTTGCTTTTAGTTAGAGTTTGTTAAAAACGAATTTTATAATAGAATCGTTTTTAGATTTGTAGTTTCCGATAAATAAATTGTGACGTTAGTAGAATTACCCCTATTACTTATACAATACAGACCTGTTGAAAGTGAAATGCTTATATACTAGTAACGAAAAGGAGTTTCGAGTAGCCAAGATATGGATAATTTGTGGACAAGTAGCTGTCAAGAGATGGATTGCAATTACTGATAAGCTGCCGAAATATAGCTAACAATAGACCCAGATGAACCACCGATTCTGTTATACAATAAAAACTCGTTAAATGGCCCTCGATCAATTTGCTACTTCGCTTATCGCCACACTATTTTAAAGTTCCAAAGTCCATTTTGTTTATGTTTTTCTTTATCCGCCTCCCACATTTTAATATCAAACCCCTTTTAACGTCAAATTTTGACAAAAAATGGTTGCGATGAATCGAGATTTAACTGTAGTCCGTTAGCTTGGTGTTTAATTGTCGACAGGGCTGTACTGTAAATACCCCACCACCCCTCAACACCCCCCTCCCCATAAAAAAGAACGAGGCACATACAAAATAGGAGGAAATAATAAGACCAGTTTTATTTCCTTAATACCATTTTATTTTAATTAGCAATCGTTTAATGTCCGTAGAATTTTGTATAAAATGATTTTGTTGAGATTTATGATTACAAATTATGCAATATAGCTCCTTCGGGTTATCAAATCATTTGAAGAGAATTATCTCGTATCAGCTTTAAGATAAAATCCAATTTCCTTTGTAATAAACATTTTTTATTATTTGTTAAAAACCAATTCTAGAAAAGCTTTATGCGGTTTAGGTGAAAACACATAAGTTTTTTTAATAAACTCCAGTTTATAACAAGTATGAATTTACATTACGGGCCTGTCAAAAATTTCACGCTAAGCTGATATATATATATAGTGTCAAACTGACAGCTCATATCGGCCTATGTACGCTACAGTACAGACATGTCGAAATTTTAACAGCCAAGGCAAATGCGCAGCACACCTTAGCCCCTCGTTATCTATATCTGGCCAGCTTTTCGGCAGATGTTATCTATGTCTGGGAGCTATCCTTTCGTCAGCCATATCTCGTCTACTCGGGAGCCGAGTTTCGACTGCTTCTCGTTAGCTCAGTGTAAAACTTTATGCAGGTCGGTACTGTATATCTCAATAGATTTTCGATAGAACATATATATATATATATATATATCTTGGCTACTATCTAACAACCAGCTACAGTACAGACATGTCAAAAGTCTCAAACATAGCTCACGCATTATAGCATTTCATATAATCTCTCTCGTTACCCCTTTGTCGACAGTAGATGCTACTTTTCTCTCAGCTTTTTGTCACCGGCTATTCATATCTCAGCAACTCGGCAGCCGAGCTTTGAGGGTTTTTTGTTAGTTTAGTGTTAAACTGTTGACAGGTCTCTATTGTACATGTATCAATATCTTGGCTAGTTGGTAGAGTGCTCGCTTCTTTAGTTGGAGGTCGTGGGTTCGAACCCTGGTCGGATCTCACCGAAGTCTTAAAGTAGGTAGTGACTGTTCTTTCGCAAAGGCATTGCGAAATAATAATCACACTTCTTGCGGATGAGAACGAGGTCCTGCGTCTTGGTAGGCTTGACACAATAAAGAACCCTGCTGTATTATGTCATCAGCGCAACGCTCAGACAAACTTTCTGCACCTTCGCCTATAGGTGGCGACATCTCGATTTAAGTTCATTATTCTTGACCGGCAGGTTAAACACCGTTACTCAACTCATACCTTGGCCACTCCACATACAAGCTTAATCTCCTTTTCCTTAACGCAATGTTGAACTTTCGACAAGACTGTACTGTATAGCATTGCTTTAAGCGTAATTATCATCTTCATTTTTATATCCATAAAATTCATGACTTGTCGTCGCTTAACTTGTGCAATATTAAATCTCGACCATAAATCCGACAGTTTTTATGATTCAAATATTATTGTATCCTTATGAAAACTACATCCTACATTATCATTCGTTCAATTTAGATTTAACTGTTTTCACACCTGATATTTTTGCTGTATTTTATATATTTTTAACTACAAACAACAAGTCATGAATACTAATGATTCAGTTTCGTGTAAGATTGAATTCCGCTTGGCACAGAATATTAAAACCCAAAAGACACGATTAAAATTATTGAATATTGCACTTTTCAACCTTATCCCTGTTAAGAAAAGTATTGGATTGACATGTAATGGTTTACTTTTATAAATGTTATTTATTGAGATATTATTGAGATTTGTTTATTTATTTATTTATTTATTTATTTATTTATTTATTTATTTATTTCATTGCGTTTCTTTTCTATTTCTAGACATCATGCCATTACATAAAACGTTTTGCTTAAACGTGAAAAATCACACTACAGTACATATGTCTGCAGCAAATGCTACCAAGGACATAAAGCAAGAGACACATGAATTAAGAAATCTTGGCAACACCCATACACAACTAAAAATATTTATTAGAAGAAAATTCTCAACTATGAGCCTACATTTACATTGGGTATAATAAACAAAATTATCTTATGCGATGATGTCTTAGCTTTAAAATATATTCCACACTACCTAGTCATTATTGAATAATTCAAAAAGCTCAAGGTGTATTCCATACATAAAAACTAGATGTAGCATTTTCTACCAAGTTCGGCAATGTAGTAACGGTAATCCAATATCAACCTTTCAAATAAGCGTTACATAGGGTCAATTTCACAAATATTAGAGGTAAAACAAACAACATCAAAGGATCTGGCAATATTAAATCTCGATCATAAATCCGACAGTATCTATGATTCAACTTTTAGCGATATTTTATCCTTAAGAAAACTACACCCTTCATTATCATCTAGCCAATTTGGATTAAACTGTATTCACACTTTATAATTTGTTGTATTTTATATATTTTTTGAACGCAAACAACAAGTTATGAATACTAGCAATTCAATTTAGTTTTATATTGAATTCTGTTTGTCACGGAATACTAAAGTTCAAAAGACAATTGAAATTATTGAATATTGCACTTTTGCAACTTAATCCCTGTTCAGGATTGTGGATGGTTAAAACCTCAAATAAAAAATTGTCATTTATTGATTTATTATTCATATTTTATCTATTTGTTTTTTTATTATATATTTATTAATTTATTTAATGATTGAGCTTCTTTCTCTTTCTGGACACCATTTACATAAAACGTATAGACAAACAGTTTAAACGCGCAAAAGGCAAACTGTGTCACACATGGCTATAGCAAATGTTACAAAGGACATAAAGCTATATACAAATGAGTTCAGAAAACATGCCAACATAAATACATTGATAAGATACTTTAACAAAATGTTCAACTTTGAACCTACACTGTATGAAAAATAAACGACATTAAATGAATTGACGTCTGAATTTTTAATTCCGCTTTAAAAATGTATTTTACATAAAGAAGTCATTATTGAATGATTTAAAGTTTGGAATGCATTCCATACAACGTATTTCTGCCATGTCAGGCAATAGTGTAACCTTAATCCATTACCACCTTTTCAAAAAAGCATTACAAAGAATCAGTACATTCCATACAAAGTTACTAGATATAGACTTTTTTACTAAGTTAGACAATGTTGTAACGTTAATCCAATATCAACCGTTAGAAAAGCGTTACAATAGGTCAGTAATACAAATAATAGAGGTAAAACTTATAACACCGAATGCTCTGACAATATTAAATCTCGACCATAAACCCGACATTTTGTATGATTCAACATTTAGTGTTACTGTAGCCTTAAGAAAACTACATCCTGCATTATCATTCGGCCAATTTAGTTTTAACTGTTTTCACACTTGATATTTTTGCTGTATTTTATATATTTTTAAACGCAAACAACAAGTCATGATTCTAATGATTTAATTTTGTTTAAGATTGATTTCCGTTTATCATAGAATATTAAAGCCCAAAGGACACGATTAAAATTATTTAATATTGCACTTTTCAACCTTATCCCTGTTCAGGAAAGTAATGGATTGACATGGAATGGTTTACTTTTATAAATGTTATTTATTGAGATATTATTCAGATTTATTTTTTTATTTATTTATTTATTTATTTATTTATTTATTTATTTATTTATTTATTTATTTATTTCATTGCGTTTCTTTTCTATTTCTAGACATCATGCCATTACATAAAACGTTTTGCTTAAACGTGAAAAATCATACTACAGTACATATGTCTGCAGCAAATGCTACCAAGGACATAAAGCAAGAAACACATGAATTAAGAAATCTTAGCAACACCAATACGCAACTAAAACTATTTATTAGAAGAAAATTCTCAACTATGAGCCTACATTTACATTGGGTATAATAAAGTAAAAATTATCTTATGCGATGATGTCTTAGCTTTAAAATGTATTCCACACTACCGAGTCTTTATTGAATAATTTAAAAAGCTGAAGGTGTATCCCATACAAAGTAACTAGATATAGCATTTTCTACCAAGTTCGGCAATGTTGTAACGGTAATCCAATATCAACCTTTTAAATAAGCGTTACATAGGGTCAATTTCACAAATATTAGAGGTAAAACAAACAACATTAAAGCTCTGGCAATATTAAATCTCGATTATAACTCTGAAAGTGTCTATGATTTAAATATTAGCGTTATTGTACCTTTTAGAAAACTACACCCTTCATTATCATCTAGCCAAATTGGTATAAACTGTATTCACACTTTATAATTTGTTGTATTTTATATATTTTTTTAACGCAAACAACTAGTTATGAATACTAGCATTTCAATTTAGTTTTATATTGAATTCCGTTTGTCACAGAATATTAAAGTTCAAAAGACCATTGAAATTATTGAATATTGCACTTTTAAACTTAATCCCTGTTCAGGATTGGGGATGGTTAAGACCTCAAATAAAAATTGTTATTTATTGATTTATTATTTATATTTTAATTATTTATTTTTCTAATTATTTATTTATTTATTTATGATTGAGCTTCTTTCTATTTCTGGACACATTTTTATAAAACGTATAGACAAACAGTTTAAACGTGCAAAAGGCAAACTGTGTCACATATGGCTACAGCAAATGTTACCAAGGACATAACGCTATATACAAATGAGTTCAGAAAACATGCCAACATAAATACATTGTTAAGATACTTTAACAAAATGTTCAACTTTGAACCTACACTGTATGAAAAATAAACGACATCAAATGAATTGACGTCTGAATTTTTAATTCCGCTTTAAGAATTTATTTTACATAAACAAGTCATTATTGAATGATTTAACGTTTAGAAGGCATATTATACAAAGTATTTCTGCCATTTTAGGCAATAGTGTAACCTTAATCCATTATCACCTTTTCAAAAAACAGCATTACAAAGAATCAGTACATTCCATACAAAGTTACTAGATATAGACTTTTCTACCAAGTTAGACAATGTTGTAACGTTAATCCAATATCAACCGTTAGAAAAGCGTCACAATGGGTCAGTAATACAAATAATAGAGGTAAAACTTATAACATCGAATGCTCTGACAATATTAAATCTCGACCATAAACCCGACATTTTGTATGATTCAACATTAAGTGTTACTGTAGCCTTAAGAAAACTACATCCTGCATTATCTTTCGGCCAATTTAGATTTAACTGTATTCACACCTGATACTTTTTGCTGTATTTTATATATTTTAACTGCAAACAACAAGTCATGAATACTAATGATTCAATTTCGTTTAAGATTGAATTCCGCTTGGCACAGAATATTAAAGCCCAAAAGACACGATTTAAATTATTGAATATTGCACTTTTCAACCTTATCTCTGTTCAGGAAAGTATTGGATTGACATGGAATGGTTTACTTTTATAAATGTTATTTATTGAGATATTATTCAGATATATTTATTTATTTATTTATTTATTTATTAATTTCATTGGGTTTCTTTTCTATTTCTAGACATCATGCCATTACATAAAACATTTTGCTTAAACGTAAAAAATCATACTGCAGTACATATGTCTGCAGCAAATGCTTCCAAGGACATAAAGCAACAGATAAATGAGTTAAAAAATCTTGGCAACACCAATAAACAACTAAAACTATTTATTAGAAGAAAATTCTCAACTATGAGCCTACATTTACATTGGGTATAATAAAGAAATAATTATCTTATGCGTTGATGTCTTAGCTTTAAAATGTATTTCACACTACAGAGTCATTACTGAATAATTTAAAAAGCTTAAGGTGTATTCCATACAAAGTGACTAGATGTAGCATTTTCTACCAAGTTTTTCAATGTTGTAACGGTAATCCAATATCAACCTTTAAAATAAGCGTTACATAGGGTCAATTTCACAAATATTAGAGGTAAAAAAAACAACATCAAAGGCTGCGGCAATATTAAATCTCGATCATAAATCCGACAGTATGATTCAACTTTTAGCGATATTTTATCCTTAAGAAAACTACACCCTTCATTATCATCTAGCCAATTTGGATTAAACTGTATTCACACTTCATAATTTGTTGTATTTTATATATTTTTGAACGCAAACAACAAGTAATGAATACTAGCAATTCAATTTAGTTTTATATTTAATTCCGTTTTACAGAATATTAAAGTTCAAAAGACAATTGAAATTATTGAATATTGCACTTTTAAACTTTATCCCTGTTCAGGATTGTGGATGGTTAAGACCTCAAATAAAAATTGTTATTTATTGATTTATTATTCATATTTTATTTATTTATTTATTTATTTATTATTTATTTATTTAATGATTGAGCTTCTTTCTATTTCTGGACTCATTTTTATGAAACATATAGACAAACAGTTTAAACGTGCAAAAGGCAAACTGTGTCACATATTGCTGCAGCAAATGTTACCAAGGACATAAAGCTATATACAAATGAGTTCAAAAAACATGCCAACATAAATACATTGTTAAGATACTTTAACAAAATGTTCAACTTTGAACCTACACTGTATGAAAAATACACGACATTAAATGAATTGACGTCTGAATTTTTAATTTCGCTTTAAAAATTTATTTTATATAAACAAGTCATTATTGAATGATTTAACGTTTAGAAGGCATTTCACACAAAGTATTTCTACCAAGTAAGGCAATAGTGTAACCTTAATTCATTATCACCTTTTCAAAAAAGCATTACAAAGAATCAGTACATTCCATACAAAGTTACTAGATATAGACATTTCTGCCAAGTTAGACAAAGTTGTAACGTTAATCCAACATCAACCGTAAGAAAAGAGTTACAATGGGTCAGTAATACAAATAATAGAGGTAAAACTTGTAATATCGAATGCTCTGACAATATTAAATCTCGACCATAAACCCGACATTTTGTATGATTCAACTTTTAGTGTTATTGTACCCTTAAGAAAACTACATCCTACATTATCATCCAGCCAATTTAACTTTTTTTGCACCTCATATTTTTGCTGTGTTTTATATATTTTTTAATCGCAAACAACAAGTCATGAATACCAATGATTCAATTTTGTTTAAGATTGATATCCGTTTGTCATAGAATATTAAAGCCCAAAAGACACGATTAAAAGTATTGAATATTGCACTTTTTTACTTAATCTATTTAGGAACTTAAATTATTGGCAGGGATGATTTAGTTTTAATGTTGTTATGTTTTAACATTTTTATTTGTTTTTTATAATTAGTTTACTTTTTTCTATTTGTCAAGGAACCATTGATGTAAAACGCATTTATAAATACAAAAATAGTATAAATATTAAAAGAATAAATGACAATTGGAAAAGTAACGTATAGAACAATGCAAATTACGTCTGTCAATTATACAAAGGACATGTATAGAGAAGGTTAACAACGAAGTACGGATAAGGCACAAGTATTAATATTGATTATTAAGCTTTATTAAAAATAATAACAATAAGGAAAAAATAGTGTAGTATGACAAGTAATTCAGCACGATTTTTTCACTGGGCATGATGGCGCTGGAATTCCTATACTTATACAAGCTGTATTCATCTTTTATCGCCTTATTTGTAGTTAAACCTACCTCATCAATACGTTAAAATGATTTCTGTTTCTTTGCCAATGTATTGTTTGTTCACAAGTATTGCCCATCTTGTCTGTGTTCCTCTATCTACAGCACTTCCCAATGGAAAGACTGACTCGCTCTGGTATTCTTAATTATTTAAGAGTTTGATCAAATATCTACAACAATGAAGGTAATGTTTTTTATCGAAGTCATCGTCTATGAAGGTATTTGCCACCAGTTTCTTATATAGTTGATAGCAATACAACCAATCTCTTCTATAGAAAGACGGCGGTTTTCCTCTACAAGCCATGTCCTTATAGAAGCCCTTGTATCCCCTATGAATTCTAGTCATTTACACCATGTAAAATATGGCCTCTGAGTAATTCACTCCAGGGAGGTCGTTTAAGAGTGTTAGGAAACGGTATAACAATTTTGACAAGGATGTGACCATCAAGTAGGGCGTATTGTTATCTGTTGGGAAGGGAATCCCTTAATAACACCGAATATCAAAACACTGTGGTTGGTAAAATCATTTCTGTATCAGTTTATCCAAAATTTTTCAGTAATTGTCATTTGTTTACAGGGTCCTGTTTCCCGATTTTCATGCTATATAAGTTATAAACCCTTCTTAAATATCTGACACTGTATCTTTAAAATGCACCTGTACATTTACTCTCAAAACCATTAAAAAGTAAAAGACAATTACAGTAACACTTCAACCTTTTTTCTCATTTCTGCGTCTTAAAAATATTTGGATTTACACAATTTTGGGTCAAGCACTATTGATGATAAATTTTATTCCAAAACAGCCCTCTACTACTAATTAAAACAGGTTGTTGTCACAATAAGTATCATAAGTAATAAGTATAACATAATGTTAAGGGGGCTACAGAAGAGCCATGGGAAATAATTCAACTATATTTTTTAAAAATATTTGCATACATTTAGATAATAATAACCTGTATTATATATCAAAAATTCAAGTGCATTTTGAGAGTTCAAAAAAGAGTTTTTCCCTTTAAAAGTAGTCTCTACTGTCTTGTTAAAAACGTTTATACCTTTATGCAAATAATGGGTGTAATATGTCAGTGGTTTGCTTAAATTAAGTCAGATAAATTGGGTTTTACATTACCTCATCAGTTATAATGAAATGATGCATATAACAGAAATAAATGGCAAATGAATAGAAAGTTTCATAAAAAATGACAACATTTCAATACAATTATATCCGCTCATATGTGCATTAAAATTTTTTTGACTATAATTTTTTTTTCAAAAATATACATTTTGAGAACACATAGAGGTGCATATATATATGAAAATGAAAGTACTTTTGTGGAATAACTTTTGCGTAAATGTCATTATTGTGACGGAAAACGTGAAAAAAATCTAGAAATCTGGGATGGATAGTATTTCAACCGTTTTCTGATTTGAAACAAAATATTTAGTCAAATAATAGCAGTATCAAATTTAACTTTGAAACATTACATAAAGTATTTAAAGTATTATTGAATCAGCCAAGCGCCCCAAATGCGCCTCCGTCAAGTACGTCACAAATGTATACATTTCGTTACGTCACTCAACTCAGTTGTGAACATGGCTTTATTCAAAACAATGATCGCCCTTCAGCCAGATATTTGATTCTTTTGGATTTACGGCGAAGTGACAAATGTGGTGTCAACAAAGATGTTATGAAAGACAAGTTTATTGATATGCCATGTATATGTGTTCCAAAAATATTGCAGTTGCAAGAGCCTTCTGAACAATCTTGCCAGTTAACATATCAACAACTCGAATCTCATTCACTCATAGCAAGCAGGAAGACCTGTCATAAACCAGCAGTAGCTGATGACGATGTTGCCATATGTTACTTTATTGTTATTCAATTGCATGGTGTCATTTAGCTACCGCAGTAAGACTCCTCAATATCGAAAACAGAGTGACTCGGACGATGTTAAAAGTTTATAATGTACGTTTTAATCGGATATCTGGATTTACTTATGGTTAAGCAACCCGATATTTATATTTGGAAAAAATATCACGTGATTGGTATTTCCATCTGTTGTTTTTCTTTTTTCTTAAGTCAATAATGTTCAAATATGTATTAGTTTCAGTAGGATTTTAAGTCGCGTGATCGTTATCCGAATCAAGTTTGTTCCGTTTCCCGACTTTGATCTTTGTTTAACCAGCACTGTGTTTAAAAGTCATGTGACCGCTGTCCGTACCTACCTTAAGCCAAATTATACATAATGAAAATAAGAAGTTGATTATTTCTCCCACGCTTATCCTGACGGTAATAGACATCCTTTGAAATCATTAGTACGAGTAGAATGGAAACATTTCTTTATAAACATAATTTTCAATCTATTACAGTACAGACATGTCGAAAGTTTAACACTACGATTACGAAAAGGAGTTAAAAGGTCGGCTACCGAGAAAAATATATAGGTAGTGACCGAGAGATAGCTAGTATCTGTCAAAAAGCTAATGGGGGAGGAGGTAAAAGGTTGGTTCAGCAATAATTTGTTATTTTATTTGTTAAATTTTCGACCAGTCTGTACTGTACTCTGTTGAAATGTATATTTACCTTAATGATCAGTCGTTATCATCGCTTTTGAACCGAAACTGAAAAAAATACCAAACAATATATTTAGTTGACAATGATTTACATAATCGTGATACCTTGATGATCAGTTGTTATTATCGCTTTTTGTACCAAAAACCGAAAATTACCGAAATCCATTTTTATTTGAAAATGCTCTGTAGAATTCGTGATCCGTCATTACGCAATACACGGAAAACCGAAGCACCAGCGGACTAATTATTCTCCTGGAGGACAAAGGAACAGAGATTTAGGTAAATAATACCTTGAGATAATTAAGAAACTAATTCCTATCTTTTCTTTGACAACTTTCATTATCCACCCACGCTTTTTCTTGATGAAAATAATTTGAAACATTGTCTTTTCCTTCAAAGTACTTGTTAGATCGGCAACGACAGGTAATATGTTTCATGAAGTTTTAAGCTATTTGCTATTATTATTATTAAATTTGTGTTAATGTTGAAGCACTAGACGGCCATTTCGTTATATAAATGCCTCATCACAAACCAAAATTGTGGAAATCCGAACATTTTTGAAATGCTAGTTTACCAAATCAACCTTGGCCATTAAAGAATAAGTTTTTTGTGAAACTGTTTTTTTTAAAGTTAAAGCAGCAGATAGCTAGTCTTAATGGACAAGGTTTATCTGATAATACTATAGGTATTGCCTCCTGGGTTAACCATCGAGGATGCCAGGATTCACCTAGGAGAGATACCAGTCTATTGGTTGCGATTATTACTAAACCTGTTTAATTTTGCAACACAAGACAGACGTTCTGAAAAAAATTCCGCATCAGAAATGAATCTTCAAATGCCATGTCATTTACCATGATATTTTAAATTTGTTATACCTTTTCAAAATGACACTGAAAAGAATTGTTTTGCAGTACTTCATATTTAGTGATCTACATAATTCGTGATCCGTAATTACGCAATGCACAGAAAATCGTTGTTTCAGAGGACTCTTGATGCCATAGCAGGACAAAGGAACAGAAACCTTGGTAAAAAAATTTTATACATGTAATTTAGAAAAAATGTTTTAATAAATGAAAGCCATTTGGAAACGTTGTTTTTTAAACGTATCTTTTAGATTAGCAAGTACAGGTAACATGTATAATTAAGTTGTAAGGTATGTTGTATTTGCTATAATTATAACTAAACCTTGTTAATGTTTAAGCACTAGACGGCCGTTTTAGAATAAAATTCATCAGCTCCTACCAATCTTGTGGAAATTCAAAAACATTTAAGATGTTGAAATGAGAAACATTAAATTGAAGGAACAAAATGTGCAGCGTATTTCGCCAAATCCAGCTAAAGCAATACTTTATTCGATTAAGCATACCCGGTAGGATTTTATCAGTCATTTTAAACTGAATTAGTAGTTTATTTTGAAATGTCAAAAAACACTTAATTTGCCAGTTTTGAAAGCTAAGTTTTAACATTGTCTTTAGATTATGGTTCGGACATGGAGTAGAATGATGTTTGTTTTTGATTTGCCCGATTATAAATTCATATTTTTTGGGAAGGGTTGTGTTTAAAACATGGGCCGAGTACGATTTTGTCTGGTGTAAAGTTAATTCCCTTATAACTTCTACCTAAATAAGCAGTTTACTTTGAAATGTCAGGAAAATCTTAATTTGCATCTTTTGATACTTAAGTTTTTACCTTTGGTTGATATTATGGTTCGGAAATGACTTAGAATAATGGTTGTTTTTTATTTGTCTGCTTTCAACTTTTTTTTTGGGGGGGGGGGGTTGTGATTCGAACATGGACTGAGTATGTTTTTGTTTGAGGTAAATTAAATTCCGGAATTCCGATATCAATTTTAATTCTATGTTAATGTTCTTTATCATTTTTTGGTGTTTTGCCAAACATGTCACTATTACTGTTTCCCGTATGATTCCGCGTTTAGATGCTGGTGCTTACAGCCAAAAGCTTTAATAAAATATGTGACATTTATTAACAAAATTGAAATCTATACCTTCGATCTTGTCACATATATGAATCAACGTATGGTTAAAGATGTCTTCTTGGCATATATATTGATTGTCGGTCTTTATTTTCTTGTTAGAGTACATCCTCTTCATATTGTATCAATATACAGTACATACCTGTCGCAAATTTAACACTTAGCTTACAAAAAAGTAGTGAAAGCTCAGTAACAGAGTGGCTGAGATATGGATAGTTAGTGACCGAAAATAATTCGAGAGATAGATAAGAGCTACCAAAAAAGGCGTGGTAAAGTAGTTATTGAGGGAACGAAATAAACATTACTAATTCGTTACCTTAATGGTAAACTTTCCACAAGTATGTACTGTATATCGAACCTGATAGACTTATGTGAAGAAAAAACCAAAGGGAATATCCCTTAAAATAATGTGTATAGACATTTACAGTACAAGACAATTTTAGGTTTAAAACTTTTATCGCCCACGTTTATGACACATTTAATAAATAGTATAATTCAAACAGGCACCTAGAGCTAATTGGATAAAATTAACGTCCGTTTCATGGAGAGCCTATGGATCTTTAGTCATTACCATTACAAATTCTAATTGCATTTTCTTGGATTTTCATCACATAGGTTTTTCTCTTTACTTACAGAATCTTATTTAGGAAAGCTTTATTTATAAATAGTACACAACTATCACACTATGAAATATATAACAGTGTATATTATTAATATAAGTACATATATTTTTCGTAATCATAATCTTCAAACAGTGACTGAATTACGCGGAAAAGCCAACTCAAGCACGTACACTACACAAAATACAATGGAATACTAAAACTCACAAACAAGACACGGAAAACAAATTGAAGGAATACTAAAAATTATAAAATTCCGGACTTTTAATACACATATTAATAATAAAGAGATTTGTTGAAGTTCACGTATTTAAGCAAATTTGCCAGTTTTCAAAATTTTAACTTTGCTTTTGTGATTTAAACACAGACCGGTATGTTTCTGTTCAATTTCGAAAAGCAACTTTTATTTTCAGCTTTGCCAACATTTTGGCTATAATTTATTTTAATATACAGTCTTATTTAGCTTTCGCACTCCAAACGTGTCTGGTATTCAGAAACAACAGTCCATACCGTCCCTTTTCCCTACAAATACACTACATAAAAAATGCTAATTTTTTTTAATCATAACGGATTTATTTCATCAACCTACCTTTAAAAAAATTATTTCATATTTCGAGCCTTGTTTTATACTTTAAATTAACAACCGCTATCAACCCATTCTTCTAGTTTTTATTAAGCATGGTTAACATTTTTATACATAATCAAAATCAAACATAATAATCCATGTCAGAATCACAATCCAGAAGTAATAACCTTGGAACCGACAAGTACGGTTAGACACGTGAATCCCCACCAGGGAAGTAATGCAGGGTGCTCCGGAAGGGGAAGCACCTCATGTCCTAGCTACATGAAGCTACACCTGACACGTGTGTAATCAAAATTGCGTAAAAGGTACATGAATATTCGACGTCAACTATATCCAGGGCAATTATGGATACAGAGACATCACACTTATCAAAAATACTGAGATGACCGCTATAAATCTTTTTGAGGGTCTTCATACGTTGAGGCGTCCAATATCCCCGAGTCAAGAAGGTATTTGCAAGCAGCCTGCTTCGTTGTAAAAATTCCCACATAGTGGGAACAAGCTTTACCATAGCATATTAATTGGAAAACCAATACACTATAAGCAGGAAAAGCAGGTATATTGCTGCATAGAAGAGGAAAGTTGACCCAAAAAAATTGGTAGTCATAAAATTCCAAATGTAGCCTTTCGTGTGCGTCATAATTCAGGTGTAAGTCTAAATATGAAGCAGAACTTGAGGTATCAGTCGTTTCTGTTATTTCAAGCTCACTAGGATAGATGGCATAAGGGATTTTACTAGCCTATATTCCTATATTTTACATTCCTAGCCTGCCTTGTACCAATTGACCCATTGACAATTCCTAGAGCATTTAATAAACGCAAATTGTAATACCACTGATAAAGGTGCTAGAAATTAGAATTGAGGAAAATGCGAATGGATATTCCATTATACCAATTTTCACAACGTTTGCTGTATCAAACAATATTACATCTGAACCATCAGAATGAAAAAGACATTATTTATCCGTAATTGACATGACAGGGAGCTTCTATATTGGCAATCATACAAAAGTGGTTTTTTATTGTATTACATATTTCACTTTAACACATTTAATTCATATCAACCTTGGTATCATAGAGCACAACTGTCACAAGAAATACGAAAGCACTCAGTTTGATCAAATGTATATATTTTTAATAAATCTAAAAGTAGACGAATATTCTGTATGGATATTGTTTTAAAAGTGTAATATGTTCAATAAAATTTAAAACTGTCTGCTGAAATAGTGATTAATGTTTGGTATTCCTTCAAAAGAGAGACATATTCAATAAATTGTTATGTGGTCTATAGAATCCGTGTTTTAAGTAATGTCATGTGCTGCTTTTGCATTTTTATGATATAATACATTCCAAAGTAGCCACAATTGTCATGTGCTACCTTTGAATGTATTATTTCATAAAAAAATTAAAAATAGCACATGACAGTAAGATAAAAACAAAATTTATCAAAATATTTTATTACACTTCATGGACGATATAAACAGTTGCGCTATAATCATTATAAATGGAAAAGGAATTTTACAACTGATAAAATACATAGTATAACTGCCAACACTAACCAAGAACACAAAAGAACAGACGTAAATGGCGAAACAGCCGAACGCCAAGAAAATACAAACACATATATAATACCGCTGAATATAGAATTTATTATGTCGATAACTTTCCTTCTTGAAGGTCACGTGTTCAACCTAATTTACCAGTTTCTAGCTTTTTATTTTGCTTTGAAATTTTGATTTGAACGTCGATTGTTATGTTCGTTTTTGATTAAGATAAATCAAAACAGAAATATATAACTATACAACATGCAAAAACCAACATAACTATGAAGACTGTAATAATTCAAGTGAATTGTAAAACAGCCACAAAAAGACAAGTACTTATTGGGTCACTGATTATAAAATTTTGGACTTTGACGATTACTAGAGTGATCAGTCACGTGGTATTGGTATTAATGAATAGCTGCATCTATTCAAATTATTTTTCAAGTAGTTCATATACATTATAAAAAGTTACCGTACTTGTTTTTCTCCATTTTCTGGAATCATTTGATTGAAAAAAAAACATAATAGAAACTAAAATATTTTGAAACATTTCAAGCAGCATTGCTATGAAATACTAGTACCGCAATAATACTCTTAATAATAAAATACACTGTAATAATGCAGATACAAATTGTGTGCAGTTTGAGTTATTCCATCTTATAATCAACCGTTGACATATAACTGTAAGATTTTATAAAATGTTGTGTAATATTTAAAACGGTTTCAGGTTCAAATTTATACTATATTCTAAAGAACGTTTTGTCAAATGTTTATATAACGACCTGTCTGGATTTTTCATCAAAAGAAAAAAAATAATTGGAATAGAGGGTGTGAAAAGTGTCTGATTCAATATATTGATAAATATTTGAAAGTCGATTGTAATGTCAAACGGTTGCTTTAGGTCATGTTATTTTATTTACATTAGTTGTCTGCCAACCCTTTATTTGTCTGAGTATCATTAATGAGTGTTTTCGCTCCTGGAATACAAGGATGTCTTCTTTTCTATAAACCAAAATACCGAGTAACCTTTCTAGTCAGACATGGCACAACAATTCAAGCTGTTCTAACGGTGGTTTTGCTACAAAAAAGTACATGTAATTTCAAACAAAAATAATTAATACATGAATTCCAATGTATATAATGATAGGACGGTGGATGTAAAGCATTTCTCTTCAGTAGTAAACGGCATCTGTTTTATGAATCAAATATTCTTCAAAAAAATATATTTTGACTGAAATTTCAAAATGATTGCATTGATATTCAGAAAGATATACAAAAGATTAAAATCTTAAAAACGATGTTTATTTGTAATAGTCGTCATTATTTAATTTTATTTATTATTATTATTTTTTCAGTTGGTTTCATTTTTAAGTATTTACATGGCTTATAGGTGGCTTATATTTTGAGTGCCAATAAGCCAGACTTATAGATGGCTTATAGGTGGCTTATAGATGGAGGTGCTATAAGCCACCTATAAACCACCTATAAGCTCCTATAAGCCAATCTATAAGCTCCTATAAGCATGGCTTATAGGTGGCTTAAAGATGGCATTTCATCCCGTGATTTGAATTTACCTTCTTTAGATGAAGCTATTCATTTTTACTGACATTCAATTGCTCTTGAATACAGTTTGGGGTCAGCATCCAAGTCTAGTACCGACATAACTATCCTTTTTGGGGCAGGACTGTTCCATCAATCCCGTATGTTTGTCGGAATCTTGAATAAAATAAATTATTGTAGCGATAATTTTACATTTCTGACATGCTATCAATATTTTTATACCCCCACTTAAAAAGTGAGGGGTATATAGTGATAGGGATGTCCGTCCGTCCTTCCGTCCTTCCGTTACACCTTAGGGTACTTATCTCTTATCCGCAACTCCTCCTAAACCCTTTAATGAATTTTCATGAAACTTTTACACAATCTTTGTGATATAATGTAGATGTGCACCTTCTATTTAAAAATTTGATCCGATGGATTTTTGGGAGCGGGGGTAGTTGCTCACAGTTTTTCTAGTTATGATTGTAAATATAAGAAATGACATTCTATTAACAGTGTATTCATTCGATATTATGAATGAATACATTCAAATAGAATGTTATTTCTTAATTATAATTACTTCGTGACTGGAGCTTGAAGTGTTTTCTCTTTTGAGAGCATCCGATCACACTTCCCTGGTTCACTCTACATCAAGAGAGATCCAGACACGTTGACGTTCACATGTAGTCTAGTTTCCGTTTTTACTTTGGTTTAAAACTGTAGTCACCCTGTTGTATAATGCGCAACGCAAAGGCAAAATTTCTGCACGTTCACCCATAGCTGACAACGTCTCCATATAAGTAAAATATTCTTGACTGGGTCGTTAAACAGAATTACTCAACTCAATCCTTTTTATAAGAGATATTTTTGATTTTTGAAGCGTATAACTATTTGAACGATTGAAGGATAGAAAGACTAATCTTAATATTAAAAAACTGAAAAATATATACCAATAGGAGGACAAAATTGAGGTTCTGAATT
The DNA here is from genome assembly GCA_021292105.1 of Anadara kagoshimensis. Classification (NCBI taxonomy): domain Eukaryota; kingdom Metazoa; phylum Mollusca; class Bivalvia; order Arcoida; family Arcidae; genus Anadara; species Anadara kagoshimensis. Next base: position 19,962,231 of record CM037867.1, on the reverse strand, counting down.
TGAGTTTTGTCATTTCAAAACCATATTGTCAATTTTTAACGTTACAAAAACATAACACTAGTAGTTATTATTGACGAATGCAATGATTTTATTTTGTAACTGTATTTTGATTATTTCGAGTAGAAAACGAGAAAAAATGCTATCATTGATTAAAAATTGAACATAATGGGTTTAATGTAAGACTTTTTGCCAATTTCCTTACATTGAGACTCGCATTAAGTGATCGCTACGAAAGTATATAAGGTCACATTGCATTATTACCCTCTCAATCACGATTTTGTTTGTTTTAAAAAAACACCCCTTTTATCTGGTTAAATAAAGCAATGCTGCGGTCTATTATATTTATAATTGGAAGTTTCAAAGACGAAGCATCATAATAGTGACAACTTAATATCTTTTGGCTGGACTGGAATCTGATTTTGGAGTATTTATTTTACTATTACAAAATAAAAGTCAAAAGAGCAAATGTACTGAACGTCATTTTAATATAAATATACTAACAGTGATCTCTTAAGGCGGTAACTCAATTACATTCCGCGGAAACGAGTGACAAACATAAACTTCTATATCTTGCAATTATTCAACGATGAAATTGAACTGTCAATGAAGAAATCCAGTCGGGAAAAAATAATCAGATGGATTGTTATACTAGCGATAAAACAGTTTTGAGAGTGAGAATGTCCGGCGAATAATGGTCAATATCTGAATCAACAATACATAACATATGTAGGTAATCAATATTCAACACATATTTCTGTATTACTAGGGGAATAATAGTCAGTAGGATTGTAATGAAGAATAGAGATTTAATAAAGAGGGGAAGCTTTATGGTTGTATCATGTAGATTATTGTTAAGCTTTTTTCATTTATCCAAAATAAGAATTAATATACAGGTAACGTCCCTTTGCTAGTGCCATGATCCTTTCAGTCTAAATGTTGATGTCTAACGTGGCGGCTGTAACTACATGTAGCTTGACATGAGATGTTTACCCTTCCTGGGCACCCGGCTGTAACTACATGTAGCTTGACATGAGATGTTTACCCTTCTTGGGCACCCGGCTGTAAATACATGTAGCTTGACATGAGATGTTTACCCTTCCTGGGCACCCGGCTGTAACTACATGTAGCTTGACATGAGATGTTTACCCTTCCTGGGCACCCGGCTGTAACTCATGAGATGTTTACCCTTCCTGGGCACCCGGCTGTAACTACATGTAGCTTGACATGAGATGTTTACCCTTCCTGGGCACCCGGCTGTAACTACATGTAGCTTGACATGAGATGTTTACCCTTCCTGGGCACCCGGTCTGAATTCCAAAAGTACATTTCGTATTGCTGTAATTCGCAATATGATATGAGTTAACGTTATGGTTGTATTGTTTAGATTTTTATTATGGCAGCCTTTTTGTTATTACGTCATTGGAATCATGAACAATGTGATCAAACGTTGTGGAATGATGGGTACTACCTGTCGGCCATGTCGGATGTGAAACCGGTAGGATGTTTTTTGAAATAACACAATTTTTGGTTTTACAGTAATAATACATATACACAATTAACGTGGATATATTTGACGTTCAATAAATTCGTGTTTCTTTCATTCTCTATTTTGATCTTGTAACATGTTTTGGGATGTAGCTAGCTAGACAGGAAGTGCTTACTCTTCCGCAGCACCCGACCTGAATTCCTAGAGGACTAATACCGATAGGATTATAATGCCGAACGCAGATCTTATAAAGTGATTGCATTTTGTTAAACCTTGTATTTTGTTGGTTTTTGTTACAGATTATGTCATGTTTCCAAAATTGTTTAAGATATATTTCACGTCTCATAGTATTCTTGATTTTAATTTTACACGCAGTGTAAATACCTCTTGTCTAGCTAGACAGGGGTTACTTACATTTCCGCAACACCCGACCTGTATCCCTAGAGATATAAGGGTTTAATAAAAGTAAAAGTTGTGATTACGTTTTATTGATTTTTTATACACATTTTTTTCAAATACATAGGCAGTTTAATACAAACATATCAGTTCATTGCCAAATCACAATCCAAAACCAAGTTAAAGCCTTTGAAAACCGACACAATAGAAGGAATATGTAGGAGTTTTATAGTGCTGTAAAACCCACGTTTGCATAATAATATATTGAAGTTTGTTGATTGAAGTTGTCTCTGCTTTCTTTACACGGTATTCAGAATGGCGGTATTCGCGGTGTCGCGAAAGATAAACGGGATAATACAAAATGTGCCTACTGCAAATCTTGTGTGAAAAGAACATACAACTCTCTCTACAATTTCAAACTATTACAAACAAACACCTTAAATCTGAGCAACATTTGATTTTTGTTTATGGTGTTCAAACAGCCAAGTAATTGATAGTTTGACATTAGATTGCAAACCTCAAGATTCACTTTAAAGATAATTTGAAAAAAATACCAAGGCACTCAAATATTTTATGGCCGTCATCAAAGTATTACTTATAAATATGATTATTAGACGTCCCTAAATTCCGTGTTCCTTTCGGTCAAATTTGATTATACATGCGGTAAGAAGGAGATGCTTACTCTTCCGGAGCACCCTTCCTCTGGATTTTGATTTGGGCATGGATTAATATGTTTGTTTCTATGGATAGATGAATAGCTTGTCAACTATTCAACACAAAATAGTTGGGTAATATTAAAATTCATTCATTAATAACAAAATATAAGGTCATAAAATATTTTTATTGACAAGTTCTTACGATGTAGTGTAATAAAAAGCTTGTTCGTATTCTCAAATATTTTAGTTTAATTAAACGTTTGTCATCTTAAATCAACGTGTTTCAGCATTAGTGTCATTGCCCCATTGGTTTTTACACAGTGTTGATATTTTTATTGAAATCATAATTCTTTTAAATTATATACACCAATTTATTCCAATATTGCGTAATGTTTGTGTGGTGTTTTTATGTTTTTAGCATTTACCTCTCATGCCCGTTGATTTTTTAGTTAAAAGACTTAATAAAATGCAAATAAATTGCGAAAGGAAATACTAATGCATTTAGTTAGACTAATAAAGCAAACACTTTTATGTATTAAATTTTCATTAATAAAACAGCATATTGTGATAAAAATGAAATAACATCGAATAAGTCGCTTAAAAAGACATTAGAAGTAAATTGTAAATGGAGCAGAAATGTCCTTAAGCCGTGTAACAGAAATTATATGTAATAGCCGCAGATAAGCTAAACTAACGACCTTAATACGAGCCATTATAGTCCTCTCTCTCATACCATAAGTCATTAGTGAAATAATGATTTTAAAACGTACCATTAGTTAACGATGATCAACATGTGCCACAATCTTTGTAAGTCATAATCAAATTAAAGTTAGCCTAGACTTTAGGATGATCTAAATCGTCTATGGTACTGTAAACGTATTAAAGTTCGCGTGTATTTGTTTTCGCGGTATACGATATTGAGAAAATCTGTGTAGTTAAATTTTTGCGTTTTTGAAATATGCACTATAACACAATATCTATAATATAATTTTCGCTTGGTATTAATTTTCGCGCAAAACAAGCGGCTGCGAAATAAGCAAAATATAATATACCGCGAAAATAAATACGTTTACAGTATCTTACCAATATGGTATACAGTCAAACCTGTCTATAAAGGTCACCAAAGGGACAGTAAAAATGGCCGTTATGGGCAATTGGCCTTTATATACAGGTTCAAAAATATGAATGAAGAACAATGGGGAAATAATTTTACTGGTCTTTATAAGCAGGTGGACCTTGTATAGAGGTGACATTTAAGGCAGGTTGGGTTGTACTTGCAACATTTGTTTGACTCTTTCTATCATTGCACCGTGTTCTTGGTATCTGTCCTAATCTCGTTTGGATGTTTATATCATGGTATCTTTTTCTTTTCTGCTTGTCTTCTTTACTTTGACTATTTCATTCATAATGTGATTTTATTTGTTGCTTCTCATGTCTTGTTTTGCAATTTGTCATTGTATTGTGCTCTCGGCTGCATTGGCTATTTATAAGCTTATGTTTTCAGTTGCACATTTCTGTCCTCTATTCGCAAGCCTTAGACATTTGATTCAATAATTAAATATATCAACTATTGAACGTTCATCTTTAGATATTTACAATATCAATGTTCATGTTTTGGTGAAACATACACAAGAAGTTACACTGCAATAACCATTAAAATATAAATGGGGTTTGTGATCTTTGCTTCGTATGAATACAGAATAATTGTGTTATTGTTTATTAAGTAATTCATGAACCCAACATGTCGCGTGCGATTTTTATTGACTTTTGTTGTAATTTTAACATGAAATTCCTTGCTTTTGCCTCACGCAACACGATCTTATATTATCTTTAGAAAGACCGTAAGCAGAATTCAATTTCTTAAATTATTTTCAAATAGCGTGTAATTTACTTACATTACTTAAACCTCAAGGCAAAAGAATTGTACTTTGTCTGGAAGAATTCATATCGACAAAATTAATTTTTTCGGAGCACCCGGCCTCACTTTTCTGATGGAAGTTCGCGTATTTAACTTAATTTGTCAGTTTTTACTATGCTTTGGTATTTTGATTTAGATGTTTATGGTTTATTACTTTATGATTTAAGTTTTTCAACCATCTCTCTCTCTCTCTCTCATCTCTCTCTCTCTCTCTCTCTCTCTCTCTCTCTCTCTCTCTCTCTCTCTCTGATCGATCTCTCTCTCTCTCTCTCTCTCTCTAAAATGTGCGATTTACAACGTACATTACAAATGCATATGAAAGATTAGACATGGAGTTGTCTCTGGTTGAATAAAAATTTAAAAATACCTGTTATAAAAAATTTGTCTACAGAATGCTACATAATTTTTAATCATTCCGTCTTTTACCTTACAAAATGTGCTTAAGCTTTAAATAAGAAGACCTACAATTTAGAGACAGATGTGCATCTTTAACGCGACTTGAATGGACTTCAATGGATTTCCTAAAACCTTTGCTTCAAATTCAGTATGGCATTGTGGCTAAACTAGTCATATTTATTGTATTCTATAAGTTTGATTATTATCGTTCTATATCAATAAAAATATACAATGCAAATTAAAAGAAAGAAATAAAGAAAGGCAGACAAAAGAATGAAAAAAAAAAAGACAGAATGAGATAAAAGGAAAAAAGGGATTATATAACAGTTATGTAATTCGGACATGGATTAGTATGTTTGTTTTTGATACATGTACATCTTTTAAAGATATTTCGTTCAGAAAATTTGAAATCTTACAACACAGCAATATCATTGAAATCATTCGTCAATACAATCAAACCGTTAAAGAAGAAAACTTGAATTTAAACCTTTACACATTCCTTTGCATGTTTGTTGTATAGAAAACATTCATTTGTAAAACCTGCATATTTTAATAAAAGAGGTTTTTAATTACATTTGGTACAAATCTGTTACATTTGTGCCGCCATGTAAACTGAATTAGAACGTAATCTTTTCCAGAATTATTAAAGTGAAAAGTGAAGCCATAAGAATTACTATCTTTTCAAATATTGATCTAAATTCAGTAAAAAATACATTTAGCTCAAAAATAAATAAAATACATTTACAATTGATCTCCACAAATGACTTTGCATCACTCATAATCCCATTTCATTTTTAGATAATTCCTTAACGGATTGTAAAAGGAATTACATGATTCATATTTTACTGACTTGATTACTTTAAGCTTTTTTAAATTTCAAACTAAAGGTTAAATGATGATTTCCATTGGCATGTTCTATTTTTTATTTTTTTAGAAAAAACGTGATTAGAAATGATCTTCACAGAGGATAATGCATCTATCATAATACTATTTTTACATCAAATAATTTCGTAAATGATTTTAAAAGGAATAAATTGATTCTTATCTTTACTGACTGAATTACTTTAAGGGGGTATATAGGATTTACCTTGTTTCTTAATACTAGTATTTGTCTAGAGAATACATAGTTCTTAATAATTACGTCTCTCGCCTTACAAAATGTGCAGAAGTTTTGAAAAAAGAAGGTCTACACTTTAGAGAATTTTGTGCATCTTTAACGACACTTGAATAAACTTCAATATATTTGTTAAAAACTCAGCTTCAAATTCAGTAAGAAAATTGGGGCAACACTGGTTTTGTTAATTGTATTCTACAAATTTTGGTTATCAGCGTTCTATGTCAATTTAAATACACATTGCAAATTAAAAGAAAAAAAGAAAGAACGAAAGCAAAAAAGAAAACAGAAAGAAAGAAAAGGATTATGAAACAGTTATGTTATTTATGATTTTTAAGATATTTCGTTCAGAAAATAGGAAATCTTACAACACAATAATATCATTAAAATCATTCGCCAATACAATCGAGCATCAAAGAAGAAAACTTGAATATAAACTGTTATACAATGTACGCTCCGTTACATGTGAGTTGTATGGAAACCTACATTTGTACAACCTGCAAATTTAAAATAAAAACCCACAGATTTTTAATAACATTTTGTACCAATCTGTTAAATTTGTGTTGTCATGTAAACTTAATTAGAACACATCTTTTCCAGAAATTAATAAAATGAAAAATGATACCATAAAAACTACTAACATGTTAAATCTGTTCAAATATGAATCTAAAGTAAAAGATTTGGTAAAATCCAATAAAAATACATATAGCTTAATAATAAGAAAAAACGATATTTACAATTGATCTTTACAGATGATTATACAACAAACATAATCCCATTTTTACATGGGATAATTCTGTAAAGAATTGTAAAAGGAATAAAGTGATTGATTATTTTACTGACTGGATTACTTTGTTAAGTTTTTTTTCAGTACAGGCCTGGGAAAGTTTAACACTAGGCTAACAAAAAATACCGAATTGGTAACTTGTCTCCAACATATTTCGCCAGCTTTTCTGCATTTGTTTTATATATACATATATCTCAGTAGCTTTTTATCTACTAGCTATCAATATCTCGATGGCTAGGAAGCTAAGCGTCATCTCATTTGCCCAAGGCCAGTGTTTAACTTTCGACAGGTCTGTACTGTTTTTCCGACTTCAGGAAAAATAGTGATTTCATGGTATTAAGTATTATCTTATTTATTTAGAAAAAAGTGGTTTGAAATTGTTTCTACAGATGACGATGCATCTATCATAATAATCCCGTGAAAAATCTAACGTGGTTGTTATTTTTATTCACCGGATAATTTTGTCAAGATTTGTAAAAATGTTTTTGTTTCTAAAGACATGTGCTTTTGAGAGGTTTATGATTGATGTAACATTGATATTAATCCGCGTGACCTTGAAAGTTGTTCAGTTCACTTGCAGGGGTTCGATGTTTTTCTATATGCACTTCTCTCTATTTAATAATCTCAGAGTTGACCACCTACACATAAGTGAAAGAATTTTTTTATTTAACATTCAACTTTAACATTGTAAATGACATAATAAAGTTAATAAACAAAAATATTTTCCCATTTGATTCCAAATCCTCGGGATCCTGTCTTAGTAGACAATATTAATCCGTTAACCGGAGTAAATCTTGATTATGACGTTCCATTTCCACTCTACTAAAAAGTGATTTAAAATTGGTTTCTACAGGTGATGATGCATAAATCATAATTCTATGTATACACCAAATAATTCAGTAAAAGATTGCAAAAGATCTAGACCTTCTTTTCATCGACTGGATTACTTTGTTAAGTTTTTTATCCTTTGCCTTTCGTAGAAAGAGGGGGTATTAAGTTCGAGTTTCCGTCCGTCCTTCCTTCCTCCCGAAATTCTTGTCTGCGCTAAATCTCTAAAACTATGAAGCACTATTTCACGAAACGTGGTGCAAAGCTTCAACATACATGTATGGAGAGGGTATGCACATATCGTTAACCGGAATTGGTTTGCTAATTTTCCAGGAAGTTATTACCCCTTAAAACCTTTCCTTAAGCTTAAACCCATGACTGGAACCAAAACCATTCGTGATATATAGCTACTCTATAGTTCTTAACGAATAATGTATTCTTTTTGAGAAATTTTGCGAAAAATGTATAACGCGTTTTTTGTGTTACATTTTGCCAAAATTAAAAATCACAAAAAAACTGCTTGCGGAGATTCAAATTCATTAAAATGTCTTGTTTTATTTCTATTCAACGCTCAATTACGGTTTTGTAAAGTGGATATAACTAACAATACATACTTGTCGACAAAATAAAAAATAGTTAACGAAAAGGAATCGAAACTCCAAACCGAGGTATCAATAACTAGTGGCCAAAAAGATGCCGAGATACAGTCATTAGCTGTCGTCAAGTGATCTAAAGCACCGGCTTACAGAACAAACTGCTTGAGTTCAATTTCTAATCTGGCAGATCCTAATGTGGGAAAGTTTGGCAGTTTGCATGCTAAATGTCGGCGGTGGTTCTTTGTGGCCGGACACTCAGTTTTCCTTTAATATCCCAGAAATGAGCGTAAAACTAAACAAGAGGCCCATGGGCCTGATACGCTCACCTGATAACTAATGGCTAGCTGATAGATTTAAAGAAAACATAAATACTGAAACCCCAATGACTTTTTTCTTTACATCATAATGACCGTTGTATCAATACCTACAACATTCTAATATACATGCCTATACAAAAAGTTTATAGTTTTCTAGATAATTAACCATTTCAGTATTGTTTCACATCTGTGACCTTGACCTTTAAACCCATGACCTTTTTCTATACATCAAAATGATCATTGTATCAATATCTACAACAGTCTAATATACATGCCTATACAAAAAGTTTATAGTTTTTTAAATAATTAACCATTTCGGTATTGTTTTGCATCTGTGACCTTGACCTTTGGACCTCTGACCTTTTTCTATACATCAAAATGATTGTTGTATCGATACCTACAACATTCTAATATACATGCCTATACAAAAAGTTTATAGTTTTCGAGATGATTAACTATTTCAGGATTGTTTTGCATCTGTGACCTTGACCTTTAAAGCCATGACCTTTTGCTATACATAAAAATGATGGTCGTACCAATACCTACGACATTCTAATATACATGCCTATACAAAAAGTTTATAGTTTTCGAGATGATTATCTATTTCAGGATTGTTTTGCATCTGTGACCTTGACCTTTGAACCCATGACCTTTTGTTATACATAAAAATGATCATTGTATCAATACCTACGACATTCTAATATACATGCCTATACAAAACGTTTATAGTTTTGTAGATAATTAACCATTTCGGTATTGTTTCGCATCTGTGACCTTGCCCTTTGAACCCATGACCTTTTTCTATACATCAAAATGATTGTTGTTTCAATACCTACAACATTCTAATATACATGCCTATACAAATAGTTTACAGTTTTCAAGATAATTAACCATTTCGATATTGTTTCGCATCTGTTACCTTGACCTTTGAACCCATGACCTTTTTCTATACATCCAAATGATCATTGTATCAATACCTACAACATTCTAATATACATGCCTGTACAAAAAGTTTATAGTTTTCGATATAATTAACAATTTCGGTATTGTTATCCATCTGTGACCTTGACCTTTGAACCCATGACCTTTTTCTATACATCAAAATGATCATTGTATCAATACCTACAACATTCTAATAAACATGCCTATACAAAAAGTTACAGTTTTTAAGGTAATTAACAATTTCGGTATTGTTTTGCATCTGTGACCTTGACCTTTGAACCCATGACCTTTTTCTATACATCAAAATTATCGTTGTATCAATACCTACAACATTCTAATATACATGCCTATACAAAAAGTTTATGGTTTTCCAAATAATAATTATAATCAGAGGTAAAAAAATTAGGTCACGACCTTCACAATTGACCTTGACCTCGTTTTGAAGATACTGACAAGAAGATGTCAAAACTGAAAACCCTATGTCATTATCTGGTCAAATAGTCAAGTTATAACAATTTGAAGCTATTTTACGATTTTTTCAAAATTAAACGCAAAAACGCATAACCTATTTTTTGTCCGAATTTCACAAAATGAACAAACTATAGGCTTATGACCCTAGAGAAGCCAAATATCACATCAGATTTTATCTCCAATCAATACTTTCGGAGAAGAAGATTTTTTAAGATTTTTGCACCCCTAGGTCACCTTGACCTAGTTATGATAGCCATGGCAACGCCACGAACAAATCTGAATTGCGCTGGCCCATATATATTACCAAGTTTCATTGAAATCTGTCTTGTAGTTTGAGAGGAGATGTCGAAAATATGTGTTAACGACGTACGCACGCACACACGCACGCACGCACTCACGCACATTCACACGCTGCGCTATGCCATAAGCTCACATGACCTTTCGGCCAGGTGAGCTAAAAAAATACTGGAAGGGGACTTTAAACAACATTTAGTTATTCCGTTTAAATTTTGGAAAATGTGAAATTAAAAAACTAATCATATCAAATGATATATGTTCTAACAAGTTTATTATTGACTAATACATTCTTAGTATTAAAAAAAATTCCAATCAAAATATGAATTCTATATTTTATGGAGAAAATTTTGTTTAAAGCTACATGTAATTCTTATCGTTTTACGGTGAATTAAATACCCGCTTAGCATTTGATTTACAGAAAACATCTTAAAAACAAGTGCAATCTCAACAGTACCATAGTGTTATTAAACCATCTGTTTTATTCTGATAAATACAAAATGTTCCAGATAGGCCAATTACATGTGTAATGAAGTCGAAATTATGGCAATAAGTATCTTTCACTTTCATGAAATTACGGATTTTGTACCAATGCAGAAGATAAATCGATAGAGTACTCGCTCCGTATGTGGGAGGTCGTGGATTTAAACCCCGGCAGGGGTCTGATAAAGAGTTGGAAATACATGTAGGTAGGGACTGTTCTTTCGCATAGCACTCGGCATTTAGGAACGAAAGTCCCAGGGTCCTTCGGATGAGAACTTAAAACCGATGTTCCGTGTCATGGAAGGCCCGGTATAGTAAAGAACCTTCCTAGCACATTGCCCTGAGCGAACTGGAAAGGTAAAAATTACTGTTACTTTACCTATAGCTGGTGACGTATCGATATGAGTGAAATATACTGGGACGTTAAACCCCATTTAATCAAACATAGTTTTGTGATTTTCCACCTACATTGAATAGAGTGGAGTAGTGGTGTTTTACGCCCAATTCAAATACTTTCACTTATATAAAATCTATTATTTCAGGAATGGTCAGAGAAACCGGAGAACTCAGAGAAAACCACCAACCTTTGACAGGCGAACGGACAAAAATCTCCTCAAACAAGGATCAGTCTGTACCGGTACAATATGTTTTAAAAATAAATACATGTATATCTTAACTTTAAATTCCAGAATTTTTCATATTTGGTTTGACTTTTATATACACCGGAAGCGAAGAACATGTGACAGGAAACAACAGTATGGCCATCGCTGATCAAGTAATATATTCGAACCTACGTGGTGAGAGGCGCTTTGATCCATAAGCGCATGCTTAAGACAACGTAATCCTGGTCATCGATGTACCGACATGACGAACAGCATCGCAAACATTATACTAATAATGAACATGAGGGAATCGGTGCAATGGTAAATGAGGCATCTCAATATCATACTTGTCAGATAGAAATGATTAGAGTAATTTGATCTCTCTTTAACATTTGACAATAAAATACTAGTAATTTTAAATCATTGAACTTTATGATACGGAATTAATTCAATCGGTCTGGAAATTTCTGGTGATATACGGCACAGACCTATCGAAAGTTTAACAATGAGCTAACGAAAATGACAAGTTTGGGTGTTGAGTAGATAAGATACGGATAGCTAGTGTCCAAAAGCCGCTGCTGCCGAAAAACTGTTAAGGTACATGTATAGCTTACAAGGGGGAGACCTAGAGATGAGCTGCCAAATATTGAACACAAATTCATTCACTTTTGACCAGCCTGTATTGTAAACGATATTATATAGTATCTATATTGGATCATCTGACCTTGGAACCTTCGTGTCACAGTAAAAATAACATAAAATCTAAACAGTAAAAAAATACACAACACTAAAAACTGCGTTAAAATGGTTGATATTTAGATTTGTATATGCAAATATGTAATATGTAAACCTTAAGTGCACTGTAATGCCATTTGCATTTGGCAAACAATTTTATGTGTTTTGAACGCTTTACTGTTTTTCAGTGGATGCGGTACAGACATATACTCCCCACAAAACATTTACTATCACCAATTTATTGATTTATATTGATGGTTTGTTAAACTTCGCATCAGCAATCTTCGACTATTCATAACGAGAAGAAGTTTATTAATATCAAAAGCAACCTAACCAATCCATTTCTAAGGATTTTTTTTATTCCACATGCATAAGATGTTGTCAATTCCGACCTGATTAGAAAGAGATAGATTGATTGGTTTAATTTGCTTTGAAATTAAAAGAACAGGCCCCAGTTTCACAATCATTTCTTAGCTAAGATTTTCCTTAACCTAAATTTAGCAAATTTTTGCAATCTATTTTTGAAACCATTGGTAAATATTTTTGTCAAAACCAAATGCAAATGTTTTAATCTGGAAGTGATGTTTTAAATGACACTTTAAATTCCTCAATGTCTTGAAAATTAACAAAATTATAAAGATTTGAAATTTTGCAAGTTTTAGGTTATGGAAAATCTTAGCTAAGGAGTGATTTTGAAACCGGGGCCAGAATCCAATCAAAATCAAACTGAAAACTCAAGTGGCAAAATAAGTTTACGCGTAAACTTTGTGTTTAGAAAAGAAATTATAGAAGGCGTATTTGTATTATAAAAGATGATTGCCATGAGTAGAATTACAGTTTAAGTTGATCCAAAGTTATTACATTTATTCGTCAGTTTACAACTCATATAAACTGTATCATAAAATATTTATTTCTATTTCTTTGAAAATGGTCATAAAATTGAAGTTAGATTAAATTAACTTTATAGATTTTTTCCAAATTTGGAATTGATTTTTTTTTTACTTAATACTTCGTAAACGTTTCAATATTATGACTATCATGTCTTTTATTATACTGTTTACGCCCGTCCTTGAATTTTAATTTGATTTTCCTTGAATGCAAAAACACATCGCCAGTTTAACAATTGTAATTGGATTTGAGTAGCTCACCATTATTGACAATGGAGATATACATCGGATTTAATTATGGTTATATATTCAGTTCTGTTTTATCTTTTAACTCTCTCTCTCTCTCTCTCTCTCTCTCTCTCTCTCTCTCTCTCTCTCTTTCTCTCAGGAAATGCAAACCACAGCGATAAGAAGAACCAGGGAAACATTAGTAATCCCGGTTGTCAGGTGCCAGAGGTCTAACCCGTCACAAGAGAAGGTTTCACCAGAGGCAAGCACGGTGAACCTGAGCTCAGATAACGCAGTGTTCGGCAACATAGTAGGTGAAAGTTCACGCCAACGTTGGATGCAGCGCACGGCAACTCAACACATACATGTATATGGCAAATTAAATGTGCAAAAAAAACGCAGTATCAGTAATGTGTGACGACGCGGGGCACGATAACGGTGAACAAAGTGCACAGCAAAGTGGGACGCATCGCATAGTGACGGAAACGACGTGTACAGAAACATGGAAAGCAAGGGTCGGCAATAAAGGTCAATAACTCTGCAACAGAAGACAAGATAAGATAATTGAAGAGTAATTAATTCGCAACTTCGCCATTCCGCAGGTCTTGTTACCTCGGGAACAAGTCGGTGGCTTTCATACAATAATGATAAAGAAAAAGCTAGAGTTTACGCTACATCAACTTTCTTTTCGTTTAGTGACACTAATATATATTTTTGTATTTTGTAAATATCTGAGTATATTTGAATATAATGAAGACGGGACGTGAAACTTTATTTAATTAATCCCTTCTAAATGAAAAAAAAAATCTCCGATATATTTTTTTCTATTCCACTCACTATTTGCTGTGGATTATACACCACGATCATGATCAATATCGACGTCAAATTGAAATTATATTGACAATTATTAACTCGATTTTATTGAGTGATGGACGGTATTGGCCAGAATAAGGTCAAGAAACGGTCAGTCCGTTATTTATCTGGTATTGTTAATGCTTATATGGACAGTATATAAAGCAAAATTGAGTTGTCATGTGTATTCATCAAACTCAATAAATGTTTTAATTATTTGCCACTTTCTTGTATTTTATAATGTTTCATGTGGTCTACACATTAATTAGCCGACAGGCATCATTTAGACGTGAAATTTGTAATCAGCGGGTGCGCTTTGACCATTTGGTTAATTAAAACGAAACAATTTGAAAAATCAAGCAACACGATTGCCACTTCGCTATTCGTCATATTGTTGTCAAGTCCCAAAATTCCATCACTTTTATGTTTTTCCTTATAAGTCTCCTTCGATTTATAGTCAGCCCTCTTTTATAACACCGGATCATTGCGGTAGCTCAGTTGGTAGAGTGCTCGTTGTGGGAGGTCGTGGGTTCAAGCCCCAATCGGATCTGACCACAGGCTTGAATGTGGGTAGTGACTGTTCTTTCGCCCGCCAAGCACTCGCCATTACGACATGAAAGTCACAGTTCTTTTGGATGGTAACTCAAAGTAAACGAGGTCCACCTTACGGCAGGCGTAGCACTATAAAAAAAACCCTGCTGTATAATACCATCAGCACAAGGTATGGGCACAATTTCAATACCTTCTCCTATAGCATCTTCCGACGTCTCGATATAAGTGAAATATTTTTGACTGGGACGTTAAACACCATTACTCAACTCAACTCAACTCTTTATAACACTAAAATATAACAGAACGAATGGTGGTGATTTATCAAGGTCTTAATGCGATGGTCAAATGATCTCCAATGGCTTCATTTAGATTTTCTTATCTCAATGTCAGTCTAGCAAAACTATTGTTCATTTATAAAATTAACGAATAGAACAAGTTCGCCTGTACGGTAGCAATTTTCTTTAAATTTTCCAGAAAATCGTGTTATATACAAAAAAAAACATTACTTCTTCACTTTAATGGAACTGGGTTATTTAACAAATAAATCTGAAAGGCAACATAATCAATAGTTACTCTATAATGGTCAGAAAATCTCAGAAACGCGTCTTAATCAAGTTCTGACCCGATTTAACACTAGTGTAATTTGTTATCTGAAAAAGAGTAAAATCTTTTATTTCTAACTTTCCAAAAGGCTTTCTATTCATCTCTTTGCATTTTATGGTTTCGCGGTAATTTTTATTCATGGCTTTGCAATTTATCTTTTTCAGTATTCATTGCTTTGCATTTAATCGTGTGTCGGTGAATTTTATTCTTTTTTCCATTTTATAGAATCGCGGTTTTTTAACTATTAATTTCTTTACATTTTATGGTTTCGCAGTAATATTAATTTTATATTTATATTTTTTTCATTTTATAGTGTTGCAACTTTAACAAATCCGCGTATAAACTTTCAATTTAATTTGTTGAATATTTTTATCACTTATGCCTACTTTGATAGCAGTTTATTCCGCCAGGCTCCTTTTTGCTGCCTTTTTACTGTAACTATTGACAAAAAGATCTTACAATCAAAGTTCTTTTCAAAATTACACAAATATAAGATCGAATTATTTCACATGTTGTTTGTTGGCTCATTGTTATATCAGTAGTTATATCAGTGCGTTTACCGTGACATGCATCTAGCAAGCTGTGGACTAAACGGATTTTGTCAGCCGCCCATCGAAACTAAATGTTATCCTTACTTGTATAATTAGGTTGGTTGGTTGAATGTTGCTTAACGTCGCATCAGCAATTTTTCAGCTATTCGCGACGAGAACTATTTTATTAATCTTTATGGATTAATCTATAAATAATTTTGTGTATGCATGTGAAGTGCGAGTGTGTTGTATGGTCTGCCTTATACTAGCGCGCACTCAGGGCGACTTTACCGTGCTAGCTCACAGAGTCAGCACGCCGCAGACAGGCGTACCACTCCCCCAGTTCATTAAACTGATACCAGGTGAATCAGTAAAGGCCAACGGTAAGGAAAATTCACTTTCCCACATGTGGTCCGAGCGGGACTCGAACTCACAGCGGTGAGAGACCCTGGATTTGAAGACTGACGTCTTATCCATTAGGCCACCGCGCCCTCTCACTTGTATAATTAGAAGAAGCTTTTTTAGATGCTGCTGAGCTGCACTCAAGTTGGTTTTAGTACACAATTTGAACGCGACTTATCTGCTATAATTTATCTACTGTAAATTGGGAATTTTTTCGATAATTATTTATGGCGAGTACCGTCATTTCAAGTTATCAGGCGTTTTTTTTTTGTTTATTTATTTATTTATTTATTTATTTATTTATTTATTTATATTTTTTATGTATTTATTTTATTTTTGTTTTTGCTTCGGTAAAGACAATCATGGTCTGTAAGGTAATTATATAAAAAAGAAATATTCGCGAAAGTTTTGGGCTTTATTTTGGCGTCTTGTTTCTCTCGCGAATTTCTCAGTGCGAAAATAATACGAATAGATTTTTTTTATGATTTGCAGTTATTATTTTATTTTCTTCGGTTTGTTTGCATAGTCAGAGTTGTATTGGGATGTCTATGAAGTATTATGAGAAAGGGGGCAAAATTTTCATTCTTACAATGATTTATATACTGACCTCGAAATGATGATGACCTAAGAAGTCTGGTAACTTATAAATCTCACTTCTCTCGGATAATTAATTGAACCCTCAGTAATACACTATGCGTATAGAGACAACATACAATACAGACCTGTCGAAAATTTAACGCTGCACTAGCGAAAAGGAGTCGAAACTCGGCTGCCGAGAGGCCGAGATAAAGATAGCTAGTGGACTAGAGACAGATAGTAGCTGTCGAAAAGCTGTCGAGATAATGCTAACGAGGGGTGGAGTTGAACGGTCGATTTTGCATTAATTCGTTAGCTTAGTGTTAAACTTTCGACCGACCTGTACTGTAGAAAATATATGGCTACACAGAGACTGTTTATTTCAATACAAGGATACAATCTCAATAAAAACTAATCATTTGTGTTTGAATTATAGATGTGAGGTTGTTTCTCTAATAAATTGTGACGATTTATCATGAACCCATTAAACCGGTAAACTGCTGACTGTTTGTTCAAAGATGAGGTAATAACGGAACCGGAAGTCCTAGATACGCCATTAAAGAGACAGTTTAATTGCTTTTATATGCTATAACGAATGATTTACGCAACAAAGTTATGAAAAGTAATCAGGTTTTTTGCCATTTTGGTTCATTAATCGAGATCAAATCCGAGTAAAAATTGGTCAAATATCTATAAAACGGCGAATTAAAAACGAATATATCGGCAACTCTATCGTGAAGTTGACATGCCACACAATATATATAGTAAATGAACAAAATGTCGGTTTGATTGGATTTCAATTTGCGTCAAACAACTGGAAGAAAATCCTTTTATATGCTCTTACAAGTAATTACTTCAAACATGCAATAAAATCGTGGAAAATTATATCTATTTTCGTCAATTTCTTTTTTGTACATCAAAGAATAATTTAACTAGGTCACGTTGGCCTAATAAAAGTATTCTACATGACCTGCATGGCAAAAGTTAATCGGAATTTGTGATATATGGGCATTAGTTTTTTCCTATTCGTTTGTTCAAGAGCCATTTTAATATGACCAAATTGATAAATAGTGCGATTTTTTTTACAATTAAAACAAACATGTTTAGCAGTCTAAAACATAGTCACAAAAGCTAAAGTATGGCTTAGAAAATTGCAAGTTGAGTAAAACAAGCGAACCTCCAACAGGGAAGTGTGGTCGGGTGCTCCGGAAGAATAAACTCCTCCTGTTTAGCTAGCTGCATCAAGTGCCTGTATAATCAAAATTGAAAATGAAAGGAAGATGGAACCATATGGAACTTCAAATATGAACCTTTATGAAACGGGAATCACAATTGCGTTTTGGTCGATATGAATGCCACACTTGCACGACAAACTGGATAATGCGCATCGACATGTAAATGTCATTTGTTCAGACCAGTGGTCAATACGGGGGTCTAAGCAACACATCTTCTATCTTCACATGGCCGTGCTCACGATAGCGACCTAAATAGAACAACAACAACAAATAAAATCATATTATATATAATTAAATTTTTAACCAATCATAAGCTATTAAAATCGACTATGTAAATGTTTCATATAACATTTCACATACATACATTTATAATACAAGAGAGAATATTCATGTAAACCAAACCACAAAGAGAAAAAACACCACAAAGTACAACTACGGCATTATTAGAGCAACTAAATCAAAATTAATGATTAAAAAACAAAAAGGAAGAATATAAAAGATAGAGAAAAACAACAAATAACCACAACTGTCTGCATGTCACAAAGTAGCATGGACAGCTAGATAACCGATGTATTTAATTATTAAATGATGTAAGTTCCCCGGGCAAATCATAATCGTATGTCAACAAGTATGTAGGCTCGTGTGTCCGGGGGGGGGGGGGGGGGGGGGGGGGGGTAACAGTGGCGGATCCAGGATTCTATTTTAGGGGGCACACTGACAAATTCTTAACTTGTGTTTTGAGAAAAAAAGCTATATAGAGCAGTCCTTACCAAATGTTATAGTGTGGTGAAGAGGCTGCGACATCGTTCAGTGGGAAATTAGGGGACTTCAATTTTTAATTGTCAGTTTCACTCAAAGGATTTAAAAAATGCATTTATGGACTGGTAAAATATTTCTTATTATGAATACCCGAAAATTTTAGGGAGCACAGACCGGGTGTCTGGATCCGCGCCTGGGTAATATAATGTCACTAGATCTAGAGTTGAAGAGAGAGGACTTGCATTGTACACATGTAGCATGATAAACTTTTGCTGTAAATGGACGGATAAAATGAAAAGGTCAGATTAGACGTTTTTTTCCAATTTCATGCAGCCTAGATTTTATTATTATTATTATTATTATTATTATTATTATTATTATTATTATTATTATTATTATTATTGATACCATATTAAAGATAAAAAACGTTAGAAAACGAAGAAAAAATATTGTCGACGGCGCTTTGAAACCGGATTTGGGTTTATTTCTTTTCCAATGCGAGTTTTATTTTCGCATCACGACTTCCTCGCAAAACGAAACTAGAGTAGATCAAGTTGTTACAGGTAAATGAAAGTATATCCGTCAAAATTTTTTGACACTATATCCCAGTTTTAAGCGTCTTAATGTGCTTCTTGGCAGTTATTCTTAACATTACTTTATATAGTATTGACATTACTTTCATCTGCTTCAAATCTGATAGATATATTTTTAACAATAATCAACATTTCAACGTGATGATTTTCATTTGATATACAGTGATATATGAATTTGTTATAACATGGTGATGAAGAATATATATGGGTTATGTGCATTTATTTTAATAATGTAGGAAATGTTGATTAGTCTAGTCCAAAATAGGTCCTGGGTCAAAAATGTTGCTACATATATGGATTACCTGTTTTGAATATACTTTTAATTTATATATAGATTAAAAGTGATTGTTATTATGATCAAAAGTGTTTTTTTGACTCCAAAATGGTCCGGACCCAAACTGGTGAAAGGTCCAATATTATGTCATAGTTGGATTGGCCATGTGACAACATTGCAGAATATATATATAGTTAATGAGTATAGTAATCCTATCACACAAGTTTATTTAAAGGTTGAAAATTTGACCAATCAACTCTCAGTATTTTTACCTTGACAATGCAGAAAGTCATAAAAGTCAACAGGTCAATTGACACTGTACATTTGTAGAGAGTTTGAAGCTTGTAGTTCTTGGTGTCATTGAAAAAAGTCTGGACAAAAAATTTACGGAAGAAAAAATAAGAAACAGTACAATAACAATAAGTCACTTCCTAACTTTGTTACAGAGCTACTTAATAAAAATATTTTCACACTTTGCATTATAGAATTTTTCTACTTGGTTCTGTGACTGGTGTATAATTTGTATGCTTGAGTGAGTAAGGGAGCAAATTATTTTTTGATTGATTGATTGATTGATTGATTGATATTTATTTATTTATTTATTTATTTATGTATTTATTTATTTATTTATTTATTTATTTTACTTATTTATTTATTTATTTATTTATTTATTTATTTATTTATTTATTTATTTATTTATTTATTTATTTATGTGAGAAATCACTTATAATAATACACTGCATAATCATAATATTATTTATTTTCTTTACAGATGAAACATTTATGAAGATTGCCGCTCCGGGCCAACAATGAAACATCAAAATTTTACAGGAACCCTGAACCCTTGTGATATTTTCTACAAAAAATAAAAAAAAAAGACAGAGTGAGAGATGCTACCTACACCAGCATGTTTTAGATAATGAGTTTGCATTCTATATTAAAATTATGTAGCATTTTGGTCACATTGACAATAATAGCAGACAGTTCTAATGCAAGTGTTTCTGGTTTAATGACCTGTGATTTATCTGTAAAAACAGATGAAATGGAAGAAGACTCTGAGAATTGTGTACCAGAATCAAGCTTAAGTGATCATAAATTACCAAACTCTGGATCAAATTTATATAATCCTGATGTAACCCAAAGAGAGAAAAAATGTGACAAGATTAGAGAAGGGGAGATATTTCCTTCAAGCATAGAGACATCTAAATTATCAGCATCCGGGTCAAACAAGGATGATTGCCAAGGGGCTGGTTGTTCAAATACAGAAACGTCTGGATTGTCGACTTGTAGTGGGTCAACCAGGAACAGATTTCAAGTATTATATGACAGGGAGCAATATAGGGATGAATTACTGAATGAAAGTCTTATAAGTTTAATGTTCGAGGTGCTGCAGAGAATGAAGGAAATTGAGCCTGTGATTGGTTATATTGAGAAAAAAATACAGGAGTATCAGAAAACAAGAAAATATGATAAAATTAGTCTTGTAGGAAGCTTAGGAAATAAATTATATTTCCCAGAGTTAATGCCTGAAGGGACCTATCAAGTCGAGTCCGATATCTTATATGAAAGATCCATCGAGTCATTAAGTGTTCCGATAACCAATGAAAATACTCATCCAAGACCTGTTATAACCAATTTAGAAATTGACACTTTGAATGAGACACTCCCACATGGAACCTTGTTGTTAAAGGTCAAGAGCATCAATGGTGATATTGATGACATAGAACGATATTCATTTTTCAAAAAAATGGATGAAAGTGATAATATTTATTTTAAATCTGATTCATTTAGAATGTCAGTTCCTCACAGATTCAGTGGTAGTATTTTAGGTGAAAGTGAAATTAGTACCTTTGCTCCGCCTATTTTACAACCACTATACAGAACTTTTAAGACTCATAGAAAAATACTCACTACCAAGGAAAGGGAGATAACTTTTGTTATTCTTATGGATAAAGTAGCTTCAATCAAAGTCCCATGGTTAGATGTAGCGAAAAAGTTTAAATCAAGGCAGCGAGTATGGCCATCTGAAGAAATGATAAACCAGGTCATAAATGAAGGCTGTCATTTAATTCATAAACCAGCCAATGGGGCGAAAACTTACATGTTAGAGTGGAGATTAACATTTGCAATATCTGAGCAGTTGATTGTTTTAGGGTTTACAGAGCAACAAAAAGCACTGTTTGTACTGATTAAACAGATTAAAAGAAAATATTTAGATATGGGTACCTTTGAGAGTGGTGAGGCAAAGATGGGTTTAACCACTTATCACCTGAAAACTGTCATGCTATGGCTAAGTGAATCGGTCAGTCCAGATTCCTGGACAAAATCACCATTCAAATGCTTCATATCATTTCTGAAGCAGTTAGAGAAGAGTCTTCAGGAAAACTTTTTAGCCCATTATTTTATACCAGATATCAATATTTTTGAAGGTGCTTGGAACCACAAGCATTTGCAATTGGCTGAATCAGAATGGTTAAGCAAAAATCAGCCAATGAGATTGCTTCTGTTAGAGAAGATTAAAGAAATTATGGAGCACCCAGAGGCATATTTGGTTCCAGATATTTTATGGGCGACTGATGAAAAGCATGCACATGAACGCGAGAAAACACCTGTTGTCGAGGATATTTTTGGAGACTTGCTTCATAGCATGATGGATAAAGAGTTAGGTGTAAGGAATGAGCTAAATCTGGATGTAGAGAAAATAAAAGAACTTGTAAGCTCATTGCACAAAGAAGAGGATCAAGATGAAATGGAGGCTGGCACTGATGAAACACAAACTGATGAAAATCATGAGATAGGGGGTAGCAAGGACGAATCACAAAATGATGAAATGGAGGATAGCAAGGATGAAACACAAACTGATGAAATGAAGGATAATAATGACCAAGCAGAAACAGAAATGGATGAAAATAATGATCAAACATAGATAAGCAGGTTTAATATTGCATTAATAATCAAAACATAAGAGAAAAGGAAAACTATCAAAAAAGGATAGCATGGGGATAACAAGTGGAAATTTTCAACAACAGTGAAATGGGGATAATGATGCTCAAAAACAGTGAAATGGGGAATAATGATACTCAAAAAACAGTGAAATAGGGAATAATGATACTCAAAAACAGTGAAATGGAGGATGTTGATACTCAAAAACAGTGAAATGGAAAATAATGCAACTAAACAACAGTGAAATAGGGAATATTGATACTCAAAAACAGTGAAATGAGGATAATGATACTCAAAAACAGTGAAATGGAGGATGTTGATACTCAAAAACAGTGAAATGGAGGATGTTGATACTCAAAAACAGTGAAATGGAGGATGTTGATACTCAAAAACAGTGAAATGGAGGATGTTGATACTCAAAAACAGTGAAATGGAGGATGTTGATACTCAAAAACAGTGAAATAGAGGATGTTGATACTCAAAAACAGTGAAATGAGGATGTTGATACTCAAAAACAGTGAAATGAGGATAATGATACTCAAAAACAGTGAAATGGAGGATGTTGATACTCAAAAACAGTGAAATGGGGATAATGATACTCAAAAACAGTGAAATAGAGGATGTTGATACTCAAAAACAGTGAAATAGAGGATGTTGATACTCAAAAACAGTGAAATGAGGATGTTGATACTCAAAAACTGAAATAGAGGATGTTGATACTTAAAAACAGTAAAAAAGGAAATAGGGAATATTGATACTCAAAAACAGTGAAATGAGGATAATGATACTCAAAAACAGTGAAATGGAGGATGTTGATACTCAAAAACAGTGAAATGGAGGATGTTGATACTCAAAAACAGTGAAATGGAGGATGTTGATACTCAAAAACAGTGAAATGGAGGATGTTGATACTCAAAAACAGTGAAATGGAGGATGTTGATACTCAAAAACAGTGAAATAGAGGATGTTGATACTCAAAAACAGTGAAATGAGGATGTTGATACTCAAAAACAGTGAAATGAGGATAATGATACTCAAAAACAGTGAAATGGAGGATGTTGATACTCAAAAACAGTGAAATGGGGATAATGATACTCAAAAACAGTGAAATAGAGGATGTTGATACTCAAAAACAGTGAAATAGAGGATGTTGATACTCAAAAACAGTGAAATGAGGATGTTGATACTCAAAAACTGAAATAGAGGATGTTGATACTTAAAAACAGTAAAAAAGGGAAAAATGATACTAAAAAACAGTGAAATGAGGACCATGATATTTAGGAACAGTGAAATGGGGGGAAATGATACTCAAAAACAGTGAAATGGGAATCATAATACTAAAAACAGTGAAATGTGGGGAAATGATACTCAAAAACAGTGAAATGAGGAATAATGATACTCAAAAACAGTGAAATGGAGGACAATGATACTCAAAAACAGTGAAATGGGGATTTTGATTATCAAAAACAGTGAAATGGGGATAATGATACTCAAAAACAGTGAAATGGGGTTAATGACACTCAAAAACAGTGAAATGGGGATTTTGATTATCAAAAACAGTGAAATGGGGATTTTGATTATCAAAAACAGTGAAATGGGGATAATGATACTCAAAAACAGTGAAATGGGGTTAATGACACTCAAAAACAGTGAAATGGGGATTTTGATTATCAAAAACAGTGAAATGGGGAAAAATGATACTCAAAAACAGTGAAATGGGGAAACAAATCATCAACAAGAGGCCCATGGGCCTTATACGCTCACCTGATAACTAATGGCTAGCTGATAGATTTAAAGTAAACGTAAATACTAAACCCCAATGACTTTTTTCTTTACATCAAAATGATCATTGTATCAATACCTACAACATTCTAATATACATGCCTATACAAAAAGTTTATAGTTTTCGAGATAATTAACCATTTCGGTATTGTTTTCACATCTGTGACCTTGACCTTTGAACCCATGACCTTTTTCTATACATCAAAATGAGCGTTGTATCAATACCTACAACATTCTAATATACATGTCTATACAAAAAGTTTATAGTTTTCAAGATAATTAACCATTTCAATATTGTTTTGCATCTGTGACCTTGACCTTTGAACCCATGACCTTTTTCTATACATCAAAATGATCGTTGCATCAATACCTACAACATTCTTATATACATGCCTATACAAAAAGTTTATAGTTTTCGAGATAATTAACCATTTCGGTGTTGTTTCGCATCTGTGACCTTGACCTTTGAACCTATGACCTTTTTCTATACATCAAAATGATCGTTGTATCAATACCTACAACATTATAATATACATGCCTTTACAAAAAGTTTATAGTTTTCGAGATAATTAACCATTTCAGTATTGATTCGCATCTGTTACCTTGACCTTTGAACCCATGACCGTTTACTATACATCAAAACGATTGTTGTATCAATACCTACAACATTCTAATATAAATGCCTATACAAAAAGTTTATAGTTTTCGAGATAATTAACCATTTCGGTATTGTTTCGCATCTGTGACCTTGACCTTTGAACCCATGACCTTTTTCTATACATCAAAATAATCGTTGTTTCAATATCTACAACATTCCAATATAAATGCCTATACAAAAAGTTTATAGTTTTCGAGATAATTAACCATTTCAGTATTGATTCGCATCTGTGACCTTGACCTTTAAACCCATGACCTTTTTCTATACATCAAAATGATCGTCGTATCATACCTACAACATTCTAACATACATGCCTATACAAAAAGTTTATAGTTTTCGAGATAATTAACCATTACGGTGTTGTTTCGCATCTGTGACCTTGACCTTTGAACCCATGACCTTTTTCTATACATCAAAATGATCGTTGTATCAATACCTACAACATTCTAATATACATGCCTATACAAAAAGTTTATAGTTTTCGAGATAATTAACCATTTTGGTATTGTTTCGCATCTGTGACCTTGACCTTTGAACCCATGACCTTTTTCTATACATCAAAATGATCGTTGTATCAATACCTACAACATTCTAATATACATGACTATACAAAAAGTTTATAGTTTTCGAGATAATAATTATAATCAGAGGTAAAAAAAATTAGGTCACGACCTTCACAATTGACCTTGACCTCATTTTGAAGATACTAACAAGAAGATGTCAAAACTGAAAACCCCATGTCATTATCTGGTCAAGTAGTCAAGTTATAACAATTTGAAGCTATTTTACGATTTTTTCAAAATTAAACGCAAAAACGCGTAACCCATTTTTCGACCGAATTTCACAAAATGAACAAACTATAGGCTTAAGACCCTAGAGAAGCCAAATATCTCATCAGATTTTTTCTCCAAACAATACTTTCGGAGAAGAAGATTTTTTAAGATTTTTGCACCCCTAGGTCACCTTGACCTAGTTATGGTAGCCATGGCAACGCCACGAACAAATCTGAATTGCACCGACCCAGACATGCTTCTGACCAAGTCTCATTGAAATCTGCCAAGTACTTTCAGAGGAGAAGTCGAAAATGTGAAAAGTTTACGACGACAACGACGACGACGACGACGACGACGACGACGACAGACAACGGACAAATTGTGATCAGAAAAGCTCACTTGAGCCTTTGGCTCAGGTGAGCTAAAAACAGTTAAATGGGGATACAAATGATCAAAAACATTGAAATGGGGACACATATCATCAAAAACAGTGAAATGGGGATAATAATATTGTAAACAGTGAAATGTGGGAGGGGTTTATACTTAAAAAAAAAAGAATGGCATTGGGAATAGTAATTATCAAAAACAGTGAAGGGGGGGGGGGTAATACTTAAAAAACATGGGGTCTAGTAATCAGTGAAATATACTGAGTTTGGCCGATGAGTTTACTGAACCAATGCTCAGACTTTCTGCTGATATTTTGTATTTTCACTATACATTTTAAGCTGATAAATTATTTTTCAAATCTTTATACATTCCTTATTTATATTTTAAGAATAATTCCATATATTTGCTTATTTAAAATATATTATTTACCAATATGCATGTATGTTTTATGTTCCCTCATACGGTGGCGTGCAAAAGGCCAAAATAAAAATCGAAAACTCGGATGTTTTTGCACCTAAAAGGCAGAAAAAACGTCAGATAGAAAAGAGGCAGCGGCTGTATAACAATATATGTTAAGTCGTGTTATATTTTACCAATGAAAAGTGTAGGACGTAGCCAAGTAGAGCACATATTGTGAGTAAATTCACAATCGAAACTTTTTTCACGCATGTGCGCAAAGTTTTGAATATTTCTTTTCGTAAAAAAATCAAAATTTTGTGGCAAATGACATTTGATTGATTGAATGGTGTTTACCGTCCGAGTCAAGAATATTTCACTTATATCAAGACGTCTCTAGCTACAGTACAAGCCTGTCGAAAGTTTGACACTAAGCTAACGAGTTAGTACCAAATCAACCGTTCAACTCCATTCGCGACATCTTTTCGACAGCAACTATCTTTTTTCTCGTCCACTGGCTACATGTTTATCGGTCGGTCGGTAGCCGAGTTTCGACTCCTTTTCGTTAGCTCATTGTTAAACTTTCGACAGGTCTGTACTGTATAGACGAATTGGTAGAAATTTTGAACTTTTTAATGCGTTTGGAGCAATTTCTCGACACACGGGGCATCAGTTTTAAAGTCTCTTCCGAAGTACCTCATTGCTTTCATTCCTTAAATGCCGAATGCTTGGCAAGAGAATAATCCCAGCTTATTATTATGTCTTGGTCAGGCCCGGCCAGAGTTAGAACCCTCGACCTTCCACATATGGAGCGAGTACTACCAACTGAGCCACTGAACTGGTTGCACATCACATATAGATTGTATGTATACGCCTAAATAATTACACCCCAGTGTCCCGTTTTCAAAGCACCATTAGCCTAACCACTTAGTTGGTGCATTTTTGGTATTTTGCGTGGACGTAGGTAATATTTTTTTGTTTATGTTCAACGGGTAAATATATACAAAATTGAAGTCAAAATTGTATGCAAATAATAATTATAAATTGTGTAACTTTAACAATATCAGTTTTCACCAACCATTTGGTTAAGATAACGGGAGTTTAAATTTGAAATCGAACAACCTAGCTGATCCAGGAGAAAGAAGAAAAAATAATAATTTCAACCGAAAACACGAAATAACCATTGAAAAGTTGAAATGAGTAATGGTGGTTAACGTCCCAGTCAAGCCTGAATATTTCACTTACATCGAGACGTCGCCCGCTATAGGCGAAGGTGTCGCTTGAGAATTTTTTCTATGCGTTGCCGCGCTGATGGCATTATACAGCTAGGTTCTTTATTGTGCCACGCCTACCATGACACGGGACCGATACTATATGTGTGCGCAATACAAATATAAGTAAATTGCTAATACAAATTTTAATAACGATGATTATTCATGAAACACCACACCCATCCATCCTAATGTTCATGTTCATCTATCTTATCAAATTAATTTAACAAATGTTGTAAATGAAAAATAAATAAATAAATAATTTTTAAATAATATTTTGTCCCATTATTAGAAAAAAAATGTATTGGTTTTATCAATAGAATACAGTGTAATGTCTGCATCAGACATTTTCTCATATTGCAATAACAAACAAATGTGTATAAAATCACTTTTACAAAGTTCATATAATCTATGATGTCTTTTTTTAGTCCAACGGCAAACTTCAATTGGTAGTTTCTGATTACTATAAATTTACAATAAATAATATTTATATCCTTCAGACCAGTAATTGAAAGATTATCAATAAACATCCTGTTTATTAATAGAACTTTATCACCTGTAATCAAAAGGACTTGCCGTCCAATATGCAAAAAAATGATTGACACGAGTGTGTATAAATCATTACCGGTAGATATATGAAGTCTCTAAGATACCCGGTAAATGTTATTTCCATATATGACTAAATCATATCAGATTAATTTGGATGAATATACTGATGGACCAACTTACTGGCCTAATACAATATATATATATTTTTTCTTATTTGACTGAATTAATTATTTATTATCATATTCGTTGTCTTAAAGGATTATTTAATTGTGCATTATGGTATTAGTTTATCCAAAGGTCGAGAAGTATGTCACATTTTTTTTTACCTTTTTCACTTATAACGGGGAAGCCGGCGTAACTTGAACCAGAATTAGTGGGGGAGAATACAACAACATATCGCATGCATTATACTTGGTGCAGTGTCGGCCATATTGGATATTTCACAAATTCCCCTATCTTTAAATGAAATTGGAAGTAATTTGTCGTCAAAACCAACATTTGTTTTTTTTATATTTATCAAAGTGTGCCCTTACACTTTAGATGTGGTCATTTTTGAAAAAAAAATCAAATTAGCATGAATAAAGCTCATAACTAACGGTCTTTCGTCACATTTTTTCCAAAATTAAACATGAACATAAGCAGTTAAGAGATACTGCCGAAACAACTCAGTGCTATATTTATAACTTAAATGGAAGTAATTTCCCGACGTCCTAAAGTTTTACAAAGAAAAAAAATAGTGAAATAACCGGAATTTAATAAGGAACTCAAATATGCGTAGTCATTTTTTATATCGTTTTTGGTTTATTTGCAACGAAATAAAAACTGTACACCTGTTACGTATTTCTAACAGAGATATATAAAACCCCTTTATATGTCTCTGTTGGTGAAGTCGGATAACAATCATTTGTATTGGAAGTGGCATGTTTTATCACTAGTAATTGTTTTATGCCACTGAATGAAACAAACATATTTTAAAACTATAGCCTTAATGATAATACACAGTGAAACATAGATACACATCAAGCTCAACCTCAATAGAGTCCGGCAGAAGTCACTGTCGCATTCCGGATTCAGCGGGTCAAATCATTCCATTTCCAGCTTTTACTATGTTTAAGTCACTTCCGTAATTAATATACTCGGCCAAGAAGGAGAAATGCCAGGTGAAGACAACAAAGTAGATGTGATTTAAAGGTAGTTAGGCTTAACTAATGTATTTAATTTTTTACTTTGACTTTGTTCATGATGTACTTGTCAAAAATGTCTAACTTTCCAGACTATTGTTTTGTTCAAAGTTGCAGGGCACGTGTCCAAAATGTTATAAGTGGCATGCATGATGATGAACCTATCCCATTTGACTACATTTAGTACATTATAAACTCTAGTAGGTGCTATTTTCTGTCGAACAGTTACCCGATATATTGTGATCTTAGGCAAAACAGTAATAAAATATTAAATTTCGTCCCTTGAAGATTGGGGACATTCTAGATGTTAAGGGTCAGCATGACCTAGGAAATCATGTCTACTAGTCCAAACTATCTGGGTTAACATAGACCAGTATAATGGCAATATCAAAAACTAGCTTTTTGTCGGTAAGTTTTATAGGTTGGACTTCACATCTTGTGGGCTATTTTTACCTAAATAAAGAAATGTAATAAATGAATGATTGCTTGATTGAATGGGGTTTTGTAGCGTTTTTCCTCTGAAGTTAAGCGTATTAACACAAAACCTCAAGAGAAATCGAGCATAGCTCGTGAGTAAGTCAATCCCTTAAAGGTCACCGGTCACCAAATTTATCAATTTTGTATTTTGCATTCCAATAGGTAGAATAGCCAATATTGATGTGTCTGACGGTTTCCCACACCTTAAATTTACCTGTAATACACTAAAACCTTACCTGAACGAACTGCTAATACTCGGTAGTTTCCGTCACCGCTCGTAACTTTCCGGCGACCTAATTGATGACGTACATGGTGTTAAGCTGCTGAGGAAAGTATATGTATCCATATATTACATGTGGGTTTGTGTGGCGTTTAAAAGGGGTTTAAAGTTTGATTTCAAGTCGAAATCATATATTTTGTGAAGTTTGGAGATAATAAAATCACAATGACCGATGAACATGTTTTTTCCACAAATTTCAGAACAAATTAAAACCAGATTTACACAAGTCCTTCATGCAGCTTTCTAGTTGTTTTGAATGTATTCAGATTAAATATACGAGATAAGTCAGGAAATATAAGTGATATAATCATTTAAGACATTTCTATTATGAATGAATTCAGTCTAATAAATAGATTTTAAACATTTTAATTTTTAAAATTAATTTAATTCTGCAACTCAATCAGCTCACACATTCAAACAAAGACGTGTATGTCTTGTTCAAATTAACCAATCTAATTTGACTTTAATTTTCGATTTTCAGAATCCATCAAAATGACAAATAACATTTACCGGGTATATTATAAAGATAATTACACGTGTCAATTAATGTTGCATATTGTAAGGTAAACTCTGTTGATTACAGGTGGTAGATGTCTACTTCTAAACAGGATGTTTCCCAGTGTACTGTAGCATATTGATAATCTCTTAATCATACTGGTATGTGAGGGGTGTAAATCACACTTTGAACGATATAAATTTATTGTGAATAAAAGAAAGACAGTTTCACTCGAGTTTTGAGTCCTTAGTTAGTCGAGCATAATCCCACTGGTATCACATTTTGATGACGTTTTTTAATCCCATTAAAATTAAGCGTAATAAAGTTGTTATATGAATTATTTTTTTTATTTTACCATGGAAACAATAATGATTATTATTATTATATTATTATTATTAAACTTACTGCAAATAAGGAATAGGAAGCTATTGAATTGAAATAGTTTTCATATTTATGTAATACTGGGGTGAACTATTTTATTTGAGAGACAATAACAAAGTATTTTTAAACCTTTATTTGTGCAAAAAACTACAGGTCTTGGACCCAGTTCTACCCGAAAACGTGTTTTTTTTTTATTCATTACATGGGTAAATAATAATAATAATAATAATAATAATAATAATAATAATAATAATAATATAATGATAATAATAATAATAATAACAAATCTTTGATTTTGATCTAAAAAGGAATTAAAAATTGGACAATTTCTAAAACAAGTATGAATCGAAATTATTATTCATTATGATAAATAGGTAAAAACAGAGACATATAAAACCTGTCTCTGGTAAAAATAAATAAATATAATAAATAACCTAAATAATTAATCAATCAGAGATACGTAAAGATAATTAAAATGATATTAAATATTCATAAAAATTAATGTGAACAATATTTTAATCAAAAACGGAAATTTGTGTCTTTTATTATTGGTTGTGATAAATAAATAAATAATAAATAAATAAATAAATAAATAACGTAATTAATTAATTAGTTAATTATTTAATTAATTAATCAGAGATAAGCAAAGATAATTAAAATTATATTAAATATTTATGAAAATTAATATGAACAATATTTTAAATAAAAAACGGAAATTTGGGTTCTTTTTATTTGTTGTGATAAATAAATAAATAAATAAATAATATAAATAAATAAATAAATAAATAAACAAATAAATAAATAAATAAATTTCAAAAAAATGTAAAATTATGTTTTGTTATAATATTAGTAAATAGCATACTTAGAGCAAACACAAATATAGTTTTTTTTCTTGATTTATTTCTTATTATTATGTTTATTTTTTATTTATTTTTTCTGCTGAAGGAAACTGAAATACCCAATGCTAAAAAAATTAATATATTTATGAAAACACTAGAAGTTATTTCCGATTTATCTGGGTAATAAATGCAGTTCACTATACAAGCTTCATTTCCTAAATGGCTTGGATAACACCTTCTGCGTCACTTCCGGTTTTGTGCCTTTTTACTACCAAAGGGAGATAATACAGATTTTCAGCAGTTTCAGGGCTTTAATTTACGCCGTAGAAAAGGACAGAAATGATTAAAAAATGTTATTTGTGGCTAAATCGACTTTTTATGAAGTAATCTTTCGGAAAATAGTGCTAAAAAAAATTCGGTTTTTGGTGACCGGTGACCTTTAAGAAGTGTACTGTATGAGGGGAAAAATCTTGACCAACGAGTGAATAGGGAAAATCATGACTGAAGTTAAAACAAGTGAAAAAGGTGCAAGACTATAATGTATAAAATAACACTGTAACTGGCATGGAAGCGGCACAAGACAACAGTATGTACGCCTTAATAAAATAAAATAAGTATATCAAATTTAATGGGTGGTTGTCAGCGTTCGGCTTTCATACCAACAGTAAGTAGACCAAAAGACAGAAATTTAATATTATAATTTATTAAAGGACATAAATACACAAAAGGGCAAGATAATACGGATTGCAATGAAAATTGAATGATGTGATGTAAAACAACAGCAAACACAAATCACATTAAGTACCTAGCAACAATAAGCATTATTAGCAAAAAACTAATGCCTTGAAAGTTAATTTGAAAATATGTTCATCAAGTCAATAACAATGCTGAACAGAAGTATTCATAACAATCAACAGCATAACTATTTGCTCTGGAAATGTATATTGCCTAATAAACAATGGAACCCAATGAAAAATATGAAGGGTAAATAATCATAGAAATACCTAAGCTCAATTAACAGCTCAAATAGCTCAGCCCAAAACACGAGTCAATTACAACATGTAATGGTCTAGGACTATGGAAACGAGTACTATAATTACGACATTATTAATGGATGACACACATGTAAATCACGTGTATAAAAGGCGGAACATTTAAAAATAAATGTCAAGCAAAGTTAACCCTACATGATTGGCCTGAAAAATATGCACGTGACAATCCTAGTACTGAAAAATTAGGAACTGCCCTATATAAAAAAAAACATGGACAAAAAAAAATATGACACCACGGACACCACTTCACAGCACGGCAGACGACAAAAGAGAGAGCACATGTTTTGAATCTCCCTATTTATAGGCATATAATGACGACACAGTCATTGGAGCGTTTGCATGTAACCATATTCAACACATGCATCTAACTGACCAAGACATGGCACGTACCCTAACCCAGTCGGACCATGCTGTCTACGACTAAAGTGTGCCCATGCAAATTACCCACGAAATATAAACAAGTCCATTTGCATAAGAATAACTAACAGATGTCACGTTTGTTAAAAATGATATTAAATTAAATACAGTGTGTATAGTAAAGGAGAGGCCAAAAAAGGGGGCAAGTCCAGCCATTACCCAAGATAGAAGAAAAGGTAGAAAGATTAAAGATAGAAAAATGAGGACTAGAGTGGGGTAATGACATGACCCACGTTACAGTTTTACGTCACAGTCAAGAATATTTCACTTATATTGAGACATCACCAGCTGTAGGTATTGGCAAAACTTTTGACCTTTGCAGTGCGCTCTGGGCAATTTGCAGAGAGGGTTTGAACTCACAACCTCCTATATATGAAGCGAGCACTTATTGAGCTAACATGGTGGCCAATAAATAAAATAATGCAAAATTGGTGTGTAATTCCTGATTATGCTAAACATAAACTCAACTATCCCATAATTTTATCAATAAATTAAGGCAGTGAGTTCACTGGGAGGAAGTCAGTGTTTATTCTCCATGAAACTCCTGTTTCCTCCACCCTGAGTCCCTCATGAGCTGACCCCCTCAATATTAATGAAAAAATCCTGATTGGGCTTACAATTTTATTACTCCATTGCATCTTAGTTAATGTGTTTAATGAATAATAATCCTGTATTAATCCTTTATTAATACATGTATGTCTTTTTTGCAGATAAAGCATGGTGGAAGTAGCATGGACTACATTTATTAGTGACAGGGACAGATCAAAGTGAAGTGAAAACAAAGATGATAATTTGTTAAAAGTGCTACCATGAAGATAAACATTCTCTCTATCACATCAACTTTGATTTTCTGTAGTGGTTCTTTTTCTTGGCTGTGATGTCAAAAGTATCACCAATGTGACAGAACCTTTGTTATCATCGTATCATATAACAGGACAGGTTTCAGACTCCATTTTGAGGATTCAATACTACAGTGATTACTGTACTGTTTTAATCCATAAGAACTGTCAAGCGCTGACTGGGTCTTTTTTCTATTCAGAATTTTACACATGCTAGCTAATTTGAATTATTTTGACTATGCCTGGAGAAGTAAATGATTTAACACCATCACCGGATCTTCATGAAAACAAGATGGCTTCTAGTCATGGTTATATGACTGATAAATTTGTAGAGGAGGATAGTGTTAATTCTAAGACAGTGGATCTTCATGAAGGCAAAGTTGAACATTTATATACAAATGAAAATAATTGTACATCTGTCGACCAGAATCAGGAAGAGGATGTAGGGGAATTAGAAATGGAAAATGAACATGAAAATGGTAATAAATACACATCTCTCAAACAACTGCAAAAAGAGGATGTAGGGGATATGAAAATGGAAAAGGGACATGAAAAAGGAGAAGGATTCCAGAAACAAGATCTTTATGAGTTAAAAGAAAAAACAGAATTGATAAAAAACCAAGGTGTAGACAAACTCAAAGCAGAATCTGAAATTTTAGAAAAACACAATATAGATAAAAACAGTGAAGATAAAAACAAAGATAATGATGATGAAGATTCGAGTCAAAATTATAAGTTTGAGAAATCTAAAAATTTCAGTAAAAATGACAATTCTGGTGTTTTGTTAAAAGAAAATATTGATGGAATGCTAATTCCTGGACCATGTGTTGATGAACAAATCAAATTAGCTGTAGAACATGCTGTGAAATCTGTTGTGGAAAACAATAGTGTTGCTAAGGAAAGATCAATGGATGAGATGCTAGAGAAATGTGAAGTAAAAGTAAAACCAATTGGTAGCAGCAATATTAAAGAACTTGTAGAAAATAGCGGGTTTTTACCCGATACATATGATCCCGCTGCCGAAAAAAACAAGAGGTTGGCCAAGAAGAAATCAGAAGCGAGAAATCCAAAAGAAAAGATTTATACCTGCGAAATCTGTAGTAAAGAGTTCAAGCGACCAGGTCATTTAACGTCTCACTATCTCGTTCATACAGGAGATAAACCTTTTCAATGCCAGGTGTGTTTCAAACGATTTACAAAGTCTAGTAATCTCACGAGACATGAGCTGAGTCACAAAAATGTTAAAGCGTATGTCTGCGATATTTGTAATAGCCAGTGCCCTAGTTCCACACACCTGCGTAGTCATATGCTAATTCATTCAGGAGACCGGACGTTGATGTGTGATGTTTGTTTCAAAACATTTGGATCCACGACCGAGCTCAAAAAACATCGTTTACGACATGAGATGGACCAGAAACCTCATAAATGTGAGGTATGCAATAAGGGATTTAAAGATAAGAAAGATCTGAGACTACATACATTGATCCATACAGGTGAGTTTTCATGTTACAGGGCTTTGTTGGACTTTTCAAAACAGTGTTCAGGTTGGTTATTTGGTTGGTTGAATGTTACTTAATTTCGCATCAGCAATTTTTCAGCTATTCATGACAAGATCTTTTATTAATCTCTGTGGATTAATCAATGAACAAGTTCTTGTATACACATGAAGTGTGTGTGTTGTATACACTGCCATATATAATAACATCTCTAGCGGCGGGACAGTGTTCTCTGAACACCTTGTTTTTGTTTGGGTTTTTGGGTTTTTTTTTTGTTTTTTGTTTTTGTTAATAACAGATTACAAATAACTTTGTCATTGTAAATTTATGATTCCTATGCAAAATTGTTTTTTTGATGATGGTAGTTGATTATATATATGGTGCTTTATTTGAAAACCTTACTTTTTGGCTTTTATGACTTTCTGAAAAAACTATGTGACAATGTCAGATAATTTTAGAGGTTAACGCCAAAATGGTTTTAAAGCATTTGTGCAAGTGATTTTTAATCATGATTCTGTGCATAATATTTAAAAGTTTGTCAAACTTTTGTGTGCATAAATCATCTGAATCCAATACAGATATTTTTTCAACAGTAACATAAATCTTAAAATTTATTAGATGATGATTTAATTCTAGGTACACATGCATCTTTTTAATATCATCATTTTTAGTTTATTTATGATAACCAACATTAGTCAAGTGATTAGTAGAAAAGATGACAGAGTCAGCGTTTGTTAATGGTTACAAGCTCATTATGCCAGTGTCAGTGACGTCATTTGTATTTATGCGTCATATGATGGTGGCAATTTGAATGAAAAGTTTTGAAAACATTTAATTGTCATGAAAATTATAAATATAATTGCAAAATTATTTTTTAATTTATTTATAGGAAATGACTTTTGTTATTCAGTTTACACGACAGTTTTGGGGTTTAAAAATGATAAACCAAAAAAGTTATTTCTTAATTATGGTTTTTGCTTGTCAAATATAAAACAAAATTCAAATGCAGTTTACCCTGACGGTGCCTGACTCAAATTTTGAAAGTGAGTTGTGACTTATTTCCCCAAGCACCCAGCATTACGAAAAAAAAAATTCACGGTTCTTTTGAATAGGAACTTAAATAAAAGAGGTCCCTTGTCATGGTAGGATTGGCAAGAGAAAGAACCCTGCTGTATAACGCAATTAGCACAACACACGGGCAAAATTTTTAAATCTTCACCTATAGCTAGTGATGTCTGGATATAAGTGAAATATTCTTGGCAGGGACATAAAACCCCATTACTCAACATAAATGCTGATTATAATTTTTTTGTATTTTTTTCCAGGTGATAAGCCACATGCATGCCACATATGCGGAAAACAGTTCTCGCAGTTAGGAAATCTTAAAACTCATGTGTTTACCCATACAGGTTTGAAACCATACACATGTAACGTGTGTTCTAAGGAATTCCAACGGTCTGACCATCTCGTAAGACACATGTTTATTCACACAGGTGAAAAACATCATAAATGCCAAGTGTGTGGGAAAGAGTTTGCAACATCTGATATGGTGAGTCGACATATGTCAAAACACGCAAGTGAAAAACCGTATGTGTGTGAAGTATGTGGTCGAGCATTTGCGTCATCTAGAGGACATCAGGTGCACATGTACACCCATAATGGACAAAAACCGTATTCTTGTGAATTTTGTGGGAAGAAGTTCTCACAGACAAGCAGTCGTAACCATCATGTACGGAAACATTTTAAATTGGGTTCAAAAACTTATCTTGAACCCATATGTACCATGTGTGACAAAGAGTTTCCGTCGCTAGTGGAATTGGGTGAACACATGAAAGAACATCGAGCTGGAAAAGACAATGGAATGGAAATGTTTATAGTATCAGATGAACAAAGCAAATTAAATCAAGATGAATCTGAAAATGCAGATGACCAAAGTGAATCAAGCAATGAAGGCGACACAAATCAAATTGAAATGGATGGGTTGGATTCAACAAACCAATCGGAATTCAACGAAATGGACGACCAAAACGAAACTGATGAAAGTCATATGGATGTCGAAAACCAATTTGAATTTGTGAATAGTTATGGCCACAACCAAACTGAACAACTTGGTTTAGATGGAACAAACCAGTCTGAGTTAGATTATATGGATCAGTCGAACCATGATGATATTGATAGTCACATAGGAACTAATGTCAAACACAGATCTGAAATTGACGATGCTGATAATCTGAAAGAAATCGATATAGCCGACATGGATGTCCCTAAGCAAACGACAGTAGGGCCTGGAGGGGATATGTATTTGGTAAATAAAACGGACACAGATGAGATTGATGAAGAAGAGGATATATAAATTCCAAACCAGACTAAATGACTTTGTTATATACTGTAAATTGGGAAATTTTCTTGTTCCCTTTATGCTCATGTAAATTCTGGAGTGTAACACAGGGTTCCTACCATTCCTATATTTTTTACCCTCTCTTATATTTTCCTATAGAATTTGAAAAACCTCCTATATTTCCCTATATTTTCCTATATTTTTGTTACTGATAGCTTCAGGCATTCAAAATGGGAGAGGATATATAAATTCCAAACCAGACTAAATGACTTTGTTATATACTGTAAATTGGGAAATTTTCTTGTTCCCTTTATGCTCATGTAAATTCTGGAGTGTAACACAGGGTTCCTACCATTCCTATATTTTTTACCCTCTCTTATATTTTCCTATAGAATTTGAAAAAACCTCCTATATTTCCTATATTTTCCTATATTTTTGTTACTAGTAGCTTCAGGAATTCAAAATTGGAGACATTTTTCTCGCATTTATTACATATCTGAAGGAAGATTAACATTTAAGTAAGTGTACATTGCAGTTACCAATATTTTATGTTTGTCACTTAAAGGAAGAAAAGAAATGGCTGAATGGGGAGGAAAGGAGTCTATTTTAAAATATTCCTATAATTTTAATGAAAACTCCTATAATTTCCTATAAAACTCTTATAATTTTGACCCCATATCCCTACTTTTCCTATATTTTTGGACCCCAAAACTGGTAACAACACAAAAATAAAAACTTAGCATATTTTATACTGTTGTAATTAACTTGCATTTGTTTTCTGACCATCATCAGACAATATAAGAATACATGTATATTGAAATAATGATCATCATGAAAATAAATGTACATGAAAATTTACTAAGTTACAGTAGTCAGAACCAATCAGTTTAATTGTTATAAAAATGAAATCATGTCATTCGAAATGTTTTTTGTAGCAGTGAAGTTTCTTTATAATGTCCCTTGATAATTTGCCACCTTTATTACCACCACACTATTTTGAAGTCCCAAAATCCATTTTTTTTTTAAAATCCATTCAAAATTTATTGCCAAACACTTTTCATAATGCCAAAATCTGGTCAAATTAAATGCTTCTTTGTGAATGATATACAATGTTTATGTACAAGTCAAATTTTTCAAATAAATTTTGAGATGAAGTGTTAAATGGAAACCTGAAAACACATAAATAATTATAGAGTTTTTTCTTGATATTTTCGAAAAGAAAAAAAACAACAACCAAAAAGCCAAGAAAAGGGAATTCATTTGAATTATATAAAGAAAAAATATGAACAAAGCATATGAAATTTGAACAGGTATGTTAAATTTCACGATGAAGTGTCATGTGAAGTAGAAACCTGGAAACACATATAAACTTTTTTCTCACATTTTCCTTAAAAAAAGAAATCAAATAAATTACCGGTAGAAAAAGAAGAAAATATTTCTTTTCTTTCAAACATTGGGAATTGAACATGCCACATACCACAGAGAAATCTGTACATGAATGTTGCCCATAGGCATAGCTATTTTATTGCACCTGTGTACTTTTTAAACAAGAGTTGTCTCTCTTGTCTCTATTTTCTCACAGTTAAACTGAACTGATATTATAATGCTGTTGTTTTTTTTTTTTACTTCTAGAGCATTTTGTTTTTTTCCTTTGCACCCCTCCCCATTTTTCATATAATATCTTCCTATCATCAGTCAATCCATCATATATTTATAACCTCTGCTTAATTTATAACCTCTGTAAGCAGAGGTTTAAAAGACAGGTTTTTATACATGTAGTATTAAAGCAAGGCCTAGATGACACAATTCTGTACTTCTATTTTCACCTGTCCTGATAAAATAATTGGGTTTTTAAATGAAAAACAAAATCTTTCATTTGCTGTATATATCAAGGTAGCAGAATTTAGGACTGTAAGAGTGCATGTCCAAAAAAATTACATTTTTAAGGTTCCAGATGACCCTATAATAATAAATTAGGGGAGTTTCAAAACAAAATCACACATTTTTTTTTACAAGATTTGTGGAAATATTTTGTTTTGTTTTTCTATGTTCATTTATATTATATAATTGTGTAAATTATGTACATTATGATAGCTTAATATTACTAGATATGGTGCTAAAATTATACATTGTATATGTATTAGTTGAATGTTTTCAAATTGAATATTATATGTCTTGTCATCAAATTAGTTTTTTTTTTTTTATGCTAAACCATTATATTGTCTTTGGTTTGCCCAGTTATCAAATACATTGTGCCATGCCCCTTCATGGAATGGGCTATTGTATGGCCAGTCATTAAATTGATTATTGTATATTCAAGCATCAAATTGCATATTGTAGGCCCAGTCATGAAATTGGCTAATTTATGACAAGGCATCATATTGACTATTATATGCCTAATCATTGAATAAGTTATTGTATGTCCAGCCATCAAATTAGACATTGCCTGCCCCACCATCAAATTAGACATTGCATGCTCAGTTCTCAAATTAGTTAGTGTATGCCCAGTCATCAAATTGAACATTGTATGCCCAGTCATCAAATTGAATATTGTATGCCCTGTTATCAAATAGACTATAGTATTCTCTGTCATCAAATTAATTATTGTATGCCCTGTCATCACATTGACTATTGTATGCCCACCATTATTATGTTACTGTGTTGTACATCTCTCCATCTGGGCCTACCTGTATTTTGAGTACTAGTGGCAGTAAAGTTCAATAGATTCTGTTCAAGTTCAATAAAGAGATAAATGAGTACTGTGCACATATTTGACTTTAGGTCATCCACTATATTATTCACATTTGGTTTATTAGGGGCCTCCTTAAAAATGTGGTCTAAAGTTCTAGCTTTCAGATCACAGTGTCTTTCACACCCTTAGGTTCCGTCCTCGCTATGGTCAGATCCTAGTGTGAGAGAATAGCCAGCATGCTTGTCAGAGGTCTGTGATACAATGGGCACTCCAGTTTCCTCCACCATGCAAGTGACAGAATCTGATTGTTAAGTGATATATAAATTCTCTATGGTCTCATGTCTCTAATTATATCATTTTGTGAAACTTTGTGTAGAATTAAGTTAAACATTTTTGCAATAAATTTGTTAAAAACCATAACGTAGGAATAAATCGTAAATATACATTGGTTTTTCTGTTGATGATTTCTTGCAGAAACATGCGAAAAGATGTCAAAGGTCAAGGTCATGATCTTCTTTTTTAACATTAAGTTTTTGATTTATAAAGTTTTTTTTTTAAATTTTGTGCTATCATTTCACAAATAAGGCCAATATTTCAAATTTCAAGCACTTTGGTGTAACATGTGACCATTTCCTGTGGACAAATTCTACTGCTATATTATGTGACCATATACAATGTACATGCATATTGTGCTGCTGGCTTACTTTTGTTAATAATTTGTTATCTCACACACACACACATA
Organism: Anadara kagoshimensis; assembly: GCA_021292105.1. Taxonomy (NCBI): domain Eukaryota; kingdom Metazoa; phylum Mollusca; class Bivalvia; order Arcoida; family Arcidae; genus Anadara; species Anadara kagoshimensis. The sequence goes on along the minus strand of CM037867.1, from coordinate 19,920,730 downwards.
CACACACACACACACACACACATGCACACACGGAGAGAGAGAGGGAGAGAGAGTACAATTATAACATAAATTTTACAATTCTTTATCTAGGGATGGTCGACTTGTTTAAATTAAAGCTTAATAAGATGACAATAGTAGCATGTACATGATCACTGCAAAAAAAACAGTGCAACTAAAAAAGATTATAAAACAAGTTAAGATAACAAACAAGCAAGACAAGACATAAAAACATTTTTGGACCACTGAGTATATTAAAACTAGAAACTTGATGACAAATTCTTTTGGAGATATAACAATCCTACTTGCTTTTAAATTCATCTGTTGGTCCTTGACCATTATGCAGGTAGTAATATTTTAACACATTTTTTACAAACTAACAATCAAACATGTGCAGTCAAGCAATTCTGTAATGGTCAGCTGCAGTACCAATCCAAAATGGGTTGTTATTGATATCAGTTTTGAATATTTATAAACACCAATGATGGAATTGAGCTGTTTTGAGTCAAGGCCTCAAAATGTTGCGAATAGTAGTAAATAGCTCTAATGTGTAAGATTTAGGGACTACTAGTATTTTAAAAGAGCCATAGGCTTATGGGGCCACTGCAAATGTGAATCCCTAAAACACATAGAGCATAAACACACATAAACACACCAAATAGACATTTACAAGAAGTTTTTTTTAGCATTTATCATTTTTTGTACTATTTACATTTTATAGTATGTACTATCCTTATACAGGTATATGTAGTTTTTTTTTTTTTTTTTTTTTTTTTCAATCAATACTGTGAAATCATTCATTTTATTCTTTTTGGTAGTTCTTATCTAGGAAAAACTTGCTACCATATTACTATTTTGTGGTGTGGTGAATTCATGGTTTGTGGAATAGGGATCAGATTCACCATGGAATTAAAAATAACAAAAAACAAAAAGCTATATGTGGTTTATAAAGAGTAAAGGTACTTCTACATACAATATACACCTGTGTTTTTAATTTACGTTGGATCTGGCCCCTGTGGTCTGTGGTTTCAATTTAAGGTAAAAAAAAAATTAATGTATTATTTTGCTGATATGTTGATTCGTGGGTCTAGTCATCCACAAATATTGGGAACACCACAGAAATGGGTGATTTCACAGTATTTCAAATACAACATTGTAACATTATATATGTACACATTTTGGTTATACAATTATATTGGCATTTGCATACTTTGTTAGTTTTTGTTGTATTAATATGGTAGAAAATTAAAGTTGAACGACATGCACATGACAATATGAAGTCAATCGTCAAGAATACACAATAAGATTGATTGAATAGGGTTTTATCCTTTGATTGAATAGGGTTTTACTCCTTTCACATATATCAGGACCTCACCAACTGTGAAATGGCAGAAAGTTTAAAGTTCGCGGTGTGTTCAGTACAATATACACTCCGGTTTCCTCTACCATTAATTCACGAACTGACCGTCTCGCTATAAGTGAAGACATCTTTATTTAGGGCGTAAAACTCTAATAATCCTAAAACCCTTTGCATGTCGAAATTTTTATTGAGCAAACGCCATTGTTTCGACGGTCTAGTGCTGTAAAATTAAAACTGGCATAATATGTAATTTAAACCACTGAGCCGGTATCTTCGCAGTGCTGGTGGATGTTTCCCCGAGGATATCACAAACACAGTTGGCAATGATTGTGTAGTATTGTCAGAGAGATACTGTTATCTAAATATACTGCTAGTCAACATTTAAATTTCCTCAAAAACAAAAGTATACTACTTATGCAAAACATTTCGCTAGCTAATTTTGGTAAAATGTATTTTAGTCATTTTGGTATTTTTCAACATTTTAGAAAAAAAAGTTTTGTTTCACAATTTTGGCCCAAACACTACTGACATTCCGAAACGGCCGTCTAGTGCTTTAAAATTAAAACTGGTATAATATGTTATATAATATGTGATAATTATTTTATTTAGGTTTATTCAACCTACAAAAAAACTGTTTCCTGGCTTGCCGATCGGTACTATTATTGAGACTGGTTGACTTGATGTCAGTATGTAACTGGACATTGGTATGCATATCTACGGCGTACTGCCTCTGTGAGCATTTAAAGAGTCGCCCTGATACAAGTTATTGATAAAATATACTCGCACACCTCTTGCACACATACAGTACAGATCTGTCGAAAGTTTAACACTAAGATAAAGAATTAGTGTCGAATTGGCAGTTTATTTCAACCCCTCATGGTTATATCATCGATATCTAGACAGCTTTTTGGCAACTTTTGGATTTCCTTATCTCAGCCATTCGGAAGCCGATTTTCGGCTGTTTTTCGTTAGATAAGTGTTAAACTTTCGACAGGTCTGTACCGTACTTGAATATGTTCTTAAATTTATATTGTCGGAAGTTAAACTATAAACTGACGAAAATGGGTAAAAGTATTGATTGCTAGTGACTGAAAATATCGGCTACCAAAATATAGCTAATGGCAGGGATGAGCTGTCAAATCTGCACTTAATCGGGCTAAAGTTTTGCCAGACCTGTGCTGTACTATACGTTGAACAATATTAATAAGCTAACCAAAAGAAGTCGAAGCTTGTCTTCCGATTGGTCGCGATATTGTTAGCAAGTGACCAAAAAAGTGTCGAAATGCACAAATGTATTTCTAATTAAGGAACGAAATTGGCTGTAGATATGACACTAATTCGTTGGCTTAGTGTTAAACTTTCGACAAGCCTGTACTGTGCATGCGATTCTGATTATAAATACAGACTTGCCGAAAGTTAAACTGTAACTTAGTTTACAAAAAGAATTAGAACTCGGCTTCTAAGTGGCTGAGATAGCTATTGGTCGAAAAGCTGCTGAGAGATAAACAGCTTTCGAAAACCTGAGATATATACATGCTATAGCTAATGAGGGCCTGAGATGTCCTGCCGAATCGGCACCAATTTGTTAGCTTGATGTCAATTGTTTTTACATATCTATAATATAGGACATTGACTGTTAGTCAGACAATAGTCTCAATACTTTTATCAAAATAGTTATCTTAAAATTTCATTGACATGTCATGTCATACATTAAGTTTTACTTCCCTGTACATACGAATGTATTTAACAACATACGGATTCAACAATATGTTTTACATTTTTGCGGCTTTCCTGGGTCTTGCGGTTGCACAGTCTTGCGATGAGAGTAACTGCCAGCCACCCGACTGCCGCTGCTACTCGGCCACCACAACACCAGGAGGACTTGCGCTGGATGAAATCCCCCAGATAGTTATCATAAGCATGGATTACTCTCTCAACGAGGAATACTCAGTATTGTATGACCAACTGTTCCCCTCGGGTTTGACAAACCCAAACGGATGTCCGTTGACCGCCTCATACTTTTCATTCAATACTGGAACTAAAATGGATATAGTGAAGTCATATTATGATCGCGGTTTTGAGATCGGTATTCAGGCCTGGAATGAGACGAGACCAACAGACTCAACTGCGTGGTTTGAAATGATACAAGGTGAGTTTTATCACGAAATTAATGTCCGCAGTTCTGTTTTAAAATGTAAAACCGTTTTTCCAATATTTTTGTAAACTTGACGCAATAATTTAGATATAAAAACCTTATGCAATTATAAATTTGTTTAGTACCGCAGTTCTGTTTTAAAATGTACCCGTTTTTGCAATATTTTGTCAACTTGACGCAATGATTTAGTTATAAAAACCTTATGCAATTATAAATTTGTTTAGTGCCCCCGTTTCCAAGGGTTTTTGTGGACATTGTGATCCTCTAATATACTTGCCAACGAAATAATATATTGTTCAAACTTACAACTGCGTGGTTTGAAATGATACAAGGTGTATTATATCACGGAGCCGATATCCCCAGTTCTGTTTTGAAAATTATACTGCACAATCATTCATTTTGGTTTTTGCGGTGCCAGTTTTGTTGTATTGGCTAGAGAATTTACATGTTAACGAAATAATTATTTTTTTTACAAACTTCCCCTAAACATTAATCACACATCACGGATTTATCACACCACAAAAAAGGAATTGTTGAGTTCCACGAATATTGGGATACAGCGAAAATAAATAATTTCCCTGTATTTATAAACAATTGGAGATGTTCATATAGTCGGCCACTAGAAAGTACTTGAGTACTCGGTCGGCGTCCGATTATCATTCGAGGAGTTGACATATCTAATAAATAATATGAATATTATAATTTGCATTTTTTTGTTACAGCTGTCAAAAATTCATTAATAGACGAGAACATTGCTGCTGAAAGCATTTTGGGTTACAAAGCACTCGAACTTGAAGTTGGCGGCGACGATCAATTTATCGGTATTAAATTTTTGTAAATGATGCCTTGGCGTCTAGGATTGCCCTGTATATATTTGACGTCCAACTGTTCTATGTTCCTTTCACGATAACGCAGGTGGTGGGTGTAGCTAGCTTAACCTTCCAGAGCACCCGATCTCACTTCTCTGGTAGAAGTTCACGTGTTTAACCTGAATTTGTGAGTTCGATATTTTTACTTTGTTTTGGGATTGTGATTTCGACACGGAGTAGTATGTTTGTTTAAGATTACTACAGTGCTCAAATTTGAATGATATTCGTACCCACCAAATTCAATAGTCTGGAATGTAACGAGAAATATCTTCAGAAGTAAAACAAAAACGTAGAATATGTTGTAGCAATTCACACCACCTAGGCAATTGCAAGCAAAGCTGGGATCTGTTAAAACATTTGTCCAATTTTATACTCAAGAGTAGTGTTATACTTTTTATTTCCATTTTCTGATGAAATCGACGTTATGAGTTGTAATGTATTACGGTCAAGGGGAGATCACTCCCTCCATTGTTTGTATCACATGATGAAATGGTTACGTCATCAATATATGGCGTCTTGAGTTGTACAGTTAGTATTATAAAGTACTTGTAGTTATAATTTATAATGTGGTATTAATGATGCTGACTCCATTACACACATCTATCTCCCGTTATTGCACAGATACCAGGGACAAGTTTCCAGCTATTTATATAACGTTTTATCGGATGTTTTGTTTGTATTAATTGTTTTATTCTAAGAGGGAAACATATATGACATTTCACCTCTAAGGATTACATTTTTGATATAAAACTAAAAGGTAATTAATTTTACAAAGTTACGCTGATTCAAATGGGATTCGCCAGGATGGTTCCTGATAATAATTTTGCAGATTCATTATTTCCATTATATGGAATCGCAAAAGACGACGTATTCCCGTTTTACCGACGTTTTTCCGGGAATATGCGACGTCAACGTTTTCCCAAAAGATCCCCACAAACACTGTACATGTATAAGGTTTGGATCATTAGTCTATTATTATATTAAGTTTTGGACCACTGTGGTAGCTCTATCAATTAATCAGTCAATTAATCAATTAATCGATCATATTGGTTGATTTTCAGCCATGGCAGATAACGGTCTCAAATACGATGCGTCTTGTGTAAATCCTGAAGCTCCTGAGAAATGGCCGTTCACCTACGACTTCATAGACCCAGCTGTAAAGTGTAATAGTGGAGACGTCCCATCTGTACCCTATCCAGGTGAGCATATGATAAACCAATCCAATCTTGTTCAATTGAGCTAGTCCTTATCTACTACGACCACTACGCTAGCTCAATCAGTAAATTGTTCGCTTCGTAAGTGGGGTCCGGCCGGGTGTGACCAATACTTAAAAATAAGTAATGGTTCTTTTTTTGCCAAGTACTCAGCGTCACGGGCCCTTCACAAGGGACCTTTAAACTGATTTTCCGTGTCAAGATTGCCCTTAGTATACTGCAATGGTAAAAAATGTTTTTTACCTATAGCTGGTGACGTCTCGATATAAATGAATGAATTGCCAGTTTTCGGCATTCTTTGCGTTTTTAGCATTACGGTCTGCTGGGCTTGTACATGTGTGTTTGTGTTTGATAGAAATGTCAAACAAACAAAACATAAAAATCATTAACATGCCTGAAACCCAATGTTTTCAGAACATTTACATAATTTTTCATTATATATTAGAAATGTTTTACAAAAGCCTTCTATCCTGTTTATTGGATATGACAATTTGTAAGCAATTTCTAGAACCATGCACATCTTGATCTTTATTGTACACATATGTTTCTGTAAATGTTCGCGTCCATTGATTTTTGCGAGGATCCTATTTTCGATATAGTAGCGTACTTTTATTTTCGAAATGTCTGATAATGGTCAATGCAAATGTAAGTGAAAATATTCGCAAAAATTTTATTTTCGTGCATCATAACTCTCGCGAAATTCGCAAAAATAAAACGAACGCGAAAATTTTATTTCCATGCATCATAACTCTCGCGAAATTACGCGAAAATTTTATTTCTGTGCATCATTACTCTCGCGAAATTAAGCGAAAAAAAACGAACGCGAAAATTTTCAGATTTACAGTGTGTTGGCGCCTCTGACAATATATGAAAAGCGATTTATAATATTGCTATGAAGTTTTCTGATGTTATTTTTTTAATTCATTTTCTATTCATCTACAGGCATTTGGCAGTTCCTTCTGCCGGAGTATATTTATAAAGATCAGAGATGTGGTAGCCCAGAAGCTTGCACTGAAGTCATTACAACACAAGATGCCTTTGACTTCATGTATAACAAGTAAGCTTGATGAATTACACACCCGACGGTTGTAACTAGCTAATCAAAAGGCCCTTGTCCTTCCGATACAACGATTATGGTGGAAATTCGTATGTTCAACTACATTAGCCAGTTTTCAAACTATAACAAAAGATAAGATAACCAAGGACTTAAATGAGCTGCCAATGATTCGTCGTTAACTTAATGTTAAATGTTTGCAGTGTATAACTACAAATTTACTCTAGCGGTCTTGGTAGCTTAGTTAGTACATCACTCGTCTATAGTGCGGGAGGTCCTGGGTCCCATCCCCTGCCCGACCTTACATTTTGTCTCCTTCCTGTTTCAGTTTGGTGGACTGGCAATTAGGGTCCATATGTAGGCAATCCGAGAGAATTTGTGCGAGATTTCCCACTTGGGTCTGTGTAAAATGAAAAATATTCAGGGGACAAATGCAGTGGTCTGGGTAGCCGTCGTCTATAGTGTGGGAGGCCCTGGGTTCAATCCTCAATCAAATACTGCATTTTTTCTCCTTCCCGTTACAGAACCTTATTGCATACAAAATTTTCATTTTATTTTTAGTTTCGACAGACACCGAGCAGGATCGAGAACCCCATATTTTGTGACAATTGAACCTTCTTGGGCAAAAGAGGCGAACAAGCTGACGGGCACTGCTCAATTTATTGAATACATTCGCCAATTTGAGGTAATAATCTAAGTAAACCCTCGGAATAATACACTGACTGAGTACACATGCGGAAGAATATATCACCAAGTGTTGAAACCAACCAGTGATGCATTATACTCGACTGCCAGATCACGGACGGGTAGATGTTGTTTATTTTTACATAGCAGCTAGTGTCTCTAATGGAGTAAACTCGGGTCATGTTAGAATATTGGATACTTTACGCACGAACATTTGTGGAATGAACGCTAATAATATCACAAACATTAACATGAATTAATAATTGTTTCATTGAATGGAGTTTTGCATCCCGTTCTAGAATATTTCCCTTATTTCAGGACGTAACCAGCTTTATATTAAATGACACACTATCTTTAAAAGGACTTTTTAATAATTGTCTGAAGAAAGGCGTTTTATAATTGTTATATAATATAGATCTTCCGAAAATTAAACACTAAGCTAACGAATCGACAGCTCATCTCGACTCTCTTTAGCTCTATCACGACGGTTTACCGACAGCTGCTATCTATCTCTCGAAAACATTTCGGAGCATTAACTTTACATGTAATTTCGGCCACTGGACAGCAAAAATGCAACTCTGGGTTAAACCTTCGACAGGTCTGTACTGTACATTGTGTCGCTTTTTATCATATCAATCCGTATTTATTTTTTGCGGTATAGGAAATATTGACATGTCCGCGTAATTAAATTTTCGTGGTTTTTATAAAATATGCACTATAACACAATAAGCATAATATATTTTTCGCTTAGTATTAACTTTCGCGCAAAACCAACGACCTCGAAATAAGCGAAAATTAGTACACCGCGAAAATAAATACATTTGCAGTAATTTGTTCTTGCTTGTTGGTGATTGTTCTTCATTTCTGCATTCTTAATTTCTTTCTATATTATAGGATGTCTGGATTGTGACTGGTAGACAAGCATTAGAATGGATACGGGATCCAACTCCTTTGACTGATATTAACAACTTTGCGCCATGGCAATGCTAAATGTATCAAAAACAACTGAAATATTATTAAATAACCAAAAATAAATATTTGTTCTTTGTCCTTTGTCAAAGTAAGGTGTCTCGGTGGCCAAATGGTCCAAAATGCGTCTATCACCGCCAGGTTAGAATTCCATGTGGCGCAGATCCTAATGTGTGAAAGTCTGTCAGTTCGCTTGACTAAGGTTGGTTGTTGTCTCAGGGTACTCAGCTTTTTTTCGGCATCCCGGAATTAATCGCTACGATATGAGTGGAATGTTCTTGAAACACTATTAGTTCACTCCTTTCTCAATGGTAACGATTGCAATGTCTTGGGAGATTCTTGAACTAGTATCCGACGATACTCTGTCGAAATATCCGCTAACCATACATGCTTGCTGGATTTATAATCAGTGAGCAATAAATGCCCATTTAAATGTTTAATTTATTTTAGATTAATTTGTCAGTTTTCAAAGTATTTCTTTCCTTTTGATATTATGATTTCGACAAGGACAGGTATGTTTGGTTTTTTTTAAGAAATAACACTCAGTATATCTTAAATTAGGATAAACACGTGGTCATCCACCAGGAATGCAAGGCAAGGTGCTCCGGCGGGTTAAGCACCTACGACCTCCACGTTTGAAATAACAACAATGACACATAATACATTCCGTAATTTTATTTTTTACACTAGAAAAGATGAATCAATACAGTAACAAAATGTATGATAATGAAATGTAAACGACTTACCGTATGGGTTTATATATACATGTTATCATTCTGAATTTGTTCATTGTTCATAAAGTTTTCAATGTCATTTCGAACAAAATAGAAAAATGGTAAAACAATGGGTAAATGGATAATAAAGTAAAGTAAATAATACGCACAATAAATCAAAATTGAAAAAAAACTTGTTTACCAGATCTGTTTAATGACCATGCAGAAAAATATACACGACTAAGCACAACGTTGTAAGAATAATACATGGTGTCGATGTTTGCCCGCTTGCTTTTATTTCTGAGACTTCGGGATCTATGGGAACTAGTCCACCTAGATAAGAAAGAAAATGTAAAAATGATAAGTGTAAATTAGATGGTTAGATGTTAGTTGAATAAGACCTAATTTAGTAGCAAGAAGTTCACATGGTGATTTCATAATAGACTATATCAGTGTGAGTGACTTTCGTTCCCAGTGTTTTAGACAATGTTCAATTCACAATTTTCCGGTATGACTTCACTTTCATGAAAACGAGCAATTCCACATCATTTCAAATCTAACAAAAACCAATGTTCAAATCATAATCTAAAAAAAAAAAAAAAAAAAAAAAAAAAAACCATGTAAACGTTCACAAGGAAGTCTAGGTGTTCAGGAAAGGGTAAGAGTCTTCATATATGAATGATATGTTCCTGATCCCGGAATTGCAAACCAACATCATATAAAGTTTCCAAAGATATTAAAAATATTTTGTATAATGGGGATACATAACTTGATTTTACCTAATGTAAAGTATATGGTGTTTCCTTTGTTTCCATCTCCACCCCTGCTGTAACCAAGGACACGTAGATTATATAAAAGATCCTTCTGTATACCATAAATAACAGCCTCTGTATCTTTACCGACCGTTACGTCAGTAGCTGTACGAATGTCATCACCGTTAATCCAGTAACGAAGCTTAAAAAGGAAAGAAACCCTCTCTTTATGTTACATGCATTATACTAATAAAAACGGTCAAATTAATGCGCATACAAACTAGAACGTTGTCCGTCTTTTTTCACGTTGCTACGAGTTTTTTTCTTCAAAACAGTCTTTATTCATCACATAAAACCATCTTTAAGTTATTATTTATCCATGATCTTTAGGTTGTTTTAATAATAACGTTTTAATAACATAGCTATCGCATCAGCCTGTCAAAACGCACATATTGATACACATATAAAGTAGAATGTTGCCGGTCTTTTTTCATTTTGATATAAGGCAACTAAGTTTTATTTGGCAAAGGTCATATCCATCATATACAGCCATTTATCTAGCAACTATACAAATACAAATCGTGAATTTAGTGAATTTATTGTAATCACATCCTTCACTATAAACCATAACTTTATCAGATATATTGTTTTAGAAATAACATAAATATAAAATCAATTATGGCAATATACTATTATCGTTCATACCTTGTACCCTTGCAAAGGTTCCTCGGTAGTTCCTGTTGAAACACCGCGCCAAGACACCGAGACACTATTTGCTCCATGGGAAGATACGTGAACTTCAGTGGGGTATAGTATTGGCGCTGAAATATTATAAAAACATCCTTACTCCAAATGGAACTTTTGTCAATACAAAATAATGAACATTGGACCCGTCCTCGTTCAAGTAACTTAGAATTGTTTCCCACTAAATGCATCATCATGCAGTGGCTTTATCTTTGTGCAGTGTGCTCCGTATGCAAAAAATTCAGAAATTAATAATTATGTATCATTTATGGTTTTATTCCAGATAAATGTGAAATGGAATTAAGAGTGGACGACTTCAGCAAAAAAAAAAAAAAAAAAAAAAAAAAAAAAAAATTTTGTTTTAATAATAGTTTTCCAGTACATAGTTTCGTATTTCATAATGTAATATGTTTCATCGAGAAATAATAAAATTAAATATTATTACCATGTTTAATAAAACTTTAATTAAACTTTAATATTAATTTGACAGATCATTAATGAGAAGTGAGATATACGGATAATAATCTAGGACTCAACTTCCCGGATGTTATTTTCATAATTTTAACTCAGAATTTTACTGACAATCTGCAATGTCATTTTTTTACCTGCCAACAAAGTTCTTTGATATGCCGTCTCACTAGGTGTGCTCATCCCTGCAGTATTAAACACTTGGACATCAAATGTATACCAAGTGTTTGGGAGCAGTCCTATAACTATATTCTCGGACATCTGACCTCTCCAGCTAATAGAGTTAACAATCGGGTCATCGGTGTACATTTCCCAGTAATTAACCTGTTGTTCGAAAAGGAATTGAATGATGTGTTTCAAAAGAACTGTAGAATTGAAATATGACCAATATCGGAATCAGAACAAGTGCATAATGGGAAAGCATGTTTTTGCAACAGTGAAGGCAGTTAAGAAAAAACACGGCATAAAACAGTAATGATTAAAGAGCAAAGAATAAACCCATTTAAACCTTATATAAAATAAACACTCAGATATTAAGTAAAGTGAATTATAATCAGGTTAATAAAACAGTAAATCATCATTTCAGCTTGGCTGAAAAATAGTTGAACAATTTACGTAATGTACGTATAGCTACCATGTTTCGTTTTTGAAAGTGTTATTTTTTTTTACCATGCTGATTCTTTTAATACATTCTAAAAAGATTAAGGACAGTATTCAATTATTTTCCAATGAATGGATGTAACATTGAACACAAGTATGAAAAGCATGCCGTCAAACACCCAATTAGATAGGGGAGTCTCGTAAACCGTTTTAATTTCACATCCTTGTTAAAACACAGTAAAACTAACACTTATTGGGTTTTGTAAAAAATGGCCCTATTATATGAAAGTTGCCTACAGACGGGATCACCTAGTAATTTTGTAATCAAGTATGATTTGCATCACATACCTGGTACCCTAATATCGTTCCTTTCATTGTTTCTCTGACGTCAGCAACTATATCCCATGTTACTTTACATGCAGTTGAATTGTATCTCCAGGCATTGGCATTTGTAACAACTGCTATCGGTACTTCAAGTAGAAGAAAATCAAATTACAACGTAGCTGAATAACTGAATATAAGCAATAATATGTGAAACCAAGAATACAAAACAATAAGTCAGTCTTATAATAAGTTTTATTACAATGGATTTTGAAATTTAAAAAAAAGCAATAATGAGGTCAGTATATCCCCAATATATATTTTATTAACAAGACAATATATAGGTATTATACGAATAAGAGCTTTTTGTAGAACAGATTTTTTGAAATGAAAAGACTGAAACAGTATTTGCAAAATATTTTAATGTCAAAACACATACAGACAGAGAAGAGAGAGAGAGAGAGAGAGAGAGAGAGAGAGAGAGAGAGCAATACGAAATGTCATAATCTTGATAACATTGGGTAAATGTTTCAAAATTATTTGGATCTAAATCGCTTTTAATAGCAACACACCAAGATATTCCATATAATTTTGTCAGCAGTGTTATCACGAACATATTAAAAAATAGGTCATGTATTCTGAGTCAGAGTTTGCTATTAGAATGTTTGCTTGAAGGAGTCTAGTATGTTATTCTACCACCATATGTTCTTCAACCAAGCCAGAATGGCCGAGTTTCAAATAAGCGAAATATTTTTGACTGAACGTTTCTTTAACTAGCATGTCTAATTATACTTACTATCTTCAGCAGAGTAAATTCGAACAGTAGTAGAATTAGGGCCAGGCCCAAAGTCATTAAAAGCTTGAACGATCACATCGTATTGTGAGTAATAATTCTCCGGTCCAACTTGTGTTATAAATTCGCTACCATTCACATGTATAGTTCCCTGAAATGTATAAATATTTAAGTATTCCCGGAATGTGTACTAATCGATTGTTGCAAATGGAGGATTGTTTTCTCCAAGAACTCGAAAAACGCAGTCATCAAAACAACCATACTAATCTATTTCCAAAACACATCCTTAATCCCAACTAAAATCTTCGAAACTGGCAAATTGAATATAGCACTTACATTTTTCACCAGGGAACTTGGGTACCCTGCTCCGGAAGATAAGTACCCCCTGTTAAGCTACATCCGCCATAGATGTAATCAAAATTGAGAATGAAACTTACATGGAACTATGGAACGTCAAATATATCCAGGGTAATTTTGGAGACATCACTACCATAAAAAATGTTGTGTAGACGGCCATAAAACATGTCTTTGACTTGGATTACTAGACCTATTCATTCTTACGCGGAATTCCTTTTGTTGTCATTTGTCATGTTTATTTCTTTTATTATATTTTATTTTGGTTTTACCTGGTATAAAGATGTTTAAAAGAACCAAGCTTGTCTAAATGCTAAGTGCTTGCGACAGAATTGGCGATTATTGTTCAAATCTGCACTTACATGGCAAATACATACGTTTGCAATAAAATAATTTAAAAAATGACATTCTGATCATTCTGGGCGAAGCCCTTCATTTTGAATTTGGCACGCGCCACACTATCTTCCGTTACCTCTTGAAATACCATGAGCAGAAGTGTCATTTCTTATTCTTTCTTTTAATAAATATTTTGTACCTTGGCGCTATTTTTTTCCATATTTTCTCGTGTGATATAGGGTTTTTAGCCATGCGAGATCGGCGTTTCTCACATGACCACGCGACCCCCTGTGTGGGACATGACGTAATATTGCGGGAAAATTGATACACATCAAGGGTCATGACCCCCATTGTCTTTCATTGGGAATTGAAATACAATTGCTTCTGTATGTTTCATAGACAGGTACAGTCATATTGTAAATATTACTACTACATGAGCCAGTTCCTTTACCTTTTGCCAGCGTTGTCCCTCCGGTTGAGATTTTCTCCAGTAAATATTATAACCGATCCCAGTACCTCCCTGATCCTCCTGTGGCATCGGCTAAACATAACGTCAATGAAAATTGCAGTTATAACACACATCTACACATACAAATACAACCTTTAATTTGGAATTGCTCATCTAGTCAGTTATGACAAAGTCTTGAATTTGGCAAAACCGTTTTTCACAATACATACCTAGACGCGTTTATCCCGGCAATGTACAGTACATACCTGTCGAAAGTTCAACACCGAGCTTACGAAAAGGAATCGAAGTTTGGCAACCGAGTGGTCGAGATAGGGATAGACAGTGGTCGAAACACTGACGTGAGATAGATAACAACCGAGTGGTCGAGATAGGGATAGACAGTGGTCGAAACACTGACGTGAGATAGATAACAACCGAGTGGTCGAGATAAGGATAGACAGTGGTCGAAACACTGACGTGAGATAGATAACAACCGAGTGGTCGAGATAGGGATAGACAAGGTCGAAACACTGACGTGAGATAGATAACAGCTGCTCTAAATATACCAAATATAGCATAAAAGGGACCTAAGATGAGCTGCCGATTCGATTAGCATAGTGTTAAACTTTCGACAGGTGTGTGCTGAAAGCAGTATTACAATAAAATTTCTGTTAAAGGTGTTTTAACAAACATCGTATCAAACTGTTGTCAAGACAAAAACACAAAAAAGAATAAAACATTATCATTATAATTATTATAGAATTATTATTATTATGGAATAATCGAAAGAATTTAATTGAAGACATTTTAGTAGAAAATATTATCCCTTTGAATGTCATTGTCCTTAAACCTTTGATTGAGTGTTCCAGGATTGTAACGAAAAATATTTTAAGGTATTTATCACATAGTATTGAGACGAAACTGGTTGAATTTATAAAAATATAATGACTTATAAAGCTTACAATCCACGTGATTCTCAGATCTCCAACACTACCACTTCCTCCTCCGACACCTAGAGGTGTTTTAACTGGTGCTGCCATGGGTGTCTGATAGAAATCTGAAAAATTATAAAGTAATAGTTTTTAAACTTATATATTTTACCTGAAAAACATCTTTGGAAGAAAAACCAAATGGAAACACACACACACACACACACACACACACACACACACACACACACTAAATCCACCAACTGGGCACATTTAAATTACGTAAAATTAAAAAAATGAATTTGTTATTGAACATAATTAACATATATGCATACAAAATATAGTTATAACAAAAATATTTTAAATTTCGAAAACAGTAATCATTGTCTTGAAATTAAAAAAAAATTCTTATTAAAAAAGAACATTTGTCCCTTAAAGGTAGTTTTATGGAAAAGCAATTGCAATTCCATACGTATTTGCCACATGATCACAATGCTATAATTTAATACCTTATTAAATATTAGTATATTCTGGAATGCATCTATAATCTAATAAATTAAATTCAGACACCAATTTTGCAACGAATCCATGTTAACAATATGTATTTTTATAAACAAAGCTCGGTTGTAGACAGAAGATACTTACCCTATTTGTGCAGTCGGCCTCACACACCTAGTGGAATGCCGCAAATATTTGTTGCAAAGGGTGTTTAATCTGCTTTTGAAATTGATCATCGGTCGGTATGTTTGAGGTTGATTGTATTAGTATCATCGAACGAAATTCAAACTCACCTGATGCAAGACTTGGTTGACTAAACCCTATGGCGTTCCCCGCACGAACCCGAAATACGTAACCGTTTCCAGGACTCAATCCGGTAAGGGTATATACACGTTTTATTGGTTCGTTAGGGGCCGTCACTGATGCCTCACTCACTAAAATAATAGAAATTAGACATTTTAAACTTCAAGATGCGTGATAACGGAAAAAAGTCGTTCAAGTCAATCTAATACTATATCGAAAAGATTTCAAGTGTTTATAAATTGATATGATTGCGATGTACTTATAGGAATGGGTGTACTTTCATTTGATTGTTATCAAATATATATATATATATATATACTTACGGATTATGGGTTAGGGAGAGGCCGCTAGTATACTTCATTAAGGAGAAGTATATCTGAATGAAATTTTCGTGATTTTTTCAACTTCTACTGGTTAGAATTTTACAATCTGGGTATTTTTGAAAATGGTATGGAAAACCTTACACGTATATCATGAAGACATATCTGTAATTGTTTTAAATGCAACTCTCTCCCTAAGCCACTCTCTACCTAACTGTTTGCTATATTTTTACAAAATTCACACTGCGTATTATGTAATAAGGAGAGAGAGAGAGAGAGAGAGAGAGAGTCGATTAAGGATTACCGGTATTTAGCGTATGTTTTCTTTTTACAATCAAGTTGGGTTATTATATACATCTTTTTGTGCACATTTTGTATTTCGGTAAATATAATAACAAATTTAAGATTAATTAGTGTAGAAGAGAAATTGCTTTATATATGTATATATATCTACATAAAGGCGAAATTACAGATAAGATATAGTATTTGAAAATATGAATCTTGAACTCCAGGCATTTAAAAATCTACATTAGAGCGAAATCAGAAAATATATCACATAGTGTAAAACTATAGTTCTTAGTACAATATAAAGAAAGAAATAAAATTCCCTGATGTCAGGATAAAGGTTTTATTTACAACACCTTTAATTAAAAACAAATTTTGTATTCCGATAACATCACATATATAATAACAACTTTAAATGTTGATATGTTGATTGTCAATGCTGGAACAGTAACAAAAATCTTGCTATAAATAACTGCATTAGGGCGACATTACAGATAAGATGAAATAATTCAATTTATTGGTTCTAAACTCAGGACAAGCATTCTAAAAAAGCTTCAAGTTTAATATTGAAAACCTTATAAATGTTAATACAAGTGCAGAACGATACTGATATTAGCAGATGTTCAAAGGAATGACTTCTAAATGCAATTTGGTATTGTCGTCTGAATATGGGTGAAATTGGAGATAGAACATAATACAAGGGACTTTTCTGTTTGATTTGAAGACAAAAGCTCTTTTCAAAACAATTTTTGTACACATTTTGTATTTCGGTAAATATAATAACAAATTTATGATTAATTAGTGTAGAAGAGACATCGCTTTATATAGTTTATATATCTGCATCATGGCGAAATTACAGAGAAGATATAATATTTGAAAAATATGAATCGTGAATTGGAGGCATTTAAATATCTACATAAGAGCGAAATCAGAAAATATCTCACATAGCGCAAACTATAGTTCTTAGTACAATATAAAGAAAGAAATAAAATTCCCTGATGTCAGGATAAAGGTTTTATTTCCAACACCTTTAATTAAAAACAAATTTTGTATTTCGATAACTTCACATATATTATAACAAATTTAAATGTTGTATGTTGATGTCAATGCTGGAACAGTAAAAAAACATCTTCCTATAAATACCTGCATTAGGGCGACATTACAGATAAGATGAAATAATTCGATTTATTGGTTCTTAACTCAGGGTAAGCATTCTAAAAAGCTTCAAGTTTAATACTGAAAAACTTATAAATATTAATGCAAGTGCAGAACGATACTGATATTAGCAGATGTTCAGAAGGAATGACTTCTAAATGCAATTTGGTATTGTCGTCTGAATAAGGGTGAAATTAGAGATAGAACATAATACAAGGTACTTTTCTTCTTGATTTGAACACAAATCGTATTTTCAAAACACTTTTTGTGCACATTTTGTATTTCGGTAAATATAATAACAAATTTAAGATTAATTAGTGTTGAAGAGACATTGCTTTATATATGTATATATATCTGCATAAAGGCGAAATTACAGATAAGATATAGTATTTGAAAATATGAATCTTGAACTCCAGACATTTAAAAATCTACATTAGAGCGAAATCAGAAAATTATCACATAGTGCAAAACTATAGTTCTTAGTACAATATAAAGAAAGAAATCAAATTCCCTGATGTCAGGATAAAGGTTTTATTTACACCTTTAATTAAAAATAAATTTTGTATTCCGATAACATTACATATATAATAACAACTTTGAATGTTGATATGTTTATGTCAATGCTGGAACAGTAACAAAAATCTTGCTATAAAAACCTGCATTAGGGCGACATTACAGATAAGATGAAATAATTCAATTCATTGGTTCTAAACTCAGGACAAGCATTCTAAAAAAGCTTCAAGTTTAATATTGAAAACCTTATAAATGTTAATACAAGTGCAGAACGATACTGATATTAGCAGATGTTCAGAAGGAATGACTTCTAAATGCAATTTGGTATTGTCGTCTGAATATGAGGAAATTGGAGATAGAACATAATACAAGGGACTTTTCTGTTTGATTTGAAGACAAAAGCTCTTTTCAAAACAATTTTTGTACACATTTTGTATTTTGGTAAATATAATAACAAATTTATGATTAATTAGTGTAGAAGAGACATCGCTTTATATATGTTTATATATCTGCATCATGGCGAAATTACAGAGAAGATATAATATTTGAAAATATGAATCGTGAATTGGAGGCATTTAAATATCTACATAAGAGCGATATCAGAAAATATCTCACATAGCGCAAAACTATAGTTCTTAGTACAATATAAAGAAAGAAATAAAATTCCCTGATGTCAGGATAAAGGTTTTATTTCCAACACCTTTAATTAAAAACAAATTTTGTATTTCGATAACTTCACATATATTATAACAAATTTAAATGTTGTATGTTGATGTCAATGCTGGAACAGTAAAAAACATCTTCCTATAAATACCTGCATTAGGGCGACATTACAGATAAGATGAAATAATTCGATTTATTGGTTCTTAACTCAGGGTAAGCATTCCAAAAAGCTTCAAGTTTAATACTGAAAAACTTATAAATATTAATGCAAGTGCAGAACGATACTGATATTAGCAGATGTTCAGAAGGAATGACTTCTAAATGCAATTTGGTATTGTCGTCTGAATAAGGGTGAAATTAGAGATAGAACATAATACAAGGTACTTTTCTTCTTGATTTGAAGACAAATCGTATTTTCAAAACACTTTTTGTGCACATTTTGTATTTCGGTAAATATAATAACAAATATAAGATTAATTAGTGTAGAAGAGACATTGCTTTATATATGTATATATCTGCATAAAGGCGAAATTACAGATAAGATATAGTATTTGAAAATATGAATCTTGAACTCCAGGCATTTAAAAATCTACATATGAGCGAAATCAGAAAATATATCACATAGTGTAAAACTTTAGTTCTTAGTACAATATAAAGAAAGAAATCAAATTCCCTGATGTCAGGATAAAGGTTTTATTTCAACACCTTTAATTAAAAATAAATTTTGTATTCCGATAACATCACATATATAATAACAACTTTGAATGTTGATATGTTGATGTCAATGCTGGAACAGTAACAAAAATCTTGCTATAAATACCTGCATAAGGGCGACATTACAGATAAGATGAAATAATTCAATTTATTGGTTCTAAACTCAGGACAAGCATTCTAAAAAAGCTTCAAATTTAATATTGAAAACCTTATAAATGTTAATACAAGTGCAGAACGATACTGATATTAGCAGATGTTCAGAAGGAATGACTTCTAAATGCAATTTGGTATTGTCGTCTGAATATGGGTGAAATTGGAGATAGAACATAATACAAGGGACTTTTCTGTTTGATTTGAAGACAAATCGTATTTTCAAAACACTTTTTGTGCACATTTTGTATTTCGGTAAATATAATAACAAATTTAAGATTAATTAGTGTTGAAGAGACATCGCTTTATATATGTTTATATATTTGCATCATGGCGAAATTACAGAGAAGATATAATATTTGAAAAATATGAATCGTGAATTGGAGGCATTTAAATATCTACATAAGAGCGAAATCAGAAAATATATCACATAGCGCAAAACTATAGTTCTTAGTACAATATAAAGAAAGAAAAAAATTCCCTGATGTCAGGATAAAGGTTTTATTTCCAACATAATTAATTAAAAACAAATTTTGTATTTCGATAACTTCACATATATTATAACAAATTTAAATGTTGTATGTTGATGTCAATGCTGGAACAGTAAAAAAACGTCTTCCTATAAATACCTGCATTAGGGCGACATTACAGATAAGATGAAATAATTCGATTTATTGGTTCTTAACTCAGGGTAAGCATTCCAAAAAGCTTCAAGTTTAATACTGAAAAACTTATAAATATTAATGCAAGTGCAGAACGATACTGATATTAGCAGATGTTCAGAAGGAATGACTTCTAAATGCAATTTGGTATTGTCGTCTGAATAAGGGTGAAATTAGAGATAGAACATAATACAAGGTACTTTTCTTCTTGATTTGAAGACAAATCGTATTTTCAAAACACTTTTTGTGCACATTTTGTATTTCGGTAAATATAATAACAAATATAAGATTAATTAGTGTAGAAGAGACATTGCTTTATATATGTATATATATCTGCATAAAGGCGAAATTACAGATAAGATATAGTATTTGAAAATATGAATCTTGAACTCCAGGCATTTAAAAATCTACATATGAGCGAAATCAGAAAATATATCACATAGTGTAAAATTTTAGTTCTTAGTACAATAAAGAAAGAAATCAAATTCCCTGATGTCAGGATAAAGGTTTTATTTACAACACCTTTAATTAAAAATAAATTTTGTATTCCGATAACATCACATATATAATAACAACTTTGAATGTTGATATGTTGATGTCAATGCTGGAACAGTAACAAAAATCTTGCTATAAATACCTGCATAAGGGCGACATTACAGATAAGATGAAATAATTCAATTTATTGGTTCTAAACTCAGGACAAGCATTCTAAAAAAGCTTCAAGTTTAATATTGAAAACCTTATAAATGTTAATACAAGTGCAGAACGATACTGATATTAGCAGATGTTCAGAAGGAATGACTTCTAAATGCAATTTGGTATTGTCGTCTGAATATGGGTGAAATTGGAGATAGAACATAATACAAGGGACTTTTCTGTTTGATTTGAAGACAAATCGTATTTTCAAAACACTTTTTGTGCACATTTTGTATTTCGGTAAATATAATAACAAATTTAAGATTAATTAGTGTTGAAGAGACATTGCTTTATATATGTATATATATCTGCATAAAGGCGAAATTACAGATAAGATATAGTATTTGAAAAATATGAATCTTGAACTCCAGACATTTAAAAATCTACATTAGAGCGAAATCAGAAAATATATCACATAGTGCAAAACTATAGTTCTTAGTACAATATAAAGAAAGAAATCAAATTCCCTGATGTCAGGATAAAGGTTTTATTTACACCTTTAATTAAAAATAAATTTTGTATTCCGATAACATTACATATATAATAACAACTTTGAATGTTGATATGTTTATGTCAATGCTGGAACAGTAACAAAAATCTTGCTATAAAAACCTGCATTAGGCGACATTACAGATAAGATGAAATAATTCAATTCATTGGTTCTAAACTCAGGACAAGCATTCTAAAAAAGCTTCAAGTTTAATATTGAAAACCTTATAAATGTTAATACAAGTGCAGAACGATACTGATATTAGCAGATGTTCAGAAGGAATGACTTCTAAATGCAATTTGGTATTGTCGTCTGAATATGGGTGAAATTGGAGATAGAACATATACAAGGGACTTTTCGTTTGATTTGAAGACAAAAGCTCTTTTCAAAACAATTTTAGTACACATTTTGTATTTTGGTAAATATAATAACAAATTTATGATTAATTAGTGTAGAAGAGACATCGCTTTATATATGTTTATATATCTGCATCATGGCGAAATTACAGAGAAGATATAATATTTGAAAAATATGAATTGTGAATTGGAGGCATTTAAATATCTACATAGAGCGAAATCAGAAAATATCTCACATAGCGCAAAACTATAGTTCTTAGTACAATATAAAGAAAGAAATAAAATTCCCTGATGTCAGGATAAAGGTTTTATTTCCAACACCTTTAATTAAAAACAAATTTTGTATTTCGATAACTTCACATATATTATAACAAATTTAAATGTTGTATGTTGATGTCAATGCTGGAACAGTAAAAAACATCTTCCTATAAATACCTGCATTAGGGCGACATTACAGATAAGATGAAATAATTCGATTTATTGGTTCTTAACTCAGGGTAAGCATTCTAAAAAGCTTCAAGTTTAATACTGAAAAACTTATAAATATTAATGCAAGTGCAGAACGATACTGATATCAGCAGATGTTCAGAAGGAATGACTTCTAAATGCAATTTGGTATTGTCGTCTGAATAAGGGTGAAATTAGAGATAGAACATAATACAAGGTACTTTTCTTCTTGATTTGAAGACAAATCGTATTTT
Source organism: Anadara kagoshimensis (assembly GCA_021292105.1). NCBI lineage: Eukaryota > Metazoa > Mollusca > Bivalvia > Arcoida > Arcidae > Anadara > Anadara kagoshimensis. The sequence continues at coordinate 19,898,464 of CM037867.1, read as the reverse complement.
CAAAACACTTTTGTGCACATTTTGTATTTCGGTAAATATAATAACAAATATAAGATTAATTAGTGTAGAAGAGACATTGCTTTATATATGTATATATATATCTGCATAAAGGCGAAATTACAGATAAGATATAGTATTTGAAAATATGAATCTTGAACTCCAGGCATTAAAAATCTACATATGAGCGAAATCAGAAAATATATCACATAGTGTAAAACTATAGTTCTTAGTACAATGTAAAGAAAGAAATCAAATTTCCTGATGTCAGGATAAAGGTTTTATTTACAACACCTTTAATTAAAAATAAATTTTGTATTCCGATAACATCACATATATAATAACAACTTTGAATGTTGATATGTTGATGTCAATGCTGGAACAGTAACAAAAATCTTGCTATAAATACCTGCATAAGGGCGACATTACAGATAAGATGAAATAATTCAATTTATTGGTTCTAAACTCAGGACAAGCATTCTAAAAAGCTTCAAGTTTAATATTGAAAACCTTATAAATGTTAATACAAGTGCAGAACGATACTGATATTAGCAGATGTTCAGAAGGAATGACTTCTAAATGCAATTTGGTATTGTCGTCTGAATATGGGTGAAATTGGAGATAGAACATAATACAAGGGACTTTTCTGTTTGATTTGAAGACAAAAGCTCTTTTCAAAACAATTTTTGTACACATTTTGTATTTCGGTAAATATAATAACAAATTTATCATTAATTAGTGTAGAAGAGACATCGCTTTATATATGTTTATATATCTGCATCATGGTGAAATTACAGAGAAGATATAATATTTGAAAAATATGAATCGTGAATTGGAGGCATTTAAATATCTACATAAGAGCGAAATCAGAAAATATATCACATAGCGCAAATCTATAGTTCTTAGTACAATATAAAGAAAGAAATAAAATTCCCTGATGTCAGGATAAAGGTTTTATTTCCAACACCTTTAATTAAAAACAAATTTTGTATTTCGATTACTTCACATATATTATAACAAATTTAAATGTTGATATGTTGATGTCAATGCTGGAACAGTAAAAAACATCTTCCTATAAATACCTGCATTAGGGCGACATTACTGATAAGATGAAATAATTCAATTTATTGGTTCTTAACTCAGGGTAAGCATTTTAAAAAGCTTCAAGTTTAATACTGAAAAAACTTATAAATATTAATGCAAGTGCAGAACGATACTGATATTAGCAGATGTTCAGAAGGAATTACTTCTAAATGCAATTTGGTATTGTCGTCTGAATAAGGGTGAAATTAGAGATAGAACATAATCCAAGGTACTTTTCTTCTTGATTTGAAGACAAATCGTATTTTCAAAAACACTTTTTGTGCACATTTTGTATTTCGGTAAATATAATAACAAATTTAAGATTATTAGTGTAGAAAGACATTCCTTTATATATGTATATATAATCTGCATAAAGGCGAAATTACAGATAAGATATAGTATTTGAAAATATGAATCTTGAACTCCAGGCATTTAAAAATCTACATTAGAGCGAAATCAGAAAATATATCACATAGTGTAAAACTATAGTTCTTAGTACAATAAAGAAAGAAATCAAATTCCCTGATGTCAGGATAAGGTTTTATTTACAACACCTTTAATTAAAAATAAATTTTGTATTCCGATAACATCACATATATAATAACAACTTTGAATGTTGATATGTTGATGTCAATGCTGGAACAGTAACAAAAATTTTGCTATAAATAAGTGCATTAGGGCGACATTACAGATAAGATGAAATAATTCAATTTATTGGTTCTAAACTCAGGACAAGCATTCTAAAAAAGCTTCAAGTTTAATATTGAAAAACCTTATAAATGTTAATACAAGTGCAGAACGATACTGATATTAGCAGATGTTCAGAAGGAATGACTTCTAAATGCAATTTGGTATTTTCGTCTGAATATGGTGAAATTGGAGATAGAACATAATACAAGGGACTTTTCTGTTTGATTTGAAGACAAAAGCTCTTTTCAAAACATTTTTTCGTACACATTTTGTATTTGGTAAATATAATAACAAATTTATGATTAATTAGTGTAGAGAAAACATTGCTTTATATATGTATATATATCTGCATAAAAGCGAAATTACAGAAAAGATAATAATTTGAAAAATATGAATCGTGAACTCGAGTCATTTAAGTATTTATTTAGAGTGAAGTCAGAAAATGTATCACATAGCGCAAATCTATAGTTCTTAGTTCAATATAAAAGAAAGAAATCAAATTCCTTGATGTGTTTTAATTTCCGACACCTTTAATTAAAACAAATTTTGTATTTCGATAACTTCATCCATATTTATAACAAATTTAAATGTTGTATGTTGATGTCAATGCTGGAACAGTAAAACATCTTCCTATAAAACCTGCATTAGGGCGACATTACAGATAAATGAAATAATTCAATTTATTGGTTCTTAACTCAGGGTAAGCATTCTAAAAAGCTTCAAGTTTAATACTGATAAACTAATTATAAATATTAATGCAAGTGCAGAACGATACTGATATTAGCAGATGTTCAGAAGGAATGACTTCTAAATGCAATTTGGTATTGTCGTCTGAATAGGGTGAA